>ML664183.1:16540369-17196367 GCA_007570785.1 Antilocapra americana | reverse complement strand
TGACTGCAGCCAGGAAATTAAAAGACACTTGCTCCTTGGAAGAAAAGTTATGACCAATCTCAAAAGAAAGAAAGAAAGAAAGTGAAGTCACTCAGTTGTGTCCGACTCTTTGTGACTCCATGGACTGTAGTCTACCACACTCCTCCATCCATGGGATTTTCCAGGCAAGAATACTGGGATGGTTGCCATTTCCTTCTACAATGACCAACCCAGACAGTATATTAAAAAGCAGAGACATTACTTTGCCAACAAAGTCCTAGTCAAGGCTATGGTTTTTCCAGTAGTCATGTATAGATGTGACAGTTGGACTATAAAGAAAGCTGAACGCTGAAGAATTGATGCTTTTGAACTGTTCTGTTGGAAAAGACTCTTGAGAGTCCCTTGAACTGCAAGGAGATCCAACCAGTTCATCCTAAAGGAGATCAGTCCTTAATTCACCTTAATTCACAGTGGCAGAACTTCAGAGAAGGTGGATTCTCAGCTAGGGCAAGGGCCCACAGTCAGAATCAGGGTCCTAATAAGAAAGGAGTGAGACTGTGAAACTTTGGATGCAGATAGCTGTTTGTATGGTCAGTCCACTCAAGGTGGTTGTTTTGCTCTCTGTACATCCGCTGCTTCACCTACACCTACTCACATGACTGACCTTCCTACGTACTTGTCCCAGGTCTCAACTAGTGAATGTTCTTATCAAAGGCATGGTGAGGAGCATGCCCCTCTGCTAGGACCTTGATTACTCAGTTGCCCCTGAATACCCTCTGGCCCTATAGGGGTGGCCCTCTCCTGTTGGAAGACAGGAAGAATTTCTCTTTGCTTGAAAACCTATACAGAAGCTTCAAATTAGTCAAGTATCTTACAAAATAATACTGGCCCTGCTCAGAATTTGTCTTATTTCTCTCTACCAGCTAATTCTAGACTCAAATTTTAGTACGACCCACCTGGGGAAGTACAGGGTCTACTAAGGGAAGATAGAAATATATGGCAAAGGATCTGCTGGATCTGGTTGACATTTACCAGCAGGAATCCAGGGAATAAGCCTGGAAGTAGATCCAAAGGGTGCTGGATCAAGAGGATATAATATGAAGCTGGAAAAGGAGAGCTTACCAACATGGTGGTAGTATGGTCCAGGGACACAGGATTTAACACACTGGCAAGAGCCCTGGAATGACTCTGGGAAGCTTGGCTATCCTATTTCTGTTACATTAGTCACACTGTAATCTCACCTGCCTCATCAATAAAGTAGAGGACTTGACATTGTAATTCAACTGTACTTCAATAAAAAATAAACTTAAAAGAGGCAGAAACCCCCACAACACTGAAATTCAACTATACTTCAACTAAAAGAAAATTTCTTTAAAAACAAAAGGAAAATAGAGTGCTTACTAATCAATTGTTTCAGCAAATATTTACTAGCTTTTCAACATACACTAAGTAGTGGGTCTTCAATGTTCCTCAAGATAGACATAGACAGAGCCCTTCACCTCCTGGAGCTTAGTGGGAGAGACAGATAGTAATCAAGTAAACAAAACAATTAAGTAATCAGATTGCAACAACCTCTCTGAAGGAAATAAGATACTGTAATAGTGACTAGTAGAAGGGAGGGCCCAATTTAGCTAAGGTGATCAGGAAGGGCCTCTCTTAGGAGGTGTTATTAAGCTTACAACTAAAAGATAAGATATCAGCCATGTAAACAGTTTGAGTAAAAGGTTTCCAGGTCAAAGGGGAATGGAAACATAAAGGCCTTAAGGTGAGACAAAGATTGGTACTATGCTGTGCTCAGTTTCTTCAGTTGTGTTTGACTCTTTGCATCCCTATGGACTGTAGCCCACCAGGCTCTTCTGTTCATGTTCTGAATTGTCTTCCAGAAACTGATAAAAGATTAGAGATACACTATGTTCCCTTACCATTGCTGGCTGCTTAGGTTTTGGAACTCTAACATCAGAAAAAAAGTGAAAAAAAGTCTAGGCAAAACTACCTTTGATGTATAGTACAAATAAAATTGGGTTTCCCAGGTGGTGCTAGTGGTAAAGAATCCACCTGCCAATGCAGGAGACATAAGAGATGCGGGTTTGATCCCTAGGTTAGGAAGATCCCCTGGAGGAGGACATGGTAATCCACTCCAATATTCTTGCCTAGAGAATCCTGTGGACAGAGGATCATAGAGGGCAACAGTCCATAGAGTTCCATAGAGCTGGACACGACTGAACCAACTTAGCACACAGGCACACATAGATATAATAATTTAAATAATTAAAAGTTACTAATATAAACTTACATTGTTATTTTGGGATATAAACAATAACATTAGATTTCATTTATTTATCTTGCTAAATACCATGTACTTTACAAATACTCCTTAACTTTAATTTTCCCAATAATCCTTCAAGATGGCTAATATTATCCCATTTATAAATGAGGAAACCAAAGCCTAAAGAAGTTAAATAACTTGACTGAGGTCACTTAGTACCAGCAAGAGGATTTTTTTCCTATTGTGCTGTGCTCAGTTTCTTCAGTTGTGTTTGACTCTTTGCAACCCTATGGACTGTAGCCCACCAGGCTCTTCTGTTCAAGGAATTGTCTAGGCAAAAATACTGGAGTTGGTTGCCATGCCCTTCTCCAGGGGATATTCCTGACCCAGGGATTGAACCCCTGTCTTCTGTGCCTCCTGCAATGTAGGCAAATTCTTTACCACTAAGCCACCAGGAAGCCCTTTTTTCTACTACTTTAACCAAAAGCCTACTCCAGCAGAGCTGATTGTGTATTTCCAAATACAAAATCCAAAGACCTTTATTTTAATTTAAAGCTTTGGCCCTGAAACATAGCATATTACTTTATGACAGAGGAAAAAAGAGCTTTTCTTTGATGGATACGATGAATACCAAGTTAACTTTTCCAGTTTGCATCTAACAGTTCTCTTCTTAAGATAACAGGATACTATTTTAACAAATTAGCCCAGGTTCAATATGGACGCAGAGAAGGCAATGGCAACCCACTCCAGTACTCTTGCCTGGAAAATCCATGGACGGAGGAGCCTGGTAGGCTGCAGTACATGGGGTCGCCAAGAGTTGGACACAACTGAGCAACTTCACTTTCACTTTTCACTTTCATGCATTGGAGAAGGAAATGGCAACCCACTCCAATGTTCTGCCTGGAGAATCCCAGGGACGGTGGAGCCTGGTGGGCTGCCATCTATGGGGTCGCACAGAGTCGGACATGACTGAAGCAACTTAGCAGCAGCAGCAGCAATATGGATGGCAGAGCTAAAATAATTCAACTAGGCTTTAAAGCTAAATTCAGTAAATAAAGGAGCAAGAACTACATAACAACAACAACAAGAAAGATAAGTAACCAATAGCCTACTAAATATTAAAATTTTTAATGATTATGTCTGAAGAAACTCCTCAGTGTTTTATAATCTGAAGGTCTGTTGCTAGCGACTGAGGGAGCTATGGAGCACATTAGAGAAGAATTTACAAATTAAACATATTTTAAGGGCCAATCCAAAGGCTATAAATCCAGTAGCTAAAATTCAGATGTGTACAGACATATAAACAAGCAAACTTTGTACTGTTGCTGAGCTTCAGTTTCTTAATTATAGAACAAAAAGTCAATGTTATAGTTTCAAAATTCTTAGGAAAATTACAAAGGACTAAATGAAGGCACATTTTCTTGGCCCAGAAATATACTTGTTGAGTTAGCACAGGATCAGATTCAATGGCTATGATCAGCATGTACTGAGGCAAGGATAATAAGCAAGTACATTTATTTGGTCAAGTAATTCAAGGTGGTAAAAGAGAAAGTGGCAGTTTCAGCTTAATAGAGCTTCCCTGGTGGCTCAGATGGTAAAGAATCTGCCTGCAGTGTAGAAGACCTGGGTTTGATCCTTGGGTTGGGAAAATCCCCTGGAGAAAGGAATGGCTACCCACTCCAGTATTCTTGCCTGGAGAATTCCATGGACAGAAGAACCTAGCAGGCTACAGTCCATGGGGGTCAAAAGGAATTAGACACAACTGAGTGACTAACACTCTTCACTCAGCATGGTGATGAAGAGAAGACATGCTGAGAGGAGATCTGTCTAGTCTTTCTAGTCAAAATGAGAAACACAATGACATTGAAACTACTCCATTATAAATTTCCAGTGACTCTCATTCCACCTGTAATGGAACTTGATGGAACTGAGTAACTAGCAAGGTTAATGGGAAAAAGAAGTGGGACCCAGGGTGAAAGGAGCAGAGGTGGGCAGTGGTTCTCAACCTAGACTGTGCATTGCCTTGGTGGAAGTTTAAGGGGGAAAAAAAAGATGCCTATGACCTTATCCCAGACCAAAGGAATCAGACATTCTAGGTGTGGGGCCTAGGTATTAATAAATTTGAAAAACACCTTAGGGGAGTCTCATGTTTAGTATGGATTAAAGAAACTCAGGAGCTGTAAAGCAGAGTAGAGGGAGAAGGGGAAGGGTACAAAGGGAATGGATCTTGACAAACTGAAGGAATCAAGCCCTTAAAGTGCTGAGGCCAGGTTGAAGAGGATGAAGGAGCCACACCCCATCCCCTTAATCCCCTCTGAACCTTGTATGGTTTGGAAGATACTATTCAAACATACATCAGTTAAAGGACCAAGGCTTCTTCCTGACTTTTCATGTACGTCACTGACTGAAATAAAGACTGAACCGCTCTTCCTCTTCACTTTTAAGTGCTTTGTGCTGAGGTTTCATTCTTTTCCAAGCTTGTTATTAAGATGGAAATAGGAAAGTTTTGAATGGATTCACTTTCTCTGCCATCCATCATGCACTGCTTGTCACCTGTAAATTATTTTAGTTTGAGCTGTTGCCTGAAGACTGACTGAGTTTCAGTTGCTAAATGTCTGTGGTAACCAAGCCCTTCAGAGGCTTACACTGGATTGTTTACACTGCAAAGTTTACATATGAGCTACTTGACCTATGCGTGGTCGGTAAGAAAAAATTACAGAAACTCTATCACTTCAAGTAATACCTACAAAAAGAAATTCTGAGGAAACAGAAAGGTTCCTCTTTAGACTTTGAGTTGATGCAAATTCAGAATAAAGAGTAAGCTAGGAAGCTGAGATTTTAAGGATCCCAAGACAGCTTTTCCCCCCAATATAAAATGTCTCTACTGGTCCTTCCATTTCCCACATAAATCATGTACTGCACCTCAGTACAAGTGCAAATATTACTTCAGATAAATAGCAATATTAGTTCCATCTATCACATTAGCCAGCCAGCTGGCAGAATCCTGGAAGAGCAGGGAAAATCACCAAGTTCTAATAAATGAAGAGAAAGATGTTAGGTTTGGGACACTACCTTGAACTAGTAAGACTCTAAACTGGGAGACTCCAGACTTCAGCAATTTCTCTGAACTCAGTGGGTATATGTGGGTGCCAGACATATATTAGCTTCTTTAAGTCTGGGTTTGGTGACATGGGGGCTTAGTATGAGCATCTCCATTTTGAGCCTGTAGTCTTGTCTTTAATACACTTCTTAATCTGAAAACTGCTTAAACATAATGAAGCCTGCTCAACTAAGAGGAAAATAAAGGGTTAGGATGAAGTCTCTTGAGTTCTGTTACCTGAAGTTCATAGTAAATCTGAGCTTATTCCAGGAAATATGATAGATATTCACTTTGGATCAGTCCTGTGATGTTTTATTGCATTGGAGACTCTACTAGAAAGACGATTATACTTTCTTTTCTCTTTGACAGACAAGGAATATATTGGTTATACCACTCAAAACATTCTAATACTTAAATAACCTCCTTATGTTAGGGATGGAAAGTATTAGGTTTAATAATATTAAGGACCAATCTTTAGGTGTTCTAATGCCATGCTGAATAAACTCTGATATGGAAGCAAAATATTATATGCCTAACATCCCATTTGTTAAACATTTATCCTGCTCTCTTCTTTGCCATACTGTAAGTTTTAAGAGTCTCAGGCCTCCTTTTAGTCTCTAACTAATCTAATGACTTTGAGAATGCTTCTCACAATAAGACTCTCAGGAAGAAAAGAAGAAAATATTTCCTTGACCTGCAAAAGAGCACACATTATTCCACATTGCAAAGCCAGTTCTGATGAAGTAAACAATTTAGGACATTCACAAAAATATCACTCCTATTTCTTATCCAATGTGAAGACCTGTGAAAGTTAAGGTGTTAGTTGCTCAGTCGCATTCAACTCTTTTCAACCCTGCAAAGCTTCTCTGTCCATGGAATTCTCTGGGCAAGAATACTACAGTGGGTAGCCATTCCCTTCTCCAGGGGATCTTCCTAACCCCATGATCAAACCTGGGTCTCCTACACTGCAGGCAGATTCTTTACCATCTGAGCCACCATGGAAGCCTCTGTAAAAACTACATAATCTACTTTAACCTTCCTCTGTTTAAAAGAAGAGTCTTTTAAGATACCTGAATTTCTCAGTATATTGCTATATCCTGTGAAAGGGACCTTATAGTTGTCAGAAATCTGTAGTTATTATTGGTAGACTTATGTAATAAATTCTTCCTCAAATAATAACATTTAAATTGGCTGCTTTTTTTTGAAAAGCATAAATGCTTGCAGGATTTCTTCACTGAGCGTGAAGACCTTCATAATGTCCTTCTTGTTCCTTTATATTTAAAATAGCAATAAACCTATGATTCTGTCCCATTCCTTATTTAAGAGTTTGAGAGACTTTGTCTCATTTAAGTTCACACTGCCAAGTGCTATGATGGAGGTTAAACGAAGAATCATAGCTGTCAAGAGGAAGCAACAGTTCTGTCTGAGAATGAGGACCTGAGAAAGCTTCACATAGGAGATGACATTTAAGATGCTGTGATGAAACAGTAAAATCTCTGCAAACAAAAAAGAGGAGAAAAGGGCTGAGGAGAGGGCATTTCAGGCAGAAGAAGTTGAAATGCCTTGAAAACATAAAGTACCATAAGTTTAAACAATATTGCCCATTTCAATGTGGTAAGGAATGGGAACTGGTTTACTAAACGAATCTGGAAGAATTGACTGAGTCATATCAAATGCCATATTAAATATTTTGGAGCTTTTTAAAATTTAAGTTGTGATATGCCAACAGATGTGTGTGAGTAGAGAAGTAATGTGATTATCTATTTACTTAGAAATGTAAATATCAGAAGGATGGAAGACATACTGAAGAGGAAAAAAACGAGATACTGAGATATCATTTAGGAAGCTACCTGATTAGTCTCTGTGAAAGATGACAAGAACAGTAGTAATGAAAAGAAAAAGAGATGGGGAATTCTAAAGACATTTCAGAAGTGTAATCCTCTAGAAACAGAA
This sequence comes from Antilocapra americana, assembly GCA_007570785.1. Classification (NCBI taxonomy): domain Eukaryota; kingdom Metazoa; phylum Chordata; class Mammalia; order Artiodactyla; family Antilocapridae; genus Antilocapra; species Antilocapra americana. The sequence continues at coordinate 17,189,069 of ML664183.1, read as the reverse complement.
AATGAAGAAAAAGGTTGGATACACCTAAGGTTGGATACGGAAAGGGGTCACAGTATCTCTCTTGAATGTTACACTTGTAATATTTGCACTGTATACCGATGGACTGTTTCAGAGGTGAAAGAGGAGTAAATTAATTACTTGAAGTTTCCCCTAATCCTATTATCTGTGATTAAAAGCCTATAGTCATAAATGTAGCCTATCTTAGTGGAAATCATCAACGACAATTAAAATATCCTATACTCTTTTTCTATGAGACCATCCCAACATTTCTACTCTAGAGGACTTTAATAATATTCTTGCCCTGGAATGCCCATCTTCCACCACAGTGACTTCCAACTTTACTCATATCCCAGAAGGCAGCTATGTGAATAATGTAGCCACTTTTTAAAATATGCAAAATGAGTTTTGGTTTTACAGAGGGTCAATAATTGAACATTATAAGATGCTTCTGTAATCCCTTCATTCACTCTTTCTGTATCAATGGTTCCCATCTTCTGAATCATTTCTCTTCAATTCAAATTTTATTATTTTTATATTTACGTTTCACTCACTTTTATGGTAAACACTTTTGATAATATTTTTCATGAAGGATAAATTATGAAAATAAATGATACAAAGTGAGCCACTGATGTGTTACATCATTGGGATAAATGATGCTAGGTAATTTTAGAGCTCTAGTTTGATATAAGTTGCTAACTCAAGCGACAAGGCTTAGCATTAAGGTGTTTTAAATTATTATACATTCAGATTTAATTTTAGAAAAGTTAGGATCATGGAATATTCATCAACAAAATAAATTGATAAATTACCTTCATCTCCAGCCAACCACATTATATAATTTTCCAAGAGATGAATTTTAATGTAATGCAGGGAAGCTTTATTCTCTGAGCAATCTGTGATACTTGTTACCAGAGACAGACCTTGTCAGCATTTTGGTTTTTATTATAAATTCCAAACTATTAATAAAAACAAAAAAGTCAACATCAATTTACAAAAGAAGTAGAAGAGGAAAACATGTATATTTCTACATATTCTGGAGTCATTCAAGACAGAAAATAATTTTCTCTGCAAGGGCAAGACAGAAGTGGGTATTTTGAATGTACATTGTAGAGATAAGCAAACCATTTGGTTCTAGAAGATGGGGGCTACAGTGAATGGTTGTGTGCATGTGTGTGTGCTCAGTCTCTCAGTCATATCTGACTCACTGTGGCCCCATGAGCCCCCTGGCCCACCAGGCTGCTCTGTCCATGGAATTTTCCAGGCAAGAAGACTGGAGTCAGTCCAGGGATTTATTGATGGATATTTATTGACGTTCTATCTCTGTGTCAGGCACTGAGATTACAGCAATGTAGAAAACTTATAAAAATCCCTGCCTTTATAGAGCTTAAGTTCAAAGTGTGGTAAATGTTACAGAAGTAAATGCATTCTGTTACAAGAACCCATTCAACATAAACCCAATAGTTGGCCTAACCATTTGCTCAAATATCTCTTGGAAAGGGCTAGGAAACTGACTTCTGCTATGTTTCCTCAGGAGTCAGTTCAGGCGGTAGTAGACTGGAGAGCCTGAGAATGATAGAGTAGGGTTTTGTTTATGCCTTAAGACCCTGTCCCTTGCAATTATATTTTTTGCAATGTGTAACCACCACATTGATGAGGTGCACTTAGTTAAGGATGTCTCTTGCACAAACCTAGACTGGAACACATACAGGAATGTGCCAGCATTGCCTATATGAATGTATGTATGCTTCAAAATGGAAAAAAAGAAACGTTTTTTTATCATAATGATGTATAGAAAATATATAAGACAACAACGGAGTTGATCCTTGAGAAAACTGGGACAGTTTACTGATATGTTTTATTGTAATGAGGGATAATTATTAGTAAACATTTAACGAGCACTTATTCCATGTGGGCACGGTTTTAAGCCCTCTACATGTTCTAGTACAGGGCTTGTAGAGGGCTTGTAGATATCACAAGCCCTTGTAAAGGGATATCTATGTGTGCATGTGAATATCTATGTGTGAATGTGAATACTAGGTATAAATAATTGAGCCTCATGTATTCTTTTAATTAATGTTTAAAAAACCACAGAGATACAGCTATTGAATAACAAAATGGAAAAAGATGACTTCTGAATGAAAGAGATGAGATGAATCTTATAGAGGATATGATTGAAGCTGAAGCAACTGAAAGCAACATAGCTTTAAAAAGCTAAGAACTGTTTTCATTAACATTACTGTATTCTAGGAAATTCTTGCCCCAGAAAATAAAGTTATAAATAATTTTTTTGTTTTAAGAATATCCTGAAAATCCATAGATCTGAACAAAAGACTACTCACACAGCCTTCATCAGTGTAAATAGCTCCCTTTCCAGAACAAGAGATCACTCAAATGACTGTTCAAATGGCTTCACCCTTCAAGTATGGCTTCATAATCCTCACCTCACTTTATCAACAATCCTACCATTTGCCTATCCTGAAGTTTGCCCTATCCAATCAGACGCACTACCTCACATTGAAAGACATACTCTAAAGTCAGTCAAGAGGATCAAAAATATCCATTTTGGCAGATAATCTGAACTGAAGTCACTTACATAGCAAAGGACACTTGCAGATGTAATTAATGTTACAGACCTGGGGAAATTACCCTGGATTATCTTGGTGGGCCCAATCTAATTACAGGTGTCCTCTGTCTACGGTCAGAGAGAGACATAATAATTGAAGAAAGGTCAAGAGAAATGCAACTTTGCTGGCTTTAAAGACAGAAGAGGATCTTCCGTGGTGGTTCAGTGGTTAAGACTTCATCTTCCAATGCAAAGGGGTATGGGTTTGATCTCTGGTCAGGAAGCTAAGATTTCACATGCCTTGGGGCCAAAAACCCAAAACATAAAGCGGAAGCTATATTGCATCAAATTCAATAAAGACTTCAAAAATACTCCAAATTTTTTTTTAAAATCTTAAAAAAAAGAGTCAGAGGAAAGAGACCAGGAGCCAAGAAATGTGGGCAATATCTAGAAGCTAGAAACACTGGGGAAACAGATTCTTCCTTAAATCCCCCAGACAGAAACACAACTCTGCCAATACCTTGCTTTTAGTTCAGTGAGGACCATGTTTGACTTCTGACCTATAAAACTATAAAATAATATATCTGTGGGTTTTTTTAGCTACTAAATTTGTGGTGATTTGTTATGGAAGCATAGAAAACTAATACATGGTACGATGTAAAAGTTCATCCTTTTTGTGTATGGATAGCCAATAGAAGCAGCAGCACCATTTGTTAAGAAGACTATGCCTTCCTTATTGATTTACATACTTGTTGAAAATCAGTTGATCTCATATATATGCCTATTTCTGGACTCTTCTTTACATTTTATTAATCTACATATGTACATATGTATAGTGTTATTATAATATTAGCATTGTAATATATAATAAGGATTTTCCTACTTATTAGAATTAACAGAAGCTAGGCATAATCTATTCTATTCATCTTTTATATTACAATGATCATTTTTATACTTTGTATAAATTTTCCTTTGGAGTATCATTAGAAACTCATAGTCTTTTAACAATTCAGTGAGTTCTAATTTAGCATGATTATTATAATTTTTTATTATCAAATTGACTCAACTTGGTTAACAGAACATCATTAAACTGGCCTGTTTTGCTTGTTTAGAGTTCCCTTTAATGATCCCAAGAACATCCTGACTTTCTTTAAAAAAAAAAGTTTTTTTGGATGCTTCCCAATTTTTTCCTGCTGCAGGATATGACATTAACTATCCTCAAAAACCTCAGTTTCCTCTAGAAGAGAATGACATTAGAGATCCAAGTATGGGCCCAGAGGTGGATTTTATAAGCATAGTGGTAAGCAAAAGTGCTTCTTCTGTGGCTGCACTGGACTGCCACAGTAAAGACTGCTTTTTACAGCTCACATTGGTAATTTCAGTTTAACACATTCTGTCATTGCACTTTACTTATTGTTTTATGGTTCCATCAATTACTAAGACTTTCCTCACATTGGCACTTCTAAACAAAACAAAATAAAATAAAAGCCAGAAGTAGGATATCATTTTTCATCTTATACACTGGAGATTAAGAAGATTGATGATGCTCAGTGTGGGCCAGAAGGAAGGGAAACAAGACATTCCCATCAACTGTTGGTGGTAGTGTAAACCGGTATCACATTTTTAGAGAACAAGTTAGTAACATCTACTGATAGCAAAACACTTGTTGACTTAGAAATTCCAGTTTTAGAAATGTTTTTTAATATAAACTCATATACAAGTATGTATGATTACTGCAACATTGCTTGACATAGTATATAACAGGAAACCATCTAATGTCATCATGAGAGGACTCATTAAATAAATTATTATGGTACAGCCATAAGATAAAATGCTATGGAACCACTAAAAAAAATGTGTTCCCATGGAAAAATGCCTAAGATATATTTTTGGGTGAAAAAGTAAGCTAAAGAAAAGTTAACTTAGTTTGATCCTCTGTGTGTGTATGTGTACATATACACTTATATACACATACTGATCACATAGATAGATATGTTTGTACTCTAATAGCAAATGTCAGGATATATAAGAAACAATGGTTTTACATTTGGAAATTTGAATAGGGAAGATCAGAGACAGGAAGACTTTTACTCCTTATTTTATAATCTTTTATACTAATATTACACTTTAAAATATACTGTCAAATTAAAACAGGGAATAGAAAAGAAGGTTGTGATTACAGTGTAGCAACTTTCTAACAAAGAATTAGCTATTGAAAGATGCTTTGGAATCTTATTAAGCCTAGGCTGAAACATGAAGAACTATGACATTTATTTACTGGAGATGGAATCCATGGGAACGAGCTATAATGGGAGAGCTTATATTATCACTGGCACGTGGAACAGCAATGCACCAATATTTCAGCACTTAATGAAGAAACTCCAAAAGATAAATGAGTATATATGACTGTCACAAAGGATATAGTAGTCATGGAGGCAGTGGAGGCTATCTATTTTCAGCTAGAGACAGCTGTACATGTATACTCTGCAAAAGAGTGTTTGTGGCATTTTAGGAGAAACTCTTTTACTTCTTCACAAGGTTAAAACAACCTGAGGGAAAAAGCTGTACCAATGCAGGATATATATGAGGTGGTAAGTCGACAGTGCAAGTCTGAGAAGGAGAAGCCAGTCACTCCTGTTAGTGGATGGGGTTTGGTGTCGCCATAGAAGGATGAAGCAGAAGAGAAGAGTGATAATGAACTCTCAAGTGTAACAGGTGGTATGTCTAAGGACTGTCCTGAGACGATCCTATATTCTTGGGGAGAACTGTTAGGAAGATGGCACAATAATCTCGGTGCACGACAGAAAGGGAGGGCTATTTGCTGTGGGAAACAGTGGTGTTCCTGAAGTAATGAAGGAAGAGGTAATGATTAGCAGTCTGCCATGACAGTCAGGCAATGCTGGATAGATATTAATCTCTTATCATAATGAACTAAGCCCAGGAGAGTGATATTCATCATACATTTCCTGCACATAATTAAAGGTATAAGAGAACATGGCCAGGAATTGCTCTACAAGATCTGCAAGGCCTACTCGATGACGAAGACATTCATTAAGAACAGTTTTTTCTTGCTGCTGTATTGCTGCTGCATATGCCAGAGGAACAGTATTCTGTGTTTTGGTGAAAATCAGGAATGACTATTTATGAGACTTCTGCAAAAACAGCTTTGAAGACCATCACTGCAAATTCTATCTGTTAGAGAGACTAATGCAAGGGCAGTCACTGGACCTGCACAATCATTTTTTTGATTTGAACCTGGAAGCTCATATGTATGAACCCCAGTGGTTTCTCATTCCTTTTACTGTCAAGTTCCCATCCTGCATGGTCTTCCACATCATTGACTTACTGCTTTGTAAAGGATTGAACATAGTCTTTTATATAGCCGTGGCTCTCCTAAAGACCTCAAAGGGAGATTTTCTGTAAGCTGAATTTGAAGGTACTTAAAAGTTCCTCAGAGCTCAGCTTTCTAGAGTTAATCAGAGATGGAAGAGTAGGAGGGAGGCTCAAAAAGGAGCGAATATATGTACACATATAACTGATTCACATTGTTGTACAGCAGAAACTAATACAACATTGTAAAGCAATAATTCTTCCAACTATTTTAAAAAGTTGAGTTATACAGAGATATAAGGCAGAGGAAAATGTAAGAAGGTTAATGGAGCAGGCTTGCAATATTAAGGTATCAATTAAGAAACTGAGGAAAAAAGAGAAAGAATATCAGACAATGCGCAAGTCATCTATAACAGAAAGGCCCAGTGGATCTATAGTTTGCATATTTGCAGGTAATTCTCCTCTTGGGTTTATACTAGGAATCTTCATAAGCTGAGAGAAAGAGAGGGAAAAGGAAAAAGGGAAAGTGGCTATCGACCACCTTCAAAAATGAGGAAAAAGGAAAAAGTACTGTTTTGGCTGTGGCTGGTCACATCCTAATCTACTTTATTCTTTTTCTTCATAGTATGTTATATCCTTCAAGATCCCAAAGAAAAGCAATGATTTTGTCAAATATTTGGTTAAACATAGTAACTAGTCATATTTGTTCAACTCTATCACTAATAGTGTCAAGCTGAGCACTCTAAATGTCCAATACTTAAGTTTTAAAGCAACTTAAAATGTTCAATGTATCATACCAAGCTTCATGTCTACATGATGCATAAAAGTTATAAATGTCTGTAGTACTTGGAAACATTGTTGATCAATTTGCAAAAGTTTTTAAACAATTTAAAGAACATTGCCAAACAAGCAAAGTGTGCCTGATGGACTAGAAATGAATTAGAAAGAAAAAAACTGAAATGGTAGAAAAAAATTTTTAAACATTCTTTTTGTTGTTACTTTTCTTATATGTACTTTTTTCTTATATTATGAAAGCAAGGCACAACATTACAATAGAAAGCCAAAAGAATATAATGTGCTCCCTAATTCTGTCTATCCACAGATATTAATAGCAGAATTTAACAACGTGGTAGAGCTTTGTTCCTAAACACACACTTTTCTTTCCTCTGAACACAGCCATCTTTCATTCTCAGGAGCCCTGTCATTCCTGTCAACAGAGTCTTAATGTTATTAGTTTTTAAACCTGAAGGAGGAAAAGGAAGGCTGAAGGATCCAAAAGGAGCATAATATAAAGAGGCAAAATAACTGAGATGAAACTTCATACTTCACAATTTTGCTTTGGATTAATTCTGAGGCCTAAAAACTACCACATAGCTACTCAATAACTGTTTGTCAAATAAACAAACAAATGTGTCAACAAGCAAAATCAGTTTAACACACATCTATTAATCTTTAATGTTCAATTTCTCATATAAGAATGTTATTTCTGTCTTCAGGATAAAAATTCAAAACAGTTTTCAGCTCCTGACATATTTATCTTGGGCCTGACACCTTCCCTTTCTGTTTCAACTCTGTTGTATCACCATATCTGAACCAACCACTCTGAGGCAACTTGCACATTATCACTTTACACTTTCCTCACTTCCTTTATCCTGTAACAGACACTGAATATTTTGTTTAATCCTATGTACTTCAGTTGTTGCTCATGTGAAGAATAGATATCTTATCACTGGGGTTTGGTTTGAGGGCAGAAATTCTATCACAGTAATTGGCCCAAACATTAAGAATCTAGAAATGCCTTATAAAAACAAAGCAGCCATTCCTTATCTATATCCCAAATCATCAAATGTTTTTATATATTCTCCTTAAAATATTTAAACTTATTTAAAAATGTTTATTGTATTCACATGTAAAAGAGGATAATAAGTAACCCAAATTTAAGCAACACTGCTTATTACTTCAAAGAATGTCTTCTTGATTTCCTATTGTTTGCAAACTGTATATATATAAAATACACTTTAAATACTCCAGTTATAGGAACAATAACAATTAAGAACTCCAATAAGTAATACTTTTGCCTAATGTACAGTGTAGCAATGTTCATTATCAAGAAATTTCTCTCTTTTTAAAACAAACTTCATTGATTTATTTTTGGCTGTACTGGATCTTCACTGCTGCGCATGGGCTTTCTCTAGTTGTGGAGAGTGGGGGCTCCTCTCTAGTTGCAGTGTGCAGTCTTCTCATTGTGCTGGCTTCTCCTGTTGTGGAGCACAGGCTCAGTTGCCCCACTGTATGTGGAATCTTCCCAGGGATTGAATCTTGTGTCACCTGCCCTGGCAGATGGATTCTTAACTACTGGATCACCAGGGAAGTCCATGAAGAAGTTTTAATACAGAGGAGAACATTTTGTCCCCCCAGAAACTTTAAGAAAATATCTTCTTCTTCAAGAACATTTAAGGTTTCTGAATGTTTGACTTTCAAACACCAAGCATAGATTTTAGCAGAACAGCTTTCAGTCTTCTCCCCTTGAGGATGATGTTACCTGGGAATTCATTATATATAGACTTTATCATGTAGAGACAGTTCCTTTCTATCCCTAGTTTAATGAGGGTTTTTACCATGAAGAAATGTTGAATTTTGTCAATGCTTTTTCAACATCAATTGAGATGGACTTATGGTTTTCCTCCTTTATTCTAGTAATGTGGTGAATTATACTGATCGACTTTTGTATACTGAACTACACTTGCATTTCTGGGATAAATTCCCCTTGGTCATGGTGTGTATCTTTTTAACATGTTGCTGAATTCTATTTGCTAGCATTTTATTGAAGAATTTTGTATCTATATTCACAAGGAATATTGGTCTGTAGTCTTCTTGTAGTGTCTTTTTGACTAGCTTTAGTATCAGGATAATGATAGCTTCATAAAATGTGTTAAGTATACTTTCCTCTTCTAAATATTGGAAGAGTTTGAGATGTAATCATGTTAATTCTTTAAATGTTTGTAAAATTCACCAATGCAGTTATGTAGTCCTAGGCTTTTCTGTGTTGTGCTGCTAATCCAATCTCCTTATTTTTTATAGATCTATTCAGATTTTCTATTTCTTCTCTACTTAGTTTTGGTAATTTGTGTATTAGTTATAGGGGCTTCCCTGGTGTGTCAGATGATAAAGAATATACCTGCAATGTGGGAGACTCGGGTTCAATCCCCGAGTTGGGAAGATCCCCTGGAGAAGGGATTGGCTACCCACTCCCATGTTTGTTATAATACTTTATATTCCTGTAAAGTCAGTGATAATGTCCCTTATTTGAGTAATTTCTCTTTTTTCTTAATCTTTAGATTGGTCAATTTGTTGTTTGTTTTTTTTTTCAAAGAATCAATTTTTGGCTTCATTGAGCCTATTGTTTTTATAGTCTCCATTTCATTTATTTGTACTCCACTTCTTATTATTTCTTTCCTCTTTATGGCTTCAAATTCAATTGAATATACTCAGGAATTAATTTTTTCTAAAATGCAAGGATAAATAATAACCTCTGAGTCATCAGGCAAAGAGCAAACTATTTGTTAGATTTACTGTTTAAATCCATGTGACAGCTCTCATATAATTTGCAGAAGAATATTACTATGTCACTATGAAGATACTATATTTAGAAAAGAGAAAAGGTCATGAGGGAAAACTACCATACTTTGAATGTTAAGGCTATCTTCTAGTTTATGAGACTTGTGCCAGGCTGAAAGAAAGTAGTACCATGGCCCTCTGGGATGTTTACAGGAAAAACTAAAATCAAGCCTCTCATTTTTAGACCATCATGTTTATCATGAGACACATCAGAACTTGGTCTGTTTCTGAAGAAAACAAGCATGACAAGGATTCTCTCATATCCCATGAACATTGACTTCTCCCTGGAGAGAAGAACATAGGTTGATGCCACTACTATAATATGGGTTTCACAACTCTCCCCCAAACATATGGCTCCTATGTCCCTAAGACTGGCTCTACTCAGAATAGTTGCCTTCTGCCATGTATGAAAAACCCACAGCTAATATCGTTTTTAACAGTGAAAAGCTGAAAGCATTTCATCTAAGATCAAGAACAAGACAAGGATTTCCATTCTCACCACTTTTATTCAACATAGTTTTGGAAGTCCTAGTCAAAGAAATCAGAAAAGAAAAAGAAATAAAATGGATCTAACTTAGAAAAGAAGTAAATTGTTTGCTTAAGACAAGATACTTTACATAGAAAATCCTAAATGCTACCAGAAAACTATTAGAGACAGTCAATAAATTCAGTAAAGTTGCAGGATACAAAATTAATACACAGAAATTTCTTGTATTCCTTATACACTACAATGAAAGATCAGAAAAGGAAATTAAGGAAACAATCTCATTTACCATTGAATCAAAAAGCATAAAATACCTAGGAAGAAGCCTATCTAAAACAGCAAAGACCTGTACTCTGAAAACTATAAGATATTGATGAAAGAAATCAAAGATGACACAAACAGTTGGAAAGATATACCATGTTCTTGAACTAGCAGAATCAGTAGTGTCAAAATGACTATACTACCCAAGGCAATGTACAGATTCAATGCAATCCCTATGAAATTACCAACGGAATTTGTACAGAACTAGAACAAAGACTCAAAAATTTGTACAGAAACATGAAAGACTTTGAATAGCCAAAGCAATCTCGAGAAAGAAAAACCATGCTGGAGCAATCAGGCTCCTAGTACAGTTTCAGACTATACTACAAAGCTACAGTCATTAAAAGAGTATGGTACTGGCACCAGAAAAAAGAAAACCACCAGAAATATATATCAATGGGACAGGTTAGAGAGAAATAAACCATACACCTATGGTTAATTAATGTATGACCAAAAAGTCAAGGATATACAACGGTGAAAAGATAGTCTCTTCAATAAGTAATGCTGGGAAAATTGGACAGCTACATGTAAAAGAATGAAATTAGAAAATTCTCTAACACCATACATAAAACTAAACTCAAAATGGATTAAAGACTTAAATGTAAGGCTGAACACTATAAAACTCTTAGAGGAAAACATAGACAGAACACTCTCTGACATAAACTACAACAGGATCTTTTTTGATTCATTACTCCAAGAGTAATGAAAATAAAAACAAAAATAAGCAAATGGGACCTAACTAAACTTTTTTTTGCATAGCAAAAGAAATCATAAATGAAACAAAAACACAACCATCAGAATGGGAGAAAATATTTGCAAATGAAGCAACTGACAAAGGGCTTAATCTCCAAAATATACAAACAGTTCATGCAGTTCAATATCAAAAAATAACCCAACGAAAAAATTGGCATAAGACCTAAACAGACATTTCTCCAAAGAAGACATACAGATGGCCAAAAAGCACATGAAAAGATGCTCAACATCACTTATTATTGTTTATTCACTAAGTTGTGTCTGACTCTCTCCAATGCCATGGATTGTAGCCTGCCAGGCTTCTCCAACCATGGGATTTCCCAGGCGAGAATACTTGAGTGGACTACCATTTCTTTCTCCAGTGGGTGGTCATTTTCTTCTCACTACTTATTAGAGAAATACAAATCCAAACTATAATGAAGTACTACCTCCTATCAATCAGAACAACCATTTTCCAAAAAATCTACAAACAATAAACACTGGAGAAGATATGGAAGAAAGGAAACTTACATTGCTGTTGGAAATGTAAATTCATACAGCTGCTATGGAGGACTATATGGAGGTTCCTTAAAAAGCTAAAAATAGAGCTATCATAGGTTCAAGCAATCCCACTCCTGAGTATGTATCTGGAGAATACCATAATTCGAAAACGTATATGCACCTTAATGTTCATTGTGCATTGAGCTATTTACAATAGCTCGGATATGGAGGCAAACTAAATGTCCATTGACAGAGACTGAATAAACAAGATGTGGTACACATATGCAATGGAATATTGCTAAGTCATAGAAAAGAATGAAATAATGCCATTTGCAGCAACATGGATGGACCTAGAGATTATCACACTAAGTGAAGTAAGCCAGACATAGAAAGATAAATATCATATGATGTTGCTTATATGTGAAATCTAAAATAAATGATATAAATGAACTTATTTGCAAAACAGAAACAGACTCACTGATTTCAGAAACAGACTTATGGTTACCAAAGCAAGAAATGTAGGGGCAAAGGATAAATTAGGAGTTTGGGATTAATACACACACACAAATATGTATAAAAAAGAAAATCAACAAGGACCTACTATATAGCACAAGGAATTCTACTCAATATTATGTAATAATCTATATGGGAAAGGAATCTGAAAAGAATAAATATATGTAAAACTGATTCACTTTGCTGTACACTTGAAACTAACACAACATTGTAAACCAACTATATGCCAACATAAAATAAAAGTTAAATTAAAAAATAAGTAAAGATTTGAATACTGCCCCCTCCCACCCAGAAAAAAGAATGGTTGTCTTCTCTCTGTTTTCATTTGCATCTCCCACTTAGCTCACATTTCACTTTATCTGACCAGGATCACCTCCATCACTAGGTATCTCATCCTACCCACTCAGTTCCTAATTTCGCCAGTATTACCTATGCATTATTAACTATGATCATTCAGAGACCCAAAGTCATATCTAATGGGTTGGAATCAGAAAATCACATCTATGATTTCCTATTATTCTCAGTAGATGACTTAAAGGAAATCAAGAAAACATGAAAGGACATCATAAGTGGTTAAGTGGGGTTAATAGATATCAATACTTACCCCAGTTAGGAGGCTTTCTACAGAAAATGATGAAACACTGGTTTAAACAGTAAAGGCATTTATCACCTTAGATGACAAGAAGCTCATAGTAAGTATACTCCAGGTTTAATCCATCGGCTCATTAGCATCATTGAAGATAGATTCTTTTCATTTTCTTCTGTGTGATCTCATTGCGTTAGCTTTGTTTTCAAGCTGGCTCCTTTCTGGTAGCAAGATGATGTAGCAGGTCTAGTTATCTTCAGACATGCTAGCGTCCAGGGCATTTGCCTCTTCCTTGAGTGTATCTCTCTCATTTTAGGAATGAAGGTTTTTTAAGATTATATTTAAAATTATTTACATCTTTGTGCTGCTGATCTTTTTCATCTTTTCAATCTTCATTGGCATACATTAAAAACAAAATGTTTGTGTAAAATACTTTAATAACATTCATGGAACTGTTGCTGGGTGAGGTGGGGGTTGTTAGATCAGGTTGCTGATCTTTTTCACCTTTCTAATCTTCAATGGCATCCATTAAAAACAAAATGTCTATGTAAAATACTTTAATAACATTCATGGAACTGTTGCTGAGTGAGGTGGGGGTTGTTAGGGGTTGGGTGGGTGGTCTCACTGGAAGGTGAGATGCTACTGGGGCTTAAGTCCAATAGGGACAGAATTTAGAACCAGGAACAAAAGTTTTGATTTCAAAATTTCTTGACCTCTCATTTTTTTTTAACCTTCTTACTTCTAAAGGATTTGTATTCTATAAATTACCTTGATTAAACTTTCTTAATCTCATATTCTAAAATGTCTCAAGTAATCAATAACAACCACTGTACCACCTCCAAAATACCCATTAAGCATTTCATTCACTAAATACCATTTTCTTTCCTTCCAGAGTATTTTACTGTGCCAACTGCAATATTCCTCTGATTCAACAGAACTTCCAACCCATTGACCATTGACTGATCATCACTCCATTGTTTCTTTCTTAGACCCAAAAAAACTTTCCCAGCAATGTCCCAGTAGACTGACCTTCATATCTTAGTGGCTGAAACTGAGTATGTTCTTCCTTAACTAAAACTTTTAAGAAAAATAGAGTTACCAGGATTAGTTTAAACCAGTCAGGATGTTTTTCCTGAGGTGGGACTAGTTTTATCTTCCTGCACATTGATTCCAAGAAAATATGGGAACTAAATGTTGCATAGTTAGCCAATAGTAACTGCTCTAGAGGTGGTGGTGGTGGTTTAGTTGCTAAGTCGTGTTTGACTCTTGTGACTCCGTGGACTGTTGCCCACTAGGCTTCTCTGTCCATGGGGTTTTCCAGACAAGAATACTGGAATGGGTTGCCATTTTCTTCTTCAGGGGCTCTTCCTGACCCAGGGATCGAATCTGTGTCTCCTGCATTGCAGGTGAATTCTTTACTGCTGAGCCACCAGGGAAGCCTGACAACTATAGTATGATAGTATGTGTAAAATTTATTTTTCAGCCTCAGCTACAAGTGACACTCTTCGCAGTCACTGTTCATTTGTCAGGAATATGATAGGCACTAAGTATAACTGTTTCCATCAATCACATTCGAGAACTGGTTTACCAAATGCTTGTTGGATGACTTTAGGTAAGGCATCTAACCTCTTGATTTCCACACCCAAACATGATATAAATACTGTTCTTCATATGCCATGGGATAGCTGGGGAAATAATTATACTGAACAAATGCAAAGCTATCTTATTTTAGCTTCCCATACTGCCTGTTCTATTTTCATTTATTTATTCATTCATACACCCTTTAAACAAATGTTTGTTGACAGTATGCTTCATATAACATAGAAAATAAATATTGGGGAATCAAAAAAGGTTTGACCATACCCCCTGCATCTAAGGTATTAACTAGTGAATGATTTAGCAACAACTACTTACTCTTGGGGTACAGAATCAGGGAAGTATAAGATGCTTTACAATGCAGTGTAAGATGTAAGACAAGAAAAGTAAAGTGGGATAATGAGAGGTGTTGTTTGTGGAACCATATAGCTGCTTCAATTGGCATGTGATCCACCCTATTTACTAAAGTGGCTGCAACCAAGTGTGTGGGTCCAGAGATGCCTACATGGCTTTTCTAGCTTAAGTATTAACTGGGTTTTAATATTTACTGATACATAATATAAGCAAAGCAACAAGATGAGTTTATGCTACAACAAAACAGTGAACAAGAACTAACAGAAGACTTGTTACTGCCTGGGCTAGTGAGAAAAAAATGAAATTGCTATTAGTGGACTAAGTAAAAAAGCACTGCCTTCCTGATGAACTAATGAACTTTTGTTCTGGAAGTTCCCTACTCTTTGGAACAATGAAAAAAAAAAAAAAACACTTATGGTTTCAAAGTCAGCTGACTAATTGTCTAAAAGATCCCAAAGGTAAAAACATTTTTCAATTTTGGAAAACTAGCATTTCAGAAAAAATGTTAAAATAAAATTGCTATTGTCTGTACTTGTCCTTAAAAAATATAAGGGAGAAGAATGTCAGACTCTTTTTGACCCCATGGACTGCAGCCCACCAGGCTCCTCTGTCCATGGATTCTCCAGGCAAGAATACTGGAATGGGTGGCCATGCCCTCCTCCAGGGTATCTTCCTGACCTAGTGTCTTTTATGTCTCCTGTACTAGCAAGTGGGTTCTTTACCACTGGTGCCAACTGGGAAGCAATATATCAATATTTTGGATGGAGGAGACTTCTGGAGGGAAGTATGCTTCTGGCATGTTGAAAGTTGTTACACAACAGGACTAGAAAGTGAAAAGCTACAGGTTCCCGCTACTAATGGGAGTAGGAAAGCATAGAAAGAATATTGGCAATTTAAACTTATGATAGTTTTGTATCTGATTTCTCAAATAGTTCTGTGGATTCAGAACCAGTATTTGACGGGAGGGAAAAATTCCCAACATCAAAGTCCTAGGATTTTGACAGAAGAGAAGCTTTGTCACTGCCAAATAACTCCCTTAGCAGGGTATAATAGAGAAAGTGAAACAGCAAGTCACCTCCATTATTGCTGTGTGGTTCAGTGAAGTTCTATTCATCAGTTGAAACAACTTAAAACAATTCACATTAGCTTTGCCATGCTGGAGAACAATATGGCGGTGAGCTTCTTTGGAGCAAAGCTATCCTGCAGTCTGTGGATCTTGTGAGCCTTGCAGCCTCTACATTCAAGCAAGGTTGAAGGGCCTGAGGTTGAAGCACGGACACCTCTTCTGTTGGCCTCTTCTTTTGCAGTAAAAAGCAAGTAAGTATCAAATCAATAACTGGCAAAGGAAAGATGAAAGGGCAGGGCACTGAGATACTAGAGACAAAACTTTCTTGGCAAAGGCACAAGATAAGATGCTTGACGTAGTGTGAAAAAATAGATATCTATGAAAAACTAGCTACTTGTCAATTTACTTGATTAAAGGAGAAGGAATAATAAACATTCTGTTTGCTAAAAAGTAACAGATACTTATTTGGGGCCAGGAACTAATAAAGTATTTATGTAAACTGTTTCATTTAATCTTCTGGAGGACCCCATGAGATACTTTTCCTCACTTAACAGAAAACAATTGAGGCAAAAGTTTAATTTATAAGATATCACAGACATTAGGTGATGGAGCTGGAATTTTAAAAACCAGGAATTCTAACTTTAGAAATCATGTTCTTAATACTTGCTGTCCTTTCAGAGACTATCCTTTTCCTCATAAAATTTAGCTACTTCTTTATCCTTACTTCACCAGAAAGCCATCTTTCATAATTTTTTTTGGGGGGGGGCTATACCTAGAGCATGTAGGATCTTAGTTCTCCAACTAGGGATCAAGCCCTCACCCCCTGCATTGGAAGCAGAGAATCTTAAACACTGGACCACCAGGAAAATATTTCAATAACTTCTTTAAAAGTATAGTAGGCAAATGTAATGTAA
The DNA here is from genome assembly GCA_007570785.1 of Antilocapra americana. NCBI lineage: Eukaryota > Metazoa > Chordata > Mammalia > Artiodactyla > Antilocapridae > Antilocapra > Antilocapra americana. The sequence goes on along the minus strand of ML664183.1, from coordinate 17,172,491 downwards.
AATACTAAATATATGTCATCATGTAATCTTGAGAGTGGAATTACTTTACTGTTTTAAAAGTCCTATGAATAATCTGACAAAAATAACCTATTCTTTAATGTAGTAGATTGATTAGAAAAGAAGTTCTATTTAAGACAAATTAGAATAATGTAGAATAGAATTCAGTTTTTTTTTTTTTCTTTTCTACTCTGACACAACAGATAATGTTCACTTTTGGATAAAATTGTATAGCCACGTGCAATTCACGTCTTTCATTTGGGTTGTGTCAGAGCTAACAACCCAAACTTCTGCTTGTTTCCCCTTTTCTCTTCACTACAAACCTAAGCCATTTCCACATTCCATGGGACTTAATTCCCATCCCCCCATCTCTTCAGACAATCTTGCCTCCTATGTTCACTGAAGAAGGTGAGACCACCAGGCTTGAAATCCATGAATTCTTGCTGCTAGACTAACACATGTATCCAACTGTGTATCCATCCCTCTAATCTTCCCTCAGAAGATAGTCTCCTCTCTTTTTGGTCCAAATTGAATTCTCTGTTTGTGCTTTTGGTTCCACCCTCTTCCATCTCCTCAAGGAAGCAGAACCATGAGTTTTCCATTTCATCTCTTGTGTTGTGATAGATTTGTTTTGCTGCCATGCCCACAGCCTCTTGTGTGGGAAGGGAAGCCATTCAGTCTTTAGGTAAGATGAGTGGATTTCTTTTCTGGAAAGTTATGAAATGATCTTTGATGTGTGTCTTGTCTGTGGAGGTCATTCACTTTAAGATGAAAGTTTATACTGCACAGTTGCTAGAGAACTAAGCATCTCAGTACCAGAATAATAACAACAATGAACCTTATTTATGGTAAAAAATATCATTCATAGCAGTCTGTAGGCTTTAATCATCTCTAGTTCTCACAGAATTCCTGCACTGTAGGTTCTAATATTCCTATTTTCAGATAAGGAATCCAAGCTTCAGAGAACTTAGGTAATTTTCCAAGGTTAATGAGTCACTGAGCTGGAGTCTGGATACAAAAGCTTATGAAATTTCTGTTCTCTTCATGCTAGATTTTCCTAGCCAAAACATGAAGGCAAAAACATTAACATGAAGTTAATTCTATTTTATCATTTGCCATTCTGGCTTGACATCAAAAATAATTGGAATTGGTTTATGTAAGTATATTATCAGCATGAATGAACATAAATAATAAAATAAATAAATCAGCATAAATAATTAGACAAAGAAAAATAAAATCAAGCTGGGGGCAAATCTAGTGTTTTGGAAGTTAAACAAGTTCTCCAAAGATTGTTGCTTTAGGAAGGAGTGATGCTGTTAGGATTTCCTAGCTCTTGGGGACTCAAAAGACTGGTCATGAGACATGATCATTATTTATTTATTTATCATTGCACTTGGTCTTCATTGCTGCACTTGGGCTTTCTCTAGTTGCAGAGGGCATGGGCTTCTCATTTCAGTGGCTTCTCCTTGCAGAACAAGGACTCCAGGTGCACAGGCTTAGTTGCTCTGCAGCATGTGAAGTCTTTCCTGAACAGGGATCGAACCCCTGTTCCCTGCATTGGCAGGCAGATTCTTAACCACTGGACCACCAGGGAAGCCTGAGGTGATTACTAAATACATGTATGTATTAAGTACATACATAATAAAATGTAAGTATTTTATTAAGTAAAATACACTATGTATTAAGTAAAACATAGATGCATCTGATACAAATGTTTGCTTAATGAACTGTAACTAACAAGGACCTACTGTACACCACAGTGAACTCTATCCAATACTCTGTAATGGACTATATGGAAAAAGAATCTAAAAGAGTGGATATATGTATAACTAACTCATTTTGCTATACACCTGAAACTAACAAAACACTGTAAATCAACTTTATATCAATAAAATTTTTTTTAAAAAACGAAGTACATAAAGAAACAGTAGATGAGCATAGCTCTGTGAAGTATCACTGACATAAATATTCAGGCACTAACATTCCAAAAAATGGTATAACAAAAATGAACATATTCTAAAAATGGTTACCTGTCACAGTTTTTAAAATCTGAAATATTCAAGTTGGAATCTATTCTTGATTTTACTTACTGCTTAACGTTCACAGGTACACATTTCTGGACCAGAGGAGCACTTTTATGGATAAAAAGAATAAAGCTAGAGATGGACTTACCAAGAGCAATTACCAAAAGACACTTACCAGAAGTGTCTTTGAAGGAAAAGCTATACTTAGGAAAACATAACCCAAACCTCCTCCTATTTGGATCGTTCTATCACTTCTTTGGTCTTCCCTGGTGGCTCAGTCAATAAAGAATCCGCCTGCAATGCCGAAGACCCAGTAGAGAAGCACATGGCAACTCACTCCAGTATTCTTGCCTAGAGAATCCCATGGACTGAGGTACCTGGCAGGCTGCAGCCAACAGAGGCGTGGTCAAACACAACTGAAGCAACTGAGCATGTATACATAATTTCTTTAATGCTCTTTCCTAGCTGGCATATAAACTAGGATTCAAGTGGAAAAGGACAGGGTCTGGTGGCTCAGATGGTAAAGAATCTGCCTGCAATGCAAGTGACCCGGGTTTGATCCCTAGGAATATCCTCTGGAGAAGGAAATGGCAACCCACTCCAATATTCTTGCCTGGAGAATTCCATGAACAGAGGAGCCTGGCAGGCTACAGACCATGGGATTGCAGAGAGTCAGACACAACTGAAAGACTAACAAGTGGAGAAACCAAGGTACTGTTCAGATTTATGATTTCTGGGGTGAGATTCTGACTGAGCAATAACCTACAAAAAAACCTAGGGGTTGATTTGAGTATGTAATTATGTGGGAGGAGAGTCTGGACTCAAAGTGGCGGTAAATACAGACCTCGTTTGCTTCACAAAGATTAGCTCATACTTAATAATGGGGTAAATCTGTTGGACCACGACTCAACGCGTCCGAGTCATCAGGATTGCTGTCTCTACTGGCTAAGCCTTCGGTATCAAGCCAGTACTTCTAGGATGCTGTCTCGCTGATGTCAGCTTTGCCGCTCCATGTCAAGAAAATACCGAAGGTTCAGGAATTACATTTCCTGGAGAACTGAGCCTCTTTCCAGGTTCTTCTCTGCCTGCTGTAAAAGGGAAACTCAAATGCGGGAAAACATTGGGCTTAGGAGGTATGCTGGGGCAGGATCCACGAGTCCACATTTTCATCAAAGGCTTCAGGCAGATTTGATGCAGCTGGTTCAAACTACCTTTTGAAAACCAGTGCAGTGTTAAGAATGATGACACACGAGTCAGCCGTTAAAACGTGTCCTGTTTTGGCAGCTTTGCAGACTAAGCTTGAATCCGGGTACACTCACAACCAGGAGAATGAATACAGCGGGGGAGTCTTCGAGTCAGTCCCTGAGGCGCCAGCTATGAGGAAACTCGCCCACGTTCCAAGGCCAGAAGATGCAGGCTCCGCCTTAGCCACAGGTCTCCGAAACTCCTCGGAGATTTCTGCCGGCTTCACCTGAGCCACGCGTCCGCTGGGTTCCTCGCTGCATCCCGCCCGTCCTCTCGGGGCTCCGCCACCCACCGTTACCTCTTCAGAGCCGGAGCGCCGCGGACTTTCAGTGAACCCCCGGGGCACCGGCCGGAAGCGCCCTTCAGGCCCGCCCCCTGCCCACCGGAGCCGGAAGTCGGCGACCCAGCCGGTACGTCGCCCTCCGCGGGTCGCAGCGCACCATGCTCCGCGGCCCGTGCAGCCTCGTCAGGGTCTCCGCAACGCCCGTCGCGGCCCTGGCTGTGGCGCTAGTCTCGTCGCTCTCTCGCTGCTCCCTCCTGGAGCCGGAGGACAGTGTGGTCTCCGCGCTCAGCCCCTACTTCGGCACCAAGACTCGCTACGAGGATGTCAACCCCGGGCTGCTGCCGGACCCCGAAGCGCCGCGGCGGGACCCGGAGTTGTTAGAGGAGACCTGCACCCCGGTGCAACTGGTCGCCCTCATCCGCCACGGCACCCGCTACCCGACGACCAAACAGATCCGCAAGCTCCGGCAGCTGCACGGGCTGCTGCAGGCCCGCGGGGCCGAGGATGACCGGACCCGCGCTGCCGGCCGCGGCGACCTGGGCGCCGCGCTGGCCGACTGGCCGCTCTGGTACGCGGACTGGATGGACGGGCAGCTGGTGGAGAAGGGGTGGCAGGACATGCGACAGCTGGCCCTGCGCCTGGCCTCGCTTTTCCCAGCCCTCTTCAGCCGAGAGAACTACGGCCGCCTGCAGCTAGTCACCAGCTCCAAGCACCGCTGCGTGGACAGCGGCGCCGCCTTCCTGCAGGGGCTCTGGCAGCACTACCACCCGGGGTTACCGCCACCCGACGTCGCAGGTGACCTCCCTGGGCCGCCCCCAGATCCTGGACTTCCCCTTCTCCAGCCTCTTCTCACTTGCCTCGGACCCCACTCCCTTGTCCTTCCCGCCCACCCCGCGCCCATCCTTTGGGATGTTCGGCACTTGACTCTCTCCCTTCTCATGCATAATGTTCATTTATTCTTTCATCAGGGATGAATTTGGTACCTTCTACGTACAGGAGGCTGTAGTAGACGTTGGAGGATCCAATAGTAAAGCAGACAGACTAGGGCAATTTTTGATAACCCATTCCCGAATTTCTCTCTCTGAGCACCAACCCTTGTCCCTTTCCTCTCTCTCTGACAGCAAGTTCTACCGTTGGACACACCGTTTTTTTTTTTTTTTTTTAATTTAATGCAATCTATGAGTTTTTTATTATTTGGATTTTGTGTTTTTTTTTTTTTCATTAACAACTTTTTCAGTTATCAGTTCTAGACCTACAACCTATTTTAGGAAGCTGCCCTCGGACTTTCGTTACTGCTCTGCCTTTTTCTCTTTTGTTCTTGCATGTACTGTAGAGTTATTCTCTTTGTAGCTGTGGTCCATGGTCATGGCACAGTACTCTTACTAATTTATTCCATTAATTATGCTTTTGCAAAGTTTGGGAGGTCATCTAGCATTGCTCTTATTTCAAAGGTCATGATGCTGAGCCCAAGAATATCCCTTGCTGATCGTCCTTTCTTAGTTTAAGGACTAAGAGTCAGGCCCAGAATCCAGACCTTCTGTTTTCTCTGGAATGATGTTTTTTCCCTTAGAAAGTGTTTTCATAGTGATAGACAACAACAGTAATAATAGCAAACAATGAATGCTTGCTGTGTGCCAGGCATGCCTCACATTTATTTCATATAACCTTTACAACAGCTCTCTGAAGTTGATGACATATTCACCCATCTTAACAGGTGAGGAAGTTGAAACATGGAAACAGTAATTTGCCTAATTTCAAATGACTGGGTATGGACCCAGGGAAAATGATTTAGAGCTTGATCTCTTAACCGTTGCACTATATGTACAACTTCCATTTGTCCTATAACTTAAGGATAAGAATGAAAACATGACATTTTTGTGCCAGAGAGATGAACAAGTGTTAATACTTCTTGATCAGCTTTAAGGTCAAAGTTGAGGTGAGGCATCGTTTAGCTTTAAAAAGCCCAAGTGAAAAATAAATTAGAAGTAGACTGGTTTGTCATTTCTCAAATAGCATCCTCTCTTCAGCTGTTCAGCCAGTGGTTCTTCCACTGACACTGTTATGGTTCTGCTCTGTGAGTAACTTATTTTGCTGACTTGTGTTTAGTCACTTGTTGAATTGTGCTTTTTAATTAAATAGCTGGACTTTTTTCCATTAATGTGAGTGAAATTTTCTCACAGTTTTTTAAAATGAGCTGAATGTTGGTATACACTACTGTATACCAGAAAGGAACTACTGAACTATCTGGGATGAATGAATTTTTGCCCTTAAATGGCATTGTGAGAATTAGCATTTGCCAGCCCTGGGTCAAAATAGTTCAGGATAAGCCACCCCTCACCATTTTCAGTCTCAGAGATTAAACCTTTTGCTTAGCTGCATTATTATTATCTACAGACAATTGTTTTGCCTGTTTTGTACATCTGGGCTTTGGAGGGAAGCCACTGAATTGGATTTTGTATTCTTACAGAAACAGAACAATGCTTTTGTTTCTGTTTAAAGAACAACAGTAATTAGATAATAGCAGGGGCGAATTATCCAGATCCACTTAGGAAATTTTGAGACCACAGAAAAAGATGAGAAAGATGACTTATTTTCCTAGTCAAGATGTTTCTCAAGAACTGTAATCCAATGGCCAATTCAGTGGGCTTAATTATTCATTTCAGGATTTGAAATGAATACATACACATACATGGAGATATTTTCACAGACACATCCAAAACAAAATGGTATAACAAGACATAATTTTCTCGTTTTAATTACAGAAACAATATTATGTACTATTAGTACTTAGTGTTCTTGTCATAGTAAATTTTGGGGGAAATGATGACTGAAATTTGTGTATTTTAAATATGACTAAGAAAACTTAAAAGGCACCCAGTAGTTGGAGCATGATTATGAATGCTTTTCTAGTATGTATTTGTTCCTTAATTGGGGAAATAATGTAACATATAAAATTCTAAACAGAAAGTGAAGTAGGAGCTCCAATTAGAAAAATCAGAAGCATCTAGCACAATGAAATACATAATACCTGAAACTTTAATATATGTTGTGTTGTTGTCAATAGTCTTCGTCCAAAGCAGTCTTTTGTAAAGTAACACAGATTTGAGAAAGTTAATTGAGAAAATAAAATACTCTTTATTTAGAGTTTGGATTAAAGTAGTAAAAGAGTCTATCTTGAATTCTCTCTCACCTTGTTATTAGAAGTTTTGCTAATTTTTAGTTTGATTTATCAAATTTTCTATGCCTGATAGAAACAGTACCTATGTAATACATTTTTGCACTTATGACATTCATGTCAAATCATCTTTTATTTTCTCTAAGAAAACATTCATTTCAACTTATTTCATAGTGTAGTTATTGCTCTAACATTTTATTTTACCTTTGCTGGTCTCTGTTTCTTTAGTCTTTTTTAGCATCTTTTTTTCATCCTCTCATGACTAACAATCTTTACAAGTAGGAAATAGTGTTGCCACATGTCTTTCATAAGCAGTGTGTTTACTTCAGATATGTTGAGGTGTGAATAGGTTTTTAGTGTTCCTTTTTATACTTGAAACAAAATTTTCAATAATTTGAAATTGTCATTCCTGTCAATGGATGGATATATGTATATACACGTATACACATGATATTTTTTTTTCCTTTCAGATATGGAATGTGGACCTCCAAGAATTAATGATAAATTAATGAGGTTCTTTGATCATTGTGAGAAGTTTTTAACTCAAGTGGAAAGGAATGCTACTGCTCTTTATCATGTAGAAGCCTTCAAAACTGGACCAGAAATGCAGAACATTTTAAAAAAAGTTGCAGACATTTTGCAAGTGCCAGTCAACAACTTAAATGCAGGTAATATGCCTGTTATGTTGCATTTGAACTCTGAAATAATTTAAATGATTTTTAAACTATAAATGTGGAAAATATGGAAGCATAAAGTTATTCCTTTTAAAGGACCATAATTGATTTTACATTGAGAAAATAATGTCAAGAAGATTTCTAGATCAAGAAGATTCTATATCTCATGCTTAATACTTTTAGGTTCAGATTTTCCTTTGAGTTTTATGTACGTTAATACACAAAATTCTTGATATATACTGGATTTTTTTTTTTTAGAGGGCAAAGTTATATGAAGCTTCAACCTCAAGCATTATTTACAAAACAGAAATTATGTTTTCTGAATTATCTCCTCCTAAAGTAATACAAATAGAAAATCATATAAAAATTCTTTAGCTTTTAAAGCAGTTCAGAAGTACATGTTAATGTTTGAAAGGGATTAAGTTTTAGGGAAGAAGTGTGATTTTTTTTTTTCCTTTGAGGCTTTTATCCAGAGATTTTGAGAAAGTGAACAGACATATCTGTCATAAGCTGTTGCAGTGGATGGGTGGGCTACAGTTTATCATGCAACCTGGGTGAAAGGAAACACTATTAATAATTGTGCTGGGAGAGCAGGTGGAAAACCAGGATACATGCTCACCTAGCAATGAGAAATTAAGAAAAATAATAAAAAAATTTCCCCTATTTTCTAGGAATGTGTTATCCATACAGCAGATACTGACAAATCTATATATAGAATGTGATTTCTTTAGAGTGTAAATAAATTTCCAAGGGCTAGAAGTAGAAGATGTTGGAGACAAATTAAGTAGACTAGCATCTGTTGATCTGGTGTCTAAATGCTTTATGTGAGTGCATGCTCAGTCATGTCCGACTGTTTGTGACACCATGACTGTAGCCTGCCAAACTCCTCCATCCATGGAATTCTCTGGGCAGGAATACTGAAGTGGATTGTCATGCCCTCCTCCAGAGGATTTTCCCAACCCAGAAATCAAACCCCAGTCTCCTGCAGTTCCTGCTTCGGCAGGCAGACTCTTTACCACTGCACCACCTGGGCATGCCAAAGGATCAGAAAAGTGAAGATGCCTAGACTAGCATTTAAAATTAAGTTTTTTCTCTTTTTTCAACTGTCTGTGCATTGGAGTCATTTGCAGAGCTTTTAAAGTTACTTATTTGGGAAATAATTCAAGTACATAGATAATAAAGCGTAATATAGTGAGTATCTGTATACCCACAACTTAGTTTGATCAGATTTAAAAATTATGCTTCAGTTAGTTGCTTTAAATAAGGGCCCTTAGGCCCCTCTAGGATCTCATTCCTTTCCTTTTCTCCCCACAAATAGCTATTGTTATGAATTGAGCATTTAAGTCATCCCATGCCAGTTTTTAATATTTATATTTATATACCTAAATGGGGTATAATTTGCAGATTTTTAAACTTTTAGGAATGATGTCAAGCTATGATATCAGTCTGAAATTTGATTTTAATTCAACTTTGTATTTTTTTAATTTAATGCATGTAATTCTAGTTCTACATTTCTACTTATGTATAGAATTACATAACTACCATTATCTAGCCATTATTCTGTTAGTGGACATTTACGATTGTTTAAGATTTAAAAAAAAAAAAAAACAGTTTCTAGTCAGTCTCTGAATTGACAAGGATTTTTGTGTTTTGGACTGCTCTGGTGGGTCAGTGTAAAGAATCTGCCTGTCAATGCAGGAAACATGGGTTTGATCCCTGGGTCAGGAAGATTCCCTGGAGAAGGAGATGGAACCCGCTCCAGTGTTCTTGCCTGGGGAATCCCATGGACAGAAGAGCCTAGTGGGCTATGGTCTGTGGGGTTTCAGAAGAGTTAAGACACAGCTTAGCAACTGAAAACAACAACAAATTTGTGTTTTACTGATTGGGTGAGAGCAACTTTTTGGAGGCAATATTAGCATAATGGTTAAAATCATGGGTTCTGGAATTGGACTGTTTGCATTTGATTCTTGACTTTGTTATATTTTTGAATAACTCTCTGATCTTTATACATCACAAGTTCCTTAATAACTATGCCATGATTTCTTTCTGTGTAAAACAGATACAGGAATTATACCTGCCTCATAGGATTATTGGAAGGATTGTATTAGATTTATTCATGCAAAGCATTAATACATAGTACCCTGCATAGAGTAGCTGCTTGAAAATACTTTAGCTGTTTAAATACCTTTTTATTTTTACATAGAAAGGTGAAGTTGAATATATTTTTTGTAATTTATTGTTGTTTAGAAATGTAGCTGCATAATTTTTTAAAATTGTGTTATTTCAAAAATATATATGATACATTTTTAGGTCAATACTAGTTAAAAGTTATTTACCCCATCATTAAATTTTACTGGTCAGAGAGGCTGAAGCTAGTACAGTCCAGATTCTTTGTATAGGAACTTACTTTTCTACTGAAGATTTTCTTACTTTTTAATCCTTTCAAATAATGCAACAGTGAACATTCTTTTAGTCTGCTTTTTGCACTTGAGGGTTTATAAGATAAACAAATATAGGTAGACTTATTGGATTAAGGAGCATGAATATTTTACATCTTGACATATACTTCCAAATTGTGCTCTGAAAGTGTAGAAAGATTTATATCAACAATATATGAGAATGCTTATTTCCCCTAATTCATCCAACAGTGGATGTTATTAGTCATTTTGACTTTTACCAATTTGATTAATGAAAAATGATATCTAGCTTTAATTTGTGTTTCTTTGGTTACTTGTAAGGTTCAACATCCTTTCATATGTTTATTAGTTATTTTATTAGGCAGTTCCTTCTGTGAATTGCCTCTTTATAAACCTTGGCCATGTTCTGTTGGATTATTATGTTTTTTCTTGTTGGACATAGGTACACTTTATGTGGTATAGATACATTAGTTATATATTCTTTACTATTGCTTGACAAAAGGATAAATTGTTTTGAGATCCAGGGAGCCTAGAATGAGTTGCCCAAGATAATTAATGGCAGAGTCAGGTCTCACAGTATGATTTTTCACTCTTTCTCTCCTTCTTGACCCTTAGTTTCACCTTCCTCCTGACTCCTCACTTACTCTGCCCTTTTTCTTCTCTCCTTTTTCGTATCCTTCTCTCTACTTTCTTCTTAATAGTTATAAAGTAAATTGTTGTGTAGTTAAAAAAGAACTGTTCAATAAATGTCCCTTGTTATTGCTAATTTTCAAGTTAGGGATTAAAATCTTTTATAACTTTATCTCCCCTCTTCCAACCCTCTAAAATTAACAGAATCAAACTATGTTTTATGTAGTAAGCCCTTGGCATTCTATAGATATTCAGCCTTTGGAAAACTGCATAAAATAGTAACCCACAAATTTTACTCTTTTTTTTTTTTTTCAGATTTAATTCAGGTAGCTTTTTTCACCTGTTCCTTTGACCTGGCAATTAAAGGTGTTAAATCTCCTTGGTGTGATGTTTTTGACATAGATGATGCAAAGGTATGTATTACTTTTGTAGTTTCTTTGCCTTCTTTGCATGGTTTTCATTGTTGTTATTTGAAGCAGCTTTTCAAAAAAGAGTAGGGAACATTAATGTCTTGGACTATCTCATAATTTTCTTAACAAAGATGAATTGTTCAGATAGGACCTATCTATTTGTAGTTTGTGTTCGTAAAACTCTGGGAAACATTCTTCACTGTGATTTGATTTCCAGGTCCACTCATTTAAAAACCTCCTTAACCCATCATCAGATTTTACTGCCATAAAGGATTGTAGAGCTGCTGCTGCTAAGTTGCTTCAGTCGTGTCCGACTCTGTGCGACCCCATAGACGGCAGCCCACCAGGCTCCGCCATCCCTGGGATTCTCCAGGCAAGAACACTGGAGTGGGTCGCCATTTCCTTCTCCAATGCATGAAAGTGAAAAGTGAAAGTGAAGTCACTCAGTCGTATCCGACTGCTAGCAACCCCATGGACTGCAGCCTACCAGGCTCCTCCATCCATGGGATTTTCCAGGCAAGAGTACTGGAGTGGGGTGCCATTGCCTTCTCCAGGATTGTAGAGCTAATATAATCCAAATTCTTATTTTTATAGGGTGAATGGATTTCCAATACCTATTCTTTTATAAAATTTTCATAATATATTGAGTTCTGTGTTCTACCTGGTGATGGCAGTAATTCATCTACAGTTTCTGCCTGCCTTTCTTTCTTCTTCCTTCCTTTCTTTCCTCTTCATTCATATGGCTTCTTTGTAGAAGCCAAACTGTTGTTGGAGCTATTCCAGTGTTTATTTCTATTTTTAGGCTTCTTCCTATATCTTTTTTTCCCATTTTATACTGTTTTTTAAATGATTATTTTATTTTCTTAAGTCTTTAGAATTCATGATACTGTATTTAATTATAGTTTTCATCTGCTCTGTAGAATTTCTAGGGTGAGGGGGTTTTTTTCTGGCTGTTTTATGTATGTAGCTGTCTTGTTTTTAATTTGTATGTTTGTATAGACACTAGCACCTTTTTAATTACTCATCTTTGCAATGAGTTCAGCTTTTACTTCTTAAGTGGCCAATAGGGATGAGTCTATCGGTTCAGAGATAAGTAGTGTTCCTTACAATTTAGAGTTTATCTCTGAGATTCTTTGCAGAATACTTCATGTAAAGATGGTTGGTCAGTATGTTTCCTGTAATGGTGTTACAGACCATCCAGGGAGGGTCCTCTTAGACTTCATTGTTTCAAGCAAAGATTGTTGGATTTACTTCTGCAAGTGCAAATGTGCTTTGACGATCTATCTTCTGCTGGTTTCATCTGAGATGTTTTGTTTGATTTTTACTGCATTTGGCAGTCCTTCCTCATTTATGGTGGTGGCTCAGGGTACAGAGGATTTCTAATCTCTTTGAAAGCAGTGTTTGCCTTTCCCTTTCTGATTCTTCTTTTTTAGAGTGATTTCTGAGAGAAGAGAGCAGATATATCTTTATATTTTCTAGTTAAGAACACTTTCAGTTTTTCATTATAAAACATGTTTGGCATAGTCACCAGTAGTTATCCTTACCAAGTTAAGGAAATTTCTGTTTCTTGTCTACTAAAACCTTCTATTTGTTTATTGTTTTTAAAATTAAGAATGTGCTGAATTTCTGGCATCTAGGAAGATGATTATTTTTTCTTCTTTCATCTCCTAGCATAATTAATTACATTAGTACATTTTCTACTATTGAATTGTACTTGTATTCTTTCTTTCTTATGATAGATTCTTTTATTGACTGATTTTTCTCCTAGTTAATGTTATGTTTTTTGTTTCTTCATGTATTTCTAGTAATTTTTTATTAGATAATGGACACTGTGAACGTTATGGTGTTGAGTACCTGAATTTTGTCTTTTAAGTCTTGAATTTTGTTTTATTTTGCAGTTAAGTTACTTGTGGATCAGTTTGATCCTTTTTAAGCTTCATTCTTCCTGAGTTTCATACTCTAGACCTGACCTTACAAAACTCAGACACAAGACTTTACTTATACACATGTCTTTACTATTAAAGTATGATCCTTTGGCATCCAGATGGAAATCCTGGATCTCTTGGTGTCTGTGGAAGCTCTCTACTTAAGCTACTTGGAACGTGAATATCTCCAAGCCTTGTGCCAGCTCTGGAATTGATCAGCTTACAAATCCCATAACATTAGCAACATAATCAAAGGGATTCCCCCTGCCCGCTCCCCCCCACCTCCATGATTTTTGGAGTTCTTTTTCTGTGTAGCTTCTTCCTCTCTTCTCTAACCTGCTAATTACAGTCACTTCAGACTTACTAAACTCTGAATACTGACTCCTCGACTCAGCAAGGCTCCTGCATTCTGCTTGACACTCTTCCCTATGTCAGTTTCAGAGTACCTCTTCTTTTTCATTTCTGATACTATCTTTGTTTTATTTCTCAAAAAGATTTGGAAAAACTTTGTCTAATTCTTTTTATTTTCATTAATAAAAATTTTACTTTGTCCTTTTGTTAACTTCTTGATTTAATTATCTCTTGTGCAACGCACTCCAGTATTCTTGCCTAGAGAATCCCATGGATGGAGGAGCCTTGAAGGCTAGAGTCCATGGGGTCACAAAGAGTCAGACATGACTGAGTGACTTCACTTTCATTTTTAATATTTGTTGAGTTTTGCTTTTAGTACATGGTGCTGGCCTGTCCTTGCCCTTGCTTTTAAACTTACAGCTAGCACTTAATTACTCTAGGGACTTTTCTGGGAAGAATGGCTCATAACAGCTACATAGTCTTCGCTTGTACCTCTTTTGGATTGCAGCCTTTTATCCTCTACTTCAGGTGTTGGATCAAATGATACATGAATACAAGTTTTAACATTCAGATAAAGGCTGCCTTAATCACTGACTCCAAGTTAAGAGCTCTCCACAGAAAATCTATCGTTCTTGACAGTTTGATGTGTACTTTTCTATCTTTTAATGTATGTGTGCATTTTGGTACTAAATGGTATTGTACTGTATTTATTCTACTTTTATTTCTCTAACAGATGTCTTTTATAAAAATACAGAAATTCACAAAACAGTTGGCATTTATTGAACAGTGTCTGTGTGCTAAGGGCATTTTTGAGGACTTTGCACAATTCTGAGGAGGTGTTAGAACTCTCAGCAGATAATGAAGTAAATCTCAACTAAATTATGGAATGTGTCCAAGATTTCAAAACTCAAAACGAAAGAGATCTAGCATTTGAAATAGATCTGTGAAAGGCATAAGGCTCCAAACATTGAAAATAACTGCATAAATTATAGCTTTCAATTACTTCTCAGGAAAATGAAGAAGGAAGATTAACATATTCTGCTACTAGTCCACACTTAAGATGTCAGCAGGACTGGTCTCCTCTGAAGGCTGTAAGAGAAGGATCTGTTCCAGGTCTCTCTCACTGGCTCACCTACGACCATCTTCTATATGTATCTGTGTCCCATCCTTCCCCCGATCTTGTTCTTCTCTCATTACCATCGGTAGTTAAACAGCATACACTGGGCTACATAAAAAAAATAAAAAACGGTAGGGTAGGAATACTCTGGCCATGACAGGTTCAGAAATGCCTCATATTGCCCCATCACAGTAAAATGGACTTCCCAGGTGGCTCAGTACTAAAGAATCCACCTGCCAGTGCAGGAGCCGCAGGAGACACAGGTTCGATCCCTAGGTCGAGAAGATCCCCTGGAGGATGAAATCACATCTCCAGAATTCTTGCTGAGATAATCCCACGGACAGAGGAGCTTGGCGGGCTAAGGTCCATAGGGTCACAAAGAGTCGGACATGACTGAGCACCTGAGCGTGCTTGCATGCTTTAACAGTAGTTGGTGATCTGATCTATTGCCTGTGGTGAGGCCAACAAGTCTTTATATGTTGGAGATCTTTCCAAGTCAGTTCATGTAGATCTATAAATAATCTCATAGTATCCATAGTATATGTATATTATAGTTTATTTAATTATCTACCTCTTAATGAAGTTTAGGTATTTCCAGGATTTTTTTTTTTTGGTTCCTATAAGCATTGCTATTCTAAGATATTCTTGTACATTGTCTCTCATGTTCCTCAGTGATTATTATTAATAGGTCTTAGAGGTATGTGTCTTTTGTCAGTTTGTCCTTTAGAATGTTTTAATATATTAATACATTTCCTTCTAGTACCAATTTTCCATAATCTTGGTCTACTTTTATTGCTATTTTTATTACTGTTTTTGGTTACTTGAACCAAAGTAACTCATTTTCTATCTGGTTTCTACTATCCTAAAATTCTTTAAAATCTCTGACTCACTGTGTGCAACTTTCTGTGCTATAATAAATGTTTTTCTATGTATGTTTTCTTTTTTCTGTATCTATCTTTGCTACCATCTTAATATAATTTTAGAAGGGAAAGGAGGCATGCACCTGCTTTATCCAACTCTTCTGAACTGTTAAGAATGCTGATATTGTTGGCTGTGAATACCATGTCAGTATTGCATGTCAGTCTCTATACATTCCCATTCAGGTTTGTGTCTGAGCATAAATCTCTGGGTCTCACCCTTAAATGCTTGAAATGGTAAATAAAAACCTTGTAACTGCTAAGATTCTCCTGTTCTTTGTGTAGAACAGTGATTAAACAATGTAACCTTTTCTGAGAGATCGTTATTAATTCAGAAAATCTGTTATATTAATAAAAATGTAATGATTTTTGAAATTTTAATTTTTAGGTTTTAGAATATTTAAATGACCTGAAACAATATTGGAAAAGAGGATATGGGTATACTATTAACAGCCGATCCAGCTGCACCCTGTTTCAGGAAATCTTTCAGCACTTGGACAAAGCAGTTAAACAGAAACAACGGTAAAAACTTTTTAAAAAAAGCTTTTTTTAACAGTATTAAAGCCCAGTTACGCTTCTGGAAAATGTTTTATAATGGGTGATTTTTAAAATGAGATTTTGCTTTTATGTTTTTAAAAAATAATTATACTTAAAAAAGAATTAGATGACCTATGTAAGTTATAAAGCATGTACACCCTCCATTCAGCCCAAGAACTGAAACATTAGTATTAATTTGCATTTGTCTATTTATGTACTTCTCTGTGATTTCATTTTCCACTCTCCCCGGCCCTATTTATTTCCTATCCCCTTTGCAGACTATTCCCCATTTGGTCCATATTATTCCTTAGTCTCTATAAAATTTTTTTTTATTATGAGTGTATCAGTGCCCAAAAGGACATGCTTAGTTTTGCTTAGAGACATATGCTTACTGTATTTTGGGATTGTTTCTTTCCCCCTCCAACATTACATTTATAATACTTATCATCTTGTTACATATACTATAGTTTATTCATTTTTACTGGAGTACAGTATTCAGTAATGTTCAATATTCAGTAAATAAATACCATACTTTATATCATCTTGTCAGTGAGCATTTGGGTAGTTTCTAATTTTTGCTATATTTTAAATAGTGAAATTATACATGGTTTCTGGTATGAATTTTTCTAAGTTTTTATTTTAAATGAGAGTTTCTCATCAAAAAGTCTCTTTAACATTCATACTTCTCAAAGTTTAAAAATACTTTTCATAATTTGAACCTTTGATAGAATCTAAACTGTTTGACAAATATGCCTCCATGCAAGCTTATGTATTCACAGTTGGAAATGAAAATCTTGTAGTAAAAGATTGTGACAGAAAGACTGAAGATGGTGCATTTGATTGAGTTTGTGGTATTAAGTTTTATATACATATAGAGAGAAATTGTGTGTGTGTGTGTGGATGACTTTAGTTTGTGAAATTTCCTTGGGTTAGATGGGAGTTAGGGAAGAAAACCAGATTCAGCACACGTGGTTCCTAATTCATAATTTATGATGATGGTTCAACCTACAATTTTTTGACTTTCAGTTCAGTTCAGTCGCTCAGTCATGTCCGACTCTTTGCAGCCCCATAAACTGCAGCACACCAGGCCTCCCTGTCCATCACCAACTCCCAGAGTCTACTCAAACCATGTCCATCATCGAGTCAGTGATGCCATCCAGCCATCTCATCCTTGTCCCCTTCTTCTCCTTGACTTTATGATGGTGCAGAAATGATACACATTCAGTAGAAGCTGTGCTTTTCCCAGGCTAGCTATCTGCAGTGATACTGTCTCATGCTGCTAAGCATCGGCAGTCTGCTGCAGCTCTCGGTCAGCTGCGGCTCTCAGTCAGTAACTCAGTCACAAGCAAAACACTGCCAACATACTTAAAACCATTTTAGACCCATACAGTCATGCTGTTTTTCACTTTCAGTACAGTGTTTGATGTGAAATATTCAGCACTTTATTATAAAGTAGGCTATGTCATAGGTGATTCTGCTCAACTGTAGGCTAATATAAGGATTTTGAACCCATTTAAAGTAGGGTAGATTTGAGCAAACTCTGGGAAATAGCAGGAGGATAGGGAAGCCTCACGTGCTGCAGTTCGTGGGGTCACAAAGAGTCAGACATGACTGAGCAACTGAACAACAACAAAAGGTTAAGCTATGATGTTTGGTAGGTTTCTGACTGGATGTTTTCAGTTTAATGAAGTGTTTATTCAGATGTCAGTTCAATTCAGTCGCTTAATTGTGTCTGCCTTTTTGCAACCCCATGAATCATAGCACGCCAGGCCTCCCTGTCCATCACCAACTCCCGGAGTCCACCCTAACTCATGTCCATAGAGTTGGTGATGCCATCCAACCATCTCATCCTCTGTCATCCCCTTCTTCTCCTGCCCTCAGTCTTTCCCGGCATCAGGATCTTTTCCAATGAGTCGACTCTTCGCATCAGGCGGCCAAAGTATTGGAGTTTCAGCTTCAGCATCAGTCCTTCCAATGAACACCAAGGGCTGATCTCCTTTAGGATGGACTGGTTGGATCTCCTTGCTGTCCAAGGGACTCTCAAGAGTCTTCTCCAACAGCACAGTTCAAAAGCATCAATTCTTCAGTGCTCAGCTTTCTTTATAGTCCAACTCTCACATCCATTCATGAGCACTGGAAAAACCATAGCCTTGACTAGACGAACCTTTTGGCAAAGTAATGTCTCTGCTTTTTAATATGCTATCTAGGTTGGTCATAGTATTCCTTCCAAGGAGTAAGTGCCCTTTAATTTCACGGCTGCAGTCACCATCTGCAGTGATTTTGGAGCCCAGAAAAATAAAGTCAGCCATTGTTTCCACTGTTTCCCCATCTATTTGCCTTGAAGTGGTGGGACCAGATGCCATGATCTTAGTTTTCTGAATATTGAGCTTTAAGCCAACTTTTTCACTCTCCTCTTTCACTTTCATCAAGAGGCTCTTTAGTTCTTCTTCACTTTCTGCCATAAAGGTTGTGTCATCTGCATATCTCAGGTTATTGATATTTCTCCCAGCAATCTTGATTCCAGCTTGTGCTTCTTCTGGCCCAGCATTTCTCATGATGTACTCTACATATAAGTTAAACAAGCAAGGTGACAATATACAGTCTTGATGTACTCCTTTTCCTATTTGGAACCAGTCTGTTGTTCCATGTCCAGTTCTAGCTATTGCTTCCTGACCTGCATACAGATTTCTCAAGAGACAGGTCAGGTGGTCTGGTATACCTATCTCTTTCAGAATTTTTCAGTTTATTGTGATTCACACAGTCAAAGGCTTTGGCATAGTCCATAAAGCAGAAATAGATGTTTTTCTGGAACTCTCATGCTTTTTTGATGATCCAGCGGATGTTGGCAATTTGATTTCTGGTTCCTCTGCCTTTTCTAAAACCAGCTTGAAGATCTGGAAGTTCATGGTTCACGTATTGCTGAAGCCTGGCTTGGAGAATTTTGAGCATTACTTTACTAGCATGTGAGATGAGTGCAGTTGTGCAGTAGTTTTAGCATTCTTTGGCATTATTGAGATGTAATCCCATTGTAAGTGGAGAAAGAGCTGTACTTAGTTTCTGCTAGTAAACACTTTTTCGGTAGCAGAAACAAAATAGTCAAGGCAAGTTCCCTCTTTGAGATAGGTATTAATTTCCTTCCTACTTGGTTTTATGAATGTTTTAAAACCCTTTAACTTTATGAAATGACACATCTTTGCTGTTTTTTCATTGTTTAATGTTTATCTCATTGATGAATGTGAGGTATGGCAAACTTAAAATTGTGTCTGAAAGATTCTTAAATAACTTTTGCAAAATTTGCTGTTACAACTTGTTACCAGATTCAAAGCTTAAGTAAGAAGTTTATCATTGGTATTTTAAAAATGAGCATTTCTGTACACTGAAAAGTACAAAGCATTACAGAGAGAAATTAAAGATGACCCAAATAAATCCAGAGATATACTATCTTTATAGATTGGAAGATTCAGATTGATCATCTGTAGACTGACTGCAATCCGTGTCATAATTGCAGTGGGTCTCTCTCTTTTTTTTTTTTTTAGTTTTTTTTTTTTTTTATTAATTTTGCCATACAATGACATGATATCACCATGGGTTTACATATGCTCCCCCTCCAGAACCACCCCCCCTCGGGAAATCTTGATGCACCAGCCCTGAGCATCAATCCTGGACTGGCGATTGATTAGACATTTGATAATTAACATGTTTCAATGCCATTCTCCCATATCATCCCACCCTTACCCTCATCCACAGAGTCCACAAGTCTGTTCTATACATCTGCGTTCCTTTTGCTGTCTCGTATGCTGGGTTCTCGTTACCGTCTTTCTAAATTCCATATATATGCGTTAATATACTGTATTGTTGTTTTTGCTTCTGGCTTACTTCACTCTGGATAATGGGCTCCAGTTTCGTCCATCTGAGTAGAACTGATTCAAATGAATTTTTTTTTAATGCTGAGTAATATTCCATTGTGTATATGTACCACAGCTTTCTTATCCATTCATCAGTTGATGGCCATCTAGGTTGCTTCCATGTCCTGGCTATTGTAAACAATGTGGCAATGAACATTGGGGTACACGTGTCTCTTTCAATTCTGGTTTCCTCGGTGTATATGCCCAGCAGTGGGATTGCTGGGTCATATGGCAGGTCTATTTGCAGTTTTTTAAGGAACCTCCACACTGTTTTCCATAGTGGCTGTACTAGCTTGCATTCCCACCAACAGTGTAAGAGGGTTCCCTTTTCTCCACATCCTCTCCAGCATTTATTGCTTGTAGACTTTTGGATGGCAGCCATTCTGACTGGTGTAAAGTGGTACCTCATTGTGGTTTTGATTTGTATTTCTCTGATAATGAGTGATGTTGAGCATCTTTTCATGTGTTTGTTAGCCATTTTTATGCAGTGGGTCTCTTTATAGAAATTGAGAAGCTTATTCTGAAATCTATACAGAAATGCCGAGGATGTAGAAGAGCTAAACAATTTTAAAAAAGCAAAAGAACTTAATAAATACCTGACTTTAAAACTTATTATAAAATTGTAGCCAAAAACAAATGGATCAATATAATCAAGTCAAGAAATAAATTCTGATATACATGGTCGGTTTTTTGCACAGATGCCAAGGTAATGTATTGGAGTCCTTTCAGCAAATGGTGCTGGAACATTTGGATACCCATATGTTAAAAAAGTGACACTGAGACCCTTCCCCACATGATACAGAAAAATGGATTATAGTTTTGTATAAAATCTAGAACTAGAAGAAAATGTAGGATCAAGCAGCAAGGATATATTGTGCAGCACAGGAAAACACCCATTATTTTGTAATAATTTAGAGTATAATCTTTAAAAATATTGAATTACTGTTACACGCTTGAAACTAGTATAGTTGTACTACAATTTTTAAAAAGAAACAAACAAAATGTAGGATCAGTGACCTGGATTTAAGAATTAAAAGTATGAAACTCTTAGAAGAAAACATAGTAGTAAGTCTTCACCATCTTGGATTAGTCAAAGATTTCTTAGATACAAAAATAAATGCATAATCCATTAACAAAAAAGGAAATGAACTTCATCAAAATTAAAAGTCTTTGTGCTTCAAAAAGCACTATTTGGAGAAGACAGGCAACAGACTTAGAGAAAATAGTTGCAAACCATATACATGTGATTAAGGATTTGAATCCAGAATATATAAAAAAAAGTTAGATCTCACTGATAAGGTGACACATAATCCAATTTTGAAAAAGGGCAAAAATTTGAACAGATACTTTACCAAAGAAAGACATATGGATGGCAAATAAGCACGTGAAAAGATACTAATAAACTGTCTGATAGTATCATTAGATATTAAAATCACAATGCTGCTGCTGCTAAGTCACTTCATTCGTGTCCGACTCTGTGCGACTCCGTAGATGGCAGCCCACCAGGCTCCCCTGTCCATGGGATTTTCCAGGCAAGAGTACTGGAGTGGGTTGCCATTGCCTTCTCCAAAATCACAGTGAAATACCATAATACCCCTAAGTTTGCTGTAAAATAATAGAAAAAATATATATGTTGGTCTCTGCCCCAGGTTCTTGACATTGGGCTTCTGAAACCATTGTACTGTCTCTGGTGGTAAGAGTGTCTTTTGTACTAGTGAGATGACTGGATGGCTCCAGGATGATGGCTGTTCACTGGAAATAACAAGCCGTGATTAGAAGCTTGAAATTTCCAGCCCCATCCTCCCCCTGCCCCCAACCATCATGACCATTCCCCACAGTTCTCTTGAGAAGGTAGAAGGGCTGGAAATGGAGTTAATGATCAGTCATGCCAGAGGTTCACGGGACTTCTGGGGTGGTGAACAAGTAGAGGAGTTGAGAATGTGCCCCTTCCCACATACCTTTCCTTGTACACCTTTTCCATCTGGATGTTCATCTGTGTCTTTTCTCATACCCTTTTATAGTAAACTGGTAAGTGCAAGTAAGTATTTTCCTGACTTCTGTGAGCCACTCTAGCAAATTAAACCTAAGGGGATCACGAGAGCCTTCTATCTGTAGCCATATTGGATAGAAGTTGTGGGTGCCCTCGGTGAAGACCTGCTGCTTACAGTTGGCACCTGAAGAAGGGGGCAGTCTCATGGGACTGAGCCCTTAGCCTGTGGGAGATAATGCATAGAACAGCCATCTATGTGTCATAGAGTGTTGCCTAGGGTGGGAAAACCCTACGCGTATGGTAACCAGAAGGGTCAGTAACATTAGGAGTGTGAGAGGAAACGAGAAACATAGCAGGAAAGGACTAAGTATTTTTCCTATTCACTGGCTAAAATAAGAAAAAATTAAAATTTTCTTAAGTGTTGATAAGATGTGGAGCAATTGGAAACCTTATGCATTTTTGGTGGGAAAGTAAAATTGTTTAAAAATAATCTTCAAAAAAAAAAATAAAAAAAATAAAAATAATCTTCTTAAACATATACCTTATATATGATTTATATTAAAATGAAATTCCAGGTTTAGTTTATTTTGCTATGCTTTGCTTATCTTACCCACAAGTGAAGTACAGCGGGAAAAAAAAAAATTGCAATGGACTGACTACTCCATTATGTTAGGTAATAGCTGATTATGTTTTTTATCTACTCAGAATCTAATGAGACTATTTTTCATGTCATGATGTCTTGTTGAATGAGATGTGGTAATATAGAAGCCATGGGATGTAGTAGGCAGATGCTTAGATTTGGTTTTGAGTCCTGATTCTACTTTATTGATGCTGCAGATTCCTCACTTCTGAAAAGGGGGATTACTGTCCTGACTCACAGGTTTGTTAATCAAGTGAGATAATTTCTATTAAAGCACTTAGTATAATGTAGGATCCAGATATGGTATTGTTACCGTATGTGAGAGCTGTCTGGTCAAAACATGTCCTTAATATCTTTGTCAGACATTCACACACCTTTCCTCCCCCTGCTACCACGATTATGCAAATATTCGAAACAAATACTTTCTAGTACTTACCCTCTTCAAATTTTCATGTTCTTGAGCTCATTACTTAAATTAATTCCCTTTCTATCAGCAAGCTAGAGAATATTTTTACTCCTTTTGGAGAATTACTCTTGTATTTGTGAACTGAAAAGAAGATTCATTCAACAGTATTTTAAACATCTACCGTGATACATGTCAGGCAGTATCATATGAGCTGGACAAAGTCATTGCACTTGTGCCTCTTACAGTCTAGAGAAAATAGAAATGTATAAAAAGCCATGGGCTGTGATAGAACTATTTATGTAAGATTGTAAAACAGTATGGTTAGTCCCTTGTGGTTCAGTTGGGAAAGAATCTGCCTGCAATGTAGGAGACTGGGTAAAACAGTATAAAAGTTAAAGGAAGGAGAATTTGATCTTGTAAGACAAAAGTTTTTTGGCCACTGCCTCCTTTACTAGCTAAGGAGGCGAAGTCAGCATTTATTGTGAAGAAACTGGCAGGTACTTTTCAGGTACTGGTTTTCTCTCAACTAAAAGACTGATGAGGGATTTTTTAATTTGTTTAGCTGCATCAAGATGAAATCTTCTTAAACAGGTAAAGGGAAAAATTAAATTTAGAGACTTCTGTCAGATTGCTTTCCAGAAAACAGAGTGATACTAACCAATTTTACTAGCAGTGCCAAAATTTAGGATACTTCTCAAGAAAACCAATATATGCTTAGTACAGAAAGAATAATAGGTTTAAAAACCCCAAAACTAATAGGCTTTGTTTTTTAGAGCACTTTTAGGTTTACAACAAAAATGGGTAGGAATACAAAGTTCCCATGTTCTATCCCTTCCCTCACAGGCATAGCCTCCTCCGCTACTAATATCACACACCAGTGTGGAATAAGAATAATGTTTTAACAGAATATTTTATATTTGTATTTTTATGAACTGTTCTATCAAAATATTATTTTTACTTATTGACTTATTTGTATTTTCATTTAGAATTTATACTGAGTATGTTTATATATGTATTTGTATACATATATACAGAAGCAGTATTTTGTCCTTAATATTATCTGAAGAAATGTCTTCACTCATATCTAGAGTTCTGAGGCTATTTTTGCTTTCTCCATCCCTTCTCCACCCCATATTGAGATGGTACTGTGTACACAGGTTGTGATTTTTTTTTGTTGTTATCTCTTTATAGTAATGTTAAATCAAAGATATTCTTCAGTGTTTCTGAATACTTTGCAACATAATTCTAATGGTGTGATTTTACTTCACAGAAAAATTGTAAATAATGTTAATTGATAAGTATCAACATTTTGGTTAAATATAACCAGTCCTCCAGATCCATGGTCTTTGACACTTATTAGGATCTTGACCTTATTTTCCTTCTTAAACCATCACTACAGTCATGGGATTAAAGTTAAAACCAGTAAATTTAGTATTTAAGCAAATTGAAACAGCTATTGCTGTTTTAAACAGCTGTGGTTAGAAAAGCAGGTTAAACTTATTGAATAAGTAAGATTTATCTGCATTTTATTCTACTTTCCCATTCCCCATTATCTGTTAGTATATTTTTATTTTTAATTGAGATTTCAGTAAATCACTTCCTGCTTTTTCAAACTAAGGTTTATATTCCAAACTATATAATCGCTTATCTCCAATGAGATCTTCCATTTTGTCAGGGATACTCTCAGATATGTGAATTAATTATTGTAAATATATGTTACAGTCATTAAATAACTCTCGTTAATCTTTTTTCAACCTTTTCATTCACTGTTGAATAAGGGCATGGCTTTTTAAGATTGTGTAGTTCCACGTGTTAACCTAAGATGGCAGTATTGAAATAAAAGTATAGTGGCACCAAGTGATTACTTAGCCCGTTGTAACCAGTGAGCTTTGTCTTTTGAAGTTCTTAAAGTGTATGCAGATTCTAAATTCTCAGAACTTGTTACTGTTCTGAAGTTATTGTTCCATGAGTTTAACTAAGTATCACAGACTCTTTTAGTGCTAGTTATTGAAAGATACTGGTTAAAATAAGGTAAAAGTTAATATAACTAGCCTGGCTATGCTTTGAATTTAAATTCAATTGTCCGTTTGTCTTTTGGAAAGACATGTTTTGACTTTCAGTAGACTGTAGGTCTGTGATAGCTAGAAATTTATTTCCCTGGTCTGTCCTCAGTGTCTAGAACGTGCCTGCGATGCAGTTGGTGCTCTGTATATAATGAGGGAATGCCCACAGTTCTGTAGTCATTTATCCTCCTAGGTTATCTAAGCTGCAAACCTGTGTATTATTCTTAACTCTGTCTCCCTCACCTTCTACATCTACTCACCAGAATGTAGTATTTTTTTGGTATTTTTTTTTTCCAGTTTTACATCAAATTCTTTTACTTTTCTTCACTCCCACTGCTTCTACCTCAATTCAAACTAATATCGTCTCTTTTTGATTTTAGCAGTTACCTCCTAAGTGCTTCCCTGATTTTACTTTTGCTTCTACTCAAATTCAATACAGCTAAGTATATAGGCAATGGAAGGTATATACAAAGATGAAGACATTTAAATTATTGTCTCAAGGCACTCATGTCCTATTTTGGAGCATGTCTATATAACAGCACTAAAACGGGTAAAAAACAATATTGAAGAAGAATTAATATGAGCCGTTGGGATTTGGTAAAGCCAAAGCCGTTGGCCAATCCCAAGCCGTTGGGATTTGGTAAAGCCTTTATGGGAGCAGGAGTCTTTGAGGTTGGTCATATCAACCCTTAACACTTAACTTTGTTGAAGTATAATTGATGTGAAATAAACAGCACATATTTAAAGTACACAGCTTGATAAGTTTTTACCTATTTATATAGCCGTGAAACTATCACCATAATCAAGGTAATGAACTATCCATTGCATGCAAAGATTTCTTTGTGACTTTTTCTAATATAGTTCCCACCCCTCATTCCCACGCAGATCCACTGATCTGCCTTCTGTCACTATAGATTATTTTTTTATTTTCTAGAATTTTTTATGATGGAACTTTATAGGATGTATGTGTACTTTTTTAGGGGTTTGGCTTCTTTCACGTAGAATAATGGTTATAAGATTCATTGGTGTTTTGAGTATCAGTCATTTATTCCTTTTCATTTAGTATTTTACGTGTTGTTCAGTCACTCAGTTGTGTCTGCCTCTTTGCAACTCTATGAACTGCAGCACACCTGGCTTCCCTGTCCTTCACTGTCTCCTGGAGTTTGCTCAAACTCATGTCCATTGAGTCAATGATGCCATCCAGCCATCTCATCCTCTGTCACCCCCTGCTCTTTCTGCCCTCAATCTTTCCCAGCATCAGGGTCTTTTCCACTGAGTCAGTTCTTCGCATCAGGTGGCCAGAGTATGGGAGTTTCAGCTTCAGCATCAGTCCTTCCAGTGAATATTCAGGACTGATTTCCTTTAGGATGGACTGGTTTGATCTCCATGCTGTCCAAGGGACTCTCAAGAGCCTTCTCCAGCACCACAGTTTGAAAGCATCTATTCTTGGGTGCTCAGCCTTCTTTGTCATCCTGCTCTCACATCCACACATGACTACTGGAAAGACCATAGTTTTGACTATACAGAGTTTTTTTGTCAGCCAAGTGATGTCTCTGCTAGGTTTATCATAGCTTTTCTTCCAAGGAGCATGCATCTTTTAAATATTCTACTTAGTGTTCCATTATATGGATATAATGGATTTGTTTATCCAATTTGTTTATCCATTCTGTTTATGGTAGATATTTGGGTCATTTACAGCTTGAGGCTACTACAAATAAGGCTGCTGTGAACATTTGTGGTCTTTGTGTGAACATATGCTTTCAGTTCTTTTGGGTAATTAATGCACTGGAAAGACTGATGTTTAAGCTGGAGCTCCAGTACTTTGGCCACCTGATGCAAAGAGCTGACTCTTTGGAAGAGACTCTGATGCTGGGAAAGATTGGAGGCAAGAGGAGAAGGAGATGACAGAAGACAAGATGGTTGGATGGCATCACCAACTCAATGGACATGAGTTTGAGCAAACTACAGGAGATAGTGAAGGATAGGGAAGCCTGGCAAGTCGGACAGGTCTGAACGACTGAAAAACAACAACAATACCTAGAGATGGAATAACTGAGTCGTATGTAGGTGTATATTTAACTTTTTTAGAAACCGCCAAACTCTCCCCACCAGTGTGTGAGTTACAATTACTCTATTTCCTGGCCAACACTTGGTATGGTAGGTATTGAATATTTTTAATTTTAGCCATTCTCATGGGTGTGTTGGAGTACTTCGTTGTAGTTTTAGTTTCATGCCAACCAAACGGAGAAGTCATCTTGAAAATGAAACAAAAGGTGGGCAGCATCACGTAATCAATGGATCCATTTATTGTAGAATAATTTGGAAGGTGGGAACAGGATCAGGCAGACAATGATCTGGAAGCATTCACAGCTGTACTTGGCACTGCTAATTGGGCGTTAGGACAGTTTTACAGTTAACCTAGGATATGAGGGTACAGGCTTGGATATAGGATGTATATTTCTAAGTCAAGACTAGCAGATGGGGTAACTAGTCTCCTGGGCACTGGAAATAAGTCAGTGAAAGTTTTTATTGTTTGGAGACTAACAGACCATTGAGGCCACCTGGTCCTCATGATTATTAAACAATATCTTTAATGACAAAATCCTTGATGGCAGAGAAGTAATTCAGTACTACACATTACAGCCCTGGCAGGGACAGAAAAAACTGTTAAGAGCTCAAGATAATATCAGTTATGCTAACAGGCATACAAGTGGTGATACTGAGCTTATTTACCATCCATATGTTTGCTTTGGTTAAGTGTCTGTTCAAATCTTTTGCCATTTTTTAGTTGGGTTATTTATCATTTTTATTATTGTTGTTTTAAGAGTTCTTTAATGTATATTCTAGATACAGAGTCTTTCTCAGATTTATACTTTACAAGTATATTCTCCTAGACTGTGGTTTGCCTTTTTTGTTTTTATTTATTTATTTTTAGTTTTAGAAGTTTTTTTTTTTAATTTTTTAAAAATTTATTTATTTATTTTTTCCTTTACATTATCGTGTTGGTTTTGCCCTTTTTTTGTGTTTATAACAATGTCTTTTATGGGCTAATTTTGTGACACTTTTGAGGCAATTCCTCCTGAGCATCTCTTGGTACCCTGTATATTTTGAGATTTTTCCAATAATGGCTTGTGTGAACACAAACTATTCCTGGCCTTGTGTTAGCGTTGGGGATTCTTTCCAATTCTTTGTGTTCAGTGCTTTTTGCCTGGATTTGGATAGTTTTCTCATAGACAGTGAGTTGATCAATACTAGCTTATCAACTAGTCACTAGTTGATCAGTGACTAGTTGAAGAGTCACTACACAGCTCTCTTCTCTGGTGTCCTAGCCTATAAATTCTAGTCAGTTGGGCCTCTATGAACTTCCAGTTCTGTCTCTTCTTCTCAGAAAGATTGCTATACTCTGGGTTCCCGTTCCCTGTGCTGCATCCTGGAAAGTAGTCAGTTAAGATGGGAGAGCTGTGGGGATTTGCCTCCCCTCACTCTTATTCTCACTATTGTTGAATATCTGGAAATTGTGTTTTCATATCTTTTGTCTGGCTTTATAGAAGTTTAAGGCAGGAAGGTAAATCCAGTCCCTGTTACTACATCTTGGCTGAAAGCAAAAGTTATTTCTATGTATTTTTCTTAAGAAGAAACTTAATGCTTGAATCATTTCATTCTATATTTGTGTTAAAATGTCAAATTTGATACTTCTCCAAATGCCTCATTGGAGCTGATTCTTCAATCAGATGTAAAATAGGATTAAATTCTTTTTCCTTGTAATTTTCTTCCTAAAGCATCTCATATCTCTGGCAGTTCATGTTGCTTGTTTGTGCACTTACATAATTGTGAGAATTACATGAGTCGTCTAAAGCTCTATTTGATATTCTCAGATCATGTTTAAAAATACACTTTGTGTAACATTAGTTGAGTGTGAAACATGAATTAAGAGCTTAGAAAAACCTAAGCTGAGTACATTTAGGAGAAAACATGCAATTATTAGTTGTTTTTCTGGTTGAGCTTTTTTCTGGGTGTTTTATCTACTTTGAACACATGCATAGTCATCAAACCTCATTTAACAGCATAATTTTAGACTTCAACTTTCCTTTTTAATGAAAGATTTGATAAAATCTCCTTACCAACTTACATAAGTAAAAAGAGGGCTAAAATTTGGAGAACTGCATTCTTACTTGCTAGATAACATTAGTTAATTCACTTGTCCTTTCCCTATTTCTAAAATGAGAAGTCATGACCAGATTTCAACCCTAAAATGTTAGAATTCCAACTGTGTATTTCTACATATAATTCATAAAAGTTATTCATTTGTTTTCTTTTATTTGTATTGATAGTTTAAATTTTCTAGGGTTTTTAATTGTTTAAAGCTAAAATGAACCTCTGTTAAAAGTGGTTTTGTCACTTTTTAGAAAATGTAATATATCAAATTTAATGCATTTTTATCAGATGGAAAGGGCAGAATTAAAGGTACATTACATGCCTTTTTGTTCTTTGGTTTTTTTTTTTTTTTTGAGATGTGTTGCAAGTTCTAAAGAATGTCATTACAAGTCAGGGATATAGTTAATATGAGAAATGTGACTAATAGAAGTCTATGTTTGTTGGAGGATTGGAGTATTCAGTCAGAATATAAAGAACAGAAACTACGTGATTCAAGAAAAATAGAAATGTTCAAAGCAAATTATAGACAATCTGCATCTTCCTTAATTTGGTGTTGTGTGTAAATTTAAAATGTAAATTAATCTATTTAGACATTTTTAATGCAGAGCTCATTAGGACAAAATTATTAAGACTTCTTCTCTGAAATACACATGATGCAGGAGATAAAAGCTAATATGGAACAGAATTGTAGCTACACTGTTCCTCAGGATGTCAGATTGTAATATACAGCAGAGGGATTCTTAGGATGTGTAGAGTCTGAACTCCCAAAACTGTATTCAAGTTTTTATGGGGTTGAGCATTTCTCTGGGATGAAATAGCATTCCTTTAGATTTTCAAATGGTTTCATATCCCCAATAATTATAAAACTATAGACGCAGTGAGTATTGAATACATGTCATCGCTGATTGCCCTGGCAGTTTCTCCTTTAAAAAAATTCTACATCTTCCTACCAAAAGACTGAAGTTTTTAGTTAAGGGTAAAAAGCTAGTTCTTTCTGTCATGGCGTCCTGAACCTCACAACTCTGTTTATTAAATGGCCATATAATACAAAGAAAACTATATGGGACCACAGGTAGAATGGAATAGAGCAGTCTTTATGCTCTCTGTAATTTTCTGACATAATTGTATGCAGTGGCCTTATATTAGGAATTGAGTAAATTGAGAAGTGACTTTTTATTCATGTTCTTTCCCCTGTTGTCTTCCCATACATTATGTTCTCTTGTTCTCTTTGGTCTTTCTAACCCTCCAACCCCTAGACAGGCAGACACACACACACACACTTCTGTATTCCCTCATTCAGACATATACACACACATTGTAACCCATTGGCTGATGCCAGTGTTTTGGACTTAATCATAAACCAACTTTGCTTTGAATAAGCTTGGGAATAAAACCCAGAAAATTTCCCGTGGCATCCTTGAAACTTGGATATATTTCAGAAGAAGCTGGGGTTTTGGTTCTCTCAAACAGCAGTTGGGCTTGTACTTACAGAAGTAAATCAGTTCCTAGCAGATAGCTTAGAGGGGGTTCCCTGTGAGGATCTGGCAGAGTTCACATCACCTATGTCTGGTCCCCTGAAATTTTTAACTCTTAAACTTGTCTACACCAAGCCTCTAGCAACTTGTCAATGTACAGTTTTAAGTTTTCTGACCCTGACATGGGTTCCTGTGGAGGTTTCTGCTCCTGTAAATTATGATTCTCTGTGTCTGCCTGTCTCTCCAATTTAGGGGGCAGCAGTTTGACCTGTGATCTCACCTCTCTAATGGATCTGAGATGAACTGTTGAGTTTTCATTTTGTCTGGCTCTTTGTTTTTAGGGTGGAATGCCAGTTCCTAAGCTCCTTACAGACTGAAGACTGAAAGTTCTAGTTTTTTTTTTATACCCAGAGTTTGATATTTTCACAATTGAGTTTCAAACAATAAAGTATAAATCAGTTTACATATTGCTTGCATGCATGTGTGTGAAGCAGAAATACTGGAGTGGGTTGCCATTTCCTCCACAAAGTGATCTTTCCAACACAGGGATCAAACTCAGGTCTCCTGTGGCTCCTGCATTGGCAGGTGGATTCTTTACCACAGGGCCACTGGGAAGCCCAAAATATGAGTTCCACATATTGCTTAGTCATTGTTTATAGGTGAAGAAAAGCATTCTCACATTCTTAGCCCTAAGTAGGCCCTTGATTTGAAGTATGTAGTCTTAAGAGGACTGAAAAATTATGTAAGTTCTTTTGAATTATGCACCTCATAATTATAAGTTAGATGTTTTACTTCTGCTTTTTAGGGAGCCTTGAAGAAGATTACATGAAGAATAATTATATTTATTGCAGTTTTAGCACTTGAACCCTTAAGGATTACCAAGTTGAATTCCAGCTAAGAAAAACAAATAGTGAGAAAAAGTTTTATTTGACTCTAGTGATTTGTATTCTGAGCTTTTATGTTTTGGGAATACTTTTTGAGTTAATGCAAAAATTACTTAACCTTTTTTTTTTTGTCTTGTAACTTATTTAGGAATGTGTTAAATTCTGCTTCTTACCCTTAAAATCCAACCTATACATTTTGTGAGCTCTGAATTTATTTTGAAATAAAATCGAGCAGAAAGATTTTTAGAATTATATAAAATATGGAGGCTCAGTTCAGTTCAGTCACTCAGTCGTGTCCAACTCTTTGTGACCCCATAGACTGCAGCATGCCAGGCTTCCCTGTCCATCACCAACTCCCAGAGTTTACTCAAACTCATATCCATTGAGTCGGTGATGCCATCCAACTATCTCATCCTCTGTCATCCCCTTCTCCTTCTGCCTTCAATCTTTCCCAGCATCAGGGTCTTTTCCAGTGAGTCAGCTCTTCGCATCAGGTGGCCAAAGTATTGGAGTTTCAGCTTCAGCATCAGTCCTTCCAATGAATATTCAGGACTGATTTCCTTTAGGATGGACTGGTTGGATCTCCTTGCAGTCCAAGGAACTCTCAAGAGTCTTCTCCAACACCACAATTCAAAAGCATCAATTCAAAGCATGAAATGTTGGATCCTGCCAAAGAAAGACACCCCACATCCAATAGCAAAGGAGAAGCCCTAGCAAGATGGTAGGAGGGGCAAAATCATGTTTAGAATCAAACCCCATACCCACGAGGGACGCTTGGAAGGCTCAAACAAACCTTGTGTGCACCAGGACCCAGAGACCCCACAGAGCCTGAGCCAGAACTGTGTTTGAGTTCATACCTCCTGCGGAGGTATGGATCAGCTGTGGACTGCCACAGGGGCACAGGCTCTGAGTGCAGTAGACCTGGGTAATGGCATAAGCCCTCTTGAAGGAGGTTGCCGTTAACCCCATCATAAAGCTGCCAGAACTAACACAGTACTGAGGAAACAGACTCTTCGAGGGTACAAACAAAAGCTTGTCTGCACCAGGACCCAAGAGAAAGGAGCAGTGACCCCACAAGAGGCTGACCCAGACTTGCCCATGAGTGTCCAGGAGTCTCCAGCAGAGGCGTGGGTCGGCGGTGGCCTGCTGCAGTCTGGGGACACTGAGTGCAGCAGTGCGTGCATGGGACCCTTTGAAGGAGGTCGCCATTATCATCATCACCTCCACCATAGTTTGGCCTCAGGTCAAACAATAGAAAGGGAACACAGTCCCACCCATCAACAGAAAATTGGATAAAATTTACTGAGCATGGCCCCGCCCATCAGAACAAGACCCAGTTTCCCATCCAGAAGCTTCCATAAGCCTCTTATCCTTCTCCATCAGAGGGCAGACAGAATGAAAACCACAATCACAGAAAACTTAACTGATCTGATCACATGGACCACAGCCTTGTCTAACTCAAAGAAACTATGTAGGACCACCCAAGATGGACACGTCATGGTGGAGAGTTCTGACAAATTGTGTTCCACTGGAGAAGGGAATGGCAAACTACTTCAGTATTCTTGCCTTGAGAACCCTATGAGCAGTATGAAAATATGGAGGTGGTTAAAGGTAATTTTAGACCACTTTAGAGTTTTAGTTTTATGTTCATGTTGATAGTAGCATATTTTACAAAGTTTCATAAGGCATTCTTTTCTGTTTTTTATAAAATAAAAAAGCTCTGTGAGATAAAATTTTCTTTGTGAGATAAAATTTCTCTAAGCCAGATTTTTAATACTATTCCTCGGCATTTAAAAAAAAGATATAAGCCAAACCAAGGCTTCCCTGGTGCCTCAGATGGTAAAGAACCCACTTGCAACCCAGGAGATCCCGGTTCAAGCCCTGGGTTGGGAACATCCCCTGAAGGAGGGCATGGCAACTCCATTACTCTTGCCGGGAGAATTCCATGGACAGAGGAGCCTGGCAAGCTGCAGCCCATGGGGTCGCAAAGTCAGACACAACTGAAGCGACTTAGCACACAGAACACACAACCTAAACCAATAAAATACCTTCTTATTCTGTGCTCAATAAAGATTTGTGTACATATATTTAGGAATGATTAACATATAATTCTTAAAGTGGTAATTTGTTTCAAGTGACTATATGATATATTTACACACACATACATATATTTGTGTTGTTTGTAATACACCCAACAGGGGAGATAATTGCTATGAAAAAACAAGAAGTCAGGTACCATCCTGGTACAAACTAGTGCTGTATTTTGTAATTAGGTGTCTTAGAAATGGGCAAAGTGATTTTAATTATGTCTGGGAAATGAGAGATAAAGAGAAGGAGATTGGCTGGCAAGGCAAAGATGTTCATCTATAAAGAAGAAAGTGTTTAGGAAATTGTATACATTGGATCTGGATACAACTTCAGTACAGTGTTCCAGATAGCTATTACTTACTCATTGGAGTTGAAACATTTGACCTAGATACACATTCTCTGAAGCTAAAAATTGTCATTTTTTTTGGCATATTCCCTTTCTTCTGTGCTATGATAAAAATGTGGTTGCATACTATTTATTACTCAGCAAAATGAATTCAAGGTGTAGAGTATAATTACTATGTTGCAGAAAATTGGGCACATCCATTTTTGTTTAGTGCTTTTTTGTGTGTACATACAAGGGAAATCAGCCAACTTCTTTTTCTGAAGTAGCAACAGCATCTGCTATGTGTGCAAGACACTAAGGCACAAAGGGTAAAGGTAGGCAAAAAATAATTATTAGTGAAATTATGCTCATTTCTCCTTTATATTTGGCATTATTATAAAAATATATAACCTACAAAGAATTATAAGTTGCTTGCTATTTTCTGCAAGCACATTTAATCTCTAAGTAGGCTGATATTTTTAGTTTTTTATATTGTTTTGAGGAAGGCTCCATTAGTTTTGACCCTCTAATATGTAGTTACCCTTGTCTTTCACTATCACTATTGTGTTTATGGATTTAACCAGACCTTTAAAAATACTGTTTTTTGTATATTTCATCCTTTTGTAATGGAGATTGATCTGTAATAAAATAATATTTAGGGCATTTATTTTTTAAATTGTGTTTTTCCTTTCTGTTGAAAATTTCTTGAAATTCTAAAATATTTTCTTTAATTTAGATGCATCATATGGCACAAGACAGTCATTTATTTTTGTTGATTTGGCTTCCTATGTGAATCTAATTATACATAAACTTGATTTCCCATAAAACTTCTAATAAGTGTTTTTAAAGCACAGTTTTTCTCAACTTTCTACTCAAAAATAGCTGACTGTAGTATGTGACTGAAAGTAGGCAGTCAAGAGAGAAAATGGGATTTATTGCACTTTATATAAATTTGGGTAACAATCTAGATTTAATTTCTTCTGTAGCTTGTATGTGTGAAGTTAATAGAACTTTGAACTCATCATTTGTACATAGCCCTGTTGGTCTGTCCCCTTCCCCCAGCACCCATTTTTTTTGTTTCATATGTGTGTTTGTTGTTTGTCTTTTATCTTTTTTTTTTTCCCTATTTTCTCTTTGATTGACTTTTGAACCCAAGTATGTAGGTAAGCCTATGGAATGCTTTTCACACAGTAGCCATCAGCCACATGTGGTTATTCAGCACCTGAAAATGGGGCTGGTCTGAATTGAGATTGCTGTAAATGTAAAGTGCATGTGGCATTTCAAAGATATGGTAGAAAAAAAGTAACATAGTTGTGAATGTTTCCCTTGGGTTTTGGATCTGCTATCCATTTGCTCCATCTATTTTTATGTGAGGAATCAGGAGGATTCAGAAACTGCTGCAAATATTGTTGTCCTCCCAGAAAATTTGTAACCTAATGTGTGGTTAACTGTGTTTGAATAGAGTTGTTTTTTTCTTCTTTAATTGAGTATAGTTGCTTTACAGTGCTGTGTTAGTCTCTGCTGTACAACAAAGTGAATCAGCCTCATGTATCCTGTCTTCCTTGGATTTTGTGTGTGAATAGGCTTACAAATTATATTTAAGAACAAAGCCATAGCCTTTTTATAAAAGTTGGAGAAAAGGCTAAATAGTCATTTGCTGCTGTTTTTAAAAAAAATATTTATTTATTTATTTTTGGCTGAGCTAGGTCTTCTTTGCTACTCAGGCTTTTCTCAAGTTACATCAAGTAGGCACTATTCTTTAGTTGCAGTGTGAAGGCTTCTCATTGAGGTGGCTTCTCCTGTCACAGAGCACAGGCTCTAGGGCCCTCGGGCTTCAGTAGCTGCGGCATGCCGTCTCAGTAGTTGTGGCTCCTGGGCTCTAGAGCACAAGCTCAGTAGCTGTGGCACATGGGCTTTGTTGCTCTGCAGCATGTGGGATCTTGCCCGAATCAGGGATCTAACCCATGTCTCCTGCATTGGCAGGTGGATTATTTACCACTGAGCCCCCAGGGAATCCCTGCTGCTACTTTTAAAAGAAGTCTTTATCAGAGAAAAATCATAGAAAACTTGAAAGAAAATAAAAAGGTGACCCAGCTCATGTGTTGAAAGCTATTGTTTCTGGCAGTGTATAAACTTCATTCCCAACCACAGACCTAGTTTATCAGCTAGAATAGGTTGTGTCTTTACTTTTTTGTGACTCTCCCACATTTGGTGACCAAATCAGGTCTCATAAAACATGGAAGAATTATATGCATTACCATCAATTCACTGTTCAGACTTGGTTTTAACCAAGAAATTTACTGAATAGTGTCCTAATTCCCTAAAGATGAAATAACATTTGAAATTCATTCAGATGAGCTCCAGAGAGTAATCAATATTTACTAAGGGCCACGTGCTCAGATTCATTCATAGAAAGGCAATACAGTTTTGAAATCCATATTAACTTGAAGTTCTCTTATCTACCAGTAAAGACTCAGCTCTCTTTAAGCTTAAAGAATAACATGTGTTCTAGATAGATTTACAATATGCAGTGATCCAAAATTTTAAAATGTAATTTTAGTGCAAAAAGTTCAGTTCTCTGCCACACAGAATTTAGCCGTATTGTTGTTTATATAAAGATTTTGAAAAGATGAGAAAGTTGTGTGTTAATTCTAAGTGTGGTTATTAT
Organism: Antilocapra americana; assembly: GCA_007570785.1. Taxonomy (NCBI): domain Eukaryota; kingdom Metazoa; phylum Chordata; class Mammalia; order Artiodactyla; family Antilocapridae; genus Antilocapra; species Antilocapra americana. The sequence continues at coordinate 17,136,190 of ML664183.1, read as the reverse complement.
GTTAAATTACTATGTATGTAGAAAATGTTTATATGTATCTTTTTCTCTATTTCTCTTTTAAGTTCTCAACCAATTTCCTCTCCAGTCATCCTCCAGTTTGGCCATGCAGAGACCCTTCTTCCATTGCTTTCTCTCATGGGCTACTTCAAAGACAAGGAACCCCTAACAGCTTACAATTACAAGGAGCAAATGCATCGAAAGTTCCGAAGTGGTCACATTGTACCCTATGCTTCAAACCTGATATTTGTGCTTTACCATTGTAAAAATGCTAAGACTCCTAAAGAAGAATTCCGAGTGCAGATGTTACTGAATGAAAAAGTGTTACCATTGGCTCACTCACAAGAAACTGTTTCTTTGTATGAAGATCTGAAGAACCACTATAAGGACATCCTTCAGAGTTGTCATACCAGTGAAGAATGTGAACTACCAAAGGTGAACACATCTGATGAGCTATGAGTGACTGCCAAACATTTTTAATTCATCAGCAATCTCCAGGGAGTGATTCCATGCTTGGAATAGGTGGGCAGTCCCTGGGTACAGAAAGCTTTAACATTTCTTGGGTATTTCTGTTTTTTCAAAGAAAAATGTTTCTTTTTGAGTCTGGACATGGATGTGTAAGAAATGATTCTTCACTGAAGCAGCTCTCTTACGGGAAATCTATTCAGAGATAACTGGTACTACATATGTTTACAGAAATTAAATTCTTCCTATTTATGTAAGAAATCTCACCCTGAGATAGAACATGATTTCAAAATGATACACAGAAGTTTTGGATTAACAAAATATTTTGTCAGTTGGACAGTCCATAACTTGACTGGACTAAGTCTAGGAACTTTACTAGTTGTGCTGCCATTCTTTCTTTTTTTCTCAGGTAGCACAGTTCTAGTATTACCTTCTTAATGAGAGCTATTATGATTCACTGGGAGTATCACTTTGGAAGAAATTAACATCTCTAGTTGAGAATTTGAAACAATATTAAGAAGCAGTATAATGTAAAAGAACACCTTCACTGAAGGAAGACAAAAGTATAATAAATATCTTTGTTAAGGGTATTTATAAAGTATTTGAACAAGATTTCAATAATTCCTTTTAACCTCTTGTAAGTCTTGAAAGGCTGTTATTTATTATCATACCTATTTCACATATATAACTGGAAGAACAAAGACACCATTAGCAACAAGACAGAAGAATAGAATCAAACTTAAATCCATTGCTTTATGTGTTTTAAAAAATTGTCACTTTGCTTGTATATTTGTATATTTTACAGTTATATGAGATATATCTTTTTGAGGGTTTAATTTCCTTTTTGTTCTTTATTTTTGTAAAGACTGACTTCATACTGGTGGGCTTTCAGTTTCACATATGCTGCAGCTTAGTCACGCAGTCGTGTCCAACTCTTTGTGACCTCATGGACTGTAGCCCACCAGGCTCCTCTGTCCATGGGATTCTCTAGGCAAGAATGCTGGAGTTGTTTGCCATTCCCTTCTCCAGGGGATCTTCCCAACCCAGGGATTGAACCTGGGTCCTCCCACATTACAGGCAGATTGTTTACCATCTGAGCCACAAGGGAAGCCCTTTCACAGATATGAACCCATTTCAAAGCAGTAGTTCTGAGTTCTATCAAATGCCATAAAAGTAGTCCTATAAATAATAAACATAATTCTTATAACTTTACTACCAGGATTTTTCTGCTTTCCATATTGATACACAACCAGTAACTGATGGTAAAAGGATAGCATTTCAGGCAGCTTCGACTAATCAGGCAATATAAGGACATTTTCTTCCAATAAAAATTTCTGGGGAGGAAAGCTCAAGAGGAAAGTAAATATATTTATATGTATAATTATGGCTGAATTGCATTGTTGTATGGCAGAAACCAACACAACATTGTAAAGCAGTTTTCCTCCAATTAAAGAATAAAAAATTTCTTAGGTTTTCACTTATTAAGAGTGGAAATCGTTTTGTTCAAAATCTAAATAGTGTCACAACTGTATATTGAAATTATGAAAGAAGATGCATAGATCATTGATCTGTAGATCATTGAGTTTCAAATGAGTGATGTTCAAAGAATAGATGATTAGCTGTTAGATACTACTGATGCATCAATACACTGCTGACTATTCCTACAGAGGTCTGATGTTAATCATTTTCTTTTTTAAGAATTTATCTAAGGCAGGCAGGAAGAGAACAGTCATGCCCATCATACTGTTTTATCAAAATTAACATTATATCATTTGGTTTAGATCAAATAAGAATTGAAGACTTGTATGTCTTCCTGATGCCTTTCCCTCACTGCCTGCCTGTAGGTAACCACCAACATGAAGTTCAGTATTCACCATTCCACTGCATGCTTGACTGCAATTTTATAGCATTGTGGGAATTTAAACTTTTCTATAAAAAGAACTTCATTGTGCATATCATTCTTGAATAATTGATTTAATTGCTGTATTTGTTTTTCAAAACTTTTTGATCATTTATCACAAATCAACAATATCGGTTCATGAGTCATGTACTTTTTATGTACAGACACTAGACTCAGACTGTGAGCATGTTGAATATGCCTAGTTTTTCTTTCAAAGGGGCTATCTTAAAAGACCTTACAATAAATTTACTTGATGTCTGGAACATTTAATAATTTGATTCATGAAGTTTTCATAGACTATTGAAGTTTTATAGAAGTTATTTAATGTATTATTTATTATTGTTAAGTAGAAACGTATAGTTATCATTGTAGTCTTTGGTATGTAAACTGTTCCAGGATAGAGGGTAAGTATGGTCCATTTTCATTAATGTTACAGAGGCTAAACATTATTCTGGTGCTATTATTCTCACTTAGGAAATACCTGAAACTGAAGAATCTAATGATAAAAGCAAAAGGTCTTATCTAGGATAGGGTATATAAAAAGTTGAATGTTGAAAAATAATCTTTGGCCAAGAAGAATTCATTCGTGATAGGTGACCACTTTACTCAGTTAAGTCAAAATGTAATCACTGTCGGTTCTGAGATTTTCGTCGATTAATAAATAGCCTATGAGCATTAGTCATTTTTCTGTCTATAGTTTACAGCTTGATGTGTGAGTGTCTTTACTCTTTCTTTACAGTCATTTTATCATTTTGAAGTTTCTGCTCTCCAACACACAGTCCTGCGCTTGAAACTGTCTTTGTATATAATCTTGATCTTAAGTCTAAAGCAGAGTTCAACTTGTAAAGGAAAAGGAGCTTCATTTTTTTCAGGCAAAAGTCAAATTGTAATATCTTTGAGTGCTTTCCTTTTGTAAACTGCAGAATTGATGTGTGACCTAAATATCTGGGAGTTACATACAACCAAACCAGAATTTGTAAGTATAAATTTTTAGAATGTATTTCTTCAAGGTGGTATTTCATACAGTTCATTAACGATCCTTGGAATTTGGACTCTTCTGCCAAATGTAAGCTGAAAATAAATATTTGCATTACAATGTAATTTGTTTTTATCTAGCTCTTCTCCTGAACTTACCCAGTCACTTATTTCTCATAGAATCACAGATCACTGAGTTCTGTATTCTTTTTCTCTCACTTACTTAAGCATTTCCTTCCACTCACCTATCAGCTTAACCAACCCTTAAGCACCTTCACATCAGTCTATTAAGCTATTTTTTTAATTGGTGTATGTGTATGTGTGTGAGGAGAGAGAGAAGAAAAAGAAGGAGTGAGTATTTTTGAGAAAATTTCACAGCAGGATAAAAGATGTCATGTGATTCCAGTTAAAAGAATTGTAGTTTAGGCTTCATACCTGGCAGATGAGGAGGCGGTTAACTTTCAGACTTCATTTTATCATTACTGGAGTAATGTATGTTAAGACAGAAGGATTCTTAAATTTATTATTTCTAAAACTAGTCTCAATTTAACATCATCCATTGTTTTGCTCTATTCAAATGCTGTATCAATGTTAACAGTGGAATTTTTACTTCATTCATTTGGAGCACTTTGGCATGCAGATTGTTTTAAGTAATGCAACTGATTGTAAACCACTTCATTCTCTTGACACTGCCCACCACTGGGGGGAAAAATGCTTTTGAAGATGCTGCCACCCTCTGTCCTTCTCTGTAGCCACTAGCTGTAATTGCTTAGATCAAAAAGTTGTATGCTTAGTAGGAAATGGAAAGAAGACAAAAGTCTAACCTGAGCTTTGTATGTGACCATTTCCGGGACAAATCAATTTGTATCTCCAGGCTCAGCTCGTGTACCATGCACCTGGTATACAAAGCTTTCTTTTTCTTTTTTTTTGCAAGGTGGATTCTTTTTTTTATTATTTTTTATTATTATTATTTTTATTGGTTTTGCCATACAATGACATGAAATCGCCATGGGTTTACATATGCTCCCCCTCCAGAACCCCACACCCTCCTCCCTCCCAATTCCCTCCCCCTGGGAAATCTCGGTGCACCAGCCCCAAGCATCAATCCTGGGCTGGCGATTGATTTCACACATGATAATCAACATGTTTCAATGCCATTCTCCCATATCATCCCACCCTTGCCCTCTTCCACAGAGTCCACGAGTCTGTTCTATACATCTGCGTTTCTTTTGCTGTCTCACATGCAGGGTTCTCGTTACCATCTTTCTAAATTCCATATGTATGCGTTAGTATACTGTATTGTTGTTTTTCCTTCTGGCTTACTTCACTCTGGATAATAGGCTCCAGTTTCGTCCATCTGAGTAGAACTGATTCAAATGAATTTTTTTTTAATGCTGAGTAATATTCCGTTGTGTATATGTACCACAGCTTTCTTATCCATTCATCAGTTGATGGGCCTCTAGGTTGTTTCCATGTCCTGGCTATTGTAAACAGTGCAGCGATGAACATTGGGGTACACGTGGCTCTTTCAATTCTGGTTTCCTCGGTGTGTATGCCCAGCAGTGGGATTGCTGGGTCATATGGCAGGTCTATTTGCAGTTTTTTAAGGAACCTCCACACTGTTTTCCATAGTGGCTGTACTAGTTTGCATTCCCACCAACAGTGTAAGAGGGTTCCCTTTTCTCCACATCCTCTCCAGCATTTATTGCTTGTGGATTTTTGGATGGCAGCCATTCTGACTGGTGTAAAGTGGTACCTCATTGTGGTTTTGATTTGCATTTCTCTGATAATGAGTGATGTTGAGCATCTTTTCATGTGTTTGTTAGCCATTTGTATGTCTTTGGAGAAATGCCTGTTAAGTTCTTTGGCCCACCCAGGAGGGTGGGGCTGGTTAGTAGCTGTGTTACAATCCATCCCTTAGAATAGCATTTGTAGCATTTCCAAGTTTAACACATTCAGACCTTATTGGAAATTCTAAATTGTATGAATTACAGGATAATGGTAACTACAATTATATTGTGTACTTATTTTCCCTTCCACTGCTTTAAAGCAGTTCCTTAGCCTCATGCCCTTGACCCATCCCTGGAGTCCATAAAGCCAGGCTCATTGAGCACAGGAACAGTGGCAGCTGGCAGATGCTTTGGCTGATATCCTTGATGAGGAATTCTAGGGCATGAAAAAGGCAAGGCTTTGCTGCAAGTTGCAAGTGTGTCATGCCATGTCTACGGTCTCTGCCTGTCTCCATCATGTAATAACCATCATTGCAATAACAATGTGTTGTACAGCAAACACCACATGATCAATTGTATGTCAGTAGAATCTTGTTACATACAAATATTGCCCCAAAACATTTCCCAATCTGAGGATCTTAGCATAACTGACACCATCTTGAGCCCTTAACAGTTTCTCCCTCTGCTGACCCTACCCAGGACTATACTGTACAGTGAACCACTTTTCTGTCATCAAGGGCTTTGTAGTAAACAGTTAATAGGTATTGTTTAATAATGGTCAGGACCAGATGGCCTCTATGCTCTGTTAGTCCCCAAACAATGATGAAAACCTTCGCTGATGAATTCCTGGTGCCCAGGAGACTGGTTACCCATTCATGAATCTTGACTTAGGAATGCCTGTCCTGTTTCCAAATACTTACTTCATATCCTAGGTTAACTATACAATTATCCCAATGGTCTCCCGATGACACACAGTACAGCTGTGAATGTTTCTGGATTATCCACCTGATCCCTTCCCACCCTGTAAGTTATCCTACAGTAAAATGACCCATTGATTACACAGAGCTGCCTGCCTGGTGTTTTGTTCTCAAGATGCCTTCTGTTTGGTGGACACTTTGCGTTCCTTCCATCTCCCAATAATTGGCAAGCCAGGCAGTAAACTGGAAACAATGCAGGAATGGGTAAAGGGGCCATGCTAGGGGAAAGCCCATTGTTCACAGGGAAAATCCCAGGCTGGCAAGCCACTTCCATGGAGGGTGACCTAGCTAGGTTTATGGAATGCCAGGCATTGTGTGAGTACAGGGATGCCCGGAAAAGGCTCCAAAGGGCAAATAGCTAGATATATTAACGGAAATGGTGGGAAATCAAAAGTGGGAAAAAAGTGAGCAAACTCTTGGTTGTTACATGGCTTCGTTACAGGCTCCAAGTACTAGCACAGAAAAGTACTAGTACAGCTCGGCAGGAAACTAGGTAAGACTAAAGGCACTGCCTTTAGGGAAGGATGTGTGGACAGCATGTTCTGCCACCTGGGCCATTACATCAAAATAACGACGGGAAGAATGTATTGAAATGGTTGCATGTAAAATGCTAAAGTGCAGAGCCATAGGCTGCCCAATTCAAAGGTGAGGACAATTATTTTGTAAGAGAATTGAGACCCCAGTTCAGTTGGGTCGCTCAGTCGTGTCTGACTCTTTGCGACCCCATGAACCACAGTACACCAGGCCTCCCTGTCCATCACCAACTCCTGGAGTCCACCCAAACCCACGTCCATTGAGTCAGTGATGCCATCCAGCCATCTCATCCGCTGTCATCTCCTTCTCCTCCTGCCCTCAATCTTTCCCAGCATCAGGGTCTTTTCAAATGAGTCAGCTCTTCGCATGAGGTGGCCAAAGTACTGCAGTTTCAGCTTCACCATCAGTCTTTCCAATGAACTCCCAGGACTGATCTCCTTTAGGATGGATTGGTTAGATCTCCTTGCAGTCCCAGGGACTCAAGAGTCTTCTCCAACCCACAGCTCAAAAGCATCAATTCTTCAGTGCACAGCTTTATAGTCCAACTCTCTCATCTATACATGACTACTGAAAAAATCATAGCTTTGACTAGACGGACCTTTGTTGGCAAAGTAATGTCTCTGCTCTGTAATATGCTGTCTAGGTTGGTCATAACTTTCCTTCCAAGGAGTAAGCGTCTTTTAATTTCATGTATGCAATCACCATCTGCAGTGATTTTGAAGTCCAAAAAAATAAAGTCTGCCACTGTTTCCACTGTTTCTCCATCTATTTGCCATGAAGTGATGGGACCAGATGCCATGATCTTGGTTTTCTGAATGTTGAGCTTAAAGCCAACTTTTTCACTCTCCTCTTTCACTTTCATCAAGAGAAAAAGCAAGAGAGTTCCAAAAAAACATCTATTTCTGTTTTATTGACTATGCCAAAGCCTTTGACTGTGTGGATCACAATAAACTATGGAAAATTCTGAAAGAGATGGAAATACCAGGCCACCTGACCTGCCTCTCGAGAAACCTGTAGGCAGGCCAGGAAGCAGCAGACCTGGACATGGAACAACAGACTGGTTCCAAATAGGTAAAGGAGTACGTCAAGGCTGTATATTGTCACCCTGCTTATTTAACTTAATATGCAGAGTACATCATGAGAAACGTTGGGCTGGAGGAAGCACAAGCTGGAATCAAGATTGCTGGAACAAATATCAATAACCTCAGATATGCAGATGACAAACATCCTTATGGTAGAAAGTGAAGAACTAAAGAGACCCCAGAGGTGGTCTGTGTTTTAGGACATAACTAAAACATAGACCACTAGGAATCTGGGAAATAATTGAGGCGAGATCCTTAAGAGCTGAAAACAACCAAGCAGGAATATTCCTCTGCTGAATTCGTAGCATTAGCTGTCATGTTTAAAACAAAATTGTAGGGGAAAATTTCCAGCTTTAGTGTTTCGTTTATAGGATGCTTGGGGAGGTGGTATTAAATGGATCAGAAATGTCTCCAGTGGCCTGGGTTACAGTGCATCCTGCCCTCAGGCAACATTTGCATGCATCTGGGGTGGGCAAAGACTGACAGCACCTGGCCAACTTGATTGGATAGGTGCAGGTAGTGTATACCTGGCTTGGCCAAATGAGGGAGAGGTGCTATTCCTCCCTTTCTGGGCATTTATGGAAGAGTTACAAGAAATAATGTGTTCCTCTTCTGGAACTCCTGTTATTTGTATGTTGGATCCTTTCAATCTGTAAATTGATCCTCCAGGTCTCTTCACAGCCTTTTAATCTATTTTTCAACTCTTTGCCTCTCAATGCTGCTTTCTAATTTCCATACTGGTGTTGTCTAGTCTAGAGTTTATCCAATATGGTGAGGTCTTTTTGTTTTGCAATTTAATTTGATTACTACTTTCTAAAAACTTCAAGACTACTTAAAAATAATTTCCAGTAATTCTAAGTGGTTATTTTTCATATTCACCTGTTTTATTTCTTTTTGTTTTATCTTCTGTTGTTCTTTTAAAATGAAAGTTAACCTTCCGTTTGTCTCTTTGGGCATTCTAAATATCTATTTTAAAGTTTTTGTTATCCTGTAACACAAAATTATTTTTAATTTTATCCAGGATGAATTCATGTTCTTGTTGTTGATTTTACTGTTCGTTTTTCTTTTCTAAATTAGATTTCTTTTCATTTGAAATGTCTTTGGCATTCTTGTTTAGCATAGAAGTTGTGTTTCTTTATGTCTTTTTCTTCTTTTCTTCTTTTTCCTTTTTTCAATCTTTCTATACTTACCTCTATTTAGTGGTTTTGCAGTTGCTGTAGTCTATATACCCAGCCCAAATCCATGTCTCATAATGATATTTGGGGCTCTCCTGTGTCATCAAGCCATTCGTAGGCATAGGCACTGTCCTTCTGATTCCTGAATCCATTGTCCCCTGTTCCCTGACCGGCTACAGCCTACTGCTTCCTCTTACACCATGTCTTCTACAAATGGCTGTACGACAATTTGCTTTTTCCATCTTTTGAAATCCTTTGTTTCAGACAGTAAATAATTAATTTCCCATCTCATTTTGAACATTTTTAGTCATGTACAATAGAAAGGTTGTCATGTGTTTGAGAACTAAAGAAAAGCCCTAAACCCTGTGGTCTAGCGTGACCTCTGCAACTGACAAGCTATGTGACTTGAAGAGGGTCACTTAGCTTCTTCACATTACCCCTTTTTATTCTCACCTGGGAAATGAAGAGAGTTCCAGAGAGAGTATGGTCATGTTAGAACAAGCAAGAAAACACTATATCATGAAGTCTGGAGGGTTTTGTTTTTTTACCCTCTTTGAATTCTGTCCTTTGTTTTTAAATACAAAGTGTCGTAGTTGGTTGAATTTCAATTTCCCCAAGTTAAAATATAAGCATGTTAATATAAGTCTATTTTTTATAGATCATGGGGATAAATGAATAGGAATCTTAAGGAGCAGCTCAAAAAAAATCAGGCTCTATGATGATTTAGTGGAGTCTGTCCTGAGCTCTCCATGGATTCTGCAGCTCCATTTGGGGACCAACATTGGGATAGTTGATGACTGGGACTGGTCTGGAAATGAAGTATCTGGTGGAGCATCTTTTTGTTGTCTCTAGAACCTGGCCTCACCTCAGCTCGTGACACCTGAGTGGATTATTATTGCTCTCAACTACTCTTGTATGAAAATCTTCCTGCTTGGGGTGTCAAGCAGGCAAATCATTTCCTAAAGCAAACAAGTACAGACTATCTACCTGAATCTCTTCTGTCTGGTGCAAGCCACTTTTCCCCCAATCAGGATCAAAACTTAATTTTCTATTTGGGGCCAAAGGACAGTCCAGTGACAGAAATGTGAGGTTTGTAATAACTTGGAACTGAGAGGGAAGGCCTGAGGCTTTGTGTCTTGAGTTAAAATCTAAAGAGGCTTTGGGAGAACAGAACCCACTGGGGTCAGCAGGACCACCGATTTTGACCTTGATGCTGACAAAAGTGAAACTAGGAAAAGCAATCAAAAACATCATCTCCTCTCTTGATATCCTCGGTTATTTGCCAGCGCTGGAACCTTAAACCTGTCCTCTGGTCCCTCTCTTCCCCTCTTTCACACCCTGTCCTCAGGAAGCTGCAAGGTAGAGGGCAAAATCATTAACATGAAGGGAAGTTCTGAGGAAAAGGGCAAGTGCCCCGCACGTAATAGGAGCTCAATAAATGAAGAGAATAGAACAAGCTACAGTCCTGAGCCAGGTGTGGTGATTGCTCTTGACTCTGTTTCCTGAGGGTTTCCCTGGTGGCTCAGATAGTAAAGAATCTGCTTGCAATGCAGGAGACCCAGGTTCAATTCCTCAGTCTGGAAGATGCCCTGGAGAAGGAAATGACAACCCACTCCAATATTCTTGCCTGGGAAATCCCAAAGATAGAGGAGCCTGGCGGGCTATAGTCTATAGGACCACAAAAGAGTCAGACACCACTGAGCGAATAACATTGTCTTCTGACTTTTTCTCTCCCTTCAATGAGTATTTATCTAGGCCAGGAATCCTGGGGCTCACACTCACCTGCTGAGAAAGCGTGGACCAGGTGAGCACCAGGTGAGGGATGCATGGTCTCTCGAATGTGTTGCTTCTCTCCTGACTTACTTGTTCTTCCCCCACCCACCTTTCCAGTCAGATCCAGAGAAACCTGGGTATGGGCTTAGGGAGGAAAGGGTTGCAAGGAGCTCCTTTGCTTTTAGGCCCTAGGCCTGCCTCTAGCCACGTGAAACAGATCTTTCCCAAAGGCCAGCTCAGCTTACTCTAGTCTGCATGGGGATTTAGGCCAAAGTCTTTTAACATGCATTTTTCCTGACCTGTTTTTTGTGTGTCTGTTTTTGTTTGCTTCAAGAAACTAAGGTGGGAAGGAGGCCAAGAAGAAAGAACAGGAAGAATAGAGGCATTTAAAATCCTGAGTCCCTGCCATCTCTTCCTCTTTGTAATCTCTGCACCTTTCAAATATGGTTTACATTATTCACGGAAATCAATCCAGAGGAAGTTGTGGTCAGCAGCTGAAACGTTGTCTACCTGCGTGCCAATGGACCCTTCCACTGATTTCCATCATTCTGACAGGCAGGAAAGGATGAACAGATTGTGTGCCCTTGCTGGGCCTTGAGCTGAATCATCCACCTGTCTCACTGATCCTCACAGTAATCTATGAGGTAGACAACAGTTATCATTTTCTCTTTCATAGTTGAAAGAAACGAGGCTCAGCGCAAACCTGTCCAAGGTCAGGAAGCCTTAGACCTGGGAGACAAATTCCAGCAGTCTGACTCTGCAGTCAATGTTCTTACCTGATACCTGCATCTCTCTCCTTCCCTGAGTGCACAGAAGAGTCAGCAGTGTGCTCACCTCCATCAACTGACCATCGACTGAGGAGGGATTTGCTTCAGCTCTCAGGATGCTGCTTAGACCGCATAGTTGAGTTTGGGGTTCCACCATTAGACAGAATTCCTTGTGACATAAAGCTGTGTCTAGTACATGAAGTCACACCCTAGGTTGCATCAGTCACTTCCTCAGCATAAAAGAATAAATTCAAGGTTTTCCCAAATGGGCTTCTGCCAAAGAAGAGTTGCCATTTGGGTCTAGTCATTATTTGTCTTAACAGAAATTATCTAAATTTGAATTTGTCTATCATTCCTAAGACACTTATTGACTAGTATAAACAGCTGCCTTTTGTAGTATTTTCATATCAGTTTGGAAAGAGCATTAACCCATCATTATTCTTGTCTGGAATATTTCAGAAAAAGAGCTACAGAACCTGGATGTATTAGGCCAACTCAAAACCAGAGGGAATGGATATATTTCTGTTCTCAGTGAAGTAGCACTTTGTTGGCACTAAATATGTGTTTCAGTTTGAGATAATGAGCAGGTCAGCCAAGGAACAAGAGTACTGTATTTCTTTTCAATAATCTAATTGGGAGCCTTTGGAAATCACTAAGTCTGTCCACAAAGGAGGAATGACATAAAGAAGCCCCATATTCACCACAATTATAATTCATTTTTAAATGACCTTTTTAAAATATATCTGGAATATATTCAAGGGAATATATTAAGGAATAACATCCTTATATGCCAACCACATGTATCTTTGCATGTTAAAATGACTTCATTTTTCACACAAAACTGGCTTCTTTAAATGACTTATTTGAACCGTGTCAAGCTAGAAAATGAGACTAATCTTTGCTTTACTCCTCCCTCCTGCTTTTTCAGATATTTATGAATGTTAACTAAAGCTGATTCATTCTTAGATGTTCCATTCAAGATAATTGTGCAACAAAACAGCTTAAAACTAAGTCAAAGATGACAGCAAAATAGGATCATTAAAAATGGTGTAATTGATAAGGTTCTTCTTGAGTTAAATAGTAAAGTAACGGATATGGTTTTCTTGTCCCTATCTATATAGGTTGGAGAAGGAAATGGCAACCCACTGCAGTATTCTTGCCTGGGAGTCTTGTAGACAGGGGAGCCTGGTGGGCTGCTGTCCATGGGGTCACACAGAGTTGGACACAACTGAAGCAATTTAGCATGCATGCATGCATTGGAGAAAATGGCAACCCACTCCACTATTCTTGCCTGGAGAATCCCAGGAACAGAGGAGCCTGGTGGGCTGCCATCTGGGGTCACACAGAATTGGACATGACTGAAGCGACTTAGCAGCAACAGCAGCAGCAGCAGAAGCAGATAGGTTAGTTTCTGTTATTATTATTATTATTATTACACTAATGCTATATTTATTTTTGTTGTTGAAGAAAATACCTTTAGAAAACTAAGATATTAAAGTCTTTAAAAATGGCTTATGGGCATGTCTAATTACTATCAATATATTTCATAAGATACTTAAAATGTAGGAATTTAGTAGACTATATTATGACCATATATTTAGCTGTTGGACTATAACAATTCAAATAGAACCATTTACAACTTATGGAGTGAATAGATGTACCTCCATAAAGATTTGCATGATTCAGATAAGTTAGTTTCTAAACTCCATTTTCTGATGCCATTTTTCAAAAACAGCCAGGAGATCCACTGTCTAACAAGTCAGTAATCTCATATGTGGTTTAGGCAGAGTTTATATAAATTGGATGCCCAGGATTTGGGCTTCAACCTTTGGGCATTTACTGAAGCTCTACTTCCATGCTGAGCACTGGAAAAATGACATGGTGCCCACCTCAGGAAACTCATGGCCTTCTGAGGGAGACAGACCCTTAAGATCATTGCAATGTACTGTACAAGTGCTGAGAAGATACATAAAATGGTCAGCTGTGATGATCAAAGAAGCTTGAGCTGAGTCATGAAGCCTGAGCAGCACTCACATGGTGAGAAAGGAGAGATGGTGTCAAGTCTCAGCATGGTTTTGAGAACTGCAAAAGCATGTCCCTTAATCTCACATTATAAAAGCTTGAGCTTGATTCAGCTCTGGACAAACAGTTGTAACAATTACTGGTTTTCTTGAAAAGTATGAAAAACAGGGCCTTCATGTTTGAACACACCTAGCTTCACATCCTGATTCTACCACATGCCAGTATAATCTTGAGGGTGTTCATATTACTGTCTCTCTCTGAATATCAGTTACCTTATTTGTAAAATTAGCATTCTTACTTTGCATAATTTTTAAGGGGTTATGAGAAACAGCATAGGTAAAGACCTATAACAAGTAGGATTGCCTGATCTGGGGAATAAAAATACAGGGCACCAAGTTAAATTAGACTTTCATATGGGCTTCCCTGGTGGCTCAGATGATAAAGAATCTGCCTGGAATGTAGGAAACACAGATTTGATCCCTGGGTCAGGAAGATCCCCTGGAGAAGGAAATGGCAAGCCATTCCAGTATTCTTGCTTGGAGAATTCCATGGACAGAGGAGCCTGTCAGGCTACATCCATGGAGTCACAGAGAGTCAGACACAACTGAGCTTGGTTAATACACATATTACAAATATTGCATGGAGTACGTTTACACTAAATAATTATATGTGGTTTATCTGAAATTCACACCCAAAGGGGTATCCTGTATTATTTAATATTAAACTCATAATTAAATAACAGATGCTTTTGAATTGTGCTGAGGAAGACTCTTGAGAGTTCCTTGGATTACAAGATCAAACCAGGAAATCCTAAAGGAAATCAACCCTGAATATTCATCTGAAGGACTGTTCCTGAGGCTGAAGCTCCAACACTTGGGCCACCTGATGTGAAGATCCCTGATGATGCTGGGAAAGATCGAAGGCAGGAGGAGAAGGGGGTGATGGAGGATAGGATGGTTAGATAGTATTACCAACTCAATGGACATGAATTTGAGCAAACTGTGGGAGATAGTGAAGGACAGAGGAGCCTGGTGTGCTGCAGTCCGTGGGGTGGCAAAGAGTTGGACATGACTTAGTGTTCAACAATAGCAACAACAAACTCATAATAAATGAACTGTAACTCAGGAAGGTATTGGCATAATAGGTGTTTTTTATGCTGGAAACCACTGACTTGGAGGAAATGGGAGATTTGGAATAAAATTATAGACTCTACATATTGTGTAAATACACTCTACATAGATGTAGATACACACACATTTGGTGGGGTGGTGGGGTAATAGGGGGCAAAGTGGAGAGTTTTAGTTAATATTAGGAATCAGAAACTTTTCCAGGATTGATGAACATATTCTCTTAAGAAAAAAAAAATTATAAGTTGGTTAACAACAGTAACAAAATCAACACATTTAAGACAATCACTTGTTTAAAGGCCATGCCAGCAGGATCTGAGTTTTGGTACCATACCACTTCAAACTTTTCAGCAGTCTGTAGTGGTGGAGATGTTGGCCTTTTCCCCAAGGCAGAAAGATAGCTTTTAGGTCCTTAATGTGTCAGACTTTACATTTATTCTCTTCTTTCTCCTAATAGCGCTGACAGGTCTCAGAGTCCTTGGCTACTGAGAGGATGATGCACATTGGACCAGTTAAAAGATCACTGAGTCTAGCACTTTACAGAACACTTAATTTGTGTTAGGAACTGTGGGGAGGGTCTCCAAAAAGGATAAGTCCAGTGCCCTCCAAGAGTGTGCAATCCTACTAAGTCTGGAAAATAAAATAAAATTGAGAAATTGAGTTTCCTCCTGTAACATATGTTCTTGTGAAGGCTGAGTAGACTTTACCAGTGTATCCCCAGAGTTGAGGATGGTACCTGACAAACAGTAGAGGTCCTGTAAACATTTGGTGAGTAAAAGAATATGTGGCTGGATTCACTAAGGAAGGTTTAATAGTAGTTTAGTCGGTGGCTCAGACAGTAAAGAATCTGCCTGCAGTGCAGGAGACCTGAGTTTCATCCCTGGGTCAGGAAGATCCCCTGGAGAAGGGAATGGCTACCCACTTCCAGTATATTGGCCTGGAGAATTCCATGGACAGATGAATCCTGGCAGGCTACAGGCCATGGGGTCGCAAAGAGTTGGACACAACTGAGCAACCAACAATCAGAAATGGACCTTAGAGGAAGGAGATCTGGCTGAGCAGAAAATCATTTGCATCATCATCATAGCAGCTACCATTTACTATGAACCAGGCACTGAGTGAAAGACTTTATGTGAATTCTGTTCAGATGTTTCCAGTAGCCCTTAAAAGTTTAGGTACACGGCTCCAAAGCCCATTTTGCTTCTGCAAATCAGCTTGAGTGTTCCCTCGTCAGGGAGATCATCCCTGACCATGCTGTCCAGAGCATTCCTTCCTGTTACTCTATCTCAACCCCCTGTCCTTTCAGAGCACTGCTGATACTTCACGTGAATCTATTCAATATCTTTGGTTTATATTTCTCCAGTCTCTGAGGACAGAGGCTGTGTCTGGTTTCATCACAGTTCTATTCCTTGTATCTGCCAGCCAGGTCATTCCCTGGCAACTGGAAGACACCCAATAAATAATTATTGAACAAGTACATTCTTCTGCATAGAATCATCTTCTCAGTTCAAACAAACAAAAAAACTCAGGAAACTGAAAACAACAACAACAAAAAAACATAACCTATCAGGACACCAGAGTCTCTGGGTCCAAATGTCCATTAGTGGGTCAAAGCATCTATTTCTTTTCTTTTTCAAAAAAATTCTGATGTGCATCTGATACATAGCTAAAGAAGAGCACGCTGGTGAGGATAGAATTCTGTAAGGAAATTCACTATATGAATTCATGTTAAAATCTGATGGATACAATTTCCTCCATGCAATATTTCAAGTAAAGCTTCATAGAACTTTCTCTAAGAAACATATTGGCCATTACCTTTGGCTCAGTATAAACTGGTTTCATACCTAATCATAACCATCCTGTTCTTTCCAACTTTAAAAAGTGAGAAAATACTACATAAGCAACAAATACATTGAAATTAAAATGCATTTTCCATGACTCTTAAACATGATAAGATGGTCAAGCTTATTCAAAATAAGAGACATGAAAATTATAACTATGTTGGTATCACTTCTCATCTATCAGATGGCAAAAGTGCAAAAGTTTGACAACATTTTATTGACAGGACCACAGAGAGACAACCACTTTGATACATTGCTGTGTGTGTTAGTCACTCAGTCGCGTCTGACTGTGAAACCCAATGGACTGTAGCCCACCAGGCTGCTTTGTCCATGTAATTTTCCAGGCAATCATACTGGAGTGGATTGCCATTCCCTTCTCCAGGGGATCTTCCCAACCCAAGGATTGAATTTGGAGCTCCCATATTGCAGACCAATTCTTTACCATCTGAACCACCAGAGAAGCACAAAAGAAAATCCAGAAAAGTGATGATCAAGATACAGATTCTTGGTCCACAGCGATAAAACAAACACAATGTCCATGGAAGCCTTTCCATGCTTAATGTATCCAAAGGAGAAATAAACAAAATTTGGGGGACGAGGGGGAGGAGAAGAGAAAGATAGTAGTGAGAATTTTGTGAAATAGTGACTCCTATGTAAATGTGGATGAAGGACCAAACTCTAGGAGCCATGCTTTGAAAGGACCTAGGGTATCAACTTCAGATTCCACTTAATCAAAAGACTCTGGGTCGAGTGTGGGGTAGAGGATTTCACATGCTTTATCTGATTTAATCTTAGTTGTATATTTTAGCCATGTGTTGCCCCCTCCTTCATCAAACTCTTGTAAATGAGTGTTAACATTTACATGTTTTATATAACCAATCTTCTCTGGAAGTGCTAATGCATAGTTAAGGTGTATGTGCTCAGTCACTGAGTCACGTCCAGCTCTTTGCCACCCCATGGGCTGTGGCCTGTCCTCTGTCAATGGGATTTTTCAAGCGGGAATACTGGGGTGGGTTGCTGTTTCCTCCTCCAGGGGATCTTCCTGACCCAGGGATTGAACCCGACTCTCCCACATCTCCTGTATTGGCAGACGGTTAGTTTCTTTACCACTGAGCCATCTGGGAAGCCCCATAGTTAAGGTAGCCAGAAGCAAAATCAGACAAGCCTGTTGTAATAGAAAGAATAGTGGAACTCCAAAGATGGTTATGTTCTAATTCCTGAAACCCATTTGGTCTTATGGCAAAGGGGAATTAAGGTAGCAGATAGAGCTAAGTTTATCAACAAATTGACCTTAAGAGAGAGAGTATACCCTAGATTATTCTGGTGGGCTCAATATAATCACAAGAGTTCTTAAATGTAGAAGAGGAAGGCAGAAGGGAAGGTCAGAGTGATGCAATCTGCTGTTAGTTAGTTTTGAAGGTCAGCCAACTGCTGTTAGTTAGTTTTGAAGGTGAAAGGGGGCCATGTTCCAAGGGATGCTGGCAGCCTTGAGAAGCTGGAAAGAGCAGGAAAACAGATTCTCCCTTAGAGCCCCCAGAAGAGACTGCAGCCCTCATGCACCTTGATTTATCCCAGTGAAACCCATCTCAGACTTCCAGCATCCAGAAAACTGTCAAATAATAAAGTCGAGTTGTTTTAAGCCACCAAGTGTGTACTAATTTGTTATAGCAGCAATAGCAAGCTAGTGTGCTTGTTTATGGCCACAAACTGAAGACAAAACTCACTACAGATAATCCAACAGTTCACTTGCCTCAAAGGGGTGATGACGGATGAGTTCAGGATGGTCAACCTGATGGTGGCCTGGTCCTTACTGAACCTGATTGTGAAGATACAGTTGTACTAGCTGACAACAGCATTGGTGAAAGGTCATTTCATTCTTAGCAGAGTACAGAGGGAAAGGGTGAGCAGCTCAAAGAAGCCTGAGAAACTACCAGTGATAGCGGGTGTAACTGTATTCCTAGATCCAGGACTTGCCGTGACAAGCAATTGCTGTAATAGTTCAAACTTTGACACCCTTGTTCTTTCTACAGCCCTCCTTCCTGTCTATGATTTCACCTCTCCATGAGAGGTAAAGAATACATCTCATTTTATGCTTACAGTTTTTCTTGTACGTCATGTCTTTCTCCTATATGTAGCACACTTCAAAAGTTTTTAAAACTTAAAGAAAATGTTAATAGGACATGTCTAGGTGTTCACTTTTTTCTTAACCTTTCATGTTTGGGTATATGATGGGCTCTTGAATTCCATGCACTGTGATACATGTTCATATCAGCAAAGTTTTCTATTAATTAATTAATTTTTAATTATCTATTCTTGTTAATTTATTGCTTATGGTATTTTCTGCCTTGGATCTTAGGAATAATTTTTATCTGGAATTATTATCTAGTCTCTGTCCTACCTATTGATAACATTTTCACTCTCAGCATTTCCATATTCCTTTTTTTCAGTCTTGACTAACCATCTCTACTCCACTCCCTTCCAGAGATCACAGAGTTAAGATAATAGATAGCCAGGGGGATGGCACTGCTGATGGGCCATTCCGAAGGTAACAGTTCAACATTCTCTTTTGTGCATGGTGAGGAAAACAGATGCCACAGAGTGACCTTTGATTGATAGTTATAAAATCAAGGGAGTGAGAGCACAGTGAGAAGAAATTTTGAATTTCAAATCAGTGGATCTTTTCGGTAGAAAGCAGATGAAAACAATGAACAAATAAACATATGAAAATCACATTACTCAGAATAAAGAAGGTTACTTCACTACTTTTTCTGATGCTTCCTTCTTCTCAAGCTAATTCTCCAAATCACTGCTTCAGTTTTCTTCTCTGTCGGTGTGTGACTAATTATGTGACTGTATTTTAACTTTTTTTTAAAACAATAGTCCCATCTGATAACAGTTTTTGATTTCTGATTCCATCTCAACTAGCTCCGTTTTACAAAATCAGTTTGTTGTCATATCTATTTCATAGTTCATCTTTTATTTCAAACATCCATGTTTTCCTTAATCTTATTCAGAGTGCAAAGCTGATGGTTTCTAAAATCAATTAGGTCTCCTGTAGAAATATTTTCCAAACACATGTTATTCTGAAAACCTCAAGGGCCAAATTCTCTATCATTTATGTTATGTAATGTTTCATAGGCTTCCCTTACCACATTTTAAATATTGATTATCCTTGAAAAGGAAGAACTGTATTCAGCTCTGGTGAATGCCTGTAATCATGGGGCAACGGTGAGTGTTAGAATCCTCTGTTTGCATCTCAGACTGGAGACTGGATGGGCAAGCCACCTAGCCCATCTTTGTTAGCCTGCGGATTTCTTTTTATTCTGAATCTGTTCACTCTAAAGGATAGATACCCTGGTCCTTACAAGAGAGGACTTCTGATCTTCAGGATTGACTCCTGACCTCATGGGGGCAGTCCTCTCTAGCAGTCTGTAGTTCTGCCCATATTCACCATCTCAATTTTCCTTACTTAGAACCCCTCTAAGTCACATCCCCCTAGCTTCTCATTCCAGGCTTTGCTTTGAAAACGTCCTTCCTGCCATCTGGCAGATGGCTGGGGAGCATTCCTAGCTGGTAACACTAGTGTGGCTTTGTCACCTTCTCTCTTTGTGATCATGAGCGCTTTAATAGGAAACAGGAGAGGGATAACCAGTAGTGCTTGGTTTCTGCTCTCTGGGAGCTCCGGTTGAGAGTCAATGGAGACTCTCCTGCTGGGCTTTCAGAAACTTTCCCCACTTGCTGTCTTGCCTCATCTCCCAAATAGAAATCCTGTGCTTCCACTCTCCTAGTTTCTTTGCTTCCTCTCTGAAACACTACCCTCATTCATAGCCAGCCTCTTCCTAACAGTTTCACAAGATGGCCTCTGCAAAGCCAGCTCCAAGATGGAAATTAGGGTGCAAAGGGTTCCTGAAGGGAGCTTGAGGTGAACACCTGTGGAAGGATGCAGGGAAGCACGATTAAACAGAAACTGAATTCCCACTGAAGGCCTCGGGAGCCTTGGGATGGAATGGTCCTTTAGATATCCCACACTGGGAAAAGAGGGGCAGGATTTTATATCTCAAAAAAGAATTCTTCAGATGTGGACTGCCCTCGGAGAAGACAGGGCTGTGAGGAAGGCAGTTTCAATAGAGTTGACAGCTGAACACATCTTCCAACAGCACTCTCAGCATCTGAGGGAATAAACTACTCATTCCTCAGAGGGATCTGGGTAGCATAGCCCATGGTCTACCTCAGGCAGTCAGAGGCTAAGACGGTGCAATACCTTAGCCTCCTGAGTCTTAAGGAACTGAATTGAAATACTAATAACACAGAATGCCATCTTTCATTGGGTTGATTAAGGTAAAGGGCAAAATTATAAACTTCCTGCCATCAATTAGAGTAAGATGACAACCAGATGGCCTTAGATTAGAACCAGAATTGTTTAGAGTACTTCAAGGTAAAAAGATATTTTTTTAATTTATGAGATATAATTGACATTAACATTATATTGCACAACATATGATTCCATATTTGTATATATTGCAAAATGATCACCACAGTTTAACACCCATCACCTTATGTAGTTACAAAACCTTTTTTTCTTTTGATGAGAAATTTAAAGATATACCCTCATAGCAACATTCAAATATGAAATACAGTATTGTTAACTATATTTATATTATAACTATATATTTATTTTATTTACTAAAAATGGTTTATGACAATTGATAATGAAACTACAGAATAGTATTAGATAAATATAATCCTCTAGTAGTAAGTAATTAAAACTAGGGAGTTGTCTGTTTTGAGAGAAGACCAAAAGTTAATATGAAGACTCCTGATTTTGTGAAGGAGAATTTATGTTGTCTCCATAATTTTCCTCCCTATAATATAAAAGCCTGAAAGGAAAATGATCACAAGCTTTAAACACCTATGGAAGAGATTTTTGTTTCATTCAACTCTGAAGCAATTTATGTCCTGTCACAAGGCCATGAGTAACTATGACTTAGAAACTTGATATATGCTTCCTCAGAGACAATTGATGACTAGAGATGGAAAAAAATTAAATCAGCCATTACAAAACACATGTGTGCAGAGGAATGGGAGTGGAAGGGCAGTGCCTTTCATTATCCAAGAGAAACTGGAAATTCAGATTTCTGTGTGAAGTTTCCAGATTTTTTGGTGTAGAAGACTAATTCAACTTAGAAAAATTATCATGTGAGTCAAACAATAAATGTTATAAAGTGAAATCAGGCCTGTGGGCTGCCCGACTGTAACCTATGAGTTCAGTGTTTCATCAGAATTCTTTTTGGTGAAGTCAATGAAAGTTGCAAAACAAACAGAACAGTGCTGTCATTTATTGCACAAGAACTTTGTTTAAAACATTACACTGGCCCCAGAATATTGCTGTTTAAGTAGACAACCAACATCAAGAATATCACTGAAATACAGGAAGAGTATAGCTATATATTCCTTTATATTTGGCAATAGTTCAGGTGAGTAAAAAACTTTAAGGCTTTTGACCAAAGGCCATTATAAAATTTTAGAGACTAAAAATCTAGTACCTTTTGCTCTTCAAAGTCAGTAGTGACACAGACACATAGTATTTCGTATTATCAGTTTATCATTCTATTGGAAATAACATTTCCCTATTTGTGTCTCAGTGGTAAAGAATCTACCTGCCAATGCAGGAGACATAGGTTTGATCCCTAGGTCAAGAAGATACTCTGGAGAAGGAAATGGCAACCCATGGAAACCCCATGGACAAGAGGAGCCTGGTGGACTACAGACCATGGGGTTGCAAAGAGTTGGACACAACTGAAGCAACTGAGCAGGTGCACAGGCATTCTTGAGAATCACTCTTCCTTTTTCAGTCATGTGATTCCTTTGGGAGCTGCCACGTTTTTGTCTTGTGTTGATTTCCTGTGCACTATTAACTGGTCTAGTCCTGAGTGTCTGACCCAAGGCAGATGAATCAGAGCTTCCTGAGAAAAGGAGTCAGGCCCTGTCTGATAGCAGGAACTTACAGGAGCCATGAGGAAGAAGTTTGTCTCTCATGAAAGAGACGAACACTCAGCTCACCTGCCAGGAAAAGCAGAGCAGGCGATAAGGAAAGGGAGAGGGAGTCTTGGCTACATTTGTGACCCTGGCTCCAGTTGTTTCTGAGACCTAGCTGTATCCCTACACTACTTTCGGTCTGATTGTTCACGGAAACATGCTCAACAGCCAGTGTCATTCAGTAGTACAAGTCAAAACCACAATGAAATGCCCCTTAACAATACAATCAAAAAGACAATAGCGAATACAGGTGAGGGTGTGCAGAAATTCACAAAAAAACTCACATTATGGTAGGATTTTAAGACAATATAGCGACCTCGGAGAACAGTTTGGAAGTTTCTCAAAAGGCTTCTCGAAAATTGGAATGGTATGTCTGCACAAAACTTACACATGAATGTTCATAGAAGCATTATTCATAATAGCCCCAAAGTGGAAACAACCTAAATATCCAACAGCTGATGAACAGACAAATAAAATGCAATAAATTCATATACACAAGGGACTTCCCTGGTAGCTCATATGGTAAAGAATCTACCTTCAGTGCAGGAGACCTGGGTTCAATCCCTGGGTCAGGAAGATCCCCTAGAGATGGGAATGGTTACCCACTCCAGTATTCTTGCCTGGAGAATTCCATGGACAGAGGAGCGTGGTGGGCTACAGTCCATGAGGTCATAAAGAGTCGGACACCTCTGAGCTACTAACACTTTCATTTTCAGGTTCTCTATAAACAGAGAGTGACCCAGGTAGGGGCTATTTTTTATTTTGCACATGCTCAGGAGAAAATCCTGGCCTGTGAGTGCAGCAGGAAAAAAAATATGGCTGGAAGTACTTTCCTTTGTGAATAAAACTGATTAGGAACTCTACTTGGAACTCTGAGGAACATTAGACCTGGGAAATCAGCTTTCTGAGGTTGATTTATTTCATGGCTATTTAATTGTCCTCAAGTTATCACCTCAAGTCAAACTGAGTATGAAAATACTGTATAAATGGCATAACCTGTGTTTCATTTTTGCTTAATTTTGGTGGAAGAAGTTGATTTTTTTTAATACTTTTTCCAACAAAAGATTGTGTGTTCTGGACTCTGAGATATAAAAATAGATGGCATCTCTCTGCAGGGCTAGGGAATGGCAAAGTCGAAATATTGAAAACCCAGAGAAATGAGGAATCTAGCGATGGGTGAATTTTTTTCAATATTTATATCCCATAAGTTTTAAAAAATAAATTTTAACACACTGTGGGACAGTGTGAGCATTTAATTCAGTATGAAAAGGAAAGCAAGTGAAGCAAAAATATGGGTGATGAATATGAAGGCTGAATTAATTAAGATGCTTTGGGATGAATTCATGTGGTAAAAACCCACTGAATCTAATTTTAGCCAAAAGAGTGACTGAATGACTCAAGTAAGAAAGAAGTCCAGGAGTGCATCTAGAGTCAGGCAAGGCTGATTACAGGAGCTCAGACAATGTCACTAAGACAAAGTCTTTTTCTCTTGACTCTCCTTTTTTTTCATTTCTTCTTCTCTAGTCCTATCTTTTATTGTGTTGACTGCATTTTCTTTTTTTTCTGTTGTTTTGTATTTGTGTATGCATGTGTGCATATAAGTGGTTATTTTATTTGAACACATAATTTAATCAAAATCTCTATTCTCCAAGCAAAAAAAGACACTTGATTTACTTTTATTTCTCTACACTAGTCTTCCCAACTTCCATGTTACTACTCTCTGAAATTTTAGTTCCAGCTTGTTTTTAAACACATAATTTTAAAAACATTGTTCATTTTGATTTACTACTATATTTTTGTTGATTTATTTGCTCAGTGTGACTTTTTGCACCTTTCCTTTAGATTCACTTTTTTTTTTTCTTTCAAGAGTATACCCTAGTATAGTTTTTTTTCAGTGAGTCTTTGGATAGTAAACTTTTCAAATATTTGTATGTATGAAAATGTCTTTATTTTGTCTTTCCACTTGGATAATAATTTGGCTGGATATAGAATTTTTCATCCAAAATTATTTTCCTTTAGCATATTGACTCATGATCTCCAGTGCTGTTGATAATTTCACTGTCACTCCTTTCTTGTATTATTAGGTCTTTTCCCTCCTATAGCTTTTAGAATGTTCACTTTATCTCTGATGCTCTGTAATTTTACATGATATACCTACAGGTGTGTTATTAATTCATTCTCCTATACACTTGATAGGAATTTTCTATTTAAGAGCTCATTTCTTCTCCTTTAGCTTTGGGTTGTTCTTCCTAGTATCTCTTCAATATTATCTTTTCACTATTTCTTCTAGTCTCTGCTTCTGACACGGTACTAAATATATAGATGTGTTCTCTTCGAACTTTTCTTTAACATTTTCATTCTCTTTATCTTTTTGAACTTCATTCAGGGAGATAAACTTTGTTTGACCTTCCAGTTTACCCATTCATTCTTCAGCAGTAAGGAAGCTGATATGAAGCTCATCTATTCAATTTTTATTTCAATACTGTATTTTCATTTTAACATTTCTAGTTGATCCTAGTTCTAGCATGTCCTAGTTTCAAACTTTCTCTTGTTTCATGGATTTTATTCCCACCTAAATTTGTTTCCATGAGGATTTTGAGAATATCCTCACTGGGGAGTTCCCCCTCCCAGTATTCATTGATACTAAACAATCAAAGTACATTTATGAATAGATCACATTGAGATAAATGTCCCAAGAACTAGAAGCTTCCAAGTGATGGAGAACCAAGAATATTCTCTCCTCTCTTTCTATTTTACATCTTCTCAAAACATGGCATTTGGGAATGAAATAGATTTATAAAATGTGTTTGACCCATTTAGAAATACTTGTAAGAAATTACATTCCTCCAGAGAAGAACTAGGAGGGTTTTTTTCTCTTCCCTTTCCAATCTTGATAAAAAGTGCTAAGGACACATACATCAAGATCAAAACTTTGCTTCATCAAAAGCTTGCAAATGAAATATAGCAAGGCAGTCTAAGACAACAAACCTAGAGAATCAAAATGTCCAGGACTCTCGGCATCCTTAAGTTTGCAATCTGAAGCTTAAAGGGTGACACAAAACCAGTTGCAAGAAGTAAGAGTGAACTGTGTCTTTAACGTTTGCAATCTGAGATCAATAAACAGGTAAAATTGTAATTGGATTTGGAAGAGATTTAGCTTCCCTTCCTTAATGATTCTGTTTTGAAACCTGAACTTTGCTGGGAGGGCTAAGTAATTTGAGTTTCTTAAGCCTAGCTGAGAAGCCTTGAGTTTTGCTTAATTGTTTCTAAATATGGAAGAAAACAAAACATGAGAGACTGGTTTTGATTAGGTGAAGTGAACATTTAGACCTGCTAACCTGGAAACATCCTATCACAGGCCAATAAAACACAGTGTCACTTAAATAATTTTATCATTGCTAATTTTATTTTACATTTTGCCCCAAATAGGATTTTACTCTCTAAAGTTTATTTTTCTTACAGTTTGATTTATTCCTTCTTTCAGAGATAAAACGTTTAGAAAAAAATCATTGATTATAAATGCAAATTTGTCTTGACGACTTGAAAATATCATGGGGCAAGATGGAAAACCTCTGAACTATTTAGTTTGCTAAGTATTTCTTAGCTTATATCTTGTCTGAGTAACTTACCTCATTTGAATCAGTTCTACTCAGGTGGATGGAACTGGAGCCCATTATCCAGAGTGAAGTAAGCCAGAAGGGAAAACAACAATACAGTATACTAACGCATATATATGGAATTTAGAAAGACAGTAACGAGAACCCAGCATGCAAGACAGCAAAAGGAACGCAGATGTATAGAACAGACTTGTGGACTCTGTGGATGAGGGCAAGGGTGGGATGATATGGGAGAATGGCATTGAAACATGTTAATTATCATATGTGTAATCAATCGCCAGCCCAGGATTGATGCTCGGGGCTGGTGCATCGAGATTTCCCGGGGGGAGGGAGGAGAGAGGGAGGAGGGAGGGGGTTCTGGAGGGGGAGCATATGTAAACCCATGGCGATATCATGTCATTGTATGGCAAAACTAATAAAAAAATAAAAGGGCGCTGTGGGACGGTCTCCAACTGGAATGGAGCAGGACCCTGGGGGGCCTTCCAGGGATAGACCCCACCCCCTCCACCCCATGCCCTCTGCCTGCCTCTTGTTTGTGCATGCAGTGCTGAGTCAGTCCTGCCGACTCTTTGCGACCCCGTGGACTGTAGCCCACCAGAGTCCTCTGTCCGTGGGATTATCTAAGCAAGAATACTGGAGTCGGCTGCCATTTCCTCCTCCAGGGGATCTTCCTGACACATGGACCTAGCCTGCATCCTGCATCTCCTTGCATTGGCAGGTGGATTCTTTACCACGGAGCCACCTGGGAAGCCCCTCCTGCTTGTAGATAAGCTTTAATCTCCCAGGCCTCCTCTGAGCCACTGAAAGCTGGCTCAAGAATTAATGATTGAAAGAATGTGAATGTGTAGTAACAGCAAAAACAAAATATTAAATAATAGCTCAGCCATATAGCAATCACAAAATCTTTAGTCCTTCTCTGAAGGATTTAGATCATATAGATGACAGTGTCTGATGCACATTCCTGACTCGTTCGGCAGATACTAAAACCCTCACCAGATGGAGGAAGTTAACTGCATGATGACCATGAGCAGGGAGCCAACAAGTAATGCATTTTGCCAACAATAAATTGGCAAGGTTAAGTGACAGACCTAAGTAATTTTTCTTTTGTCTCATTTCCTTTTCCATGTGTCTTTTGCAAGAATTGTCTTTCACGATGTCATGAAAGAGAAAACATTTATCAAGAAGCTTAGAAACTTGCTTTGAGTTACAAGTAGAGCCACTATCATAATATGTTTCTTCACTGGAAAATCTGTTTTACAAGTGGATTTTCATTGTGTTTTGGGGAAACCGTTTGTTCCAAATGAATCAGCAGAAACATTTTCTAAATCCTGTTGGAACCACAAATTGAAGTTACTAATGATATTTCAAAATTCCATTTTTTTAGAAAATACCTTGTATAGTAAAAATGATGGACCTATGTTAAATGTATTTCTACTTTTCATCCATTTAAATGAACCACTGTCCTATACAACTACTGGCTTGAGGCACCAGATTAAAACACAA
The DNA here is from genome assembly GCA_007570785.1 of Antilocapra americana. Taxonomy (NCBI): domain Eukaryota; kingdom Metazoa; phylum Chordata; class Mammalia; order Artiodactyla; family Antilocapridae; genus Antilocapra; species Antilocapra americana. The sequence goes on along the minus strand of ML664183.1, from coordinate 17,108,669 downwards.
CTTTTCAAAAATTTATTTCAAAGCCTGAGAAAATCAAGCATACCCATTATTGAAATCTATCCTTCCAGTCCATGAAATTAATTGCTTCATTGAAACCTAGTTGTTTCTACCAAATCCCTTTGTTATACATTGGCTCTACATGGATAGACAGTTTTAGAATTTTCCAAAAGTGATCACAGAGCTGATTCAAGCTTTCTGAATCTGTAGGACTCAGGGTTTTTTGTGGTTTGGCTCACAAATCTGAGGTTATTCCAGTCTTCACTAGAACCATAAGTCATGCTCTTGGCAGATTAAATATTCAATTCAATTTTTCAGACATGTGCTAAATGAAGAAGGGAGAAAGATGGTAGGAATAATCACAGCCCAAGATCCACAGTTATCACTCACAACACCTTGTTAAAACAAAATCTCCTTCTGATTTTGGAAACATGATGGACTGTGCTAATGCCTGATTTCAAAAAAAAATTTCTGTTACTAGGTAAATTTCTAATTAACATTTGATAGTATAGTCCTATGACTATCTAAATATTTGCCTGTCTAGAATGTGCAGGTAGAGAGGGGCCACATTATTTTTAAAACAAATAAGCAAACAAATAAATAAACCTATGGGATTACCATGAGAATCTCAATAAGCACTAATGTATGAACATAGTGCTAGGTACTTATTAAGCACATAATAACTGGTTAAATACCAGTCCAGTGCCTTATGCTTTATTTATAGGTGGTATCAATTAGCTATTACTGTATAAAAACTCACTGAAAACTCAATGGTTAAAACAATGACCATCTATTGTCACTCAGGGGGTTGTTAATCATCTGAATGGTTCTTCTGGTTGTGGATGGACTCACTCATGCATTTGTAGGCTTATAGGCATTTGCAGGCAGCTTTTCTGATTTTTGGACTGGCTTATTCATAGGCTGAGTGTCAGTCGTGTTCTGGTCTAAGATGGCCCTGGCTGGAATCAATCAGTTCTGCTCCATGTGGCCTCTCATCCTACAGTAGGTTAGCCTGGGCTTGTTTACATGACAGTCACAGGGCCCCAGGAGATCAATCAGAAGCAAGCACAGCCATTTGGGGCCTAACCTTTGAACAGATGCGTCATTGCTTTGACCACATTCTGTTGTCCAGAGCAAATCAAAAAGCCAATTCATTCCATATTCAATAATGGGGAAACAGACTCCATCTTTTAGTGGGAGGAGTGACAAAGTCACATTGCAGAGTTACATGAATACATGGAAAGATAGATAATTGAAGCCAGTTTTGCAATTAGGCTGCTAAATAAATTTTCAATTAATGTGATAGAATATATAAAAGTAAAGGATTTCATTTATACATATTTCACTGCTGGATAATGTTATCTATATTTAGGGTTTCCATTTCCTTTTAAATTCTGGGTTTGGAGTTCGGGTTCTTTAACTCTTTGGTGATGTGCAGTAGAAATTGCAAATAACAGGCCAAAAAAAAAAAAAGAGTAAATAAAGAAAAAAAATAGAATATAAGATAGCACACAGAATCTAAGGATAAGCTTCAGCAAGGACAGTGACCCTGGATCACTCAAAATTTAGACAGCAAGAATTAATCTATTCAGGGTAGTGCCTTGGGATTCAGGCTTCCTGGAGAGAAAGTCCGATTGGTCTCTGGGTTGGTTGCCCAGACCTTGGTCACAGGAGGGTCAGGTACCTTGATTCTAAAGTGGTAGCAAGAGTGCAGGTGAAGAGTCTGGACAGTTCTCGAAGATAAAATGGAATTCAGTACCAGATGAAGGGAATTCAGGGCTGGCAGGTACAGCAGTGTTCTCTACAAAGTTTAAACCGCTTGATCCTAGAAAAGAAGATCCAGGACTGGTTAAATTCCCACCAGTGAGGGCGTGGAGGAGTCTACTGTCGTGTCCTTTCTTATCACTCTTCCCAGCAAGTAAAATTTAGAAAGTCGCCAGAGGCAGAACATGCAGATTATGCAGATTGGGAAGGTAAATTAGAGCTGTCTTTCCTCTACCCATTCAGCTGCAAGCAACAACTTTCTTCTTTAATTAATTCTCATCTGATCTGGCTTGATCAAAGCATAGTCCACAGATTATTATTAAGCCTTCACTCTGCTTCAGAAAATGTGTGAGATGTGTGGACAAAAAGAAAAGATACGTTTTTCAGAGTTATAGAAGTTAGGAATGCTTCTGGCCACTGTGACTTTACTCATAGAATGTTTATTGTTACTGAGCAGTAAGTCCTAAAGCAGTGGTTCCAGAGTGGGTCCAGAAACTCAACAGAGTCCTCCAAGGATCCGGTGCTCAGTGTAGCTGCGACATCTCCTCATAGCCACAAAATGGCTGCCGCAGCTCCCAGCATTATATTCTCACAGGACAGTATCTCTAGCAGAAGGGAGAGAGGAAAAAGCGAAAGAAACACTTTTGCTTTTCTCACTTCCCTTTACCCAATACCCTTCAGTGTTACCCGTTAATGCTCTTACATTTTATTGGCCAGGACATGACCATCCTTAACCCAATCACTCTAGAAGGGGAATGAAATCGCCACAGTGGGCTTAGACCAATTTTAGTTCAAACTCTCAAGTTTCGCAAGTTGCCTCTGGCACCAGTGGTGCCTCCATTCACATTTACTTGGCTTTGTACCTAATTCCAGCCCCAAATGGGGTCAGGGCTTGGTTCATGGGGCACGGGACCTGCGTAGTTGCACAGGACGTTTCATTTAGAAGGGCTTGGTTTAGTGCTCTTCTGTTGGTGTCTTGAAATTCTCAATAATTTTTAAACAAAGAAGCCAGCCTTTTCATTTGCTCTGGAATCCCACAAATTATCTAGCCAGCCCTGGCTGGGTGGGCATTCCACACAGGCCTTGACTCAGTTCTCCCCAATAATCCTTGGTACAGGAAGGCACCCATGGGTATACTCCATAGCTGATGGAGGGACTTCCCTGGTAGTCCAGTGGCTAATATTCCAAGCTCCCAGGGCAGGGGTCTGAGTTGAATCCCTGGTCAGGGAAGTAGACCCCACTGCAACTAAGAAATTCACATGCCTCAACTAAAGATCCTGTGTGCCACAACAAAGATTGAGGATGCCCTGTGCTGTAACTAAGACTCCCTGAAGCTCACAAATAAATCAGTATTAAAAAAAAAAATAGGCTGGCAGACATGGATAACTTGGAAGGGTGGGGGACTAACACAAAATCTAACCACTGCAACACAGAACCAAGAGAGAAGTGACTGTGCATCTCATCCTTCGGGGCGTTCTGCACGCTTTGTAGAAGGTCCAAGTGGAATCCACCTCCATTGTCCACAGCAGGGACCTTGATAACACACTCTTCAGCTGGGCTGTCTTTCTTCTCTGCCCAGCTTTCCTCAGACCCTCCTTCCTAGTCCCTGGAATCACCTTCCAAATAAACATGTGCAGTGTGCACACTAGTCTTGCCTCAGGCTCTGCCTTGAGGAGAATCCAAGCTCAAACACCATCCCCCCAAAAATCATGGTTTCCTGTCAAGGAGGTGTACATGACTGTCTATCGGTTAAGCAACATTTACAGCGTCACCATAGTGCTTGTGGGATAATAAGGAGAAACCACCAGATCCTATCCCCCTGACTTGCACAAAAGAAACCTAACACTTGTTGAGCACCTCCTGTGTGTCAGATACTGCGCTGTTTTGGGATGTATTCTCTTATTTCAGCTGCACAACAGCCATACGCAGTAGTTGCCCTCACCTCCATTTTACAGTTGAGAATACCAAGGATCAGAGAAGTCGAGTGGTTCTCCAAGGTCAGTAGGCGAAAGACCAGAAATTCAAACGCAAGTGACCTGAGCAGTCTTCCCCCAGTGTGGCCCTGCTGAAAAGAGAGACACTTGCTTGACAGGCCAGCTAGCTGGCAACGTGGGAAGATGGGTGCAGCCCTGCTGTGAGCTTTGTGATCACTCATAAAACACAAAGCACTTCCTGAAGAACAGCTAGTGGGCAGGAAAGGGGCAGACTTTCCCCTCAGTTTCTGGTGCCTCTATAAAAGTGTTCACAGCAGTGTTTCAAGAGCAGAGGGTGGTGGCCAGCATACTGCTCAGGCGTTTTCTTTAAACCAATACCAAGCTGGCAACTGTGTTTTCCAAGCCTGGCTAGACAGATCATTCTATTTTGCTTTGTCACTTCCAAGGCAGTTTTCTGCTCCCTCACAGACTCGGGGCTGTGTAGCAGACTACCTTTATAGAGTGTTCTGGATAGTGAGGTCAGGCGAACATTTTCAGACTACAGGGCCACCACTGTCTTTTTCCAGGGCAAGCAGAGAAAAGAAGCCGGACGCTAGACCAGACAGCGTCTGCGGCACCCACTGAGTGGGTAAAGCTTGCCAATGCCTGGCTAGCGGTCAGGGACATGAGCAAAGACAGAACTGTAATGTTATTATTCTCCAAGAATGTATTTTTGGTACATAGTATATAAGGTGTGACCCTCTTCTGTGGAGCAACACAGAATGGAAATTTGCTTAATACCAAATTACCACCATATGATGAAGAATTGAAATGAGCTGAAATGATAATTTCAGAGAACTTTCCAATAGAGACTCTCAGATTAGTTTTTATTTTAATCATATATATAAATTCCTTTGGTACTCTTAATATAGACTAAAATTTGATATGTCAGTACCTCTTGCTGATTTTCTTATATCCATTTCCCTGGGTTTTTTTTTTTTCCTCCTGTTATCTGACAAGATGCCGAAGCAGTGATCTATAATTTTGTTGATTGTGCCCCACCTCAGTAAAACCCTTGTGCACTAATATCCAATCTATGAGAGGGGGGATGAGGGAAGGGAGGGATGAATTCCTAGAGCAGCACTGGTGTATATACACGACCACGTGTAAAGTCGACAGCTAGTGGGAAGCTGCCGTATGGCACAGGGAGCTCAGCTTGGTGCTCTGTGATGACCTGGAGGGGCAGGATGGGAGAGAGGCGGGCATATGTATACACATAGCTGATTCACTTGGTTGTACAGCAGAAAAGAATACAGCATCATAAAGCAATTGTACTCCAATGGAAATAAAAAGTCCAATATGTGTATATTTACAATATAGAAATTTATCTCTATACTCCTGCACTATTATTTTATGTACTCTATGAAATAGGCCAGAATTAAAATTTCAAGGGCAAGATAAAGATTAAACTATTTTAAAGGTACTTTTAAATTAACATTTTAATTAGTAACTGTACAGGACTTCCCTTGTGGTACAGTGGATACTAATCCACCTGCCAGTGCTGGGAACACAGCTTCAATCCCTGGTCTGGAAAGATCCCATGTGCCATGGAGAAACTCAGCCCCTGCACCGCAACTACTGAGCTCATATGCTGCAAATTCTGAAGCCTGTGGGCCATGAGCCTGTGCTCCAGGACAAGGGAAACAGCTGCAATGAGTTCATGCACTACCCGAAAGAGGAAACCCCACTCGCCACAGCTAGAGAAAACCCTCACAAAGCAACGGCAACCTGGTGCAGTCAATAAATAAAATAAAAATCAATCAATAATTTTTAAAATTTAGTAATGGTCAAAGAAAAGAAACAACAGTGTTTTTGCTACTGAGAGTAGTATGATGAAATATGCTTCTTTAAAAAAAAAGAAAACACAGTTGTCACTCTGTGATCCTGCAGTTCAAAATTTTGGATTAGTCCAGTTTATTATTAATACAGTACTTGTATTTTTTTTAAATCTTTTAAAAACTGAGATATAATTCACATACCATAAAATTCACCCTTTTAATGTATACAATTCAGTGGGTTATAGCACACTCAGCAAGTCATGGAACTATCACCACTATCTAATTTTAGAATATTTTCATCAACTCAAAAAGAAACCCCATACTCATTAGCAGTCACTGCCCATTCCCTCCAGGGACATTTCACATAAGTGGAGTCTTACAATATGTGGCTTTTAGTGTCTGATTTCTTTCACTCAGCGCAATGTTTTCAAGATCCATCCATGTTGTAGCATGTGTCAGTACTTCATGCTGTTTGATGACCATATGTAATACTACAGTCTGTAAATAAACCACATTATCTTTATTTGCTGACACACAGTTGTGTTGCTTCTGCTCCTGGCTATTATGAATAATGCTGCTATGAACATTCATATACAAGCTTCTGTGTGGACTTCAAAATTTTTCTTTTTTCTGGATATTTACTTACATACAGAATTGCTGGGTCATCTACTAACTTAATGTTTAACCATTTGAGGAAATGCCAGATGCTTTTCCAAAGTGGGTGCACCATTTTACAGTCCCACCAGCAATGTAATGAGGGTTCCAATTTCTCAATACCTTCACCAATACTTGTTACTGTTCATCTTTTCGTTATAGCTGTCTTAATCAATGTGAGTGGCTTTGATTTACATTTCCCTAATCACTAATGATGCTGAGCATCTTTTCATGTGCATATTGGTAGCTTGTATATCTTTGGAGAAAGGTCAGTTCAAATTCTATGTCATTTTTAAGTTGAGTTATTTATCTTTTTATTGTTGAGTAATAAGCTCTTTATATATTCTGGACACTAGACCCTTCTTGAATATATGATTTACAATTGTTTTTAAGATTATGGATTACCTTTCTGTTTTCTTAATAGTGGCCTTTGAAGAACAAATGATTTTATTTTGATGAAGTCAATTGCCTTTTATATTTCTTTGGTTGCATGTGCTTTTGGTGTCATATCTAAAAAGCTGGTGTTTCATCCAAGGATTCAAAGCTTTTTACTTATGTTTTTCTCTAAGGTTTTATAGTTTTAGCCATTACATCTAGGTCTTCAAACCAGTGAGTTCATTTTTGTAGATGGTGTGTGGCAGGGGTTCAACTTTATGTCCTGAATGTGGATAGCTAGTTGTTCCAGTAAATTCATTGGAAACACTATTCTTTCCTTCACATGAATTGTTGTGGTAAGCTTGTCAAAAATCAGCTGACTGTAAATGTATTTTTTTAAACTCTCAATTCTATTCCATTGGTTTATGTGTCTTAATACCTGGTTCTTATGTATATGTCTGATGAAATAATTACTCACAAAGATTCTTAGATCAGTTGGGGGAAAAATGCACCATTGGCTCCTTTTACTCATAATTTTTAAATTACATAATTAAAAGTTGTGCAAATGTTTAACTGACTATCTAGGGTGAATTTCCATCTTTTTGATGTCTATGAGTTGTTCTCGCAAACAAATAGGTACAAGCTGCATTTCCCCCCTTTTTAATACATATATACAAAACTCACTAAAACTCTTCATTTAGAAGGTTTAAAAAATAGGTTAGCAAATTCTTCTTTCATATTTTCAAAAGTAGCAACTATGGGATCTTTTAATACCTTGCCTGGAGAACTCACAGAACTCACTGAAAGTTCTGATGATTATGGTTGATTGGAAGTAAAGGATATAGATTAAAATTAGTCAAAAAGACACATTGGGCAGAGTTTGCAGGGTCCCCAATGCAGAGCGCCCATTGGCCTCTCCTTTGGAACCAGGATACCTTACCCTCCTGGCATCAATGTGTGACAGTATACATGGAGTAATGTCAACCAGACAAGTTCATCTGAGTCTCAATGTGCAGAGGTTCTTAAAAATTCTAATTTTTGAAAAAGCTTCAGATGTACAATGTATTGAGTTAAGAAGTATTCAGGGACTTCCCCAGTGGTCCAGCAGTTAAGACTCTGCACTTCTACTGCAGGAGACATGGGTTTGATCTCTGATGAGGGAGCTAAGATCCTGCATGATGCACAGATTGGCCAAAAAAAAAAGTATTCAGAGGTTGTTTTTGGCTCCATTATGTAGATATGATTGATTGATAGATTGCCCCTATAGTTGAACCCAGTCTTCTGGTCGACTTATACCATGTGACTCAAAGCCCCAACTCTCCAGGTTCTGTGAAACAATAGGAGTAAAGCTTAGGAGTTAATTCTTGGAATTTTCTCATTTCTGTAAACCTCTGTTCAACCAACTGAATCTGACCCAAGTTTTCCTGGCCCAGGTCCCACTCACCCAGTGGGTAAAAAAGTCTCTTGAATTCTTAACTACTCTTGGTTTGAGGGCAGGCTTTCTTTTGTAGGCCTGATCAATTAGGAAACAAGGTCTTTGTAAAAACTGCCATCTCCATTCAATTCTTTTAGCTTTCCAGCAAAATTAAAATAACACTTTCTCCTGTGGCCCTTTTATCTGACTCTTGATTTGAATAATTCCTTCTTCTCTGTATGCTTTATAAAAACTTTGGTGCTAGGTTGGAATACTTATCGTATTCTGTTTTCCTTTGTTGTTGTTTATTTAGTCTTCACTAGACTGTGAGTTCCCTGTTTATTTATTTTTGTATCTGCAGTTCAGTCTAATCCAGAGCAATCACTACTGTACTGAATGAACTGGACCTTTGAGATACAAAGGACTGGCAGGAATTTTAAAAAGGCACACAGTTATTACAAAGTTTGTCTGGATCAAGTCACTAGTATTTCTGTAAGAAGGTGGACTCCAAGATAACACAGAGAAATTATCTTTGAATATGTGTCACAATTAAAAGAAATATTTTTGCTGTTGTACAGTTGCAACTAATATGATATTATAAATCTACTGTACTTCAAATTTTAAAAAGGAGGGAAAGGAAAGGGCACCTCAAAAAAATAAAGAGAGCAGAGGTTCCATAGTGACTTCTTCCTGGGGTTAATGATTGCCTTATCTTCTGTTCTCCTTGGAAGTATCTTTCCAGTTAATGTTTCATCATCTGTGTTGCTATAACATTTGATTCCTCAAAGCATATAAACAGTAAATATCTATATGAAAAAATAAGTTTTTAAAAATAAATAAATATTTTGGAAGAGGCAGCAAGCAAATTGTCCAAATTCTTGAGGTCAACTCATAATTTCTTCAATCTATGTCTTTAAAAAAAATATATCTTTGCAGAAAAAAAAAATCTGTGTAGACTCACTTGGATTTGCTTTCCATTTGGTAAAAAGAGAGAATAAGTTCTACTGTTTGTTAAAATATTTTCTTTACAATAATTTCTTGTATTTTAAGGGCAGTTTTTAAAGTTTTTTGTCTGACTACATGCTCAGTTTACACAAATGTATCATTATTACTAATAAATTTGATGTGTAAATTTGCACCAAGACAATGACATAGTTTTTCATTTGTATGCAGTACTCTCCAAAGGGAGGTAAGTACACAGGCCACAGTATGAATGAAAAACACCCCCCAAGGAGAACATTTGCAGTGTAAATGCCTGATATTAAAGTAAGTGCCGGATGTTAAACTTTTGGTTGCAGGGGCATTAATTTCAAAGACATTCATCTCAGATAAACATATTGCCAGCTGTATGATGAAATTATTATAGAAAAAACTAGATAAGGAACCAAGCTGAGTACACCTCAACATCCATGAGTTCCCAACTTTAGAAAACCCTGGGTGACCTAGGTAACTGACCACGTTGGTTTCAAGAGGGAGAGCAGTGAATGGTTCAGAAGAGAGATCTTAGTTTTTTGCCCAGGAATTAATGCTGTGTAACCTGGATGAAAAGTAGGAATCTTAGCCACCAAACCACCAGGAGCTAGAGGCTAGAGGCAAGTGGCTCTGGTTCTTGTCCCTGTTTGAAAGCAAGAATGTTTCAAGGAGGTAAAAACTGTAAAAAGAAGTAGAAAGTTTATTGTTAGAGACACAGTGCAATGAATGGGAAAGCACACAGGAAAACAGATTGTTTACTTAAGATAGAAGCAAGACAGAAATACACACCCAGAGAGAAAGGGTATGAGAATCCTCTCTTAGGAGGAGGAGTGCAGTGGGTCAGAAGGTAGACAGAGACACACACCCGGAGAAGAGTGCAGGCATCCTGAATGAGAAGGACTGCAGTAAAGTGATGTAAATCACTTTTATAGGATCATCCTCCTGGCTCTCTGTTTGCATTTGGCCAATTACCTTGTTTCTTTCTTCACATCCGACTGGCCCATGGACCCTCCCAGAGATGTGTGAGCAACTTTTTGCTAAGATGGATCTCACTGCAGAGGCCTATGGGTACATGTCCACACTTATTATGGTGTGGTGCCCCCTCCCTTTTGGACCCCTAAGAAGCCTTCTTGAGCATGTGCAGACAGAGAAATCTTCCTTGACCTCAGGAGTGGCACCTTATCTCTTTGTTTTAGCAGAGCTCAGCTTTTGCCACTAGCTTTGTCCTTGAAGCATCTGGGTTAGAACAAAATGTGAACTTTACTCCACCAGGTGTCCAGCCCAGAAGCCCACTATCTCCTACCCACTATCTCAACTTGAGTGGCCTGCTTCTTTCTCCTTTCCCACACCTTGTGTGTGTGTGTATGTGTTGTTCAGTCGTGTCTGACTCTTTGTGGCCCCATGGACTGTAGCCCTCCAGGCTCCTCTGTCTAGTATTCCAGGCAAGAATACTCGAGTGGGTTGCCATTCCTACACCTTATTCCCACTCTTCTGCCTTAACTTTGCCAAAAGAGAGTGAACTCATGAAACCTTATGTACCCCACCTTTGCATGCTAATAAACAGAACCCCAGACCTGTGCTCCCTCCCCCTCTCACTACCCAAGACCTTGTGTCACCCTCTAGTACCTCATGTACCCTCCAGGACCTGTGAGTAATAAATCTTATTCATCAGAATTCCCTAATGGCTCTGCTGAGATGTGGCCTGCAGTCATAATAAAAACCAAAAAACTATTAGTCTAGTCACAACATTGGCCCTGATGGTGGGGGTGGGGGAAATGTCTGGCCAATTTAGAGACTGAGTTTAACTATGCGGGTGATCCAGGTGATCAGTCATGTCTACATAATGGAGCTCCAGTGAAAATCTTGAACACTGAAGCTCAGCTGAGCTTCTCTGGTTGGCATTACTCCATGATCACTGTTATACATCAACACAGGACTATAAATCCAGGTAGCAGCAAAAGATACAAAGTTAGGTCCTAGTCAGGGGTGATTCAGGCCCCGCTTCCAGACCTGGAGCCAGGCCACAAACCCCTGGGAGGACCCCATAAGTGCAAGTTTCAGAGCTTCTAGAGGCATCAGGGTGACACCATAGGCATAGGGCAGAGTCCAGAGAACACTCTGCAGAGAAGAAAGCAGATACATGGCCAAGTGAGTGTCCAGTCCCAGACTGGAAAGGTGTCCAGTTCCTTTCCAAAGGGATTTGGAAAATTTCAAGGAAGGCACTTCAAAGGGTAGAAGCCTGAAGAGGCAGGGCTGGGGTGGAAGCCCCGCTTACGGCAGTAACCACAACCAAGAAAAGGTTTCTTTCAGAAATGCTTGCCTTTTGCACCAGTTAAGTTCTAATAGCACCATTCCCTGCCTCCCCCTTGGAATTTCTATGACCATATGCTAATTAAATTGGAAAGCTGAGTACAGCAAAAATAGAGATTTTTAAAGACCATGCTATTGAATCCTCCTCTTCTCTGATTCTTTGAATTGTTAACCTCTAGACAGCTCTCAAACTTCAGTTGTACTAGGGCCTTTCACAGCTGCAAATCCTCTTTCTAGAATCTTTAATGCCCTAAACAGATCAAATTTCCCTAGAAGATATTCCTCCTTGCCTGTGTTATTAATATTTCCATTTCCAGGAAGTGTTTTACATCTGCGTTGCAAAACAGCAGTCATGCCTCCTTCTCACTTACCATGGCAGGATAAAGGTTCCTTCCCCGACAAGCAGTTTGGATGTCTTCCAACAGCCAAGCTCTGTGCATCAGTCCCTATGGAAATCCTTTCCCTTTCCAGACAAGTTGTCGTCTCCAGTACAAAATGGGTCTTGTGCTTGCCCTAACTCATACTGCCTTCCCCCACACTCTCTGGCCGTCCAATTCTTCTAGCAAGGAGGTGGAATAAACCATTTCTGTCCTGCCACACCCATCTTCCCCTACACCCCTGCTGGATGAATGTCTCCTCTGTTTCCCTACTTTCACGCCTTTGATCCTGTTCTTTCCTGCACCTGAATTCCATCTTCATCTCCATCACTCTCCTTCCCCTCCTGTCATCTCAGAGAAAGAGGAACACCGGTTTCATCACAAGGCCAAGTTAAAGTACCGTCTTTCCAAAAGCACGATTGTGGCCATTTGCCTTTCAGAAGAGTCTAAGAAAAACAGCACAAAGTTTCTCCTCCTGTCAGGATTTCCAGTTTTAACTAGTACACAGGCTCCAGGCCGGCAGATAGCAGTGGAAAGGGACACAGCATTTTACCCAGCTACCGGCTGAACTCAGTGGCAGGCTATTGAAAAAAATTAAATAAAAAGGAACAAATTGCATGGAAGGATGTGGGGGAAGGCAGAAAAAATAAATAAAACACTGCCTTCAAATAGAAACATGTTTTTAAAAATTCTACAGGTAGAACCATCAGGATAGCATATTGACTTTCATGGGTCCTACACTTTTTGGGCCTACAGGCCTCCACCTAAACAATGCTTTTTCATGGGCATGAAAACTGTAAGAAAAATAATTAAACATTTTCTTAAATCCCAAGTTCATTTTTTTCTTTTGATTATAAAAGATATTTAAACAATTTGGTGAGCCTCTAAAGTATTGTGGGTGTCTAGAAATTACGCATACTGGATAATCAGCCCTTAGGCTATATCTTATGATGTAGCATAAAAGACATGGTTCGTTACAGTGTTTAAGAGTGGTAATCCTAGAGCCAGGCTCTCTAGGTTTGTATCTTGTTTCTGCCCTTCTCTAGCTGTGTGACCTCAGCGGAGTTATTTAGTATCTGTCTTTGTGACTCAGTTTCCTCATCTGTAGAATAGGGATAATACTATTGTATAATTTATTGGGTTATGGTTAAGGTTAAATGAGCTAAGACCAAAGACTATATGAGTACTATATGTGTTAGCTGTTGTCATGATTAATTATTGTCAACGTTAGGTGCCTAGTCAACATATGGATTCCCCAGTGGCTCAGTGGTAAAGAAACTACCAGCAATCCAGGAGACCACCTGCAATGCAGGAGATGTGGGTTCAATCCCTGTGTCAGAAAGATCCCCTGAAGAAGGAAATGGCAACCCACTCCAGTATTCTTGCCTGAAGAATCCCATGGACAGAAGAGTCTGGTGGGCTACAGTTCACAGAGTCGCGAGAGTAGGACATAGAATAGAATCAACATATATGAAAAGAAACAATGAATACTCTTATTATGCCAAGATATTATTTTGAGCAGCATCAAGCCACCTTAAAGAAGGACTTTAAATCTGGACATAGTTATTTCTATTTTTGAGAAAGAGGAAGAGAAAACAAAACCTTCTGGGAAATGAAATAAATCCTTGATAATATATGACTACATCTTGTTCTACACATTATTAAAATCCCAAACTGTTTTCAGCCAGAAGCGTTTAAGAGGCCATCTAGCCTAGTGCTTGAAACAGTGAAAAGAATCTTCTTCTATAACAGGCTCCTTGATCAGTTTCTGGAACATGGAGTTGACTCTTTCATCAAGAATCTCATTTCACTATGAATTAGATCATGTCTGAGAATGTTCTTCCTCACATGCTAACTAAAATATTGCCTCCTTGCAACTTTCATCCATTGACCTTCCTCTTTGAAACTACTTAGAACAGGTCATTCTTTTTCAGACAGCAAGCTCCCAAGTATCTTTAGATAGTATTCAAGTCTTCTTTTATCTTTTTTTGCAGTTCAGGGTAGTATCCATTCTTTTCATCAGTTCTTTAGGGCCCATGTTATCAAACTGATCTTTCTCCCCAAAGCATAATCTAATGTCATTTTTAATTCTTGGCTCCCCATCATGAACATGGTACTGTAGCTCTACTCTTCAGGAACCCTGAAGCTGTGACCTTCTTTGTTGTGAATGCTAGAAATATAGGCTAAGATCATTTGAGATGTTTCGGTAGTTTCATTGTACTGTTGGTTTATATTAAATTAGTGAGCAACTAAACTCTTTAGGTTCCTTTTAAGTAAAAAAATGACCAAACCAGGTTTTCTCCATTTTTTACTTTCACAGTTCATTTTATAAACCCGATTGGAGAGCTTTGCCTTATTATAACTACTTCACATCTTACTACTTTTAACTCAGTTTCTTAGTCTATTGAATCTTGATTTTCTTGTTAGCAATCACATTAATTTTCCCACCCATCCTTTAACCATATTAAAAATTGGTAAGCATATGTTCTCGGATCTCGTCTAAATCATTCACATATACCTTTTTTTGTTTTGGGCTGTACCATAAGGCAGGCATGTGGGGTCTTAGTTTGAACCCATACACCCTGCATTACAAGCACAGTCATAACCACTGGACCTCCAGGGAAGTCCTTTTTCACAGACATTTTGTTTAGTGCAGAGTCAGACCACTAATCTAAGCGATTGCCTCTGGGTTGACATATTTTTGGGGATATAGTTTCCCAAACAGTTTCACCCTGGACCATTCCACGGACTGAGGAGCTTGATGGGCTACAGTCCACGGGGTCGCAAAGACTGGGACATGACTGAGCAACTAACACTTTTACTTTTCACTTTCAAACAGTTTAAAATGTCCTGATTATCATCATTTAGCTCGAACGTTTTGATCTTAGCTGTAATATAAACAGGGATGATTCAATTATCATTTAGCTCATCTAGGCCTGTAGTTTGCCTCAACATCAGAATCATCTTTCAGAATCTGCTTCTTTAAAATGTAGGTTCCCAGGTCCCACCACTCTGATTCTGAGTTGGTAGGTCCTAAGTGAGTCCTGAGAACTAGTACTTAAAAAAAAAAAAAAAATCATTTCTGTTGTGGCTAGACCTGGGAACCAAATGCTCTTCTTAATACTAGTGTGGTTGCAGATCAGCAGCAGTACCTAGAAGCTGGTTGGAAAAACCTTAGACCTATTGAATCAAAATCTACAAGATCCCCAAGTGATTCATAGGCACATTAAAGTTTGAGGAGTGCTACGTAGATCATTCCCATAAGTTAGCTCTCTAATTACTCAAGAAGAAGAAGGAGAGGAGGAAGGAGAAGGGAAAGAAGTTCTGCCTCCTCCATTTATTTTACGTTTGGACTTGGACAAATTATTTTACCTCCCTCTACTTTTTTCTGTCAAATGGGCATGGCAGTCATTCCTGTCTCACAAGGATGCTGTAAAGATTAAATGAGTTAATGTGAAACACTGAGAACAGTCCCTGGACACAGTAAGTTCTCAGTGTATCTATTTTGGGTTAAACTGGGTCCCCCCACCCCACCACTGCAAAAAAAAAATTATATGTATAAATTGAAGTCCTGACCCTTGGAAATAGAGTCTTTGCAGATACAATCAACCTGATGAAGCCGTTAGGGTGAACCTTTCTGGTGGCTCAGATGGTAAAGAATCTGCCTGCAATTCAGGAAACCCAGGTTTGATCCCTGGGTTGGAAAGATCTCCTAGAGAAGCAAATGGCAACCCACTCCAGTATTCTTGCCTAGAGGATTCCATGGACAGAGGAGCCTGGCAGGAGCCAGCTTCCATGGAGTCACAAAGAATCAGACATGACTGAGCAACTAACATTAACTAATTCAATATAATAGGTATCTGTTGAGAAAGACCCCAATGCTGGGAAAGATTGAAGGCAGGAGGAGAAGGGGACAACAGAGGATGAGATGGTTGGATGGCATCACTGACTTGAGGGATGGGAGTTTGAGCAAGCCCCGAGAGTTGGTGATGGACAGGGAAGCCTGGTGTGCTGCAGTCCATGGGGTCACAGAGAATTAGACACGACTGAGTGACTGAAGTGATAAGAACAGGAAAATGCTATGTAAATACACAGGGAGAATGATGTGACAACAGAGGCCAAAATTGGAGTGATGTAGCCTCAAGAACACCAAGGACTGACAGCCACCACCAGAAGCTGGTAAGAGAGAAGGATTCCCTATAGGCTCAGAGGGAAACTGGTCCTACCACCACTTTGATTTCAGACTTCCATTGTGCAGAACTGAGACAACACTGTGAGACCCAGTTTGTGGGACTTTGTTACAACAGCTTTAGGAAACAAATACAGTATCTTAGGTGTAGTAATTAAGGTTGTTACTATTTTTTGTTATATATTTTTAAACTTTTTATTTTGTATTGGGATATAGTTGGTTAACAAACAATGTTGTGACAGTTTAAAGTGAAGTGCTGGCACTGGGCTGAGCACTGGGGAGACTGAGGTGAATAGTCTCCATAGAGACTGTTACCTCTGAGATCATCTGCTGCTGCTAAGTCGCTTCAGTCTTGTCCGACTCTGTGCGACCCCATAGATGGCAGCCCACCAGGCTCCGCCGTCCCTGGGATTCTCCAGGCAAGAACGCTGGAGTGGGTTGCCATTTCCTTCTCCAATGCGTGAAAGTGAAAGTGAAGTCGCTCAGTCGTGTCTGACTCTTCACGACCCCATGGATTGCAGCCTACCAGGCTTCTCCGTCCATGGGATTTTCCAGGCAAGAGTACTGGAGTGGGGTGCCATTGCCTTCTCTACCCTAGTGGATAATATTTCAGTAAGATGAATGTCACACAAGCACACCCAGATCATGAAGTACAAACAGTACTGCTATTGTACAAAGTGCTTCACTTACATCAGAGCCTCTTTCTCTGGCAAAAGGTCCACAGACTGTGTTACTCTTTGTTTTTCCATGTAACTGACTTTTTATGTCAGAGTATTGATCTGAAAATTGGACACATCTCATTTAGTCTGTCGGAGTACCACAATTTCAACTCACTAAGTTTGCTGTTGCCACCTGACTTAGACTTTTGAAAAACTGTTTTATGGTTGAAAGGAAAACCTAACGTGGAGAACATCTAATGATTAAGAAAGAAGAGAAAGATTACACAGCAAGAAGAGGAGAGGGGGTAAGATACGGGGAGGAAGAGTACAGCTGATAACAACATCAGCTGCCTGGGTGTCAAAGACGATAACGGTGGGGAGAAATGTGGCCAGGCTGTCAAGAAGTACTGAGCTTTTAGACAAAAATGTCGCTCATCAACCAGAGACTTCAGAATTAGAAGGGCCTAATTAGTATCTATTAAATAGGACTCTTCACCTTCGCTGCTCAGGACCTCTGAGGCTTAGCCAGCTTCCAAATCTCCTTGTCTACTTACATGACAGGGCCACTAATATCTTGCTTCCAGAAACTACAGCTTGGTCTTTATTCCTCCCAACTCTCGCTGTAAGCTTCCCCTGATTTCCTCCCGATCGACCGAAGTTTACAGCACTATTTCCCTTGACAGCCCAACATAGCCTTCCGGACCTGACACAAGTATCTCAGAACACAACTCCAAGCACTGTAAAAATTTCAGAGACAGTTTTACCCTGAAGTAAGGCAGTCTGTTAAACTAATCCATACCCACTTCTTGCCTCAGGAAAAAAAAGAACAACCTTTTGCCATTATACATAAGGTAGCTTGTCTCTGGCAAATGTGAGGAATGATTACCATTGCATTACATTCAACTTATTTATTCCAATGAGAGACACCAGCTTCCTCAATGCAGACTGACATTAGCAATATTAAGTACATATTTTCCTCAAAGTTTCTTTGCTTAAAGCAAAGAAAAATTATCTGTAAAAACAGACAATATATATGATTCCTCAGGCCTCGTTCTACTCTAGAACCTGCTGAAATTTCAATAGTTAACTTGCAGCCTCCTTTCATTACCTAGGAATTTTATAGACACTCTATTATTAGTAATAAATGGAACGAAAGCAAACAAAAATACCCACACAGGATGACCTACTAGCAATAAAAACAAAGACAAGACTGAGAACCCTAATTTCCCAATCTGAAGTTTTTACTGGGAACTGATACTTGCATTGAGTAAACAAACACTCAGTCATTTCCAACTCTTTGAGACCCCATGGACTGTAGCCTACCAGCTTCTCTGTCCATGGGGTTTTCCAGGCAAGGGTACTGGAGTGGGTTGCCATTTCCTTCTCCAGGGGATCTTCCAGATCCAGGAATCAAATCCAGGTCTCCCACATTGCCTGCAGATGCTTTACCCTCTGAGCCACTATGGAAGCTAGGTTGCTCCTCTAGTTCAAGGTTGAGAGGAGCAACCCCATGTCCAAGGAGCAGTGGCTGCGGGGGCGCAGGAGGACTGAGAGGAGCTACTCCATGTTCAAGGTCAGGAGGGGCAGCCGGGAGGAGATACCCCTCATCCAAGGTAAGGAGCACTAGCTGCGCTTTGCTAGAGCAGCCGTGAAGAGATACCCCACGTCCAAGGTAAGAAAAACCCAAGTAAGACGGTAGATGTTGCAAGAGGGCATCAGAGGGCAGACACACTGAAACCATAATCACAGAAAGCTAGCCATTCTGATCACATGGACCACAGCCTTGTCTAACTCAATGAAACTAAGCTATGCTGTGTGGGGCCACCCAAGACAGATGGGTCATGGTGGAGAGGTCTGACAGAACGTGGTCCACTGGAGAAGGGAATGGCAAACCACTTCAGTATTCTTGCCTTGAGAACGCTGTTAACAGTATGAAAAGGCAAAATGATAGGATACTGAAAGAGGAACTCCCCAGATCGGTAGGTGCCCGATATGCTACTGGAGATCAGTGGAGAAATAACTCCAGAAAGAATGAAGGGGTGGAGCCAAAGCAAAAACAATACCTAGTCATGGATGTGACTGGTGACAGAAGCAAGGTCTGATGCTGTAAAGAGCAATATTGCATAGGAACCTGGCATGTTAGGTCCATGAATCAAGGCAAATTGAAAGCGGTCAAACAGGAGATGGCAAGAGTGACTGTCAACATTCTAGGAATCAGCAAACTAAGATGGACTGGAATGGGTGAATTTAACTCAGTTGACCATTATATCTACTACTGTGGGCAGGAATCCCTTAGTAGAAATGGAGTAGCCATCATGGTCAACAAAAGAGTCTGAAATGCAGTACTTGGATGCAATCTCAAAAATGACAGAATAATCTCTGTTCATTTCCAAGGCAAATCGTTCAGTATCACGGTAATCCAAGCCTATGTCTCAACCAGTAACACTGAAGAAGCTGAAGTTGAATGGTTCTATTAAGACCTACAAGACCTTCTAGAACTAACACCCAAAAAAGATGTCCTTTTCATTATAGGGGACTGGAATGCAAAGTATGAAGTCAGAAAACACCTGGAGTAACAGGCAAATTTGGCCTTGGAGTACAGAATGAAGCAGGGCAAAGGCTAATAGAGTTTTGCCAAGAGAACCCACTCGTCATAGCAAACTCCCTCGTCCAACAACATGAGAAGACTCTACACACGGACATCACCAGATGGTCAACACCAAAATCAGATTGATTCTATTCTTTGCAGCCAAAGATGGAAAAGCTCTATACAGTCAGCAAAAACAAGACCAGGAGCTGACTGTGGCTCAGATCATGAACTCATTGCCAAATTCAGACTTAAATTGAAGAAAGTGGGGAAAACCACTAGATCATTCAGGTATGACCTAAATCAAATCCCTTATGATTATACAGTGGAAGTGAGAAATAGATTTAAGGGGCTAGATCTGATAGACAGAGTGCCTGATGAACTGTGGATGAAGATCCATGACGTTGTACAGGTGACAGGGATTAAGACCATTCCCATGGACAAGAAATGCAAAAAAGCAAAATGGCTATCTGAGGAGGCCTTACAAATAGGTGTGAAAAGCAAAGGAGAAAGGAAAGATATACCCATTTGAATGCAGAGTTCCAAAGAATAATAAGGAGAGATAAGAAAGTCTTCCTCAATGCAAAGAAATAGAGGAAAACAACAGAGATCTCTTCAAGAAAATTAGAGATACCAAGGGAATATTTCATGCCAAGATGGGTTCGATAAAGGACAGAAATGGTATGGACCTAACAGAAGGAGAAGGTATTAAGAAGAGGTGGCAAGAATACACAAAAGAACTGTATAAAAAGATCTTCATGACCCAGATAATCACAATGGTGTGATCAGTCACCTAGAGCCAGACATCCTGGAATGTGAAGTCGAGTGGGCCTTAGAAAGCATCACTATGAACAAAGCTAGTGGAGGTGATGGAATTCCAGCTGAGTTATTTCAAATCCTAAAAGATGATGCTATGAAAGTGCTTCATTCAATATGCCAGCAAATTTGGAAAACTCAGCAGTGGCCACAGGACTGGAAAAGGTCAGTTTTCATTCCAATCCCAGTGAAATGAAATCCCAAAGAATGCTCAAACTACCACACAATTGCATTTATCTCACACGCCAGTAAAGTAATGCTCAAAATTCTCAAGCCAGGCTTCAGCAATATGTGAACCATGAACTTCCAGATGTTCGAACTGGATTTAGAAAAGGCAGAGGAACCAGACATCAAATTGCCAACATCTGCTGGATCATCAAAAAAGCAAGAGAGTTCCAGAAAATCATCTACTTCTGCTTTATTGACTATGCCAAAGCCTTTGACTGTGTGGATCACAATAAACTGTGGAAAATTCGGAAAGAGATGGGAATACCAGACCACCTGACCTGCCTCTTGAGAAACCTGTATGCAGGTCAGGAAGCAACAGTTAGAACTGAACATGGAACAAAAGACTGGTTCCAAATAGGAAAAGAAGTACGTCAAGGCTGTATATTGTCACCCTGCTTGTTTAACTTATATGAAGAGTACATCATGAGAAACGCTGGGCTGAAAGAAGCACAAGCTGGAATCAAGATTGCCGGGAGAAATATCAATAACCTCAGATATGCAGATGATGCCACCCTTATGACAGAAGGTGAAGAGGAACTAAAAAGCCTCTTGATGAAAGTGAAAGAGGAGAGTGAAAAAGTTGGCTTAATGCTCAGCATTCAGAAAACTAAGATCATGGCATCTGGTCCCATCACTTCATGGCAAATAGATGGGGAAACAGTGGAAACAATGGCTGACTTTATTTTTCTAGGCTCCAAAATCACTGCAGATGGTGATTGTAATCATGAAATTAAAAGACACTTACTCCTTGGAAGGAAAGTTATGACCAACCTAGACAGCGTATTAAAAAGCAGAGACATTATTTTACCAACAAAGGTCCATCTAGTCAAGGTTTCGTTTTTTCAGTGGTCATGTATGGATATGAGAGTTGGACTATAAAGAAAGCTGAGCACTGAAGAATTGATGCTTTTGAACTGTGGTGTTGGAGAAGACTCTTGAGAGTCCCTTGGCCTGTAAGGAGATCCAACCAGTCCATCCTAAAGGAGATCAGTCCTCGGTGTTCATTAGAAGGACTGAGATTGAAGCTAAAACTCCAATACTTTGGCCACCTCATGCGAAGAGTTGACTCATTGGAAAAGACCCTGATGCTGGGAAGGATTGAGGGCAGGAGGAGAAGGAGATGACAGAGGATGAGATGGCTGGATGGCATCACTGACTCAATGGACATGAGTTTGAGTAAACTCCGGGAATTGGTGATGGACAGGGAGGTCTGGTGTGCTGCGATTCTTGGGCTTGCAGAGTTGGACACAACTGAGCGACTGAGCTAAGGTGATCCTTACATTAAAAAATGTAAGTTACTCTGATCTTAAACTAAAAGTGGAAGAGGAATTAGATAATAAATATATTTTTATCATTCCTGACCAACTCTTTTATGTTACATTCTGGTAGTAGTTTATAATTCATGTTTATTGCTTTACTATCTCCATGATATTGCTGATGTTACCTGGAGGGCTCTTCATGTCTCTCCAGGGGCCAAAAGCGTTAATTGTTCAATATACATTTGTTCAATTTTCAAAAGGCTAAATGGCTTTGGATGGTTGAGACAACAAGGATCTCAGTGTCCTAACTCCTCATATTCTGCACAAATGCTCCCTGTCCTCTTTTCCAAAATATTTATTCAA
Organism: Antilocapra americana; assembly: GCA_007570785.1. Taxonomy (NCBI): domain Eukaryota; kingdom Metazoa; phylum Chordata; class Mammalia; order Artiodactyla; family Antilocapridae; genus Antilocapra; species Antilocapra americana. The sequence goes on along the minus strand of ML664183.1, from coordinate 17,086,954 downwards.
ACCAGACTCACATGATAAAGATGGCAACAATATTAAGGAAAAACGCTTCCCTCTCTGCCTCAGGCACTCCGCTCTTTAAAGATATCACTCCCTGTCCTGCTCATTAATGCACAAAGGTTTCACAATGTGCTCCACTTGCACAAAGCCAACATCAAACTTCCAACACTATACAAATACTAGATTGTCTTAATACAAAGATAAACAATTAAATTTACACCATGTGTACTTCAGTCAAATCAAGCTAGTGTACAAGCCAGCATCCTTTATTCAGTAAGCCATGTTCTGTTTTGTAAATCCTAAGTTTCTCATTTAGCAATTAGTTCCCAACAGCAGTTTTCTTGGTAGCAGAGAACTGCAAGACAGAAATGTCTTCTATTAGAGCCTTTCAGACAGTATCAAGGGAACCTCAGAGAAACTTTTAAACTCACAGAAATAGCCTAAGTCTGTCAGCAGACATTTCTATCTACATACACAACAAGGAGATAGGGGCTAAAGATGTCTTTGATTTCACAGCATCCACCCAAGCTCTTAGAACTAAAAGTCAATTATTAATAGAAAAGATGCTGCTTTGTAAATACCAGTATGTAACCTCTAACCATCACTTCATTGAGTCAAAACTGAACCAAGGACTTCCTGGGTGGTCCAATGGTTAAGAGTTCACTCTCCAACACAGAGAGCGTGGATTTGATCCCCGGTTGGGTAATTAAGATCCCACGTGCAGCGGGGCAACTACTGAGCCCTTGCTGCTGAGCCTGGGCTGCAGAGGGAAGTCAGCGCATCTCCGCTGAGACCCAATGTAGCCAAATAGATAATAAACAAAAGAAATAAATATATATTTTTAAAAAAATGAGCCAAACCTGCTTAGCTCTGTGGTGTATTCCAAGGGATCACGGCTGATTTCCTAACAGTAGAGTAAGATTTGCATCCAGGCTTCCCCATTCACCAACAAGAAGTGCAACCTAGCTGCCCAGAAATTCCCCACCCAAGTCCCATAGCCATCCCAGAAACTTGAGGAACCAAGTGTGCTGCAATCATGGCCTTTTTGGTATTGAGTCCAAAAAAACAGGCTATAGGCCAAGACTGTAAATATTACTCAGTGAAAACCTAAACAGCCAAAGAACTTTTCATTTACTCGGAGAACAGGGGGAAGGCACTGAGCAGTCTTGAGGGTCCAGAAGGAGTTTCAGGGGACGTGTGATCTCCTCTGGGGGAAAGATAAAGTCAGGTAGGCGAGAAGCCTACATATACTGTTCCAGGTGGAGGGACCGTGTTTGAAGACATCGCTGAAATCACATCGCCATTTCTTTCAGCCTCTGGTCTTATACATCACCTGGAGATGAGAAAATGAGTTCTTACATGGCCAAGTATCCTTACTTTTTCTTCTCCACCTGGAGCTTAAGTTCCCCTCTTTAGTGCAAGTGCCTTTCACACTTCATTTGAACACTTTGTTGGAAAGGGGACTGTAAAATGGTGCTTGACTGGTTCTGTTATCCCCCTTTGGCTCTCCGTCTTTCCTTCTCTTGTTCCAGCATCAGGCTGACATGGTCCTTCTGTCCACTTAATATTATATGTTCATGCAACCTGCATTATAGTCTCCCCAATACTTTTCTGATAAGGGATATGGGTTTGGGGGATTTGTCCTTAATTAAGCATTACATCTTGCCCCTTCTAAATGTCTGTTGTGCATATTCTTTTAGAAATGTTCCCTTATCAGAAAGCTACCTATGTGGCCACACTTTTGTCTTTAGAACTATCAAGGAAATTGCTTTTATTCTCATTGAATTCATTTGCAGCTTTATTTTTGGTATTTTCATTTTTAGAACCTTGCCTTCCTGTTGAACAGATTCTCTCTGGGGGCTTCTAGCCCTTAGGTTTGTATCTGTCTTCTCTATGAACTTTTAAAGTTTTTTTTCCTAAAGTTGGAGACATGTTTGTTCATTCATTCAGTTAATATTATTGAGCATCTAGACTGTGTAACAGGCACATAGAACCCTGAACAAAATGATCCACATCTTTGTAGAGTTTACAATCCAGTGAAGATTTGTGTCTGATTGAGTCATGCATTCCAGGGGTGGGGTTGGGGGGAGCATGAGTTGTTTGTTTGCTTTTCAATATTATGAACCCCAAGGTGACAGAGAGTCTCTGTCAGGATCCTAATAGCCAAGAGATACAATAATGAAGAGGTGTCATTGAAGATAGTCTGTGAAGGGACTGTTTACAAGGTTGTGGACAAGGTTAAAAAAGGATAAGGACTAGCAATGACAGGATGCCAGTTCCTACTCCTGTGTCAAGGCTGGGGAGAGAGCTGTTGCTGAAGGTCAGCACCAGCCACCTGGAACAGTACACCCAGTACTAACCTGCAGCTTGGCAGGGAGGAGCAAAGGCAGCGAGCGCCTGTGACGGTTAACTTCATGTGAAAATTTGGCTAGGTCGTGGTACTCAGTTTTTTGGTAAAACAGCAGTCTTTTTTTTTTTTTCTTAACTTTTTATTTTATATTGGTGTGTAGGCAGTTAACAGTGTTGTAGTAATTTCAGGTGGCCAGCAAAGGGACTCAGCCATACAAACACATGTACCCATTTTCCCACCAAACGTCCCTCCCATCGAGGCTGCCACATAACATGGAGCAGAGCTTCCTGTGCTCTACAGTAGGTCCTTGTGGGTTATCCATTTTAAGCAGGATGTACATGTCCATCATAAACTCCCTCTCCTTCCCCCATTCTTCCTCCCATCCACCGTTAAGTCTGTGAGTCTGTTTGTGGCTAAAACAGCCGTCTTGATGTTGCTATGAAGGTATTGCTTTGTTTAGATGTAATTAATATTTAAATCTGTAGTCTCTAAGTAAGGCAGATAACTCTCCATAATGTAGGTGGGCCTCATCTGAGCCGCTGAAGGCCTTGGGAGGGTGAAAGACTGAGACACCTAGAAGAAAAAGGATTCTGCCTCCAAACTGCCCACAGACTCAAGACTGCAACAGCTGTTCTCTAGGTCTCCTGCAGGCTGGCCTGCCCTGTAGATTTTGTACTTGCTGGTCCCTGCAATTATGTGACTCTCTCTCTCTCCATATTTATATGTATATATACATGCATATGCATATACTTACACACACACACATAAACAGGACTTCCCAGGTGGCTCAGTTGGAAAGAATCTGCCTGCCAATGCAGGAGACATGGGTTCAGTTTCTGGGTCAGGAAGATCCTCTGGAGAAGGAAATGGCAACCCACTCCAGAATTCTTGCCTGGGAAATCCCATGGAGGTCACAAAAGAGTCAGACACGACTTAGCGATGGAATAACATACATATACGCATACATGTATACACATATGGAACTCTACACGCATATTAATATATATAATTATGTATTTGCACGCATAGTTCTGTCTCTCTGGAGAGCCTAAATAACACTGTACCCAACTGCTTCTGCTCCCTTTAGTTTCCCACCGGTGCTTGTCAAACACAGCAAGTGAGCCTGTGGATGCTGTCTGCAGAGGTTAACCTGGGGCACAGAGTAGGGAGGAGAGGGTGGTTCTGGAGGGGCAAATCAAGGTTGTCAAGACAGCTACTTCCCCAGAGAGAGGCTTTCAAAGTACAGATCCGGCCGTGCAGCTGATGGCTTAAGTACCTTTCACTGAATGGAGCAAGGCTGAGGCTCCTGGCTCACATGACTGGCTGCATCTCTTGTGACCTCAGCCTTCCCTTTCTCACCAGCCTTGCCTCCTGCCTCTTCACCACCTTCTGCTTTATATTTCCATGGTGATTCCCTGACGCACTAATAATTTCCTTGCCTGAGCAATTTTTTCATGCTGCTCTGCCTCTCTGTACACACCACTCTATCTGGCCAGGCTGCTCTTTGCCCCCATCCACTCACAACGTCTTGCTTATCCTACCAAATCCAGCTCGCGCGTCACACGCCTTGTGAAATCTGTGAAGTCTGTCCTGTTTGCTTGGTCCCAGAATTCCCTGGGCTTTCCTCTCTGTCACCTCTGTGGGATACACAGGACTCCCTGATCAACCAGAGCTTAGTTATCTTAGAGGGCTCTGCCTTCACCTGCACTGGAGGTGCCGTAAAGACAGTGATGGCTGTGAGTCCTCTGCATGTCCTGCCTCCAGCCCACAGCATAGAAACAGCAGAGGTGGTGAGCGCGAGAGCCCTGAGGAGAGGTTCTGGGGCTTCTCATTGAGATGTGGACATGCTCGTCTTTCTAAACAGTTTCAAATGACAACTCTGGCTTTTTAAAACCCACCCATTCTGAATATACCTGCATTTCTGTACATCTTCCATTTTAAGGCAGCCTAGGAAATGTCCTGCAGATTTCTTCACTGGCAAGTATCTGATGTCAACCTCACTCATACCAGGCTACCCACAGTGTGTAATGAAACACACTGAGCTACATTCTTGGGCTGCTTCTGGTAGCATAAATTGCATAAAAAGCAATTCAACAGTTGGACAAGGCTCTCTTGGTTCATCTCGACCTGAGGTCTAAGCACCGAGTCAAGCTGTTCTAAAGCCCTTTTCAAAACGGTTTCGTCAGTTGGACGCTAGAGATTCATTTCATGGCGTTCTGTTAAGGGAAGGATTGCACTTGACAGAGATATTTCTGTATGTGTTGGGAGAGTCTGAGGGGAAAACATAACATATTTATTTAGTTCAATTTTTTTTAATACAAGCCTTATTCATGTTTCCTTGAAATAAGGAATAATGTCCAATTTCAAATCAGTTTTCAGAATCTCTCTAAGCATAACATGGAATTTCCCACTGCCAGTAAATGCTGAAAGGCTGTATTTCAAGCTGAAGTTCATTACAAGTACCACCCCACACACCAAGAATGAACTCTCTTTGATTGCTTAGGAAGACTGGATTAAGAACAGAAGGGCTAAGATAATGACATAATGAAGGCGAATAACTTAATTAAATACAATCCAGCTAGATTAGTAAACTTTGTACCATTTCACATGTTTAATATTAATACTATTCTACAAACATTTAATTATGTGCATGTACTAGGCAGAGAGCCGGTTGATGAGAGGATGTGTTTCAGGACAGAGGGCCACATGGTGCCTCACAGGCAAGTGTAACTTAAACAGAAGGAAGGAGAGATTTGTGTGGAGAAGCTTGGAAAGCTTTGCAGAGGGAGTGACATTGGGCTTTGAAAAATGCTAGTGTTTCAATAAGTAGAGATGGTGGAGAATGTTGTACTAGAAAATAGGAACAATGTGAACCAAGGCATATGGTAAGTCATGTCTGGGGACCCCTCAGTGAAAGGTGGCCATATCTACAGCATCGGGTGCATTGGGACAGGTTACTAGGGAAAACTAAGGCTTGAAATACAGCTTTGTAATCACATCTTAAGGGATTTGAATGCCTCTACAAAGAGACAATAGGGAGCCATGAAAAAGTTTGGGCAAGGACATGGCATGGTTTGATTTGTGCTTGAGGTCAGTGACTCTGGGGATGGGTGGTGTAATGGATGCATTTAAAGAAGGTTACATTGTGGAGTTCTCTGGTAGCCTAGTGGTTAGGATTCTGGGCTTTCACTGCCAGGACCCAGGTTCAATCCTTGGTCGGGGAACTGAGATATTGCAAGCCTCACAGTGTGGCCAAAAAAATAGGATATGTTAAAGAGCTCTCTTTGTGTGTATAATATTTCTCTTTAATACCTTACTGCTTAGACTTTATAGCATGTTATACATTAACAGGTACAAGCAGTGTGTCCACATCCCTCTTTCTCTCTCCAAAGGCAGGAATTCTGGCACTCAGCTTCCTTTATGGTCCAACTCTCACATCCATACATGACTACTGGAAAAGCCAAAGCTTTGAGTAGATGGACCTTTGTTGGCAAGTTAATGTCTCTGCTTTTTAACACACTGTCTAGGTTTGTCATAGCTTTTCCTCCAAGAAGCAAGCATCTTTTATTTTCATGGCTGCAGTCACCACCTGCAGTGATTTTGGAGACCAAGAAAATGAAGTCTGTCACTATTTCCATTGTTTCCCCATCTATTTGCCATGAAGTAATGAGATCAGATGCCAAGCTGAGATTGTGGGTCAGCTCCACAAAAGAGTTGTGTACAGGGCACCCTGAAAGTATCCTAGGCTTAGAGTCAGATTGAAGACCTAGATTCCTATGCTTTTGTTGGTCTAGCAGTTCTCTTCTGTACCTTAAGAGTAGGCATGGAACCCAGGGTAGGCTTAGCCCCAGAGCAGCCCTGGAACCAATTCAACCCTTTTCCTGGATTTTTCTATTGGAGCTGTGGAAGGAAGTCTTTTCCTTCTTGGTTAGGAAGGAAAAGCACTGTATATAACCGTATATAAACCCAGAGATGCTAGCGGCCACATTGCTCCCAAGCAGTGACATCTTAGAGAATGACAAAAAATTGAGGAAATTTCCTAGCATATTTGACTTTAAAAAATGCACAACATGAAAGTTGAGAGTTAAGTCTTATTTGAGGCAAAATGAGGACTGCAGCCCGGGAGACAGCACTTCAGATAGCTCTGAGAAACTGCTCCAAAGAGGCACGGGGGAGAGGTCAGTATAGATGTGATTTTGGTGAACGGGAATTGCATGCAATCAAGCACACATTTTTTTGTACATTGTTTCTGCTGGTCAGTCACTGAATTGTATCTGACTCTTTGTGACCCTATGAACTGTAGCCTGCCAGGCTCCTCTGTCCATGGGATTTTCCAGGCAAGAATGCTGGAGTGTTTTATCATTTCCTCCTCCAGGGGTTGTTCTTAGTCCAAGAACTGGATCCATGACTCTAGTGTCTCCTGCTTTGGCAGGCAGATTCTTTACCACTGAGCCACCTGGGAATCCCCAGCTATTCTTAATAAAGTTTATCTAAAGCTCTTATTTCATTTACATTTTCTTTCCTTTAAAGTTTCTTCACATTGAGCTACTTCCCTTGCTGACAATTTTGCAACAAATATAATAAGATCTTATTTATTAATAGCTTATATTAAACATAGGCACAATGAAAGTATTACACTGATTATTATGTTGATGACTCTAAGACATGCCTATATTAAGTAGATCAACAAGCTTAAACATTAATACTAAGTACTAATTTAGTATTGGATATTTCTCTGAAAAATTCATTTAGCTTAATTTCTCTTGTATTTAGAATTGTTTGATTTTAACTTGTACTTTTCTTTTGGCCATTTAAATTAGAGCTCACTAAAAAATTAACCTCAGCAATTCTACCCAAAGACAAAGAAAGACACACACTGAGACATACATATATTCAGACAGACACAATGAGAAAGCTAGCTTAAAGTTTCTACTGGTCTCATGAAGCTTCTACTAGTCACAAGGGACAGTAGTCATCATGAAAGATTTTAGTGTTTTTCGAGATATGAGGAAATACAAGAAGTGAGCTCATAAAATCAGCTCCTGAGAATATCTAACCATCTGAAGACCTGTGCTGCCAGTTTTTCCCTGAGTAGAGTGCCTCATTTCTGCTCTCTGCCCTGAACTCCTGCAGGAGATATTGAAGGTCAGCAGCTGGAGCAGCATATGATTTAATCCTTGTAGAGATAGATGGCAAGCACCACGTGTGTGCATGCTAAGTCGCTTCAGTTGTGTCCAACTCTTTGCAATCCCATGGACTGTAGCCATACCCTTCTCCAGGAGACCTTCCCAACCCAAGGATCAAACCCAGGTCTCCTATACTGCCGGCAGATTCTTTACCATCTGAGCCACCAGGGAAGCCCAACAACAGTGAGTTGATTTGAGAGGTATTTCTTAACATCTGCTGGGCCACTGGGGAAGCCCAGCAAGCATCCCTGGCAAGTGCCAATTTGTAGTTGACAGGGTCAAGTTTTTAGACTCTCCCTCAGAACTATATGCTTCTGAAGGCTCTTTTTGTGGTCCTGTGAGTTACCTCAATAGCCCATTCAACAAATAACAACTGTTTATTTTGACTAAGATATTTCGAGTTGGGTGGTCTCCCTTGGGACCAAAATAGGCTTGATTTATTTAATAAGCACGTTTTGGGCCACTGTGAAAACCCTATGTTGCAGAATTAGTGTGAAATTTCCAGCATGGTTCCAAGCAATGCTTAATAAATCTATCAAACTGAATTGAATCAAGTATGATAATTTGGAATTGCTTTTACATGTATAATGTTTCAGAGTTCAAGACTAATGGAAATTTTTATTGTAACCCCCTAGGCTTATTTCACATTTTAAATGTATAGATTAAAAATGATCTGAATCTTACCTCTCAAATTTGAAAATGCTCCAACATATGGAAAAATTAAATTTTCAGATAATTATTCATCTAGCCTCAGAATTGCTAATTATCATAGCCTATATTACTTATTGCAGTTTACATTAAATACCTTATTGTAGAACATATTATTAAATCTTTGCTTCCTTTAGAATGTGGTTTTAATGATATTCTGTGTGAACTATTTCTGCTTTCTATAACTTTGTTTCAATTCTGCTCATTTTATTTTATTACAAATAATATGTTTCTTCTGCTCATGCTCCATCTGACATCAAGATAACTTATACCCTTTTATTTAATCAGGTTATCAGTGAAATTGCTACTGATGATTTCTATAGAGTTGTACTTTTCTGCAAAGATAATGAGACTCTGTAGGAGAGTTTTAAGAAGTAACATATATCCTTTATCTTCCAGAAGTACTGAACACAGAGCTCTTGTTTCTGTGTAATATACAAAATTTGTTCTTTCAGTACAAGAATCTATTTTAATGGCTAATGAAATTCTGACATCTAGTCATCATGACCAGAAAAAAATCTGGCAAACCAGGAAATCATATCCATTTAATCTGTAGCCATGATCTCTAATCCTCCTGCAGTGCTGGAGACCCAGGTTCAATCCCTGGGTCGAAAAGATTCCCTGGAAAAGGGAATGGGAATGGCAACCCAAGCCAGTATTCTTGCCTGGAGAATTCCATGGAATTCTATAGTCCACGAGGGTGCAAAGAGTCAGAGACTTCTGAGCAACTAACACACATACACACTGAACAACTCACACACACACACACACACACACACACACACACACACACACACACACATCCCTTTTCAGCACTGAGCTCTGACTTCCTGGTCTAGAATAGTCAGGGTGGTGACTTGAGGGAAAGTCTAGGACTAGTTCTCCCACCTTGCCACCAAAATGAGATCAGTGGTAGAATATAGGGCTGATGTATAATTTCAACAAAGAAATCCTGTTTGCACAGACAAAGGCATGGAGGATGTTTTGGCATTTTCAGAAATAACCCTCGGGTTTGTTTCCCACTGAAAGATTAATCTCAGATAGTTGTTGGTTTGCTAATGATTCTATGTCACGTTTTATTTATTATCCAGTTGTTTGGAACTTTGAATGGCTTTGAATAGATACAACATTACATATCACGTCAAGGTCCCCAGGCTAGGCTTCCTCTCACCACTCCCCCAAAAGAAAATTTTAACCAATATAAACCTGAAATTTGATACATATGGAATTTTAAAATTGAAAAAAATATTTTTATATACAACATAAATAAAAAAAAAAACCTGAACTCAAAAATAACTCTTTTTTTCTTAATTTGAATGCTGAGGTTTGAGGAAAAGAGGATTAACTAGAGAAAACAAAGCAGCTGGTGAGCTGCAACAAGGCTGAAGGACTTTTTGTGCATTTTGAAAGATTTCAAATTTGGTGGCTCTTTATTCTAATTCCATGGCTTTCCTTTTATCTTTAAAGTCAAAAGTATATCACCAAACTACAGTAAGATACCACTTTGTATTGAGATGACTACAATAAAACAAACAATAACAAGTGTTGGCAAGGAAATGGACAACTGGAACCCTCACTCATTACTGGTGTGACTGTAGAAGGGTGCAGCCACTTTGGGAAACAGTCTGGCATTTCCTCAAATGGTTAGTATACGAGATATAAGATGGTACGGAAAAATCTAATGAACTTTTTGGCTAACCCAATATATGTTTACTGAATCACTTTGCTGTACAGCAGTAATTAACACAACGTTGTAAATCAACTATACTTCAGTAAAAAAAAGCAAAAAGTAATAATAAAAAGTGTATCACTAGCCATATTCCTTGCTATCACTCTGTTGACTGAGAGTCATATATTATTTTCTTATTTGAAGACTAAAATGAAAATAGGAGGTAAAAAGAGGCAAAAAAGAGAAATGAGTAAAAAGCATATGAGCATGTGTCCTTTTGTAATGAGAAAGCGATGCTATGAATTGGAATTAATTGTCCTAAGAGCAGAGTAGGAGCATAAGGATGGCCCTGAGCTCTGCCCACGCTCACCCTCACAACAAAACAAAGGACCATGTAGAACGTGTCTGCACACCTAGAACCAGGCAACTGCTCCTAACTTGGAGAAGGCAAAAAAAAAATGTAACTGTGAGAAAGAAAGGAATTCAGTATTGGCAGCAGAAGTGAAAAGACAAACCAAGGAAACTATCAAGCAGTTGCCACTAAGCAATGGAATTCACAGGGATTAGATGTTTAAGTCAAAGAAGCACAGACACTATAGAAGCACAGACCTAGAAAAACTGTCACAAGAATATCAGATTCTCTGGAGCAGGAAACAAAGGACCTCTGATGCCAGTGCTCACCTCGGAGAAATTCCAGGAAATAGTTGCATCACCCAGCAGATCTCAGATCAGAAGCTCTGAATGTCAGCAAAGTGTCCACTCACCTCAGCCCTCTAAGACACCAATCAACTCCATCCAATCAAGGGCTCCACACACCTTGGGAAGCTGTCTGCCCAGTGAGTCATTGCTATTCCTGTGACACTGTGCCAAGAAAGTTGGCCTGGTTCAGGCTTTCCTCGGGCTGGGGCTGCTTATGAAATACTAAGCCTTTGCCTGTGGAACTCATCACATTGCACTTAATGGTGAGTGAGGGAACCTGTATAACAGTTCATCTCTCTGAGTCTCCTGGAACCTCTTTGCTCACCAAAACTTTGGAACTTTCTTCACTGGTGCTCAGGAATTTTCATCAAGTATCATTCCTCTAACCTGCTACTGTGCCCTGCGCAAAGTTGGGGATGAATGGAGGTAACCTCAGATATGCAGATGACACCACCTTTATGGCAGAAGTTGAAGAACTAAAGAGCCTCTTGATGAAAGTGAAAGAGGAGAGTGAAAAAGCTGGCTTAAAACTCAATATTCAAAAAATGAAGATCATGGCACCCAGTCCCATCATCTCATGGCAAATAGATATGGAAACAGTGAGAGACTTCATTTTCTTGGGCTCCAAAATCACTGCAGATGGTGACTGCAGCCATGAAATCAAAAGACACTTGCTCATCGGAAGAAAAGCTATGATGAACCTAAACAGCATATTACAAAGCAAAGATATTAGTTTGCCAACAATGATCCATCTAGTCGAAGCTATGGTTTTTCCAGTAGTCATGTATAGATGTGAGAATTGGAGTATAAAGAAGGCTGAACACAAAAGAATTGATGCACAATGAGGTACCACTTTACACCAGTCAGAATGGCTGCCATCCAAAAGTCTACAAGCAATAAATGCTGGAGAGGATGTAGAGAAAAGGGAACCCTCTTACACTGTTGGTGGGAATGCAAACTAGTACAGCCACTATGGAAAACAGTGTGGAGGTTCCTTAAAAAGCTGCAAATAGACCTGCCATATGACCCGGCAATCCCACTGCTGGGCATATACACCGAGGAAACCAGAATTGAAAGAGCCACGTGCACCCCAATGTTCATCGCTGCATTGTTTACAATAGCCAGGACATGGAAGCAACCTAGATGCCCATCAACTGACGAATGGATAAGAAAGCTGTGGTATATATACACAATGGAATATTACTCAGCATTAAAAAAAAAAAATTCATTTGAAGCAATTCTACTCAGATGGACAAAACTGGAGCCCATTATCCAGAGTGAAGTAAGCCAGAAGCAAAAACAACAATACAGTATATTAACACATATATATGGAATTTAGAAAGACAGTAATGAGAACCCAACATGGGAGACAACAAAAGGAACGCAGATGTATAGAATAGACTTGTGGACTTTGTGGATGAGGGTAAGGGTGGGATGATATGGGAGAAGGGCATTGAAGCATGTTAATTGCCATGTGTCTAATCAATCGCCAGCCCAGGATTGATGCTCGGGACTGGTGCAGCGAGATTTCCCGGGGGGGAGGGAGGAGGGAGGGGGGACCCGGAGGGGAAGCATATGTAAACCCATGGTGATATCATGACAATGTATGGCAAAAACAATAATAAAAATAAATTAAAAAAAAAAAAAAAGAATTGATGCTTTTGAACTGGGGTGTTGGAGAAGACTCTTGAGAGTCCCTTGGATTGCAAGGAAATCAAACCAGTCAATCCTTAAGGAAATCAGTCCTGAATATTCATTTGAAGGACTGATTCTGAAGCTGAAACTCCAATACTTTGGCCACCTGATGCAAAGAACTGACTCATTAGCAAAGACCCTGATGCTAGGAGGAGAAGGGGACGACAGAGGATGAACTGATTGAACGGCATCACTGGCTCGATGGACATGAGTTTGAGCAAGCTCTGCGAGTTGGTGATGGACAGCCTGGCATGCTGCAGTCCATGGGGTTGCAAAGAGTCAGACACGACTGAGTGACTGAAACGACCTGAACTGAACTGAACCTATCAGGAGGTTGCAACTTACAAATAATATCAAATATTTATACTCTCTATTATGGATACCACAGAGCCAATGGATTCTCACAGAATGCTTTTGTGGTTTTTGCCAAATTCTTTAATTTGTATTTTACCTGTGGGTTTAATCTAAGCATGGTCTGAGAAATGGGATTGCATTCTAATCTGCTAACTCTTCTCTCAGTAAATGTGCAATCGTTAGATCAGTATGTGCTCTACTGTTAAAACTATTTTTCACCCTCATACAAATTATATTCATCAAAGTGAAGCCTCTTCCATCTCCACACTATGTGTGCCACATTGTGTCTAATCAATCGCCAGCCCAGGATTGATGCTCGGGACTGGTGCAGCGAGATTTCCCGGGGGGGAGGGAGGAGGGAGGGGGGACCCGGAGGGGAAGCATATTAAAACCCATGGTGATATAATGACAATGTATGGCAAAAACAATAATAAAAAAAAAAAAAAAAGCTTTTGGATAGTGGAAGAATATTCACTCAGTGTTTTTTCTTTTTTTCTTTCTTTTTTTTTGTGCTATCTACAATGTAACAGCTATAAGCATGACTCATTTCAAGTTTAATATTCATTATTAAAATTTTAAATGTTATTAACTTAAATCCAGACTAGAAATTGGCAAAATATAGCCTGTATCTTTTTGTATGGACCAAACTAGAAATGGTTTTTACAGTCTCAAATAGTTGAAAATGATCAACTAGGTAGGTTGATCCTCCTGATAGGTTCAGTTCAGTTCAGGTCATTTCAGTCACTCAGTCGTGTCTGACTCTTTGCAACCCCATGGACTGCAGCATGCCAGGCTGTCCATCACCAACTCGCAGAGCTTGCTCAAACTCATGTCCATCGAGCCAGTGATGCCGTCCAATCAGTTCATCCTCTGTCGTCCCCTTCTCCTCCTAGCATCAACGTTTTGTGATATGAAAAATTGTATAAGAGTCAAATTTGGGTATATGTAAGTACTTTTTTTGAAACCCATCCATGGTCATTCATTTATATATTGTCTAGGTCTGCTCTTGACTATAATGGCAGAATGGAGTGATTGCAACAGAGATTGTATGGTCTGAAAATCTAAAATGTTTATCCTCTGGTACTTTATTGGAAAAGGTCCCTGACTTCAGCTCTGGAATAAAGCAAGCCTTGACTATAGCATTCATGCATTTCTATAATCAGGTAGACCCACCCTCTTCAGCAGGGATTCCAGCCCAAATTTGTGCTCCCTCTTCACTCAATCACCATGGTCTGAGTGGCTTGAAAATAATAACATACTTCAGCACTAATGGCTAGCAATGCATCAGATCACTATCTCAGATCCATGAAATTTCAAACTAACTTATTCCTCTTTGCCTCTTGGGCAAATTGTTAACCCTACATCTGGTTTCCTTGTAATTTCATTTGCACTGTCCTTTCAGAAGGACACCCAGTCTTTTCAAAGGTGAGAATTAGAACAATGACTTTTTTTCTTTCTGGGAGAAATATATCATTCTTAGATATTCTGAGTTCTGAACCAAAGATATTTCCATATTTCTAAGAAGTTGAAAGGAATGGTATTATTTCAGACTTGCAACATAAACATTGAATCAGTCCATCTTCATAGAGAATAAATAGATGAATGGAAGCAACCAAAGGAATTGTGAGACCAATAATATTCATTCCATCCTGATATGTGACTGCATTATAAAGTGCAAAGTGGGCTGTAAACAAAATGAGAATCTGGTCCTCCTACCTCAGCTTTCCATCTATATTCACAGCTCACTTCTCTGATCACACCGGGACACGAAATTTTTGTCTCCATTAAGATGAGCCAGCCATGTTGGGAATGCTTTTTGAGCAGGACCAAAAATGCTAATAAGTTGAACATACATGTACTTGCATCATGAAAAACATCTGTGTCTAATAGGAGTTGTGAAACTATATCTAAACTCTCTAAAAGCTATTCTAATAGGAAGCAATTATTTTACCTCATTTGCCACATCAAGCTCAGTGATGCTGATCTAGGTAGATTCACACAAGATATAAACATTCCCCCAAAAGGGTGAAGATATGAAGGTCTCAAACTAATTCGTAGGATTTTTTCCAAGTAAGTATGGAAAAAAAAATCATCTGTAGAATTATGTAAACTTTTCCCTGCCTCCACCCACAGGGAACTTAGTCCTACTTAGTCATTCCACTCCTTAACCCATTTGGCCATGGACACTTTTCTTCATATTAGAATTCTGATGAGAAAGCATTAGCTAAACATATCCATTGTCTAATTATTGGCTTCCTTTACAAATACAAATTCCCAAGGAGTGCAAAAAAAAAAGTGAGGTTGAGTCGATAAGATTAATTTGTTGTTTTAGGCTCAACGCCCAGTTGGGTAAGTCATGACAACGAAGCTAATGCACACAGCCTTTGACACTATCCTAAGTGCTTTACATGTATATTTACTTACTTAACCTTCAGGGCAACCTATAAATCTGGTAATATTGCTCTGTTCTTTTTTGTTTAGATGAGGAAATGAGGCACAAAGCAGTTAAGTACCTAAGCAAATGGCAGAGTCAGGATTCAAACGCAGAGAAGCTGACTCCACCACCCATGCTTATGTCAAATACACATGCAGTACCTCCTGTACCTGTGCATGAAATACTCTTTTTTTAAAAAATATTAAATAATTGTGTTCAATTGGGAGTTGTTAGTAGAAAAGTCATTCTGCATAAGTGAAAAGAGGAACCTCAATGGCTTTAGAGACTATCAATATATATATTTTTTATTTTAAAGTTTTAAAAGGTACTGTTTTGGGTTGTTTTTTTTTTTTTAATATTTTCAAGAACCTACAACAAGAATGAATTTCCAGTTCCTGTACTATGTTTCCAGACAGAGACTGGCTAGGGAAGGGGCATTCATACTTTGTTTGCATCTGCAAACATCTGTGTCCATCTGCAGTGATTTGGGAGGCTAGAAAAATAAAGTCAGCCATTGTTTCCACTGTTTCCCCATCTATTTGCCATGAAGTGATAGGACCAGATGCCATGATCTTAGTTTTCTGAATGTTGAGTTTTAAGCCAACTTTTCCACTCTCCTCTTTCACTTTCATCAAGAGGCTTTTTAGTTCCTCTTCACTTTCTGCCACAAGGATGGTGTCGTCTGCATATCGGAGGTTACTGATATTTCTGGCAATCTTGATTCCAGCTTGGGCTTCCTCCAGCCCAGTGTTTTTCATAATGTACTCTGCATATAAGTTAAATAAGCAGGGTAACAATATACAGCCTTAATGTACTCCTTTTCCTATTTAGAACCAGTCTCTTGTTCCATGTCCAGTTCTAAATGTTGCTTCCTGACCTGCATACAGGTTTCTCAAGAGGCAGATCAGGTGGTCTGGTATTCCCATCTCTTTCAGAATTTTCCACAGTTTATTGTGATCCACACAGTCAAAGGCTTTGGCATAGTCAATAAAGCAGAAATAAATTATTTTCTGGAACTCTCTTGCTTTTTCGATGATCCAGCAGATGTTGGCAATTTGATCTCTAGTTCCTCTACCTTTTCTAAAACCAGCTTGAACATCTGGAAGTTCACTGTTCATGTATTGCTGAAGCCTGGCTTGGAGATTTTTGAGCATTACTTTACTAGCATGTGAGATGAGTGCAATTGTGTGATAGTTTGAACATTCTTTGGCATTGCATTTCTTTAGGATTGGAATGAAAACTGACATTTTCCAGTCCTGTGGCCACTGCTGAGTTTTCCAAATTTGCTGGCATATTGAGTGTAGCACTTTCATAGCGTCATCTTTCAGGATTTGAAATAGCTCCACTGAAATTCCATCACCTCCACTAGCTTTGTTCATAGTGATGCTTCCTAAGGCCCACTTGACTTCACATTCCAGTCTATCACATAGTTTTTATCTGCATTGGTTTCTCCTCTCACAGGAAAAGTATTGCAATACACTGTCACTAGCTTTGTTCACCTTGTTATAGAGCAAGTCCTCTAGCCAATCATGCGTGTGTGCTCAGTCACTTCAGTCATGTCCAACTCTCCACAACCCCATGGACCATGGCCCACCAAGTCGCTCTGATCATGGGAACAGATTTATTCAGCATATGAATCAGTCAGTGATTATATACATTATCAAAGTATTGGTTTTAATAGAGTTCAAGACTTCAATAAAAAGTTGAATAGGGAGCTCAAAGTCCATTGTAAATGGCTTGTCTTAGGTCTCATAGATTCTAATGGCCCCATTTTAAATTTCAAGGCATTATTCTTGAATCTGTCGCTCAGAACAAGGTCCAGTCACAGAATATCAAAGGAAGCATTCCAAACAGAAAGATCAATGAAATGGGACGGTCACATCATGTGACTCAGAGCCTTTCAAAACCCAAATCAGGTAAATAGCCATCACAATTTGCCTGACACAATCCTAATTTTAAATCCTCGGTAGACCCAGTTGGTTAGGTACCACAGAGCCATTCTCAATCTCCCAGTTACGTAGGTAATGGAATTATAAAAGAGGACACAGTAAATATCAGAGGCTACATCTTTGGCCTTGCTGGCAGCATGGGTTTGAATTCTGGACAAATACTGGCCTGTGAATTTTGGCATGCTACTTCATCTTCACAAGCTTCAGACAAATTTCAGTGAAATATGGTGGGGTCATACCTAATGCGTTTAAGTTCAACCATGTTAAGTGTGAAGTTCACATCTTGTCAAAGGTAACTTTGAAAATCCTTCAAATACAAAACCAAGTATAATTCCATAAAAAATACATGGTGTAGTGTGGTCAAAGTTGAAGATAATTTTAATAGATTGCCTTACTGTTCACTGATTACTCTCAATGAATTCCTCCTTTTCTTCTATCTCCACTCTTATACCCAACACCAGGAAAAACGGTTTGACTTTTTGGATCAAACCTTTGCAATCACTCACACAGCCTTCCTTAAGTCTTCAGAAGAGCAGCATTGCCGGTTTCAGGCACACTTGTGCTCACTTCTGGGCAGATGTTCATTGGGCAGAATAGGAGGGCTCTTCTCTGCATTAGTTGAATTCTTTTTTCTTTTTGCTCAGGACGCATGATAGAATTCTTGCAAAGTAAACGTGTGTATGACGTGACTCCATTGTGAAGTTTCTAAGCCACTCACAGAAAGCTGAGTAAGCCTCAGGAGAAAGTCCTCAGACATGTCCCAGAAGAGTCCCCCTCCAAATGATTGAGGTGGCAGCTCATAAAGTTCTCCTCCCAAGGGAGAGTCGTGTTTGAGAGCGCAGAGCCCAGTTCACTACTCTGGAAGTGATCACACTTTGATGACTCTCCCACTGCCACTGTTCTGGAAGCTTGCCCAGGTCTGCCCCTCCTAGCCTGTCATTTCACTCATAGATCCATGATTGGCATGTGCTATGTGCTCGTCTCAGCCTATCCATGACCACTGGTGTGGCTGGACCAGCCCTTGTGGTTCTCATTGTGATTGCAAGATGTCTTTCCACAATAACGACCCGGAAACTCTGAAAAAATAAAAGTTTATTATTTACAGTACCAGGAAATTACACAGCACACCTGGGGGCTATGTGAGGGCCTGGGATTCTGCTTTTACTGGAGTCAAGCATGAGGGCCTAACATTTGGAGGGCTCATGCTTTGCTGGTGAATTTAGAACATGAGAGTGGAATTTAAATCACATGAAAAGAAAAAATAAATGAGAAACAAAAGAGAAAAGCCCAAATAGCTTCCAAAATAACTAAGATCTTTAAAACAAAGGAGCCTCAATAAGGGAGGTGGCCTGGCTCTCTCTCTAATTGTGACTGGCAATGTGTTTATTGCAGATAGCCGTCTTTGAAGTGGCTGCCTCTCTGGGGCAACGGAAGCTTAAGTCAGGTACTTGCTTACAAAAAGAACCAAAACACAACCATCAGTGTTCACACTCTAGCGTGACACGGTCAGGCAGTTCAGAAGAGCAGTTAAGTTCAATCTGGTTGGATCTAGAGTGTCAGGGTCTGCTCTGGGGAGTAGCAGGTTTCCAGAACTGGAGGTCAATAATGACCTCAGGAAGAATATAATATTCGTCCCCTTATCATCCAACAGGAGTAGGTAGAAATAGAGTATGAGTATGAGGACAGAGATACCATTTGCCAGGAAAACCAGGGGATTCAGAACTTTACCTGGAACTACAAAGTGGTACTTTGCAGTGCCATGCATGAAGTGTTAAGTCGCTTCTGTCGTGTCTGACTCTTTGTAACCCTATGGACTGTAGCCTACCAGGCGCCTCTGTCTATGGAATTCTCCAGGTAGAAATATTGGAGTGGGTTGCCATGCCCTCCTCCAGGGCATCTTCCTAAGGCAGGGATCAAACCTGCATCTCTTACACTTCCTGC
The DNA here is from genome assembly GCA_007570785.1 of Antilocapra americana. Lineage (NCBI taxonomy): Eukaryota > Metazoa > Chordata > Mammalia > Artiodactyla > Antilocapridae > Antilocapra > Antilocapra americana. The sequence goes on along the minus strand of ML664183.1, from coordinate 17,067,972 downwards.
GTTGGCAGGAAGATTCTTTACCAATAGGGCCACCTGGAAAGCCCTGCTGATGCCATGGCTTCAGATTTTTTGTTATTTTTATTTATTCTTTGGGATGTTCCCCCGTGAAGCCTTTTAATAAAAGACAAGCATTCTGTCAGCTGAAGCAGAAAGCCTTTATTGATGAGGTAGCAAAAGACTTAGATGCCCATCAGCAGAGGAGTAGTTGAGAGGATTACAATATAGTCTTCTATTAAAATGCTATGCAGTCATTAAAAAGGACAGGTGGGGCTTCCTTGGTGGTTCAGTGGTAAAGTATCCTCCTGCCAATGCAGGAGACACAGGTCTGATCCCTGGTCTGGGAAGATCCCACATGCCGAGGAGCAGCTAAGCCCCTGGGCCTCAACTACTCAGCTCCTGAAAGAGTGGCCCACGCACTGCAACAAGAGAGAGTCCGTGCAGCAAGGAAGACGTAGCACAGCCAAAAATAAATAAATAAAATTATATACTTTTTAAAAACCCAGCTCATTTCTTTTAAAAAAAAATTAAAAAGAACAATCTGAAGCCATCTTCTAATATGGAACTCTCTCTGAGGCCCATTAAGTGAACAAAACAAGGAACATGGCAGGTACATGGATCCTACCATTTATGTAAAAAGGGAAAGGGGAGCTATGGAGTTAAGGACATTTAGATATGCTTATAAATATATGTATTGAATATCTCTGGAAAGATACATAAAAAACTACTAGTGGTTGTTGCCTCTGTGATGAGGAATCAGGGATAGAAGAAGAGTTGCTTTCATTGCATGTTCTTCTGTACTGCTAGATTTTTTTTTTAAATGTGCTTGTATTAAACTTAAAAAAAAATGATAATATGGAAGTCAATTACAAGAGGAAAAGAACCCCTGCATCTTATCTGTATTAAAGCAGAATGGTGAGGAATAGTTTCTACTGCTCTTTTTTTTTTCTTCTTTTCTGGCAAAAGCGTTTTGCAATCTTTAAGTAAAGCAGTCTCTATTTGAGTTGGACTATTTCTCACACACTATTGGAAAAAATTTCCCAAAAGTTTTTCAAAGACAAAATGTAAATCAATAAATAATAGTGCCTGGACTGGAATCTTCTCATGATGTACTCTGCATATAAGTTAAATAACTTAAATATACAGCCTTGACGTACTCCTTTTCCTATTTGGAACCAGTCTGTTGTTCCATGTCCAGTTCTAACTGTTGCTTCCTGACCTGCATATAGGTTTCTCAAGAGGCAGGTCAGGTGGTCTGGTATTCTCATCTCTTTCAGAATTTTCCACAGTTTATTGTGATCCACACAGTCAAAGGCTTTGGCATAGTCAACAAAGCAGAAATAGATGATTTTCTGGAACTCTTTTGCTTTTTCAATGATCTAGGGGATGTTGGCAAATTGATCTCTGGTTCCTCTGCCTTTTCAAAAACCAGCTTGAACATCTGGAAGTTCATAGTTCATGTACTGCTGAAGCCTGGCTTGGAGAATTTTGAGCATTACTTTACTAGGGTGTGAGATGAGTGCAATTATGTGGTAGCTTAAGCATTCTTTGGCACTGCCTTTCTTTGGGATTGGAATGAAAACCGACCTTTTCCAGTCCTGTGGCCACTGCCAGCATACTGAGTGAAGCAATTTCACAGCATCATCTTTCAGGATTTGAAATAGCTCAGCTGGAATTCTATCACTTCCACTGGTTTTGTTCATAGTGATGTTTCCTAAGGCCCACTTGACTTCACATTCCAGGATGTCTGGCTCTAGGCAAGCGATCACATCATCATGATTATCTGGGTCATGAAGATCTTTTTTGTACAGTTCTTCTGTGTATTATTGTCACCTCTTCTTAATACCTTCTCCTTCTGTTAGGTCCATACCATATGTCCTTTATCGAGCCCATCTTTGTATGAAATGTTCCCTTGGTATCTCTAATTTTCTTGAAGAGATCGCTAGTCTTTCCTATTCTGTTGTTTTCCTCTATTTCTTTGCACTGATTGCTGAGGAATACTTTATCTCTACTTGCTCTTCTTTGGAACTCTGCCTTCAAATGGGAATATCTTTCCTTTTCTCCTTTTGTTTTTCGCTTCTCTTCTTTTCACACCTATTTGTAAGGTCTCCTCAGATAGCCATTTTGCTTTTTTGCATTTCTTTTTCCATAGGAATGGTCTTAATCCTTGTCTCCTGTACAATGTCACGAATCTTCATCCATAGTTCATCAGGCACTCTGTCTATCAGATCTAGTCCCTTAAATCTATTTCTCACTTCCACTGTATAATGATAAGGGATTTGATTTAGGTCATACCTGAATGGTCTAGTGGTTTTCCTTACTTTCTTCAATTTAAGAAGCACAAGCTGGAATCAAGACTGCCAGGAAATATCAATAACCTCAGATGTGCAAACGACACCACCCTTATGGCAGAAAGTGAAGAGGAACTATATATAATATATATATATAATATTATATATATATATAATATAACTTGGATGGTTATATTAGTAATATACAGTGAAGTCTGAGAACACTTGAGGCTTGAAAAGAGCTTCCCCTGTTCAGAACAGAATCTTCTTTCTAAAGTAAAAGTGAGAGGGAAAAAAAAGTGTATGCGGTGGGGAGGTGGGTTTAATGAAGGAAAGAAAGCGTTTTAAGAATAAGGAAATTTCAAGGATGAAAACAAAGTTTGTTTCAGTAGTACATATAGTAATTTGGGCCAACGTTTATTTTTTACTATAATGGGACTGTTGCCCATTTATCTGTAGGAGACTATGATTACTCTTATCATTATAGTTGTATTTTTAGTATTTGATGATTGAAAATATTATATGAAGATTAGGAAATGAATTTGATAATGTTGTGTATTTTATTCTTTACTGCAGCACCTAAAGACATTTGAAAAATAGAAATATATATGTAGAACTATTACATTTTAAGAAAATGCTTAGCATTCATATGAACTTTCTTATAATACTTTCAGGAGGCCTGAGGCTCATAAGTTGGTGACTGTTAAGGATTTTTATACTTTAATGTATAAACAAGCTGGAATCAAGACTGCCAGGAGAAATATCAATAACCTCAGATATGCAGATGATACCACATTTATGGCAGAAAGCGAAAAAGAACTAAAGAGACTCTTGATGAAAGTGAAAGAGGAGTGTGGAAAAAGTTGGCTTAAAGCTCAACATTCAGAAAACTAAGATCATGGCATCTGGTCCCATCACTTCATGGCAAATAGATGGAGAAACAATGCAAACAGTAACAGACTTTATTTTCTTGGGCTCCCAAATCACTGCAGATGGTGATTGCAGCCATGAAATTAAAATACTCTTGCTCCTTGGAAGAAAAGCCTAGAGAAGATATTAAAAAGCAGAGATGTTACTTTGCCAGCGAAGGTCTGTCTAGTCAAAGCTATGGTTTTTCCAGTAGTCATGTATGGATGTGAGAGTTGGACTATAAAGAAAGCTGAGCACCGAAGAACTGATGCTTTTGAAATGTGGTGTTGGAGAAGACTCTTGAGAGTCCCTTGGACAGCAAGGAGATCCAACCAGTCCATCCTAAGGAAATAAGTCCTGAATATTCATTGGAAGGACTGATGCTGAAGCTGAAACTCCAATACGCTGGCTCCCCTGATGTGAAGAACTGACTCATTTGAAAAGACCCTGATGCCAGGAAAGATTGAAGGGAGGAAGAGAAGGGGATGACAGAGGATGAGATGGTTGGATGGCATCACCGACTCAATGGACATGAGTTTGAGCAAGCTCCACGAGTTGATGATGGACAGGGAATCCTGGCATGCTGCAGTCCATTGGGTCACAAAACGTCAGACATGACTGAGCGAGTGAATTGAACTGAACTGATTGAAGGCAGAAAATGCAGCCAATTGATAGACTCAAACCATTAAACAAATGTAACTTGTTTTTACTGAGGTTTGTTGAATTTTGGAGCGCATTTCCCTAAATACCCTAAATGTTTCTATTTTGAAAAATGTGTACATATATTAAATATTTCTTTTAAAAATAATACAAAGAGGGGACAAAAATCTATATCCTAGATTCCACCCAAGAAATGTCAGAAGAACATTACTTCTGCCTGGAAGTTTGTGGACTTTTCCTCTGGGTGCCTAAGTTCCGTGAGCAGCCTTTTGGTGACTGGGTCAGAGTTGTTGTGCAGTCTGGGTATCAATGGCTTTTCTCTGTTCTACCTGGGTCATTAGTGACAGGCTGGGGCACTTGTAGGAGGTATAGGTATAGTGGACTAGGAAGTGTGAGCTTCATGCAGCAGGGGACATCAGCCCAAGCAGCCTGGACCATTGGTGGGGTGATAGATCACCCTCTTATCTGGCTTTCTCTTAGCCTTGAAATGCAGGTTAAATTACCACAACCCGCTGATATCTCTTCATAGGCATCACCTTTGTCTCGTGCGCGCGCGCGCGCGTGTGTGTGCGTGTGCGCGCGTGCGTGTGCGTCTATGCACACACTTTCCCTATAACTTCAGTTCAGTTACAGAACTTATATACTAAACTCATATATCTTATATACTCTGCATATAAGATAAAAAACAGGGTGACAATATAGGCCTTGACGTACTCCTTTCCCGATTTGGACCAGTCTTTTGTTCCATGTTCATTTCTAACTGTTGCTTCCTGATCTTTATTCAGGCATTTCCTTGGAATTATTTGTGTACATATCCATCTCCTTCGCCTCCTTCTCATCCTTGAGCACAGCAAGTGTCTCTATGACTAATGAACAGATACATGGCTAAGGCACCCTGGTGGGCATAAAGAGGACATGCAAAGTTGCTCCCCGATTGTACATGGCACGTCCTCTGTTACAGCCTTCAGCCCTCCCGCCCCCCAGCTCCTCTACTGTTTCTCCTAAACTCAGCGATACAGATACTTATAATTTCCTGAACATACCATGTTATTTCATGCAGCTCTCTGCCTTTAAATTTACACATGCCCCTACTTTGGGGAGGGGAGGGCTGACAAGCCCTACCTTTCTTTCAAGTCTCAGTTTATGTATCATTTTTGCCAAGTAAAAACCTAGCAGCTCTCTCTACTCTCTCTCCTTTCAAAGTTGAACTGAATATCCCCGCTCTGTGCTCCCACAGTATCCTTCCTTTTAACTTACTGGCCAGTTTAATCTGTGCTCTCCATTTCTTCTGGAAAAGATAATGACCGATGCCCACAGCACCCTCAGTGTTCTTTGATAATGGGACACCCACACGCTTTAGCACTTGCACTCCCTAGGAGCCAGGTGCTTACTGAGATCCACTGTGTTTGTTCCCAAACTCATTTATGCCACTCGTATCTGTTAGTGTAACTAAGTAATTTACTTAGATGTGACTTAAGTGAATCATATATGAGTGGGAAAAAAGAGTTGTATTTTCCATGAGAACAGATGGATGCTTTGGAAAGGCAAGCTGCTACAAATGTGTACTGCTGAATTAGGGATAAGCAAGAGAACAGATAAAGATGGGGGAGGAGTATATAGAAGTCTTGAAGAAATCTTCTCTCCAACTGTTTCCTCCCTTAATATTTAACTCTTTAAAATTCCAAACTGAAAAGTGTTGAAGATGCCTTTGGAGAGTGGTTTTTGGAATTTCCATCAGTATACCCATCCCACAATAGAAGTCTTTAGCCCTACCTCAAAGATTAGTGAAGTGCATGTGTTTTTAAGTTAAAATAAAATGTCTAAGTTATCCATGTATCATTTTTACCTGACCCAGTCATATATTGTGGGCTTCTCAGGTGGCACTAGTGATAAAGAACCCACCTGCCAATGCAGGAGATGTAAGAAATGGAGGATCAATCTCTGGGTCAGGAAGATTCCCTGGAGGAAGGCATGGCAACCCACTCCAATATTCTTGCCTGGAGAATCCCATGGACAGAAGAACCTGGAGGGCTACAGTCCATAGGGTCCCAAAGAGTCAGACATGATTGAAGTGACTTAGCACGTACCTATGCAGTAATATATTGCAATGTATTGGGGGTGGAGTTGGAAGGCAGAGACTGTGTCCTTTTGATTGTTTCTTGAAGACAGGGACCGTGTCTTGCTTGTCTTGGTAGTATCTGTGCCTAAGACTGGGAAGAATATTTAAATCCTAGAGAACTTTCTGTAAGGATTTCTTGACCCAAGGGAATTGCTGTACTTATTATTGTACAGGTGCTTGAGTGTGTTCAGTTGTGCCCAGCTCTTGATGACCCCATGGTCTGTTGCATATCAGGCTCCTCTGTCCATGGAATTTTCCAGGCAAGAATACTGGAGTGGGTTGCCATTTCCTTCTCCAGGGGATCTTCCCAACCTAGGGATTGAACCCAAGACTATTGCATTGCAGGCAGATTCTTTATCATCTATACCTCCCAGAAGGCTCAGGAAGTGCTTAGTCGCTCAACCATGTCCTACTCTTTGCAACCCAAGGACTGTAGCCCGCCAGGCTCCTCTGTCATGGGACTCTCCAGGAAAGGATACTGGAGTGGGTTGCCATTTCCTTCTCCAGCGGATATTCCCCACCCAGGGATGCAACATGGGTTTCCTGCAGGCAGATTCTTTTACCATCTGATCCACCACGGAGGGTTCAACAATTAGGTCTCTTTTACGCATTACGCCACTAGGAGGCAGTGCAGCTGCATTCCTTTGGAATGGCCAACCCAGGGAAGATGCCACCAAGCTAGATCCCCCAAAATGTGATGAGCTTCACTCAAGTGTATTGGAGAATCTGTGGCATAAACATCTCACTTTGCATATGTGTTTCTCTTGTTTATTTGGGGAAGTTGACTCCACTTTTTCTAAACAATGAAAAGCCCAAGTAGTAATCACCACCTCATTAAGTTAATTATTAAAGCCAAGCCAATTCCTGGAAGGAAAAAACAAAAATAAAAGAAAATAGGAAGAAAAGCTTAATACCCTCATGCAAATGTTGCGACTAGCATCAAGGACTGTAAATTGGTACCAGGCAGGCCACAGCGGAGTCTCATAGGCAACACTACTGAGAAAGTTACGGAGACTGTTCAGATGACTAGACAGATCTCAACCTTGCCTTCCTTCTCTCAATGAGTCTTCTCCAGTTCTCATGTGATATAGTCACAAATTTCCACACTTAAGTGCTAGTTGCTCATGTCTTTGCGAAGGAGTGTCCTCTCCCTGAAGAAAGAGCATAGTAAGATGAAAAAGAATTCCAAATATTACCATTAAAAGAAAGACCTTGGAACAATAAAAAAGAATGGTTATTTTACTTTCCAATGGGTTGCCAGGCTGAATTACAACTATACTGATGATCTATGAAGTTAAAGAGTCTTAACACAGTTTGGGTTCAAGGGACCTGAGACATCATATTTCCACAAGTCTTTGGAAGCAGTGAAATAATATCTGTTCCGAAGTACTCTGTTTGAGACTTAAATAAGTCTAAAACAAAATAAAACAATCCAGTTTACAATTACCATGGGGGCTTTGAAAGAACGGACCTAGAGGCTGAGTGATTCAATGCATCGGGGGAGCCAACTGACCTGGGTTTCAGTCTGAGCACTGCCCCTAACAGTGACCAGTCAGTTTACTTTTCCTCTCTCAGCACCACGTGGCCCGTCTGTGAAATACACGGAGAGGGAAACTGGACAAATGATCTCAAAACCTCCCCCAGCTCTAAACAATCATGTATTCCTTTTCCAGGAAGTTACCCTTACAGTTACACTTGACTTTCTTCTGTTTCAGGTTTAAAAAAATTTATTTATTTATTGGCTGTGCTGGGTCTTCGTTGCTGTGCAGGCTTTCTCTAGTTGTAGCGAGCAGGAGTTACTCCCTAGTTGTGGTGCCAGGGCTTCTCAATGCAGTGGCATCTCTTGTTGCAGAACACAGGTTCCAGAGCCCATGGGCTTCAGCTCTAGAGAGTGGGCTCAGTAGTCGTGGTGCACAGGCTTAGTTGCCCCTGGGCACATGGAATCCTCCCAGACCATGGGTTGAACCCGTGTGCCCCGCATTGGCAGGTAGATTCTTAACCAGTGGACCACCAGGGAAGTGCTGTTTCAGCTTTTAAAGACGCAATATGAAATAAACCAAACATGAAAATTGCGATTTCTCTATCCAAACTTAGTTTTCTCTTAGGGCAGGATCTGGCAGGGTTCAAAATACAGTTGGCACTGATACCAAAGGATTTTTTCAATAAAATTAGAATGAGATGTTACAGTTTAAACCCCATAAAATCAAAACATGCTAGTTGGTGTGCGGAACAGAAACTCAAACCCAGCATTTGGCCTCCAGTTGCTCACAGTTGAAGGGGGTGGTGGCAGCTTACTCTAAATGAGTAAGAAAATAAATATACTGACATTTCAAGACTGGACAAACATATGAGCTCCCATTTAGGTTTCTGACTCCTGATTTATTTTCCCACTTCCTCAAGGAGAAAGGCTGTCAGTGAATGAATGCTCAGATCTTCAGTGTCTGTCTGGAAAGCTGGCAGTCTTCCAGAGCTACAATTGGATATGAAAGCAAAGTTCCAGTCCTCATATCCTTAGGCTATCACTTCAACCTTTTTACAGAAGGAAGAGCAAAGCTGGAATGGGCAGTGTGGCCCTTGCACATCTTCATGGTGCCTTTGTTCCCCACTGATCTGTTTGTCACATGTGCACAGAATTAAGGTACAAAGGGGTGTGAAACCTTGGGACTGCCCTCAAGGTGTTGTCCCTAACCATAGCTTCTCCTTCCTTCCTTTTGATTGTCCCAGACATTTGAGTTAAAAGAGCTGCCCTCTGATAAAACTTTGGAGCACTAGGATGTAGTCCATAAGCCAAGACACCTGGGCCTCCTCTTACATTTCCTCCTCAGGGCCCATCCTGGTTGATGACCACAGGGAAGAACTATGGAAAAGGTTTGGAACATGGATTGAAACAAGTCTCTGGGCTACCATTGACCATTTTCAGGGGCTGGGCTTGCTTACTCAAGCTGGTGAATAGGAACAGTGCTTCAGCCGGCCCATCTGTAGCAGGAGGAAAATATTGTGGGCTTCAAAGGAGTGAATGCATGTAGACCCCTTAGTCCCAGGCCTGGCCCTGCGCATCGGCATTTCTTCATCAGCATCATTGATGATGACGCTAGGGCAGAAAGACTGAACAGTGGAGACCGACCTGGGCCTGCTCGTGAGTCCCCTCACTTGGAATATAATCTTGAGAGAGTCTGAAAGCCTCCACTGCTTCAAGAGAGAAAGCCAGCTTCGATGCCTGGGGCGAGGGGTGCAGGAGGCTTAAGGCAAAGGTCAGCGGAGGGCAGAGTGAGGACCAGAAAATGTCACCCTTCGCTGGGGTTACTGCCCATGAAGTTGAGCTGGGGCAGCGGTGCCCACGGAGGATCCTGCTTGGCGGTTTCAAGCAGGTCCCAGCGGCAGGAAGCCTTCCTTGAAAGGCGATGGCGAGGTGAGGGGACGCTCAGGCACCCGCTGGGAGTGGGAACCGGGAGCAGAGAACTTGACCTCCGACTGCGCGCGGGGCGTGTCTGTGCTCGCCTTCGGCTGCAAGGTCCTGCCTCCAACCTCGGCGGGCCCAGCGGAGCCGCTCCCGGGAGCCGGGGGCCGGGCCCGGGACCCCGCCCAGGCGGCGGCAGGGTACCCTGGGCTGGGCGCTGCTGGCGGAGCCGACGGGGCGGAGAGGAGCGCGGCGGGAGGAGGAGGAGGAGGAGGAGGAGGGGGCTGGTCAAGGGAAGTGCGACGTGTCTCTGAAGCCTTTTTATACCTCCTTCCCGGGAGTCCAGCAGCCGCCGCCGCAGCCGCCGCCACCCGAGCGTCCTAGCGCCTCCGCTCCAGGGGCTGGGCTCCGACTTCCAGCGCGCCGGGCACCGCCGTAGCCAGCCAGCATGTCCGAGGTCAAGAAGCAGAAGACGGTAGGCTGCCAGTCGCCTGCCCTCCTCCTCCGCTCTCGGCCCCGGACGCTCGGATCCCATCCTCCCCGGGAGGTGGCGAGCAGCCCCGGCGCGGAGGCTGGGGCGCGGGGAGGAGGAAGAGGTGGAGGAAAGCAGGAGGGCGAGGCTCAGGCGGGATTCACGGGGCAGCCCTCGCGGGGCAGTCCCTCCCCGTCCCGAGCCGCGGGGAACCTGCGCCCGGCGGGGTCGTCACGGCCGGGCTAGACCTCCAGAGCCGGAGACGTGGGTCTCCATCCAGAGAAAGGTCCAGAGATGGGAAATTTCCTTTCTTCCCCCGAGAACTTTTTCTTCTGGACCCGCCTTTTCTTTTGAATGAACTCCGCACGGGTCCAAGCGGTGGGAGTGAGGGACTGAGGCGACCCCGGTCCTGCCAGGTCTGGTCGCTGGCGGCACGTCAGGGACAGTCATTGGGGTTTTGTCCACGGAACCTCCTTGGAGTGTACTTGAGTGACAGACGTTCCTAAAGGGAAAACTACGACTATCTAGACGAGGGAGGGAAATTGCCTTTCTACACTGGCAGGGTTCTAGCTCCTTGTTGGAATCGGGTGGCACCTTAAGTTCAGCCATGGGAGGTTGGGGTGGCGCGGGGTGCTCCTCAGCTTGATGGAGTTTCGATTTTATCCACAATGAATCCGGGCCATCCCCATTGTAGGAAATAGAAGTTTGTTGAAAAGTTCCATTCCCACCTGGTGATAGGGGCTCCTGTAAATTCTGCATCCTTAAAAATGGCAGCGATGATCACAGACTCTTTTAGAGTTGGAAAGAGCCTTGTATAGACAGACAGCATTGGGGCCACACCAGGGGTGGTGTGCCAGGCTTGTTCGGATCTGACGGCTGAACACTCATCTTTTTAAACTCCTAGACTGAAAGCCTCAGATGATTATGGAGGTCAGGGAAGGGGCTGATGTCTCTCAAACAGATTTGTGCTTGGCACATAGTAGGTGGTCAATAAATGTTTTATTACTATTATATAATATTTATCACTGAAATATCTTTGAGGTGTTTTATGGCAGGAGAGATGAAAAAACATAAATTGGGGAAGGGGAGTGGAGGGGGTACACGGGGGCTAGGAGTGTGGGCTTGAGCAGCAAGGGAAAGGTAATAGGGGCTCTAGTTTCAGGGGCCACACTGAGCCCTCAGGAAGATCCAGGAGGAAGGAGGCATCTATTTGAGAAGGGAGAATGGTTAGGATTCTGTTGCCCTTTATAGGAGCAATTTTAAAGTGGGGAGACTCTCGGTATTATATTTGAAAACACTTAAGTGCAAATCAGTTGTGTTTTATTCCTATTTAATTGTATTAATTTCTGTAACATTCTAAATGTTATCTTCTAAGCAACAAGCTGCTGAGGCACTTAGTAGCCTTTTATATTAGTGAGGTTTTGATTATTACCTCCGGGCTAGCCTCAAGAATTCCTTCCCAATGAGACTGTTTTCTCAAGCATTAGTAATGAAGGGGCAGGTGATCTCTCCCTTTCTTGCCTCGCATCAGCAAGAGCCTGTGAAGTGAAAGGCTTGAAAACAGGGTCTTTACACACGAAAATCACGGCAACTGCACAGACAGAGTGAGAAACTTAAGGACTAGAGGATTTGGTTTTTGTATTTACGCATCTAGAACCCTCTATTTTTTTTTATTTGAGGTGTGTGTGTGTGTTCTGCATACGATTAAATTAACACCTGAAACAGCCAGCGCGACTTGGGAACTTTTATATAGCTGACACGATTATAATCCAGGGGACCACTACAAGTCCCCCAAAGTGCCAGACAGATACTATTGGGTAAAGTGAGGCAGCTGTAAAAGCATCTGAAATCTCTCAAGATTTAAATGTTAACGCAAACTGTGTTTTGAAACTTTGCAGGCCAAAACAAAATCTGCCCACATGTGCGACCTCTGAACTAATCAATTATTTGAAAAATGAGTCTTGCTGATCTAGAAAGCTTTCCTGGAAGTGAATTTGTGCTGATCTTTTTCAGAAACTCACAGAAATCATTACCTTATTTTCTATTGTCAACAGAGGATGTCAATTCACACCCCAGTGACTGCAGTCACTCTAAATATTTGTTGAGCCCCTACTGTGTGCCAGACAGTCTACTGGGGTGAACACATTGTCCCAGGACATTCTTTTTTTTTTGCCTCACTCTCTGTATGGATATAGCCTTTCAGTTCAGACCACTCTAAGAAGAGTAAGTAGTTCTGGTTTAAACGTGAGAATGTGAGATTTTCTCCCAAGCTTGAAAAAAATAAAAAAGGAAAGTTTCTGTTATGAGGGAAGGTAGTACTTCCTGCTGTGTTAGGCATCCTTACCATGGAAACCAAAGACAGCTAGGTGTCCCAGCCCTCTCCAATACCCTTGACTTCCCTCCAGACTTGGGCCACCTCCCATCCCCTTGACACACACATCGATCCCAGGAGAAGGAAGGAGGCAGACAGCAGCCAGAGGATGGAAAGAGTTGCAAAGGCCTGGTCCTTTCTTCTTGCATCATTTCCTGGATTAGCATTTTTCAAGGTCCACAGACAATGTTATTATGTCCTGGAGACAACCAATCTGAAAATTCTGAGAAAATCAACTGAGATATTAAAGTATTTCCCAAAGGGTCAAAGGAGCCAGTGTTTGGGAGGGAGTGAAGAGCTATTGAAAAGTTAAAGCTCTCCATAAATGTAAGCCATTATTCACCTTTTATTATTTTAAAGATTCTGTACAATATCACATTATTTTCCTGGAAGTGGCTACTTTTAAAACTATTTGAAGATACTGTGTAAGGCAAGACATGAATTTCCAACTGGAAGGAAGGAGAAGCAAGTACTTCCCAGAGGCCAGGCCCTTTGCCTCATCCTTATAGCAGTGTTTACCCAGAAAATGGAGCCTCACCTCTAGGAGAGGAGAAATGCCGGCAGCAGCAGTTTAGGATTTAAATTCAAGTTTGTCCAGAGACTTCAACGGTGGTCCAGTGGTTAAGATTCCATGCTTCCATTGTAAGGGGCACATGTTTGATCCCTGGTTGGGGAACTAAATTCCAGTTTGTCCAACTTTGAAGCTCCTGCTCCTTTTAGTCCCTCTATTTCTCTGGCCCATAAATTTTCTCATCCACAATGACTCGCCCCTTACAGTTGTTATGAGGAGTAAATAGCTCCTAAACACTGTCTTGCTCAGTCCTAGACCCATATACAGTCTCTACTGTTACTATTTTTTATTACACCATACTGTCTTGGTTTGCCCAGCAAGGAGAAGAATACACAGGTCAGACCATTCCAAAGGCTCAGTAAATGACAACCATCAGCATATCTAATGAGAGCAAACAAATTTAGAAGTAGAGAGGTGATGATTTGAATTCTAATGGTAAAAAGCTGAATAGAAGATAAAGGCTGATAATTAGTGCAGACTTATCAGAGAAACCCAATAATCGGCAAGATTTTGTCAACAACCTTGGCCAAGAAAGGCAATCTATATATATAAGTAAATATTAGACAAACTTCTCTCCACTCTTCCTGCACTTTGAGCTATTTCCAGATTTATCTTAAAATTAATGTTGTCTTATTCTTGCTGTTATTCCACGATCATCTCTTTGGACTTTTGCCGTTAAAGATAAATGTAGCTAACTATGAGTTTTATATCTCTGAGATAGTTATCTTTATCTTTCGGCCCTTTGTCTTCCTGTTAATGTGTGTGGTTATCTGGTTTGCCTAGGGGATAATTAGACTGAACTCAAACATGGAAACCTGAGTGAATGAGAGTCTGATAAAGGAATCAGTGATGTCAATCTTGGCCTTAGAAGATGACTGTTTATTTCAAAACCTGTCACTAAATAATAATGAGCACTGTCTTTGTGTTTGGAAGTCTTCAGAGAACACAGGAAGTGAAAGTAAATAAACATCTATATAGTGCCATTTCAACTAACTGTTCATCATTTGGGTGCTTTGCTCATGACAAGTGGAATGGCGTGTATCTCAGCAATGTTACATACAGCCTGGCACAGAGTAGGTGCTCAATAAATATTTTTTCCATATTAGGCTATAAAATTGATTAGCAAATGAATTTGTTTTTGGACATCTCTATTTTTGTTAGATTTCTCCCAGCCCCTCTTATCTGTCTGCTCTCATGTGCTGGCCCATTTTTGGCCTGGAAATCCATCATTACCACTGAAAACTTACCTGTAGGGATTCTTGAAGCTTAGAATGAATTACCTCCCCACCCCACTCCAGAGGAGTTACTTTTGTTTCTGCCAGATGCCTGGTGGCACGACTACTCTGGCACCACTTTTGGGATTCTCCAAGAAAGAATACTGAAGTGGGTTGCCCTGCCCTTCACCAAGGGATCCTCCCAACTCGGGATCAAATCCACATCCCCTGTATCTCCTGCAATGCAAGCAGATTCTTTACCCACTGAGCCACCTGGGAAGCCCCCTTTAACTTAACTGTACCACTAAAAGTTTTTTAGACCACCCAGGTGATGAGAATTTGAGTTGCACTTTGACACATAGAGACCAACTTGTGCAGGCAAGTTCTCATGGACCACCTACCCCCCACCCCACCCCTTATGTACCCTTTCAGTGCCAGGGCAGCTCTGTCCCTGCAGCCTCTTGGAGTGGGAAGTGAGTTAATTCCAGTTCACTCCTATTTTTAGGGGGCGACTCTCAGGAACCTCAGCTTACTGTAGACAAAAGCCTTTTCATTCTCCCTATTTGGGTATGTTCTAAGCTTTGTTGTCCCTTTCACCTCCCCTGTGAGGTTGTCAAAATCAGTGCAGATCTGCCTATGTCAGGACAGAAGCCCCTTGTGCTTGCTTACATCTGAGGTTCTTGCTTTCCTGCAGATTTTGGCCAGGTGGTTCCTTACTATCTTGTTGGCTATTTGACGTTCCTAATTAGGTTATTTTATATTATAACCTGAATTTTATTTTTTAATTTTTCTGAAACCTTTATTGAATTTGTAACAATGTTGCTTCTGTTTTATGTGTTGGTTTTGGGGCCCCAAGGCATATGAGATCTTAGCTCTCAAGGATTGAACCCACAGCCTCTGCATTGGAAGGGGAAGTTTTAACCACTGGACTATAAGGGAAGTACCCATAACCTGCATTTTAAATTTGTTTTTATGGAAAGATTGGATGGCTTAACCTAGACCAGCAATGGTGGAAACAAAAATCTCTGCCTTTTCTCAATTCTTGATTATCATTAACTTATGATGTGTATATCATACCTTTCCCTTATACCTATAACACTTATAAAAGGAATACTTTCAGAACAAGAACACTTAAGTTGGATTGCTAGTCAGAACTATTTAATTGAATCCTTTTTTCCCCTACAAAGTGCTCAAGTCTGGGCTAGGGGGAGAGGAGGGTGGGGCTCATTTTATCTTAGGGTTTCTGCCTCTATGGGCATCCTTAGAGCTAGGCATCGTCCTGTCTTATCTTCAATTCCAGGTCAAGTGCATTCCTGTCTGAAAGCCCCTTTGGTTCAACACCTCCCTTTGCTTCTCCTGTGCTCTTCTGGGTACCCTGAGGTCACTACACTGCAACTGTTGGGGTAACTCGGTAAGGCCATCTAAGATATTTGATGTTGTCCCCTGACTTCCAGAAGGGTGAGAGCTGTGCTGCTCTGGTGTGAGCATGGTGGGATTTGGAGCAGCTCTAAGGGCTGCTCCAGTCCATCCCTGCTTCCTCTCCCTAGGGGGTCTGTCGAGGATCAGAAGCACCACCAGTGCCCCTGCTTTCAGAGTCCCCAAAGCTAGTTGATTCTTCTTACCCCAAGCCCAGCACCAGGCCCAGAACACCACTCCCCTTAGACTCACACTGGCACCTGAGCTCCTTCTGCTTGTAATAAATATAAAATAGAGCTTTTCCAGAAAGGTTATTTAACATTAACATTGGATTCCATTCCAAATGTGGTCTTCTTGTTCCTCTTTCCTGCCTTTTGATCATTAAAAAATTTTTTTCCAATTTAGAATAAATTGGCACACCAGATGGAAATATCTTTTTCTCTCTGCAAAAGAACCATTGTATTAAAATCTGACCTCTGACTTGCCTCTGATAACACATGGTGTGTAAACTGACTTTCATCAGTTGGCTGATGTGACTTCCTTTAAAATCTAATCAGCAGCTCTTTCTGCACTTTACTTTTACTCCTGAAGTGGATTTTGCTATTACTGGTATTTGTGAAAACATGACTGCAGCATAAACATGGCAAGCTCAATCTGTCTAGCACCAAATATTAAATTTTGGTAAAAAAAAAAGAAAAAGTTACCTGTTATAAAACTTCCCTAAAACAGTTACATTAAATATATCAAATGCTAATCATGAAAAGTGATCATTTCTATGCTAGGTTAGTATTTGTTTTAAATATATAGTTAAAATCTTTGTATGTTTTGTTATAAAAATACAGATTTTTATCTACCAAGCATCTATGTCCAGTCTAATAGTACAATTACTTTTTCTTTTCTTTTTAATGTGTGCCAAGTATGGGCTTGAAAAATTATTTGCAGACTTTGTTTGGAGACTTAAACCACCTACAGTGAAGATTTTGCCCCATTACTTCATTCATCTATACTTTCCCGAAACATTTATTTGTGGATAATTCATGCTTTCTCAACTTTTAGCAAAATTAGCAACTAAGATGTTGGTGATGATTTTTATTTTTATATATTTCCTACTGTTAAGAACCTGAATTAACTTTTTGGTCCTCTACTGTGATCCGATTTTGTTTTCCTTCAAGGGCTCTGAAAACCTTTCTTTTTATTTCCTATCTGATCCTCACTTATGAATTTGTTCACTTCATTTACTCAACAGATATTTTTAAAATAACCCTACCAGGACCTGCGCTTGCCATAATTTACCAGAGCTTCCAAAGCCTTATATTCTTTAATTATAGTTTTTTAGATCGTGCAAATACTGTCTTTAAACTACTCTAAACATAGCATTTACTTTTTTCTAATTGCAACACCCCACCCACAAACTTTATATTCTTTCAACCTTCTGCCCAGTCAGTATTACAGTGGCCTTGAGCCAAAAGCAATAAAATTCTCAACTTATTTTTCATACATTTTAAAAAATCTTTTTCTCCCCCAAATTACAATTTTAAATTATTTACTTTTTATTCAAGTTGTTCCTACTTTAAAAACGTATTTTTTTCCCCAAGACCCCTAGCATTTTCCTTCTGGGAGGAAAATGAAGAGCTCATCTTCAAGCCATTCAGATACACAGAGCTTTGCCGAGGTACATGACTGTCTTCCTGGCCAGCTGGTGGTGATACCACCACTGAGCTGGAACTCTGCTCACATAACTACAGGCCTAGCACTTTTCTCTTTTTTGCATGCCCTTCAAAAGAGGCCCTATCCATTTTCTGTAGCTCTGTCTTTTCTTTTACATACTGGGAAATATTTTCCATAAATTAAAAAAAAACAAAAAAAAACTTCCAAGTTGGTTATCAGTGAATCACAGTTACACTTTAATTTAGCTTTAGCGTCTTGTTCTGATATTTTGAAGATAGAAAGCATGGACCAGAGAGCAGTGTTTAAAAAATGAAGGCCTACCCAGTTGGTCCAGCGGTTAAGATATTGTGCTTCCATTGCAGGGGACACAGGTTTGATCCTTAGTCAGGGAACCTAAGGTCCCACATGCTGTGAGCCATGGCCAAAATGAATGAATAAATAACTTTTTAAAAAGACAGAAAAAATATAATTGACCATTTTGGAATATGTTTGATGGTCCAGTCTGTTTTTTCTTTAGAAAATTCAACTTATACCCTCCTAAACTCCTCAACCTCACTCACTCTTTCTTAAGCCTTCTCAAACAGTTTAACCATTTTATCAAAAAAAGAGAAAAAAGATAGTAATGATTGCATAGTGTGCAATACAGATAAATTTATATTAGGCAAAATTTGAGGCAAATTCAGTTGTACATTGAATCCTCAGTTCTTATTGTAGAATTTCCAGTTTTATCTCTAAATCCATTCATTTCCATTGTTTCCTAAGTTTGTGAAGTACCATGAAGTTGGTTACACATAACTGTGTGGTCCAGCCAACTAAATCTACCTAAATTACTGAGTTCCAATATTCTTTTCCTAAATAGTATAAATAAATACAGCTGTTGGGCCATTGTGTCACTAATACAACAATGCTTTAAGTAGTTATTAAAAAAAAAAACTCGCATTCATCTATTGTGTTTAAATTTACCATGTGACTGAGAACTAATAAAACATAGACATTAAAATACTCTCTATGGGATTTACCTTTATCAGGAGTTTTGATTTTTAGAACACGTTTTGCTCAAAAATTCCTACTCTGTTGTTACTTGTTTATCATCTGCATTGAGCCCTTATGATGTGGCAGGCATTGTTTCACAGCTTTGCCTGTGCGTTCACTTATGTCATCCTCACGGTCTTCTGAAGGAAGTTGGTGAGCAAATAGTCAGGAGGGAACTCATTTAACCGAAATAAGGCTTTAGCGAGTTCCCTACAGGAGAAGCTAAAATCTTATTAGCTGTTCTGTAGTTAATAAGTTGTTTATTTCATGGAGGGAATGAGACAAATGCCAAGTAGCAAATGCAGTAGGATTAGACAGCTAGCAACATACTAGTGTTTCATTTGTAAACTATTTTGGCAGCTGCCTACTGCTAATATCTCAAGATAGTAATAATGAATTCTATTAAGAGACATTCCCCAGCACTTTTGTAAAAAGAGGAAATGGCACATATTTGCAAACGCATGTTACCCTTGCAGTCACACACATTTTTTTCCTTATGTTGACATGAAACAAATAATTGGAAAGTAAATTTCCTTTGTACTCAGACTCAACAAATAGGGGTAATGGTTTTTATTGCCTAGTTTTACCACTGGGTCAGTATTCAAGTGTGAATGGAATGATTTTGTTTCCACTAAAGCTCCTAATACCTGAGCCAAGTTGTTACTTTGATTTGTCGATAATAAAAGGAAACCAGGCCACCCGTGTGTTTTTCACAAAATAAAAATTTGACCTTAGCTGGAAGTCAAGGCTTAAGGATGTTGGCAAACCAGATAATGCTTCCATTTTCCCTGCGGACTGCTGAGGAGTGCCTGGAAATTGTGAGATCGTGAATGACAGTTTCCACGATGTTTGGAAGAAATGTTTTGGGGAGTTTGTCTCACTCTGTCATCATAGGTTGGAAAAGTTTAAGATTTCAGCAATCCTGGGCCATAGCTTCAGTGACCACTTCTAGGAGGTCCTGGATTCTGATTATCAGAAGACCATTGTGTTAAGAGGCCGGAGCCTGTGCTCACAGGGAAGAGAGCAGCATTGGCTGCGCGTGATTGTAGGGGCTGAAATGGAAGTCCTTTGACAGAGAGAGGTTACCTCATTTAAAGGAGAAGGAAACGGCAACCCACTCCAGTATTCTTGCCGGGAGAATTGTATCAACAGAGGAGCCTAGTGGGCTACTGTCCTTGAGACTGCAAAAGAGGCAGACACGACTTAGCGACTCAAGGTCTTCATTTAAAGGGGACTCCTGGGTGGTTCAGTGGTAAAGAAACCGCCTGCCAAGCAGGAGACTTGGGTTCGATCCCTGGCTTGGGAAGATCCCCTGGAGAAGGAAATGGTAACCCACTCCAGTATTCTTGCCTGGGAAATCCCATGGACGGAGGAGCCCAGTGAGCTTACAGTCCATGGGGTCTCAAAAGAATTGGAGACAACTTAGTGACTAAACAACCTTTTTTAAATAACAGGAGTAGTAGTGACAACATAGAAATTAAACCACAAAATACATTGTTTCACAGTGTGAGACTCCTTGGATATAAAATTCTGTCTAAAGGATGTGTTGTCTCTGCTTAGCTATTCAGTGAATGGGAAAATCCGGTCATAATAAACACCTGGTTTCTTCTATTTTCTTTTCAGCGTTGAGGCTCTGGTTTAGTAAGTCCTTTACACTTCACGCTATGCTATGTATTCCTTTTATTTTTTTTTTCACTCAAATTTCCATTTTATTGACAACAACATGAACATCCTAACAAGATAAAACTTCAGAGATTTTCCTTTATACAAGTATTTTACTTAGCTCTCAAATACACCAAACATTTTAAAGTCTCTTTGAAGAAATAGGGAATATGTATTATCTCCCCCTTTCTTTGCATTTTTGAAATTCTTATCTTCAAAGATACATTTTTTTAAGTATCTTATATTGGAATATAGCCAATTAACAATACTGTGATTGTTTCAGGTGGACAGCAGAGACTCAGCCATACAATACAGGTATCCATTCTTCCCCAAACTCCCCTCCCATCCAGGCTGCCACATAACACTGAGCAGAGTTCCCTGTGCATGCAGTAGGGCCTGATTGGTTATCCATTTTAAATATAGCACTGTGTACATGTCCACCCCAAATTCCCTAACTATCCCTTCTCCCCACCCTTTCACCCAGCACCCATAAATCCATTCTCTAAGTCTGTGAGTCTGTTTTGTAGAGAAGTTCGTATGTGTCGTTTCTTTTTAGATTCTGTATATAGGGGATGTCATACAATATTTCTCCTTATCTGTCTGACTTACTTCACTCAACATGACAATCTCTAGGTCCATCCATGTTGCTGCAAATGGTATTATTTCACCCTTTTTAATAGCTGAATAATATTCCATTGTATGTGTGTACCACATCTTCTTTATCTACCTCTGTTGATGGACATTTAGGTTGCTTCCATGTCTTGGCTATTGTAAACAGTGCTGCAATGAACATTGGGCTGCACTCATCCTCTCAGATCATATTTTTCTCTGGGTATATGCCCAGGAGTGGGATTGCAGGGTCATATGGTAGCTAGATCGCTTGAGGTTGAGGAAGGAAACTTGTTGGTCCAGCTAGATTTCTAAATAGGAGGAGGTAACAAGCATTTATTCAGGGACTTTCGATGCAGTCCCTCATGTCCTCCCCATAGTAACCTATGGAGTAGTTGATGTTCTTGTCCACATTTTATAGTTGGGAAGAGTAAAGCTTACTGATATGAAATAACTTGCCTTAGGATGTGTACCAGTGCAAGTGGCAGAGCTGACTCCCTCCTAATTCTAATGCCCTGTTTTCAATCATTCTTTTCTCTTTCATCTGTTAATGTAACAGATGTCATGTATGCTACAATTGTCAAAATGAAGATTATTCTGATGATTAAAACATACGTGTAAACTGTCCTTGTGGATGCAGATGAACGCAGTGAAGAAATGGAGAAGATGAGGTGGTCTCTTTGAAAGTGATTTTCCTCAGGGGCTTTTTGGAATGTTGTGTGTAATCTTTAGAAGATGTGGATTTGAGCAAATGCTGTTAAAAGGCAATAAATGTTAGTCTGGAGGAGGCTCTGCAGCCATTTTCAGAATGGTAGTGTGTGGAACTGAACCCAGCGTTTCGCCTCGATAATACAAAGCTTCAGTGTTCTAGTGGGTGAATGCATACACTCAGGAATAAGTGTCCTTAGAAATAATCACAGTGACTTACATGTAACTCTAGACCTGGCCTTGTTCATTATGTGGGAGCTGCACAGTTGAGCATTCATGAGTTACAAGTTCCCAAGGCCCCACAAGCTACGGGCCTGTTCTCTGGATGTACTAGAGGTTTCACTGACATTTCCCCAGCTCAGCACAGAATTTTAATCTTTCATGGGTCAAGGAGCCTGTGTCATATACACAGCCTCATTACCAGAACCAATTGCAAAAGAATATGAAGAAAATACACTGAGGTAATGAAACACAGCCTTCAGCGGAACACTTACAGGGTTGGTGTTTAGAAGGGCAGCTAAGACCTGTGCTGAACACTATACTTGTGTGGTTCAGAGCGTCTTCTGAAGGTAGTTACACGTTTCTAGGGGACTCCATTTGATATGTGTTGTGTTTCCATGAGAGTAATTGCCACCTCCTAGAATTACAGCGAGGTTCCTCTGGGTATTCATGATACCTTTCTTTCATCATGTTCATCAAGGCTTTTTCATAAATTCTCATTAATTATCCTAGCAACTCTCTGGAATAGGTGGTATAAGTATTATAAATCTTTACTAAAATAAAGCAATGTTAAAAATTCCCTAAGACCTTCTTGTGAGCCCGTATAATAATAGAGATAACCCAAGTTTGCCAAGTTTAGTTGGCCTAGTACTTCATTTTGTCTCAGAACAGACAGAAGCTCAGGGCCACCTGAATGATGTTTGGGATGAAGTCTTTCTTATTGGGACCAAGATAATTGTGTGCTATGAAACATGATATGGCCTCATTTTCATTTTGAGAGTTGGTGCTGTAAATACTATAATAGATGAATTAAGTAATTCAGCTAATTATACCCATTTTTTTTATGTTCGCCTACAAAACTAGCATGTGATCCCTGAAATAGAGAAGGTTAAATGTTAAAATGTTTCTACCTTTGTTTTGATGTGGTGTATATGTTTATTTTAATGAGACTGAAAACTAAACCATTTCTTTGCTGCTAATTCATGCTGGATTACCTTCTTATTTCCATGAGACATTAAAATTTTGAAGTTTGTCTACATGATAGCACTCTGCTTGGATCTGTGTATAGTTGCTATAAAGTACAGAAAGAGTTATTACCTTAAAAAAGCTGATATAGACAGGGGCTTGAGCAAAGTGAAGAATACAAGAGTCAAGGAGATATCTAACTTTATCCTGTAGACCAGGAGTTAAGAAATTCAGTCCTGTGGCCAAATCCAGCCCACACAATTTTGATATAACCTGTAAGCTAAGAATGGTTTTTTAAAAGTTCTGGGGAACTCATTGTTATATCTCCTTTAATGATATCATTAAAAATAGTGTTCGTTAATTAACAACACATGATATATTCTTTATAAAGCTCTGTGGAAGAAATTTCTATTCAGTCTTAGTATCAATAGCAGAAAGGTTGTATTTTTTCTGAGGATTTGTGTGTGTGTGTGTGTGTGGAGTATATTCTATGACTGTCCAGGTCAGTCCACTTCAAGATCCCTGCCAGAAAGCTCAGAAGTGGGTTTGTAGCTCATTTTCTATTTTTGTACCAGTTTCATGCTTGATATCACTCACTTTATGTCCCTATGTTGTTTTCTCTTTTCATTTTCACACCCACTCAAAAGTGAGGTTTTGCTATGCTTTGTGGATCTAGTAAGTCATAAAGATATATTAAACATGACACATATATTAAGAACATTAAAACATATATTAAAGGGACTTACCTAGCAGTCCAGTGGTTAAGACTTCGCCTTCCAATACTGTGGCTATGGGTTTGATCTCTGGTCAGGGAGCTGAGATCATATATGCCTCATGGACAAAAAATCCAAAACATAAAGCAGATGTAATATTGTCACAAATTCAATAAAGACTGTAAATAAATCTATTTAAAAAATATATGTATATTAAATAAAAGATAAGATGTATTGAAACTTCAGCTCCAGAAACTCACAGAGCATTCCTCATGGTCTCACTTCAGAGAAGCCTTCACCTTTTCCCTACTGTTCCATGACTTTCCAGGGCTCTGTGTCTGTAGGACCTTATTATGGAAACCAATCCTGAAAATGCTTATTAAGTGCTTTGTGATCTAATGATCTGTCCTTGCTGCAGGCTTATCAGAACCCCTTGAAGTTGGATAAAGACGTAGATCAGATGTTCCTCATCTAGAGTCCAGAGGACTTAGGAGGGTTGTGAACTTGGATGGAGAAATTATTTTTATAACCTGTAATAGAAATTTATCACTTCTTTCAATGATGATCACAGACAACAAATCATCACATTATTAATAGTGCTTATGATTATGTCAGCAATAGAAGACACAGATATTTTCAGATCCCATAGGTTGTTGCTTATGTTGCTGATGTCATGAAAATTTCTGTGTTCTTTATTTCTCTGAAAATAAGGTAATTATTATAGCTGCCCATCTAAACATCAGGATCTTTTTATTTAATATCCTGATAAAGAAGTGTATTTATTACCATCCTGTAGTTTTTTTAAAAAATTGATAACTGTAATTCGTTTTTACTTTGCATTCCTTTGTGTTTTATTTTATGCATTTAAAAACATTTTTCTGAGAAGGGTCAATAGACCACCAAAGGAATTCTTCTAAAAGGATAAGAAAGTTCTGTATGTGGGTACACCCACGCAGGCCCACACACACAGTTTTTACAAGCAGTTCCAGAGGGTTCACAGAAGTCCAGAGAAGGTTCATATCTAATAAGCAGTTTAGAAACTCAGGCCCTGTTAGCTAAAATCCGTGATAGAAGATCCACATGAGGGAGGGGGTTTATTTTTATTTTTTTTGAGGCCCAGTTCAAATGAATCACTTCTAGGAATCAACCTACAGGGCTTAGTCATAATCTTAGACATAGTATTAATTCTGGCTGTCATCATCTAGAATTATCTCTTTCATCCATTAAGCAAGGAATGTACAAATCTTCATAAAAATAATCTCTTGGCTTTTGCGATATCAACTCTTGACATTTTTCAGTGAGGAATTACAAATCTGCTACTTTGGGGACTTCCCTGGTGGTCTAGTGGTTAAGAATTCACCTTCCAATGCAGAGGACTGAAGTTTGATCCCTGGTTGGGAAATTAAAATCCCACATGCAAAGGGGCAACTAAGCCTGCATGCCACACGAAAAGATCCCACATGTCACAACTAAAACCTGATGCAGCCAAATAAATGGATACATTTTTTTTAAATCTACCACTTCACTCTTTGACTTTTAGTTTGTATTGGAAAGAGCTTCGAGTCTTTGAATGGTCAGAAATGGATATGTACATGTTTCATAAATTTGGAATTGGATAAAAAGTACAAATGCTGCCAGATGTTAAGTACGTAATGCTTTTCCTATTGTTCTGTTCTAAATGTTTTTGTTGCTAGTGTCTGTGCTAATCAAGCATATTTTTTTTGTTCACGAAGCCACAGTTCATTTGAAAGTATCATTCTCTGCTAATATTTGTGTGTTGTACATCCCTGGTTAGGAGTTGCTTTACACTTGCATGACTTTTATGTTTTCTTCTGTTCCTTTTATTGTACTGGAATTGTGAATTCGCTCCTTATTTTATTGAGATCTGAGTGAGACCTTAGAGATTACCTAGTCTAGTGTTTCTCAACGCTGCTAAACTTTACCAAATATTGATGCCTGCACACCACTCCCAGAGAACTGGATTGAATTGATCTGCATGGGGTCCTTTAAAACTTGGGTAAGAGGTTCCTTGGTCTGGCCTGGCTAGAGAACCACCACCTAGCTTACTTCCTGCCCCATACAAATGTGGAGCATGGCAATGTGCCTGAGGTCCTCCAGCTAGCTAGTAACAGATGGGTTTTCTCTACTTCAGAATGCTATTTGCTCTTTAAAGATTTTTTTTTACCCAAAAATGCTAGGCCAGCTAACTCAGACTTTTGTGATGGCCACATTCCTCATGGAATATTTAAAATTAAATAGTACAGCTGCAACATTTAAAAACTTGCCATTCTTGTCCTATTTTAACATTACCTAATGAACAGACAGCTTTCTGGAAAAACCTGGAGATTATTCTTTCTTGGTCAGTTGTTCCTGGCTGTGGTAACAATTTATCCCTGGACATTTGCCCCATTCTTGAATCACAATTAAGAGAGTGGCTTATTTTTGTAAGTAGCTTATAATTCTTAATAATATAAGTCTCCAGACCTTACTGTTGAACCTAATGTGTCCCAATGGGAATAAATCTAAAAAGAGTACCTTGTCACATTTGATGGCTTTGAATATTAAAGATCCACGTTGGAAGAACTCCCCAAAAATAAGCCTGCCTTTCCATGTGATTTGTCAGCATAAACCCAACATTTCTAGGATGTACATATAAGTATCTCATCAGCAGAAATGCTGTTCATTTATATATTTCATGCCTATCTGAACTTACTAAAATGAATCAAATTAATTTATAACTATTCTGACTTTTTCACCCACACTAATAAACTTCTTGCCTTGTTTAATCTGATAAAGGATTTTGATCAACTTTATATATCTCATTGAGCTTAAAAATTAATTATACCTTGCCTTATATAACGCATCTTCACAGAAATTATTCATTCTTGATGCAGTAAATGAGAGGGAAAAAAAACAGATTTAATATAGATAATAGGCTTAAAGAGATTATGTGACTCAAGCTAGTGCAATTCTTTTTTTTCTAATTTATTTTTTACTGCAGTATAGTTGATTGACAATGTTGTGTTAGTTTCAAGTGTGCAGCAAAGTGATTCAGTTTTATGTGTGTGTGTGTGTGTATATATATATATATATATATATACACACACACACAGAGAGAGAGAGAGCCATCAGGGGAGCCTATATATATATATTCTTTTTTAGATTATTTTCCCATATAGATTATTACAAA
Source organism: Antilocapra americana (assembly GCA_007570785.1). NCBI lineage: Eukaryota > Metazoa > Chordata > Mammalia > Artiodactyla > Antilocapridae > Antilocapra > Antilocapra americana. The sequence continues at coordinate 17,041,788 of ML664183.1, read as the reverse complement.
ATATTGAGTATAGTTCCCTGTGCTATACAGTAGGTTCTCGTTGGTTATCTATTTTATATATGGCAGTGTGTATATTCTAATACTATCACTCAGTCATGTTCAACTCTTTGAGACCCCATGGACTGTAGCCCACCAGGATTCTCTGTCCGTGGGATTGTTCAGGAAGATTACTGGAGTGAGTTGCCATTTCCTCCTTCGGGGGATCTTCCTGACCCAGGGATTGAACCCACATCTTCTGTGTCTCCTGCATCGCACATGGATTCTTTACCCACTGAGCCATAGAGGAAGTGTATATTTTAACTCCAAATTCTTAATTTATCCCTTCCCCTGTCAATGACAATTCTTAAATCAATGGCAGGTTTTCTGATCTACAGTTGGTTTCTTTAGGACAAGAGCTTCCATTTACCTTTTTTTTCCTTCTGTCTCATTTTTTTTTATTAGTTTTGCCATACAATGATATGATATCGCCATGGGTTTGCATATGCTCCCCCTCCAGAACCCCCCTCCCTCCTCCCTCCCCCTGGGAAATCTCGATGCACCAGCCCCGAGCATCAATCCTGTCTCATTTTGAAGTGAGTTTGGTTATAACTATTTTGGAAAAGACCCTGATACTGGGAAAGATCAAGGGCAGGAGGAGAAGAGGGTGACAGCGGATTAAATGGTTGGATGGCATTACCAGCTGAGTTTGAGCAAACTCCAGGAGATAGTGAGGGACGGGGCAGCCTGGCGTGCTGCAGTCCATGAGGGTGCAAAGAGCTGGACACAACTTAGTGACTGAATAACAATTTTGAAAACAATGTGTCCATATATATTAAACATATCAAAATTCAAATTTTCCTTTTCCTATAATTCTCTTTAAAACTATCGAGACAGAAAGTAAACTTCACCTATAGCAGGTCAGACTATCTTAGAATCAAAAATGACATAGATTAAATGGTTCGGCCTCTAGTAACCAGGATAGAGAAGAAAGGGAAAGAAGGGCTTCTACGCTAAGCCCTCTCACCATCCCTGTGTAGAATCAGCAGGGAGAATTTCCTCCCCAAGGAAGAGCTATGTTTCTCTTCTAGATCATCTTTCATTTTTGCAGGCAATATAATTTCAAAGTTTTGTAGAGTAGAATCCCTTTATCAAGTTACTCTGGGAGAGCTATCTGCTATCTCTTTATGAGACAACAACATTATCTATGCAGTGAATAAGGTTTATGTTATACCTGTGTATGTGGATTGCACTTTGAACCACTCCATATCTAAGACTGATTCTAGATCTGTACCTGCCAAAGAATGAACGTTTAAAAAGTGTGATCACAGAGATGAGAAAGCAGTCTTTTTTTAAAAGCTATGCTTAGCCTTATGAATGTAGATAAGCATTTTAATGAATTAATTTTGATTAGATTTGATGGAACAAAGATTTAAGCATAAAAATATAAAACCAAAAAGCTACAAGAAAAAAACTATGAATCTTATGATTTCATAGCTGGGAAGACTTTTCTAAGTGTGACACAAATTCAGATACTACACACACACAAATACACATACAAAATTTTTAAAAAATTAAAATAAAATCAGAAGACAAACAACAACCTGTGGGAAATTTTATAATGCAGAGAAGACATAGTTTTGCATTTCAAAATATACAGCATTCCTACAGTTCAATATTTTAAATTATCAACAATCCAATAGGGAAAAAACTGTGAGAAAAGAATATGAAGTTCACAGAAGAGGAAATGCAAATGACTCTTAAATATATGATAAGATGCTGAATCTCATTCATTATAAGAAATACAAATTAAAAGTATGAGATTGAATTTTTCACCTATTAGATTGGCACAGGTAAAAACTTAACATGTGTTAACATGTGTGAGAGAAAAAACATTCTCATGCATTGCTAGTGAGATATATATATTAGTACAATCTCCATAGAGATGTTTAGAAATATCTATTAAAACTTTTCTTTGAGCATATTCTTTGAGCTAGCAATTCAAATTCTAGAACTTTTTTCTATAGAGATCTTGCAAATGAGTGAGATGACTTATATATAAGGATATTCTTGGTAGTGTTTTGTAACAAAGTGTTGGAAACAACCTAAATATCAATCAATAAAAGGATTGTTTAAGTAAATACTATGTACTTTTCTATTATTATTATAATATATACATAGTACAGATTAATTTGCCGCTGTTTAAAAACAATGAGGTATCCCTGAATTATACCAATCTGGAAAGATTTCTAAGCATTTTATTAAGTAAAAAAGGCCTGATAAAAAAGAGTGTCTGGTTACATTTGGGAGAAAAAGGAAAAAAAGATGTGTATAGTTATAAGCACATAGAATATACCTGGAAGGAAGCATAGTAAATTAATAGTATTACTGCCTGCAGCAAAGAGAACTGAGTGGCTGGGTAGGAAATTTACTTTTCAAAACGAGAAAGCTGTATTTATCTATCTTTCTAGATAATGTATATATAGTCAGAAACTGTGAAGGGTCTGTGACTTTATCCCACTTAAAGTCTAGTTACCTTGCCACAGTTTCACAGACAATGGCAGAAAACAGCTCCTGAACAGAAAACAGCAATCATGAACATCAGCTTTTGTGTTGGTTTCTTGTGCCCCATCTCCCAAAAGAGGCATGCATCTAGATGGATACCTGCACAAGCGGTGAGTTGTATTACAGGAAAGAAAGTCTAAGTGAAGGGAACCTGAATCTTTTTTATGATGGGCAGTAGGGAGGCTGGGCTTCCCAGGTGGCTCAATGGTAAAGAATATGCCTTCCGATGCAGGAGACACAAGAGACTCGGTTCAGTCCCTGGGTCGGGAAGATCCCCTGGAGTAGAAAGTGGCAACCCGCTCCGGTATTCTTGCCATGAGATCATGGACAGGGGAGCCTGATGGGCTACAGTCCATGGGCCGCAAAGAGTTGGACATGACTGAGCACACACACACACAACACTCGCCCTTTGTTCTAGAGGAGATATTATCTCTCTCAACTAAGACTATTCACTATACAAACATCCTTGAAAAGATAACCTGAAATAAAAAGCAGTTAACTTTCTGCACAGCAGAAGATGAGCAGAGACACAAGAGAACAATGGAGAAGTATCTGAATCTCTTATTTATTTGTAATATTGTGCATTCATATACATTTATGGGCTTTTTCTGGGGGGTTGGGTATTATATTTGGCCACTCAATGCGGCATGCAGAATCTTAGTTCCTTAACCAGGAATGGAACCTGTGCCATTAAGTCTTAACCCACTGGGCCACCAGGGAAGTTCCCATATATGAAGTTTGAAGACTAACAGTAACTCTTAATCATGTGAGCCTCTCAGATAAATTGTGTGGAGTGTGAACTCGTTGGTCATTGGTCACATAACTAGGCCCAGATCCGGTGTCACTTAACTGCCTCGATCAAAGAATGCAAGGGCCACAAACCGCACTCTGCCTCTGGCCCCCTAGGGTAATGTAAGTTACTGGTCAGGAGGAGCCCCAACCAAGAGCAAAAGCATGCATGAATCACCACAGGGGCCTCTCCCCCACTGCAACGGACAATGAGGGGCTGCCGCTTTGGGCGTTTGTAGTCCTCTCAGTTTGGGGGACTAGACCCATTATTTTCTTTAGCATTGGAGTGAGTGCTAAAGAAAGTGCTTCCTTTATTTGGCTTCATTTAGCTCAAATGCTCACTGAAATCAGTTTTAGGCCTTTCCTTTGCAAAGTATGAATTGAAAACGGGTGATGAGGAGGGAGAGACTTTCTTGGCCTTGGCACCTGGGTAACAAAGTAGCCCAGGAACAAGCGTTCATTCATCCGTGGGACACACTGGATTTGTGTCCTAGAGTTCAGGGTGGGCCCGGAGGAGTCACGGTGGGTCTGTGGAGGGATGAATTAGCGTCCTGTTAGAAAGGTGCTGAGCCCCTTCTTGGTCACCTTGAATGCCCTCTTTCTGCAGCAACCACAGCAGTGGCCCATAGTTTTAAACTTTTTGTTGAAGTATAGTATAGGTATATGAAACTATAGAAATCTTAAGTGTTCTGCCCAATAAATTTTCATACAGTGAAGACACTTGTGTAACCAGCACCTGGATTAAGAAACAGAATACTATCTGAATCCCAGAAGCCCCTTCCAATTGCTAACTCTCCCCCGACAGGTAATCATCTGGTTATTTTTGCCTGGTTCTGAACCATAGAGTACAAATAGAATGGTATGCCATACACTCTGTATATGGCTTCTTTTGCCCCAGGTTATGTTTCTGAGAGTCCTCCATATTGCTGTACTGTTTGGGTGGGGTTGGAATTTGTTCATCCTCATTGCTGCTTAGCAGTCATTCTCAGTCAGGGTACTTTTCTCCTCGGGACATTTGGCATTGTTTGGAGACATTTTCTCATTGTTACAACCAGGGAAGGAGGGAAGTTATTGCTAACCATCTTATAATGTACAAGACAGCCTCCCTCAGCAAAGGCCCAAAATGTCAATAGTGCTGAGGTTTTAAAACCCTTCTGTATAATCATAATACCCCATCATGTGAATATACCATAGTTTATTTACTCACCTATTCCTTAGAGCCTCAACTACAGCATTCACGAACATTTACAACTCAGGCCTGGCTTCAAAATTCTTGAAACCATGCTTACTACAGTCTCATCAAAACAAAAAATTACCAAATAAGATATGCTTTTTATACTTAGAATAAGTGTTAAAGTCAAATGAATTGCTATATACAGTCTTAGTCATAGACAAAAATTGGGTATTTTGGAATCACTACAAGAATTTAAAGAGATTCTGAATGAGAGGATGCAATGTGCTAAATCCAGGTTTTTACCAAATAATAAATATCTGAGGGACTGTTGTTAAAAACATCTTTATTGAAATAAACTTACATATCATAAAATTCATATAATTTATTAAATAAGTATACAAGGCAAAGATTCTGAGTAGATTTACAGAATTGTGCAACCCTCACCACCATCCAATTTTGGAACATTTTCATCACACCCAAAAGATTCCTTGTGCCCATTTGTAGTCACTCCTGTTTCTACCCTGACATCATTACTTCATTCTTTTTTATGGCTGCATAGTATTCCATTGTATGGATATGTCACATTTTGTTTATCTCTTCACAAGTTGATGGACAGTTGGGCTGTTTCCAGTTGTGGATATTATAAAAAAAGAACATGAAGGGTTTTTTAATTGAATTATACTTGATCTACAATGTTGTGTTAATTACTGCTGTATAGAAAAGTGATTCAGTTATACCATATATATTCTTTTATATTGTTTTCCATTATGGTTTATCATAGGATATTGAATATAGCTCTCTTAATTACACAGTAGGACCTTGTTGTTAATCCATTCTATATGCTAAATCTTACCTCAGCTAACCCCAACCTCTCTCCATCCTTTCCCCAGCTCCCTCCCCTTGGCAACCACCGCTCTGTTCTCCATGTTTGTGATTCTGTTTCTGTTTCATAGACAAGTTCACTTGTGTCATATTTTAGATTCCATGTATAAGTAATAGCATATGGTATTTGTCTTTCTCTTTCTGGCTTACTTCACTTAGTATGATCATTTCTAGGTGTATCCATGTTGCTTCAAGTGGTATTATTTTGTTCTTTTTTTTATGGCTCATTACTACTTTATTGTATAAATGTACCACATCTTCTTTATCCATTCATCTGTTGATGGATATTTAGGTTGTTTGCATGTCTTGGCTATTGTGACTAGTGCTGCTATGAACATAGGAATACATGTATCTTTTTGAATTATAGTTTTGTTCTGATATGAGCCCAAGAGTGGGATTGCTGGATCATATGGTAATTCTAATTTTAGTCTTCTGAGGAACCTCCGTACTACTTTCCACAGTGGCTGTACCACGTTACATTCTCACCAACAATGGAGGAGGGTTCCCTTTAACATGAAGAATTTTGAAGCATAGCTAGGTAAGTGGCAAACACAAGTAGGCTTTTGAAGGAAGGACATGATTCTGGGTCAGATAATCTGTATCATTTTCAAAGATAATTTGTCTAATTAAAAGAAAATAGGAAGGAAAAAAAGACAGGAGAATGGCATAAGGAGTATTAGACTTGAAGGAAAAGGAAACATCTAACATTTAACCATACAGACTCTAGCATTTTTGGAGGAATTTTATAAACAAATAGACTAACCTATAGGGCAGCGAAGCTCTGCCTTAAAGAGAAGGATAAGAATAATTGATTGTACTCAGACACGTCATTAAACATGCCTCATTTTAGTATCCTGTGATAAAATAAATCATACCTTCAAAGGATAGACTACAACCAGAATGGATATACAAAGGACCACTGTATCCATTAATAAAGAATGGTATAGAGAAAGGGGCACTCAGGTGAAGTCAGGCTTATACTTCATAGGATTGTGAAGATCACAGACAAAAGCAGCAGGAAAGTATTATTTAAATCATAAGGCGATCTTTAACAGACATTAAGGCTTGTGTGTTAGTTGCTCAGTCGTGTCCAACTCTTTGAGACCCTATGGACTGGAGTCTGCCAGGCTCCTCTGTCCATGGGATTTCCCAGGCAAGAATACTGGAGTGGGTAGCTGTTTCCTTCTCCAGCAGATCTTCCCCATCCAGGGATCAAACCTGGGTTTCCTGCATTGTAGACAGTTTCTTGATCATCTGAGCCACCAGGGAAGCCCTTTTAAGGCTTACCCCTTACTAAATGCAGGAGACCTCGGTTCGATCTCTGGGTTGGGAAGATAGATCCCCTGGAGAAGGGAAAGGCTACCCACTCCAGTATTCTGGCCTGGAGAATTCTGTGGACTGTATAGTCCATGGGGTCACAAAGAGTCAGACTCGTCTGAGTGAACTGCACTCACTTGCTAAACACAGTAAGACTCCTGAGGCCAAACATATGGAAATTGGCCATTGAGAAACGAAAGGATTCCCTAGAGGTAGAATTGCCTCCCAAACACCAATGGAATGGAGAGCTCCCAAAGTAATGAACCCGCAGCCCAACCCCATCACCTTCACTGAGGCTGTTCAAACAGTAGGAACCTATTCTCTAGGCACATGGGATCATGTGGCTTCGTGGAATGAAAGTTGTTCATTTTATTAGACCTGCATAATTACACAGTAGCTGTGTTTGTGAGATGTCAAGTGAGAATGAAGAGGGTCAGAACACTTGCTGTTGGATTCCCTCTCCTTTCCTCCCTTCTCCTTCCTCATTCCTTCCAGGGGATAACTTTTTAGAAATAATACACAAAATTCTTAACATAGCAACTCAGTCTCTTTTTTTGCAATAGAATAAACAAGATAAGGGACTTTTCACATTACAAAAAGACATCCTTCTTAAGGATTTGTTTATACAGCTTACATATACAGCATTGTATATTCCAAAAGGCAAAATGAAGCTGAACTGTTTAAAAAATTAAGATAAAACAAATCTTATAAGTTTTTTCCCCTCATTTTACTAGAAAGGTAGTTAAGCTATATCACAAATTCAAGCTCATATTTTTAGTGAACTTGTTAGTGTTTTCCAAGCTTATTTGGCCAATGCCTCCTTTTTTATTCCCACAGAAGACCATAGTATCCCAAGGGACAATCTGAAGAATACAGTTTGTGAAATGTTGATGTGGCCAGACTTCTTCATTTATGGCTAGTGCCTTATTTACATTACAGATTGAACTCTCAAATGAATCTAGTTAGTTTAGATGAGAAATTGAGTAGTCCTCCATCCCCGTTAAACAAACTATCAGATTTTTCTAGTGCCTCCAGTGAAGTGGATCGATTGTACTCTTACTGACCATAAAATAATATGATTTCCAGCACCACTCATCAGTCAAGTGCCTTGCGGCACCTAAATGAATTATTTGTCACGAAATCTTATCCTCAATGTTCTAATCACCCAATCTAAGCTGAATAAATATTTTATGTCTTTAGTATGTTTACATTCGGGCTTAGTATGTGTACACTCTGGCTGCAAGAAAACATGCAAGCTTTGTAAATAACAGAGAAGACAAAATTAAAATCTAATATTGAAAATTGTAAATGACATTCATGCTTTTTAAATCATGTTTTTATCATGTCAATTCAAAGAAATATAAGCGTACATTTCTATCCAGGTTCAATAAATGTCTTATACAAGAAAGAAAGGAAAAAGAGAGAGGGGCAGGGGCAGAGAAAAGGAAGAAAGGGAGGGAGTGAAGGAGTAGAGGCAAGGGGTGGGAAAGGAAAGGAAACGCAAAACTATAACTTTTGTTTACCTGATCCAGGTTTCCATCTTGATAGTTATGGCCATAAAATCTCTGTGTTTGCTCCAAATGAAGCTACTGCAGACAGTGTTGCTATAGAAAATGTGCAGGGTGTGTAAGTGGGGTGGCTACAGGGCTCCCTTTTAGCCTGGGCGACATAGGTAAATGGAGGGGACTGAAAAACACAGTCAGGCTGAGAGGTTGAGCTGAGCCAACTGACCGAGCCCTGTATGAGGACAAAGCATCTGGAAGCCTCACTCATTCATCCAAGGAATGGGGTTAGAGGGTAAAGAGGTTTTTGAGCCCTGAGATGCAGTTTGTGCTTCTTCCACAGATCCTGAGGATACTGCAGACTATTCCTAATTAATTGTGTAGCTCCTACATGCAAACTAGGCCCACAAGCATGGTAGTTCAACAGTGTGGGTCTTTGTCTAAGGGAATCATGCCTTCAGCCTTACATCTGCTCTGTTTTCATCACCTGACAGGAACCAAACAGAACTCTGTGGTGTGAATTTGTGTTACTGTGCAAAGTTCCTGCATGGATCCTGCAGAACTGTGGTTGGAAATATTTTGTTTTGCTGTGGATTCATGAAGGTTTAACGACATGGTCAGGCATAGAAAAACAGACTTGTGGTTGCTAAGTGAGGGGAAGAGTGGGAGAGGGGTTGGGAGTTTGGGATTAGCAGTGAACTAGTATGGATAGGATGGATAAACAAGTCCCTACTGTATAGCACAGGGAACTATACTCAGGATCAAGTGATAAACCATAATGGAAAAAGAAAAAGCCCAAGATAGGCAACCCAGCTGCAGTAAGAGCTACTTTTCACTTCTACTTATTCAGAAACATCTTGCTTGTACTACATCTAGCAAAAAAGTAACAGTTGATATGTTGCCTGCCTAGCCAATTTGAATCCATTTATAGCTACATTTTATCCATACAGTCTAAAACATGCAGCGAAATAGAGTGGTGAGGTGATCTTAATAAAGGATCAATGAAGACTGAAGCCCACCCATCAAGTTAATTCTGTATTTAAAAAAAAAATCTTGGTTTTTCCCCTCCAGACCTAGATTTTTGCCTTGACTTAGCTGGTTCATTGTTGCCAGAGTCTTTATTTGTCTACTTGTGTGAAAGCAGCCATGGGGAATATAGTTGCCTGTGGATTGTTTGTCATTCAGGTTGTAGTTGCAAAGGGATGCCACGCTCTGTGTGAGTCCTCAAGGAACGGTTCAGCTGTGCTCATCACAGGTCTGATTCATGGCGTGACATGTCAGTTCCTCAGTCAGCTGTCTCAGAACGTCTGCCTTGTCTTTGAACACTACAGATGATTTGTTTGGCCTGTTTTTGAGCTCTAGGTAAATTAAATCATTCAGTAGATACTTCTTTGGTGTCTGATTTCTTTCAGCGTTGTGTTTGCAAGACCCTTCCTTATTGTTGCGTGTCATTGTACATTGTTCATTCTCATTGCTGTGTAGTGTTCCATTTCAGTGAAACACCACGATTTACTTACCAGGCTGCTGTTGAATGGCAATTGGGTGTCTTTCAATATTTATAACAGCTTGTGAAGTAGGTGCTATTATTCTGTCCATTTGGGGGAGGGGGAAACGAAGGCTTTGGGCAGCTTTGGAATTAATTTATCTCAGGTTACATAGGCCTCTGTGGTCTAGCCAGACCTTAAGGCCAGGTCACTTGACCTGTTATCTCCACCCTCATTCTGTTTCTTTAGTGAAGCAGTTCTTTGATCTGCTTTTTGGCTTTCTTCTGTCCTTTAAACTGATTCGATTGTGAACTTGTAGGACTGGTTGTTGTTTAGTTGCTAAATCATGTCTTTTTTGCAACCCTATGGACTGTCACCCTCCAGGCTCCTCTCTCCAGGGGATTTCCCAGGCAAGAATACTGGAGTATGTTGCCATGATGTATTCCAGCGGATCTTCCAGACGCAAGGATCAAACCTTCATCTCGTGCACTAGCAGGCAGATTTTTTACCACTAGTGTCACCTGGGAAGTGCCTGTAGGACTGGAGCAGAAGACAAATCCCTGTCACCAAGCTACATATGGACTCATCCCTTCCCCTAAGACTAAAGAAAGCTTTGTTCCTGGGTCAGCTTTACTGAGCTTAGAGTAAAGGCTCTCCCAGGTGGTTCCAGTAGTTCACCTGGTGTGTCCAAATCCCTATAAATCCTGTATGTGGACTCAAGCTGGGCTCCCCACTTAAAAAATATATTTAAAAGCTGAATTGACTCTGGAGAGGAGAATTTAGCCCATCTGTTTTGTTTGTATATCTTAGGCTTTAACTGTTTTGGTTCCATGAAATATGAAGATGCCTGAGGACTGTTTGGTAGTTTTTGTTTGTATTTGTCTATACTGAGGGTTTTTTCCCCTGTATTGAGCCTTCCCTGGATGTTTGTAGGGAAAGAAATGTCAGTTCGTACTTTATTTTTTTAGAAACATTTCACAAATGCATTTTTCTTCCTGTTGCTTCCTAGGAGACATTCAAGGGGAGGCTACAGATTAACACTAGAAAGAAAGACCAATTTTCCAGCCCTGGTGTCAGGAACCCAGTATGTTTATAGGATGGAAATGGAAAGGCATAGGCAGGACCCCTCACTCCCAGATTCCATCATGCATCTCTTCCCTACCATCATAGAACGATGCAGAAATTTCTTATATCTTTGCTGTGATGACAGGATAGAGTCCGAGGAAGCCTGCATCTCCTTGAAAGGGACAGATAGTCACACCCAGAAAGGCAGCTCATCCATTTTGTTTCCTGCTCTGGAATGGAAGGGGTAATTTTGACAGCCTTCAAATCTTGATGGAAGTTTTGTTTTTAAATAACAAAGTTAATTGTGCATGTATGTATAGATAGGTTTTAGAAAAAAATTTAAAGGCAGTTAAATGTGCAATCCGTCCTTTGTAGAATTTCATCATTTTCTTCCAGACCCTTCTTTCCACTGTGAGATCTGTGAGCTGTGCTAGCCAGAAGAGCAGCAGGTTTTTGTTTTGGGGTTTTGTTTTGTTTTGTTTTTGAAAAGGGTAATTTAACTCATTGGTGGATAGAGGGGGAGGGGAAAGCTCTTTAAGCATGTCTGAACTCAGTCTTTCTCCACTTGTGAAACTGCGTTCTCTTCTCCCCAGTGTCGTCATATGAATAGTCGTCCTCTTGCCCTACCACTCACACCCTTGCCGTGCCAGGATTCTGTATTCCATCTCAATCACCTTCCTAGCCAATGAACCTACTCACAACTAATTTAAGGCAATGTGGAAAGCTGTTATTTCTTAATATAGGGTATTAGGTCTTGCTGGAAAAAATTATCTAAACTTTGAAAAATATTATGTCTCACATTTCAGAACTGGTTGTAAAACTTAAGTCTCTTGAGACAACACAAATCGTTCTCCTATAAAGTAGTTGTCTTTAGCAGCCAGCAGTTTGGAACCCAGACTTTTAAGCCATCCTTTCCCCCTGGTTGACACCAAAGAAGAAGGGCATTCCTTTGGAAATACTTTATAAAGAGAGAATTTTAAAATGGAGTATTGAAAAAAGAATGAGGCACAGAGATAAATATCTTCAGTGTTCAAATGGCTTATGTATATGATAAAGGCAAGGCTAGAACTTTGTTTCTGAGATGGAAACTGCTAGTAGTGTGGTAGATAAAATACAAGATGTCCAGTTACATTTGAACTTTAGATAAAACCACACATAATTTTTAGTACAGCCATAGCCAAAATATTGCATACTATATTTTTGTCAAATCTATCAACTCACACAAGGTTTTCAATATAGTTTCAGCACAATTTAAATCAATTAATATTTCCTGAACACTTTTGGCATGATAGTTAAGTTCAGAGGCAGCCTTAGGCAGTCTTGTGTGTGTCTTTTACCATTGTATCCACAGCTCCTAGCACAGCTTTTGGCATATAACTGGTGCTCAATGAACATTTTTTTTTAAAAAAAGTTAATCAAAAGAATAACATAAACTCTAGAATACGATGAATTTATGACACATAGAACCTAGGTAAGAACACAAGCTCACACATATAACAAGATAATATGACTTTGTTGTTGTGGTTTAGTCACTAAGACTTGTCCAACTCCTTGCGACCCCATGAACTGTAGCATCCCAGGCTCCATCCAGATTCTTAATATATAAAAGTTTAATTCTACTTCAAAAAGAAATGATAACTGAACAATAGTCTTATCTGAATTTGATGCAATCTTTATTATCTGATTTAAAGCCACTCTACTGGCATATTACTGAAACAACCCTTTGTTTTTCTCCCTTGCTTGAAGTTATACTGACATTCAATTGCATCAGTTGCATCCAAGCAGTAAAATGAGAGAAAAATTGAAGTTCCAGTTGAAAGATTGAGAAATTTAACTACACTAAAAAAAAATACACACACACACACACACACACACACACACACACACATATATGGCAAGCAACACCATAAACAAAATTATAAGCAATATGATTCATAAAGTCAAAGTACAAAGAGCCAATGGGAAGATTACCTAATATATGAAGAGTTTCTATAAATCAATGAGAAAAAGACCAACAATGCAATAGAAAAATGGAGAAAGGGTATACATTTGAAGAATAACTAAAGAAAATACAGTCCTAAACATAGTAAAAGGTCTACAATATCACTCATAATACAAACTAAAATCATATTGAAATACCATTTTAGTCTATCAAATTGGAAGAAATCCAAAAGTTTTGATAATGCACTCTGTGGCAATGCCATAGGGAACCTGAAACTCCCATGTATTGCTAGTGAAAGTACTGGTAAAATCTTCTGTGGATAGCAGTTTGATTATGTGGATCAATATCAAAAATGCCCATACTGATTGACCTAGTAATCTTTTAAGAATTAATCTTATAGACATGGGTTCACGTGTGAGAAATCAAGGTAATTCATTGTTGCATTGTTTGCAATAGTAAAAGTTTGGAAGCCTTTGAATTATCTGTCAAAAGGGAACTGGTTAAATAAATTATGGTATATCCATACAGTAAAACAATTTCCAGGAATAAAATGAATAACAAATCTCTCTGTATCAATGTGGAAAGATTCGCCAACATAGACCAGCAAGGTGTGTCATAGTGTGAAAAAGTGGATTAAACAAATAGTGTATACACATTTTAAAATTTACTTCTACTTGCATAAAGAAACTGACAGGAGGCCTTCCCTGGTGGTCCAGTGGTTGAGACTTTGAGCTTTCACTGCAAGGGGTGCGGGTTTGATCCCTGGTCATGGAACTAAGATCCTGCATGTGGAGTGATGCAGTAAAAGAAAAAAAAGATTCAAGAAACTGACAGGATATACAAGAAACTAATAAAAGTGGATACCTGTTTGCAGTGGTAGGGAAGGTGGAGATGGGGCACTTGAGTGATGGAGGTGAAAGCAAGACTCTTTCATGTATCTTTTGTGTATACATATATATTAATATTTAAAGTTTGTGAGTCATATAGATATTACTTATTCAACAACTAAATAATAAAAAAGAGAATGGCTTATGTATCATCCCAGAAGCAAGAGACAGCTTAAACTCTGAGGGGAACTTCAGGGATTCAGACTGACAGGTGTGTAGAATATGAAATTAAAGAGTGTGAGAGATGAGAAGAAACCTGGGAGCCAGCCTGACACTGAACTAGGTCAGAGCTGGCAGGAGGCAAGGAGTCAAACCAGGTGAGCAAAGGTGATTTCTGAGAAGTTTTAGAACAAATAGACTCCCTTCAGAGGAGGGAGCCCAGCAATGGATGTAAGCAAGGTCCACGTGATCTCTAGGAGCCAGATCTAAGTAGAAAGGAGTTAGGGTTTGGAAAGTATGTCATGAGATAAGCAAGATACACATCATCTAGAGTCCAGACTATACACTCTAGGGTGTGTGTGTGTGTGTGTGTGTGTGTGTGTGTGTGTGTGTAGGGGCAGGGAAGGCTTCTGTTAGGCAGCATTTGTGTATTTTAGTGTTTTTTCCATCAGCCCCAAACACATCTTTATCAAGAAGCTATGGTAACTTCTGACAGTTTATTTGCCAGCTATGGTCTTATTTCTAAACTGAGCTTTTATGATCCCCAAAGACTGCTCAATTTGGAATAAGAAGACCTGGATTTGAGACCCTAAGCAACCAGCTGTATGACCTTGGGTAAAACATTTAACATCTTTGAACCTCAGTTTTGCTGTCTGTGAAACAGACATGAAACAAAACATACTCAGCTGTGTTTTGTGAAGCTCATTGTGCAGCTTTAGATATTCTGCAGTTGCTAGGACAGGTGAGGGAGTGAACACTGGTGCTATTTTTGCCTCTGCTTTAGTTGGTAGACACAGCTGCTCATTCTGCACCTAAATGGAATGGTTTGCTTGGGGCTGAGTGAGAAAAGCAGGGTACAAGGAGCTTTCACAGCTGGACAATAAAGGAGAATGCCGTTAACAATATTGCTTAACTCCTTTAAACAATGAAAGAGTTTTGTGGGAAATCAGATTGCTTTCTACACTGCATGTTTCAGGGAAGACTGAACAGAGGGAAGCAGTCTTCATAATTTTAACTATCATGATCCACTTAATTATTATTATTGTAATTATTCATTACTCTGAGTAACAACTATTTGTCTCATTTTAGCGAACATTTAGTGAGGCCTTGACTACTGGACAGGCCCCCATGGTGTTTTATGTACATTTTGTTATTTCATCCTCATATGACTTCCCTATGGCAACAACTGTTTTGAAAACTATTCTACAAAAGAAGGAATGGAGAGTTTAAGGAATTTGCTCAAGGGCACACATCTGGCAGCTCTAAGAACCAGGATGCAATACCAGTCACATGACACAGAGCCCATGCTCTTAACCTTCACACCATCTGTTTCTTTAAGGCAATGTAATGGAGGCAGGTGGGGTGGGGCAAGAGCATCCGTCTTTCTGCATGGTGAGTTTTAATTCCTGTTCTTAATTTCGTCAGACAGTACTAGCAGGTTTGGCTGCCTCCAAATCTGTAACTGAGCCAAGATTTTGAAAAAATGTGTGACATCTTTATCACCCGATCCTACCACCTGGGCATGCATCTTCTTCCAAGACTATCACAGCCCCTGGCCCTCTACCTTTGCCCATAATAGAATCTGAATAATGAATCGAATGTTATCAAATATCATGGGAATGAAAAATTAGTTTACATAAAAATACTAAACATTCCTTCAGTAAATTCTAGATTCCTCCATGATAAATGTGGGTAGAGCAGACTACTGAGTTCCCAAGCAGTGAAGTAGATGGACATGGCAGCAAAGATAATTTGCTTATTTGCCACCACCCCCTCATCTGCTCTTTTCCTTTCTGCAATTTTAGTTTCCCAAAGTGAAGCAGACTGTAAAATAATAAATGAAAAATCCCAGAAATAAATAAGTTATAAGTTTTAAATTGTGTACTGTTCTGAGTACAGCTTTCCCTGGTAGCTCAGACAATAATGAATCTGCCTGCAATGCAGGAGACTCAGGTTCAATCCCTAGGTTGGAAAAATCCCCTGAAAAAGGAAGTGGCAACCCATTCTATGGAAAATTCTACGGACAGAGGAGCCTGGTGGGTTACAGTGCATGGGGTCACAAAGAGTCAGATGCAAGCGTGACTACAGTGTTGTCGAGTAGCACAGTGAAATCTCACATTGTCCTGTTCCAACCCGTACGGGACACGAAAGGTTCCTTCGTCCAACATGTCCATGCTGTATTTAAGCTACCTGCCCGTTAAGAGGAAAAAGCATACTTTACACAGGGTTCAGTATTATGTGCTGTTTCAGGCATCCACTGGGGGTCTTGGAATGTATTCCCCGCAGAGAAGGGGAAACTACTAGGACCACAATTAACAAGGGTTCTCTAATATGACTAGTGTTTCCTAGACGTGCCAGAGCATTAAAATCACCCGAGGCACTTTAAAAACAAACTACAGGTTCCTGGGTCCTAACCCAGACAAAATGAATCAGAATCTCTTGAAGAGGGTCCTGGGATTTGTTTTTAAAAAATCCTGTGCTTTTAACAAATACCCTCTCAGAGTCTTATCTCAGAGTCTTGAGTAAGTTTGGGAAATGAGCTCTTGGTAGGAACAGGATACTGTGGGGTCAGAGGAAGAAGCTAAGTCTGTCTGGGTGGGGAGATTAGTCAAAGCCTCAGAGCAGTGTTTATGCCCCACCTTCATGAGTAAGCAGACATGTTGGGAGAAGGGCACTCTAAACATGAGAATATGGGTGAAAACGCAGAAGCACAGGGTAAAAGAGAGTTGTTCTGGGGTTTGTATGACTGGAGTTCATGGAGTTCAAGGCCACAGAGGGCAGCAGGTAAGAGCAAGTCATGGCCCAAAGTGAGGTCTATCTACTTCACCATAGAAGCCAAAGGATTTTAAGCAAGAGAATTTTACTGTAAAGGCAAAGGAGAGGATAACTTGATGAGGAAAGAGGTGAGGGGTCCAGTTTGAAGGCTTTTAGGAAGGTTCTCAGGAGTGATTAGCTAATAACAGGTGGTAAGTGCTTAGTCACTCCGTCATGTCCAACTCTTTGAGACCCCATGAACTGTAACCTCTCAGGCTCCTCTGGCCATGGGATTCTCAAGGCAGGAATACTGCAGTGGTTACCCATCCCCTTCTCCAGGGCATCTTCCCGATCCAGGGATCAAACCTGGGTCTCCTGCACCGCAGGTAGATACTTTACTGTCTTTGCCACCAGGGAAGGCCAACAATAGTCTGGTGATTTGAGAGGTATTTCTTAGCTAAAGTTGACAGGACTCAATGATATATTGATTTTATTTTTTTTAATGAGGGAGGGAGCAGTAGGATGTCTCCTAGCTTAAATAGAAGTGTGGGCCATTACAAGTGATGAGAAATATGGGAAAAGGAGTAAGGGCAAGAACAGAATTCTTGATGAAGAAATTGAACTCTTGATGATGCTGAGTTTCAGTGGCTCTGGGGGACCATACCTGGTAAGCATTTCATATTTGAAAATTTTGCATAACATTTTGATAGTAAACAAAGCCTTGGGAACAGATGAGAGTCGCTGAGGAATGTACAGGGGAAGAGCAGAACCCCAACATTTAAAGGGACATGAGGATTGTGTGCAGGAGCCTATGGAGGAGAAGTGACAAGGCAGAAATGCACAGGGATAGAATGATATCCTGAAAGCCAAGGAAAGAGAGAATTTTCCAGAAAAGAGTGGTCATAGGGATAAAATGAAAGGGAAACATTGTTTTAGGAATTCTTGGCTGCTCTGTTTCTGTTCCCAAGGCCTTGAGTTGGCAGCTTTTGTACAGGTTCTACATGGATCTCTAATCTAAGAATTGAGTATGTAACTGTCTGGGTGTTTCGTATAGCTGCTTGAAGAATAGGCAGTGTGTTGATGGTATGGAGAGATTGTTCCAGGTAGGATGGGCTGAATGAGAAAAGGTGTGAAGCCAGAACGAGCTGTGTTTGAGAAACCTTGAGACCTCCTGCTCAGAGCAGAAGTTCTGCAGCTCAGAATAGCAGCTGTGATTGAAAAGGTCACTGAAGCCTGCAAGCCGGGGGCCTAAATTCCAGTCTAAGAATCAGGACTTTATTCTGTGGAGGGACTTTATTCAATGGGGAGCCATTGAAAGCTTTGAATATTAAAGTAACATGATTAAAGGATATTTTAGAAAATTCATGTGATTGTCTGTTGGAAGAGGAAGTGAGGGAACTAAAAATTATTAAAGG
The DNA here is from genome assembly GCA_007570785.1 of Antilocapra americana. Taxonomy (NCBI): domain Eukaryota; kingdom Metazoa; phylum Chordata; class Mammalia; order Artiodactyla; family Antilocapridae; genus Antilocapra; species Antilocapra americana. The sequence goes on along the minus strand of ML664183.1, from coordinate 17,023,877 downwards.
AGTTCTGAGCCAGGGGGTGGATGTAATGGATGCTTTACAACCCTGGGGAGATCAGAAAGAGCAAGATTCACAGGCAGCTGTGGCAAGGAGTAAGGTCTGACAGGCAGGGCCTTTTATTCACAGAGATATTTATTCACAGCAGTGGAGGGTAGTCCAGCAAAGAGGGGACTCCAGATCATGGTCAAGAAGACAAGCAAAGGTCAGATCTGGAGAAGGAGGTCATAGCATCCAGAGGTCTGGGAACTGAAATGTGATTATATTTGAGCAGCAAGCCAGGAGGACCCAGAACAAGCTCTATTGGAGAGAATGACACCAATGAGGCCATTGGTTCTGGACCAAAACTGAAGACCATATGGGGGCCTGCTCACCACATAATGTGGAAATAGGCCTGGGCACTAAAGTGGTCATGCTAAGTCATGCTAAGAGTCTAAGTCAGGGTGTTAACAGTAGAAACTGGAAAAAAATATCCTTATATGAGAGATACTATGAAGAAAAACAGGACTTGTGGATGGATGATGCTTAATTAGAGAGGAATGAGAACAGTGGCTCCTTTAAGCCTTGAGTCATTTTAAGAGCAAGTCACATTCCAAAGACAACTTGGAGACGAGTTATGTAGGCCTTAGAAAACTTTCACCCTTAGGAACATTTCTCCATCATGAAATGCTTTTTTAAAATGTCCGTCTAATGTACTAGTCTAATACTACTACCCGTAGTATAACCATGGGATCGAAACTTTCCCTGGCCTCACGCACCATCTTTCAACCTGCTTCTCAGTGCAGGTGTGAGCTGTCCCCCTCCAACTAGCTGAAGTAGGCTTTTTGGTCCACATGTGAAGATTTGTGAGCATCTGTGAGTGTGGGACTCCCCTCCTGTGGCGGTCCTGAAAAGGAACTCCACACACATACATCCCCAAATTTCAGCCACATGTTTGTCCAACCTAGGTACACTCTAGGACTGTATGCAATTTCAAGATTCTTCTATCCAAAAATATTAACTCTTACCTTGCAATAAACTTCATCTAATAGCTTCTCTTCCACTTTCCTGTTTCTGAGGCAAAAAGCATAGCCTTTTGAAGGTTTTTTTTTTTCCCCCTCCCCTAAGGAGTTTCAGAGCTCCTTCTTTCTCCTCCTTTTTCTTTATTTATTTTCCTCCTTCCATGTGGAAAATTAAGGGCTATGTGTGTCATAACAGGAGGTTTGCAGACATAAGGAGGGCTGAAAGAAAATTAATTCACCTCCATTTTGGAGAGACAAAAAGAGTTCAGAAGAGAGAGAACACTGCTAGATTTCATCAGTTTCCTCTAAAACCAAAATCTTACTTGTAATATTTTAGAATGTTCTCATAAACCATGTGGGTATGTCACAACTTGTTATCTATGTATTTAACTCATCAGTGTCTTATCTACTTTTCTTTCTGTCCTTCCTCTTTACTCCTTGATGTGCTTATAAAAGGATTTCTCAAAAACTCCAAGTACTCTTAATACTTAAATTAGAAGTAAAATAATAAGAGTTGGTGATTTTTAACAAATACAATCAGGACAGATAATCCAGCAATGCTAGAATTGGACATGGAACAACAGATTAGTTCCAAATAGGAAAAGGAGCACATCAAGGCTGTGTATTGTCACCCTGCTAATTTAACTTATATACAGAGCACATCATGAGAAATGCTGGGCTGGAGGAAGCACAAGCTGAAATCAAGATTGCCAGGAGAAATATCAATAACCTCAGATATGCAGATGACACCACCCTTATGGCAGAAAGTGAAGATGAACTAAAAAGCCTTTTGATGAAAGTGAAAGAGGAGAGTGAAAAAGTTGGCTTAAAGCTCAACATTCAGAAAACTAAGATCATGGCATCTGGTCCCATCACTTCTTAGAAAATAGATGGGGAAACAGTGTCAGACTTTATTTTTGGGGGCTCCAAAATCACTGCAGATGGTGACTGCAGCCATAAAATTAAAAGACACTCCTTGGAAGGAAAGTTATGACCAACCTAGACAGCATATTGAAAAGCAGAGACGTTACTTTTCCAACAAAGGTCTGTCTAGTCAAGGCTATGGTTTTTCCAGTAGTCATGTATGGATGTGAGAGTTGAATGGTGAAGAAGGCTCAGCACTGAAGAATTGATGCTTTTGAATAATGGTGTTGGGGAAGACTCTTGAGAGTCCCTTGGACTGCAAGGAGATCCAACCAGTCCATCCTAAAGGAGATCAGTCCTAGGACTGATGTTGAAGCTGAAACTCCAATACTTTGGCCACCTCATGCAAAGAGTTGACTCATTGGAAAAGACCCTAATGTTGGGAAGGATTAGGGGCAGGAGAAGGGGATGACAGAGGATGAGATGGCTGGATGGCATCACCGACTTGATGAACATGGGTTTGGGTGGACTCCAGGAGTTGGTGATGGACAGGGAGGCCTGGCATGCTGCGATTCATGGGGTCGCAAAGAGTCATACACGACTGAGAGACTGCACTGAACTGAACTGAATGCAGAGGCTAAGGTGATTATGAAATGTACAGGTTTTCACAGTTTTTATTGCCAAATTTTGCAAAAATGCACTCTTTTAAGAAATAGATCTCCTTTTTTAAGAACAGTTTTAGATTTACAGAAAAAATTGAGAAGATGATAGAGTTCCCAAATACCCTGCCCTTAGGTTACCCTACTATTAACTTTTACTTTAGCGTGGTACATTTGTTACAGCTGAGGGACTGAAAACACATTAACTGAAGTCCATGCTCTTTTTCTTTTTTCAGATTTCCTTAATTTTTACCAAATAATTTTTCTGTTCCAGGATCCCATCCCACATTAAATTTAGTTGTGATGTCTCTGTAAACTCCCCTTGACAGTGACAGCTTCTCAAACTGTCCTTGTTTCTGATAATCATCACCCTCTTCAGGAGTGCTGATCAGGTATTTGGTAGAATGCTTGGCGTTTGCCTGTGTTTTTCTCATGTGAATGGGAAGTGACCCCACCTGGTTGTTCTGTCAAACGTGAATGTCAGGCCATGTCAGGGATCCTGCTGGTCTGCCTAGTGTGCGCCCTGCCCCATTGGCAACTTCTAACAATTGGACCCAGGACTTCCCAGATGGCGAAGTGATAAAAGAATCTGCCTGCCAATGCAGGAGACATGGGTTCAATCCCTGGTCGGGAAGATCCCCTGGAGAAGGGAATGGCAACCCACTCCAGTATTCTTGCCCTGGAAATCCCAAGGACAGAGGGCCACAGTGGCGGGCCATAGTCCATCCGATTGCAAAGAGTCGAACACGACTGAGCATGCACGCACGCAAGCAATTGCACCGGTGGTGGCGCAGGCCAGGCCTCAAGGTGTCAAGGGGGCTTGGAGAGGCCCACAAGGGGACGGAGCGGGCATCCTGGCACGTGGGTTCACTGGGTCCCGAATTGCACCGCGGTGGGCGCATGGCCAGCTTCCGGGCTCCAGAGGAGCCCCTCTTCCCCATGGGTGGTGAAGTCCAGTCCCATGCAGCATGGACCCCCAACCTAGGGGTGCCAGGAAGCTGCGCGGCACTCATGCTTCCTAAGCTGCAGGAGAGGCTGGGACCGAGTGTGACGCAGGGAGTCAGGTGGAGACCGGAGCCTGAGGAAGAGCCAGATGGCCCTGCAAGCACGCGCCATGAGGGGCTGCAGTCAAAGGAAAACCAGGCTGACTCAGGGGCACATGAGCAGAAGTAAGACCTAAAGCACAGGGCAGGTTACGTTCTTGCAGTCACTGGTGTATTAGACGAGTGGAAAGATTCTGTGACTATACAAAGAGAGCTGGTTCAAAAAATGGAAGATGGTGTCAGAGTTCTCCAGTGTCATAAACTTGTGCCTGTAGAGTATCTGGAAAAGCCAAAGCTGAGCTGTTCCCCAACTACTGGACGCTCCTAGTCTCTTTCCTTCCCTTCCAGATGAGACATCACCTCTTAACTGCTGCACAGACTCTGGACTGCCATTTAGTTGTAGCCTTCCAGGTTTCTCTGTTCATGGGATTTCCCAGGCAAGCATACCTGAGTGGGATATGCATACAAGATTCCCTTGTCCAGGAGATCTTCCTCATCTAGGGATAGAACCCAAATCTCTTGCATTGCAGGCAGATTCTTTACCACAGGAGCCACTAGGGAAGCCCATCTAGTTGTTCAGTTCAGTTCAGTTCAGTCACTCAGTCATGTATGACTCTTTGTGACCCCATGAATCGCAGCATGCCAGGCCTCCCTGTCCATCACCAACTCCCGGAGTCTACCCAAACCCATGTCCATCAAGTCTGTGATGCCATCCAGCCATCTCATCCTCTGTCGTCCCCTTCTCCTCCTGCCCTCAATCCTTCCCAACATTAGGGTCTTTTCCAATGGGTCAACTCTTTGCATGAGGTGGCCAAAGTATTGGAGTTTCAGCTTCAACATCAGTCCTTCCAATGAATACCCAGGACTGATCTCCTTTAGGGTGGACTTGTTGGGTCTCCTTGCAGTCCAAGGGACTCTCAAGAGTCTTCTCCAACACCACAGTCCAAAAGCATCAATTCTTCAGTGCTCAGCTTTCTTTATAGTCCAACTCTCACATCCATACATGACTACTGGAAAAACCATATGCCCTGAATCTAGAGGACCTCTATCTTCGCCATACCATCTCCTGAGGGGAGGGGCTTTATTTTCTTTTACAAACATCTGAATGAAGCTTGCAGATTGTCTGAATTTGCCATCCAGAATTTCCAAAAAATAGTGAGCTTCTCAGATGCTTTGAAAACATTATGTAAAATATTTTAATAAGTAAAGCCATGTGGATTTTTTTTTTTAGGACACTTGAACTATACCCTTTCCTTGTACTTTTTTTTTTTTTTTTTTTTTTTTTTTTTTGCATACAAATTCTTGTCATTTGACCTCAGTCTGTGGTTTTATTTCATAGTGGTGGCTTCTAAAAGTCAAGTCAACCTAGTTGCAGGTTTATTTTCCCCTTAAGTTGTTTTCTCATTCACAGCATTAGCTTATTCAATAAATCCTTAAGTAGTGGGAACTGGTGAAAAGTGATCATTTTGGATCTTAAATTTGATATACATTATTCTTTTATGGGGCCAAATTTTAATTTATAAATTTCAAATTTGGATCATTTCTATATTGCCCAGTGACTGTTTTTGACATATAATTTAGTTTGTCTTTTCAGAAATTTGCCAACTCATTTGCCTCCATTTTCACAACTGGTCGTTTGTTACTGGCTACATGATATGGATATTCCCCTTGTAATTCAAGAGTAGTTTAACACAAAGTATAACCCTATGGAGTTAGTGATTTCATACCATTTTAGGATGGTATGAAGCAAATATATCTTATTGTGGAAACTGTATTCCTAGAATTGGATTTAATGTGCTCAGATGTCTAATCCTATCATCCGTGATCCCTCTTTAGACAGAATAATTTAGTACAATATTATCTTTAATATTGGAGAAGGAAATGGCAACCCACTCCAGTATTCTTGTCTGGGAAATCCAATGGACAGAGGAGCCTGGCAGGGCTACAGTCTGTGGGGTCACAAAAGAGTTGGGCACAACTGAGCCGCTTAATAATTTAACAACAGTCTTTAATATAAACTCCTTTTGAAAACATATTTTCAGTTTTTAATTTAGTGACACTTTTTCAGTTAAAACTTCTTTATCTACCAATAACCACAGGACTGGAGCTCAACCTTAAATGTCATATGGGTAGTGATTGCACTGAAGTTGAGTTAGATGGCCTTCATGATTTTCAGCTGTTTACAGATCTTGGACCAAGATGGTTGGGGCACCTTTTTCTGGGAGCTTCCCGCAACGAAGTCAGCTGACCTAGACTCTGCCTTGTAAATAGAATGTATAGAAGAGTGAACAGAGATTCCCACTTGTGATATCAACTTCCAAAAGCCACAGTTATCTTTTCTATAGGCATTTTTTCCTCTGCATGAAATAACAGTATACCAAAAACAACCATCACTCCTGTTCAAGTGAAATAGATTGTACTTCAAAGTTTATTTGTTAGAGTACAGTGTACTTTATTATGTATTTTAGGCTACTTGTTGCAAACATTTAGTTTCTCAATTTTGATTTTGTCTGGTTATTGTTGGTTGTAATGTACCTTGTAACTCAGGTACACAGGTCTGTTAGCCTTTGAGCATCAAATCATTTAGTTTTACCATTTTCTGGTTGAGAAATTCTTTATATTTAAAAATATGTTTAATTCCAAGTTCAATGTAGACAAATCAGAATGTAGAGCTAAGAAGAAATATAATTACTTAGAATTACCTGACCCTCAATGAAAGAGGCAGAAGAGACATGAGTTCAATCCCTAGATTGGGTAGATCCCCTGGAGTAGGAACTGACAACCCACAGCAATATTTTTGCCTGGAAAAATTCCATGGACAGAGGAGCCTAGCAGGCTAGAGACCATGGAGTCACAAAGAGTTGGATATGACTGAGCACAACAAAATTTGACAATTACGCTTAGCATTTCCAGATTTTTTTTGTAGCCCTCTACATATAGATATGTATATTTTATTTTTTCCTTAAAATGTTCATATTTATTTTTTAAAACCTTTTGTCCAAAAGAGACAAACACACAAATATGATAAGTAACTTACAATGTGAAAAAACACATATTCTTGCTAGTAGCTAAATAGGAACAAAGTAATCTGGGGGGGAAATATTAAAATTGCAAACATAACAAATCAGTTGGAATATTTAAAAACAGATATACCATGTAGCCTGGCAACTTGACTTTATCTTACTAGAAAAAAAACTGGCAGTACATAATGAGACTTATGAAATAGTTCACAATTCTTCATACTCAGTTGTTTCACTTTGGGTTACAGACCCAAAGGAAATACTCTGAAAGGAAAGAAACATAAATAAATGTCTGTAATTGTAAAACATTTGAAGCTACTCAGGTTAAGTAATGAAAATGGTGTAAGAATAACCTTTTGACTGTTTACATTTTTTATGTAGTATCAAAGCCATAATGGACATGATGTCATTTAGTCCTTAGTGAGGCAGCTGTGCAGAGAAGGAAATGGCAACCCATTCCAGTATTCTTGCCCAGGGAATCCCATGGAGAGAGGAACCTGGTGGGCTGCAGTCCATAGGGTCATGTAGAGTCGGACATGACTGAAGCGACTTAGCATGCATGCATGCATTGGAGAAGGAAGTAGCAACCCACTCCAGTATTGCCTGGAGAATCCCAGGGACAGAGGAGCCTGGTGGGCTGCTGTCTATGGGGTCGCACAGAGTTGGACACGACTGAAGCGACTTAGCAGCAGCAGCAGCAGAGGAAGCTGTGACACAGAGGTCACACAGCTGGGACCTGGAAACTAGGGAGTTCTGTCTGGGCAGAGTAAGACCTACACTGAGACTTGGAAAGCCTGACAGTGTGTCCTGTGCCTTCAAGGCGTGGGACTTCAGCTAGTAGTTTGAGGATCTATAAATGGGTCACAGCCTCTGCAGCTCCCAGGCTTTGAGCAATAAGTGAGATAATGCCTGGGAATGCTCCTACCGTGAGCCTGAGAGGGCACTTATGGATCACTGCTTTCTGCACCTGAGTCTTTAAATGAATCTTCAGACTGCACATTGAAGTCAGAGAGGTTTGGAGCACTTTTAATCAGCAAGAGAGCAATGAAACCATAGCCCAGTAGCTGTGAGGGCCAAGTTCAAAGGTAACAGTGGTGTTGTCATTACAGAAGTAAAGTGGATCTGTGTGAGCTGTGTGGGAGGCAGGAGGGTGTAGAGGGAATTCAAATCCACTTACTTGTTTTTGACTGAAGGCATTATGCACATGCCAAAAAACCTTTGAGCATTGAGAAACTCACAACCTGGCATGTGGTTTCCAGCTTCCTCATTCCTCCAGCATCCTCTCTTGCATAATCCTGCTGACTGTGACACAGGCTGGAACTTGGCTCCCGGGATGCCCTGCCCTCCATCAAATCATCTGAAGTACTTTCCCCCTTAGCTGCTTTTCTTCTGCGAAAAACCAAGGCTGAGACAGTCTGCCATGACCTGGAACCCCAAATTCTAGGCACTCCTTCCTGCTTACACCCCTTTCAGCATTGCCAACGGGAGTGAGGGGAGGATCTGGCAGAGACACGCTTTGCAGCCCTGGGCTGGGAGATAAAGTCCCAACTCAGTAGCTCATGAGGCTGACTGGGGCAAAGGCCATTTTTGTGCTGATGACGAAGGTTTCATGACTGAGACAGCCAACAGAAGAGCAGTCAGTTTGGGGGAGAATGAGGAGGCGTCAAACTGATGCCTGTCAGAGTGGCATATTACTGGCTGGGCTTTGGGTCAGAGAAAATGGTAACCGGAATAGCAGCAACATCCTCGTGTGCACATGTGTGTGTGTGTGTGTGTGTGATGTTTCAGCCCTACAAAGTGTTCTCCTAGCCATTGTCTGACTTGACCATGAGCCCCACAATCCCTAGACTTGACTTAGAGTGGACCTAAGCCTTAGAACACTCCTAAGTCTGGGTGAATTCAGCCTCAAACTACCGTGCTGTGTCCAGAGTAGATTAATGCCACCTTCACCTCACCTTCTCCTCATCTCACCGTGTCCTATGTTTTCGTTGGTACTTTATATAGACAATTATTTAATCCTTTCAGCAGCCCTATGGGGAAACTACTCTTAGCCCCATTTTACAGTACAGGAAATGGAGGTTCAACAATGTTCATCACTTGGCCAGGGTCACTGAGCACGTAGGTTATGAAGAGGGTTTCAAACTCATATTTGCTTAACTCCAAAATCCATTCTCTGTGACTCCTGTGCATGCTGGAGGGTGTTTTTCTGTGTCAGTGGCCTGGAACAAGGTAGGGATTTTTGCCTTTTTTTTCCCCCTTAGGGATCCAAAAGAGTCGGACACAACGGAGCGATTTCACTTTCACTATTCACTTTCATGCATTGGAGAAGGAAATGGCAGCCCACTCCAGTGTTCTTGCCTGGAGAATCCCAGGGACAGAGGATCCTGGTGGGCTGCTGTCTATGGGGTCGCACAGAGTGGGACACGACTGAAGTGACTTAGCAGCAGCAGCAACAGCAGGGATCCAGAATAGAAGTATGCCACCAACTTTATGGTTTCTGAGCCACTTCCTGCTAAGTGACAGTGTTAGACGAGGTGTGGGGCAGAGGGAAGCAAGCATTTTTTTTCTTTAACATGCGCTTTGCTCTCCGTAGAGAGAATCCTTTTTCTGGCAGCCACTTTCTTCCCAAAGCTTAGAACACCATATGCTCTCAAGAAGGGAGGAAACGTTTCATCAACAAGGAAACATTTTCAGCTGTCCTGCCCCTCTGCAGTTCAAATCGTCTTCAAAACATCTGCTTCTATTTTGTTTGTTTGCTTTTTGGAGAAAATCAAGAGTAAATTTGAGGTTAATAAGAAGCAAGATATCTTCCTGAAACAAACAAGCCCCCTCCCAGTACCTGGCAATCTAAAAAGATTTTGTTTGTTTGTTTGAAACATTGTTGGAGTAATAGAAAATCTGGACAAACACCCATGATTAAAATGCAGCTAATAAGAACCATAAATTCAGAGATTAACTATTATATACCATAAGAGAATAGGTCCTTCCAGTGAACTCTGATGGTTTTGAAAACCAAGCACTTGTTGGGGAAGCAATTAGCAAGATCATAACAAAGTTTCCACAGAAGACTAACATAGCCTGGAGTTTATTCTGGATCTCAGCCTGTAGGGAGAGGGAACCACTAAAAGACAGAAATTAAAAAAAAAAAATCTCTGTGGAAAAATTAAGCTCTGGTGAGCATTCACATGCACAGGTGGACAGGAGCCCTTTAGGTCAAACATACTGTGATGGGATCAGAGCCCTTTTCTACAAATGCAGCAGAGTTGAACAATATTATTCCACCATCTGACTTTTATTAGGTGTTTTTTTATTTGGTTACCTAAAAAAAAGAAAAAAGGCTCTTTTTTGGGACATCCCTGGCGGTCCAGTGGTGAGACTTTGTCTTCCGGTACAGGGGGTGTGGTTTCGACACCTGGACTGGGAGCTAAGATCCATGTGTTACGGCCAAATAACCAAAGCAGAAAAAAAAACCCAAAAACAGAAGCAGTACTGTAGCCAATTCAATAAAGGCTTTAAAAAGGGTCCACGTTAAAAAAAATCTTTTAAATGGCTCTATTTTGCATGTGGTAAAATTTACATGTAACGAAATACCCATCTTAAGAGTACTTTCTGAGTTCTGGCAAATGCAAACACCTGTGTACCTCAAACCCTTATCAAGATGTACATCATGGCCATCACCCAGAGGCAACTCTTGTTCTGATTTGACAAATTAGTTTTCCCTGATGGGGGATGTCATATAAATAGAATCACATGTAGTGTTGTTGTGTGAGATTTCTTTGACTCAGCAGAATGTTTTCATTTACTATCATCTTTTTATTGCTGACTAGTATTCCATTAGAAGAGTATTCTGCAACTTGGGAGTTTTGTTTTGTTGTTGTTACCTATTTTCCTGTGAATGGACATTAGGTTATTTCCACTTTTTGGCCCAAAATATCACAATCATATTCTTTGTATAAGTCTTTTTGTGGATAGAAGTTTTCATTTCTCTTGGGTTAATAGCTGTGAATGCAACTGCTGAGTTACAGGGGAAGATAAATGTTTAGTTTTATAAGGAACTTACAGGTTTTTCTTTTTTCTGAGATGGTTGAATCATTTTACACCTCCACTACCAACATATGAGAACATATCCTTGCTGACTTTAGATGTTATCAGTAGCATCTCATTTTGATTTTAATTTGCATTTCTCTCATAACTAATGGCATTGAGCACCTTTTCATGTGCTTATGGTTCATCTGTGCATCTTCCTTTGTGAAGAGACTGTTCAAATCTTTTGCCCATTTTCCAAAAAGTGGGTTGTCTCTTTATTATTGAGTTGCAAATATTCTTTATGTATCCTCACGTCAGAGGACGAAGTGAACATGAAGTACTCACCGAACTGAGAAGGCATCTTGAGACCAAAAGAATTAGGCAGGTAGCTCCAAATAATCAATGGATCACTTTATTATACAGCAACTTACAGGGTGGGATCAGGATTGAGTCAACGATCAGAGGCATTCACCGCTGTACTCTGTGTCACTGAGGGGCCATTGGGTCAATTTTATAGTTAACCCAGAATGTGAGGGTGGGCACTTGGAAATAGGACATGCATTTCTATCGTAAGATTTATGAATGGCTAACGTTGTGGACATCAGGAATATGACAGTGAAGGTTTTCGTCATTGTTTGGGGACTAATACAGCATAGTGGTCACCTGGTTCTAATGATTCTTAAACAATATCTGTTAACTACAAAGCCCTGAGGATAAAGAATTCATTCACTACAGTACAGTCCTGGGCAGGGTCAGCAGAAGAACAGGAAATACCATAAGGGCCCAAGATGGCTTCAGTTATGCTAACAGTCATACACTTCATATAGTAGAGAAACATATATGTCTCAGGCCGCCCCTCCTCCTCTGATGGGCCCAGTTACTTGAATTTTTTTGTCTATGTCTGTGTGCATGCTAAGCCGCATCAGCTGTGTCTGACCCCATGGACTGTAGCCCACCAGACTGTCTGTCCATGGGATTCTTCAGGCAAGAGTGCTGGAGTGGGTACCCATTCCCTTCTCCAGGGGATCTTCTGCACTCAGGGATCGAACCCACATCTCTGTGTGTCCTGCATTTGGCAGGCAGGTTCTTTACCAGTATCACCACCTGGGAAGCCTCATGTTGCCAGGAATTCTGCTTCATTTTTTTTTTGCTGTATTCCCAGTATGGCCTCTGGCACTCATTTACACAAACATTTACTGGGAAAAAAAAAAATCAACGAATGAACAGATGAACGGACTTTTGGGTCTGATATCCAGACACAGTGTTCTTAAATTTATTGACAGTGATTAACAAGGAAATGGAGAGAGAGAAAATCTTAATATTATCCTTGAGTCATAAAGTGTACTTGACACAAAACACTCAGGATACCTTCAGGGGATTTGTTCATCCAGGGAAAAGACGGCTAGAATATCTCATGGAGTAGGCTCATTTGTCCCCGTTTCTGAAGCCTCTTATGCAAGCCAGCCCTGCTGTCTAGCGTGCCACATTCTGCGACTGTGTCCCCACCCTTCCAAGTCTTGGATTCCAACTGGGCTTGTGGGATGGACGATCAGAGCCTCTCGCCTTGGAGAGTTTTAGGTAACTTAACCCAGCTGATCCTGGCTTTCAACACCTTCCCCTTGGCTGCTGCTGACACTGGTAATGCTGCTTCCTGCCAACTGTTCCCTCTGCTGGGCTCTGTGGCTTACTAGCTCGCCCACCTCTATGAGTGTGCCCTGTCTTTCTGGGCCCCCGAGGGCCAGCAGGGGGCTCCTTCCTCCTTGGTCTTGAAGTGGTTTTCCTGGTCCTAATCCACCTGTCTCCACACTCTCCTGCTGGGGCTATCCACTGAATGATCATTTCAGAATCCACATATGTAGGGAACCTGGCCATTTATAAGGCATGTTGCCATCCATTATCTATGTGTGTGTGCATTAGTTGCTCAATCGTGTCTGACTCTGTGTGACCCCATGGTCTGTAACCTGTTGGACTCCTCTGTCGATAGAATTCTCCAGGCAAGAATACTGGAGTGGGTTGCCATTCTCTTCAGCAGAGGATCTTCCTGACCCAGGAATCAAATCTGGTTTCCTGAATTGCAGGCAGATTCTTTATCATCTGAGCCACCAGGGAAGCCTATTATCTATAGGAGCCTCTAAATAGCCCTATTTGTATTTTCCTTGATTTCCCCCCTCCTCACCCAAGGAAAACCATAAAGAGGTGATTTCATTTGCTCCAGAATTTAAAAGTTGCCCATGTGACCCAGAGTTTTCTAAGACTCTCTGGGTCTTGCTCAAAGAATATTGGAGCTTTTTTTTTTTTTTTTTTAGCTCTGATGCGTGTACATGTTTAGTGTTTAAAAGGCTTCATAGATTTTTACAGTTCAGCAACTTGGATTGTATCTATCATTGTTGTTTAAGTCATGCCCAACTCTTCAATTCAATAGACTACAACTACAGGATGCTAGCCTTCACTGTCCTTCACTATCTCCCTGAGTTTGCTCAAATTCACATCCATTGAGTTGGTGATGCTATCTCATCCTCTGCCACCCCCTTCTCCTTTTGCCTTCAATCTTTGCCAGCATTGGCTCTTTTCCAATGTCATTAGAAATGCAGTTACCATATCAAGGACACATACGGGTGATTCTCAACTTTTTAATTTTTATGTGACCATCATTATCAGTTTCCCTAGCCCACCTCCTTTTCCCTCCTTAGATCACATATTCACATATTATTTTTTAAAATGTCCACTACAAACTGTATTTACTGACTCATTTTACCTTTTTGATTCATCAGACATGTATACCTTCCAGAGTTTAGGTCAGGATCAGATAATCTGTGCCCTCAAGGGGCTGATTTTATTACAGCCAAAATAAATACATCTGAGATTTGAGTTAGCCTCCAAGACTAATAATTGGTACATTTCCATTTCTGCAGGGCTTTTTGTAAATTAAAAAGTTCATGCACTGACCCTTGGGAAAGTGGAAGTAGATTTTAGTGCTTGTGAAAAACGAGTCCCATTTCAGGGAGAAACTCTCTGGTAACTGATGTCTATGTCTGGGTGGGAGAAGAAGGGGTATAAGGGCCTTTAACCCTTCTCCGTGGCTCCCTAGAGAGCGAAGCTCAACCAGTCTTACCCTAGTACTTACTCAGCAGCTGGTGTATTTGGGCTGATCATGCCCAGAGAACTTGGAAAGAACTTGCATTTATAGAAATAAAGACATTCTGCTAACCATTGGCTAAACGTAGACATTTTAAAATGGTCATGGCACCAGAACTTCTACATTGTATCAATAGTTTTCTCATTCAAATTACACTTTCCAAGGGCTGTGATGGGTCTTCCAAAGGCAGTGTCTGTTTCTAAATGAGTAGAATTAATTAATGTCACTCTGTATGCCAGTTATAAAGGAGGAGTTTTAGTTAAGGAAGACTATGTAGTCTGTTATTATATTATATGTATACATATGAGATTTATGATTTTATTAATCAAATATTGTGCTTTCTCTTGTTTTGTAGGAGAACCAGCAGAAATCCACCAATGTCGTGTATCAGGCCCATCACGTGAGCAGGAATAAGAGAGGGCAGGTGGTTGGAACACGGGGTGGTTTCCGAGGATGTACTGTATGGCTGACAGGTATGCTGTGTTGAATCTAAATGTATTTTATTTTGACTGAAAATTGCTGATAATGCACAATTTTAAGGAAAATAATGTGACATACTTTATGTGTCACATATACATATTCCATGTGTATTCTAACATTAGAAGGAAGCTGAGAGCTATAGTAGAAAGCTTGGGTGTCAGTCCTAATTCTACCCATCTGTGAGAAATAGGGCTTACTTCAGGTCATAGAATGTCTCTAGTTCTCTGTTTCCACCTCTTTGACAGGAAAGGATAGAAAAGTTGATTATGACATTCCCTTTCAGCTCTAAGGAATTCTGTAATCCTCAATTTCATGCCTAAACACATTTCAGTTCAGTTCAGTCACTCAGTCATGTCCGACTCTTTGCGACCCCATGAACCACAGCACACCAGGCCTCCCTGTCCATCACCAACTCCCAGAGTTTACCCAAACTCATGTCCATTGAGTTGTGATGCCATCTGACCATCCCATCCTCTGTCGTCCCCTTCTCCTCCTGCCTTCAATCTTCCCCAACATCAGGGTGTTTTCAAATGAGTCAGTCCTTCTCATCAGGTAGCCAAAATATTGGAGTTTCAGCTTCAACATCAGTCCTTCCAGTGAACACCCAGGACTGATCTCCTTTAGGATGGACTGGTTGGGTCTCCTTGCAGTCCAAGGGACTCTCAAGAGTCTCCTCCAACACCACAGTTCAAAAGCATCAGTTCTTCTGTGCTCAGCTTCTTTATAGTCCAACTCTCACATCCATACATAACTGCTGGAAAAACCATAGCCTTGACTAGATAGACCTTTGTTGGTAAAGTAATGTCTCTGCTTTTAAATATGCTGTCTAGGTTGGTTATAACTTTCCTTCCAAGGAGTGAGCGTCTTTTAATTTCATGGCTGCAGTCACCATCTGCAGTGATTTTGGAGCCCAGAAAAATAAAGTCAGCAACTGTTTCCACTGTTTCCCCATCTATTTTCTATGAAGTGATGGGACCAGATGCCATGATCTTAGTGTTCTGAATGTTGAGCTTTAAGCCAACTTTTTCACTCCCCTCTTTCACTTTCATCAAGAGGGTCTTTAGTTCTTCTTCCCTTTCTGCCGTAAGGGTGGTGTCATCTGCATATCTGAGGTTATTGATATTTCTCCTGGCAATCTTGATTCCAGCTTGTGCTTCCTCCAGCTCAGTGTTTCTCATGATGTACTCTGCATATAAGTTAAATTAGCAGGGTGACAATATACAGCCTTGACGTACTCCTTTTTCTATTTGGAACCAGTCTGTTGTTCCATGTCCACTGGCAGTTAAAAATGAGGCTTTCCTAAGTGGATATCAAGTATTTGGCTGTCCATTAGAGTTCTTTATTCTTTTCAGATGTTTTAACATTCTAGGGGGCTATTCTACTTATTTTAAAGAAATTAAAATCCAGGCAAGAAGAAAAACTCTATGTTTTCTATGTAGCTGAGGATGGTCCCTTTTGTATAAAAAGAACTCATTCCCACTGAGGTGCCCAAATGAATCTTCTTTTACTGGTGTTTTTATAGCCCCAGAATGTCAAAAGGTTAGTGACAGAACTGGAATTAGTCCTGGGCTGTTACCTTATTCTCTGAGTATAGGTCAAGGAAGCTGGTGCCTGGAAATGAGGTCTGACATAGGCTGGACCCAGAAGAAAAAAAACAGGTTCATTTTGTAGACATGATATTTCACATGGAGATGAGCTTAGATGCAAAGGTACGTTTATTTGGGTTATGAAATAAACTTACGTGTTAC
The DNA here is from genome assembly GCA_007570785.1 of Antilocapra americana. NCBI lineage: Eukaryota > Metazoa > Chordata > Mammalia > Artiodactyla > Antilocapridae > Antilocapra > Antilocapra americana. The sequence continues at coordinate 17,007,906 of ML664183.1, read as the reverse complement.
TGTCTGCTCACAAACGTGGATTTATTCTAACCTGAAGATAATTCTAAAAAATACAACAAGCAAGAACCTGCCTCACATCGTGTCTTGCTCTCCCAAGTCCTTCCTGTCCCTGTCTAAAGCGGCGTCACGCTTCTTTTTCAAGTTATTGCAGCACTTGACCTTGGTTTCCTGGCTCCATCCATCCCTGGAACAGCGACTTTTCCCACTTTCCAGGCTGAGGCTGCACCGTGGACAGGAGCCTGCTTTGTTCCAGAAGGCAGGTTCACTGGTCTCAATGCCCGATATGTTTCCCCAGGTTCCTTCTAAGAGAAGCGCTGTGCAGCAGTGGATAAAACAGCTACAGTCCAGACGTTTCCCTCTTGTAATGTGTTTGCCTTCATGGGACGTCTTGCCTTCATGTGTTCATTTACATTTTGAGTCAAAACATATAGACAGGGACTTCCCTGGTGGTCCAGTGCCTAAGAGCTGGTGCTCCCAATGCAAGGGGCCTGGGTTCCACTCCTGGTCAGGGAACTAGTTCCCACATGCCACAAGTGAGTTCTCATGCCACAAGTAAAGGAAGATTGAAGATCACATGTGTTGCAACTAAGACCTGGCACAGCCAAATATATATATTTTAAAAAACCACATACACAGAGTGCATTTTTCCTAATTTGAAACAAAAAAAAAGAACTGGTGGGAGAGAAAAACAAAATCTCAAAAGTATACTTCCCCCATCTTACTTTCAAAAAGTCTTGTCCTCATTTATTTTTTATTCTCATATTACAGACGTTGGATACTGATCAGGCAAATCAGGAGAAACCAGATTCTTCAAATCTGGGAAATTGAAGTTGGGCCTCAGCTTCACCTACATTAGCTGTGTGATTTTGGATTGAGCTCACTAAGCCTTTTATTTGTAAAATGAGAGTGAATATAGTATCTCCTCATAGAGATATAGGTAGAACTGAATGAAATAAAGCATGTGTGTGCTTAGCAGAGGTCCTAGCCCCTAGTAAAACTCTCAGTAAATATAACTGGGATTACTTTAATGTATTAAAATAAATATTCCAATGATCTATATTAATACAGTTAACTGTGTTTGGAAATTTCTATTATTTCTCTCATTTTCTGATACAAAAGAATGTACCAGAGATTCAGGAATCTCATTTCTCATGTCCTACAACTGGACATGTTTTAAGAGGAATTTATCACACTGCATGCTAAGTCGCTTCAGTCATGTGGCACTCTTTGCAACGCTATGGGTGGTAGCCCACCAGGCTCCTCTGTCCTTGGGATTCTCCAGGTGATAATACTGGAGTGAGTTGCCATGTCCTCCTCCAGGGGAGAGGACAGGAGAAGAAGGGCAGGACGGGCTCGGGGGATGGCTTAGGTGATCAGCTGACCCTCTTAGCTTTGCTATGTGCGGGGATTATGTGGCAGTACCCTGCTTTTGCTCCCAGGCACCTCAGAAATGACACTTGGTTTGTGGGGGGGGTTGTATCTTTTTGTTTATAATTTGCTCCAACTATGTCAGGGTGTAGTTATTTTGAGTCCCTTGTAGTTCCTTTGTATGTTGCTCCAGGAGACCTTCCTTCAGGTACAAGCACTCTAGTAAAGGGTCCAAGGTCCCAGCCTGTCTCAAAAGCAGAACCTCTGGGGACTGTGTGGAGCCTGCCAAGGTCTCCCTATTGACAAACCTCTTCTGCTTTGAAAGGCTATAATTCTAATAAAGGAAAAATAGTTATTTCAAAATTTGAAAGGAATGCTAGTACTTCAGTTCAGTTCAGTTGCTCAGTCGTGTCTGACTCTTTGCAACCCCATAAACCGCAGCACACCAGGCCTCCCTGTCCATCACCAACTCCCGGAGTCCCAGAGTCCACCCAAACCCACGTCCATTGAGTCAGTGATGCCATTCAACCATCTCATCCTCTGTCATCCCCTTCTCCTCCTGCCCTCAATCTTTCCCAACATCAAAGTCTTTTCCAATGAGTTCTTTGCATGAGGTGGCCAAAGTATTGAAGTTTCAGCTTCAAAATCAGTCCTACCAATGAACACCGATCTCCTTTAGGATGGACTGGTTGGATCTCCTTGCAGTCCAAGCTAGTACTTAACTTTCAGTAATTTTCACTTTTTCTAGATTTGAATGATTTGGATTTGAGGTCAATCAAATGATTGTCATGAGGGTTTTAATTACTCTTGAATTAGGTAAAACTTAGGATCAATCACAATCTATCATCTTAAGTAGAGACATTTCCAGTCTTGCCTTGACTGTTCTCAACAGGTCTCTCTGGTGCTGGAAAAACAACAATCAGTTTTGCTCTGGAAGAGTATCTCGTCTCCCATGCCATCCCTTGCTACTCCCTCGATGGGGACAACGTTCGTCATGGCCTCAACAAAAACCTTGGATTCTCCGCTTGGGACAGAGAAGAAAATATCCGCAGGATTGCAGAGGTGGCCAAGCTGTTTGCCGACGCTGGTCTGGTCTGCATTACCAGCTTCATTTCTCCTTTTGCAAAGGTAAAATGACTTGGCAACATGCACGACTCCCACACACAGCGCCAGAGCTCTCCAACTGCCAGGATGAGGAGCTGGCAGAGGGGAGCAATGGAGCAATGTCATACCTTGTTTCCCCCACCTTCCCTCATCCTTCACTCGCTCCCTCATTTCCTTTCTTTAATATTGGTTATATAAAGGGAGTCCCTTCATTTCCAGATGCCAGGGCACCAGTTGACATAAACCCTCCCACTTTCACAATGGTAAGTACACTTGGCCAGAGTTGAAAGGAAGAAAAAGTTAAACAAGAAAACTCCTAAAGCTTTTTATTTCTCCAAAAAGTCAGAGAGCTTGCCTGACTGAAGAAAACAGCAGTCATTGACAAGGCATCAGGTTTTCTGTGTTTAATGTTGAAGTAAACGAGGTGGAGTGTCACTCCTCTTGTTTTAAAGCACAAAATCACTGTGAGCTACAAATAAGACAAAATGACTTTGAGCACATCCTTCAAATGAAATACTGCCATGTTACCAGCCCTGTCTTTTAGTTGGGATTCTTTTCTGTGGGTTTTTTTTTTCTTCTGTTTTTTCTTTTTAAAGTCTTTGGGAGAGTTGTTTACTAGAGTGAAACTTCTCTAAAGGGCTAATTTCCTGCCACCTATGCAGAGCTCAAACCCTAGTGTTATCTTAAGGCCATGGAAGACCAGAGTACAGTGTTTGTGGTGAATTTCATTGTGAAACCTCTTCTTACTTTCTTTTTTTAATATTCATTTTTTGGCTACGTCAGGTCTTAGCTGTCGCACACGGTATCTCTGTTGTAGCATGTGGACTTCCCTAGTTGTGGTGTGTGGGCTCGCTAGTTGTGGCGCTCAGTAGTTGCAGCACATGGGATCTTAGTTTCCCAGCCAGGGGTCAAACCTGTGTCCCCTGCATTGGAATGCTAACTCTTAGCCTTTGGAATACCAGGGAAGTCCCTCTTCTCACATTCTTAAACATAACTTTTTCCCAGGACCGTGAGAATGCCCGCAAAATCCACGAATCGGCAGGACTGCCCTTCTTTGAGATATTTGTAGATGCGCCTCTAAACATTTGTGAAAGGAGAGACGTAAAAGGCCTCTACAAACGGGCCCGAGCTGGGGAGATCAAAGGTAAGACGGCCAGCTCAGTAACCCTTTTGCCACTTACTTATGCCACCAATTCGTATGTCTGTCCCCAGAAATCTGTCTGAGGTTTCAAACACTGTTTTCCAAAACTACATATAGCACACACAACTTTTTATCAAACCATAATATCTTCAATGTCTCCATGGGCTTATGAAAATATGGGCTTGTATTTCTTAAGAACTATCACCCCAGCCATAAGCAGTCAAGTTCAGAGAAGTAAAACATGTGTATGCATGTGACTGTGTGTGTAGGAGGAATCTTTCAGAGTTTTTCTCCCTCTTATCTTCCTTTTCCATTCTAATTAACTGCAGAGGGCTTGGACTCAGGTTTTGTTGAAAACACAGATGTAAATGTTCTTACCTATGGCTGGAGGTCAAGGGAGTCTGTTTGACTGTTTATGTTTTAATCTAAATACAATTGTTGAAAACATTTATTCTAACATGTGCTATGTCTTACTGAGTCAAAACGTTGTTCTGTTGCAGATGTTACTTTCAGCCTTCTGCTTTGCAGGGTTCACGGGTATTGATTCTGATTATGAAAAACCTGAAACTCCTGAGCTTGTTCTTAAAACCAATTTGTCCTCCGTGAGCGACTGTATGCAGCAGGTGGTAGAGCTTCTACAGGAGCAGGTGAGTGGACTGAACTTTTAAAAATAATAATAATAATTTCACAAAGTCATGAGAGATCATCTATTTACTGAAGTGTCCTTTATATGGTTTTCATTCCAAATGGTTACCAAGTCTGCTTCCTTTCAGAACATTGTACCCCACACTGTAATCAATGGCATCCATGAACTCTTTGTGCCAGAAAACAAACTCGACCAAGTCCGAGCTGAGGCCGAAGCACTCCCTTCATTATCAATCACCAAGGTAAGAGGATGCAAACTGGCTGATGGAAAATTTGGCTTAATATCAGTCATTATAATCCATTTGCAGTTACTCTCAACAATAAGGTAGGTATGTATAAGGAAAATTCAATTCCTATAAAGAAAAACAGTTGCTTTTGCCAACTTTTTTTTTTTTTTTACTGCTTTTCCAGGAATATCTCTCACCAAGAGTTGCTACAAAGCAACTGATCAATTTTATGTTCAGGAAGATAGCTTCTATACTTGCAGAAGACAGTTTTATATAGTTGTTATTATACTTTCAGTTATGCCAACATACAGGCATTGTGTGCTAAGTCACTGCAGTCATGTCCAACTCTTTGTGACCCTCTGGACTGTAGTCCACCAGTCTCCTCTGTCCATGGGATTCTCCAGGCAAGAATACTGGAGTGGGTTGCCGTTGTTTTACTCCTGGGGATCTTTCTGACCCAGGGATTGAACCCGTGTCTCTTGCGTCTCCTGCATTAGCAGGTGAGTTCTTTACCACTAGCATCACATGGGAAGCACTGGGCAGTAGTTATTTATTGACAGTTGCCAAGAAAATAGTTTGTCCAGAATATAAGTGTTTCTTGGATCACTGAGAAGGATTTTTACTAAAACAAAAAGCAACCCTAATCTAAAGTGATATGAATGCCTTGATCTTTCTCTACACTGCACACCCCAGTTTTCCTTTATCAGGGGGAGTCCAGTCTAAGTAGAGGGAGTTTTAGTTACATGGATTTACCACCTGGACGATGTTAAGATGCAATCCCAGCAAACAGCCCTGCAAATACCTTGGCCTCTTTAAGGCTTCCCGGCACTAGTGGTAAAGAACCCACCTTAAAGAACCTGCCTGCCAGTGCAGGTGACAGAAGGGATGTGGGTCTGATCCTTGGGTTGGGAAGATCCCCTGGAAGAGGAAATGGCAACCCACCTCAGTATTCTTGCCTGGAGAATCCCATGGACAGAGGAGCCTGGTGGGCTACAGTCCATAGGGTTGCAAAGAGTTGGATATGACTGAAGCAACTTAGCATGCATGCTTTGTAGATTAGAGTTAGTTGGTTCATTCAAGGTGATCAAGTCTTCATTGGTAACCTCTTGGTATCCGTTAAAACCTTGGACATTTTTATGAGGTAGAGTACACTGGGAACATGCTTCAGCTCATGAGCACCCCAGGCTGTAATAAGTCATGATAAATTTATAAACAGAGATCCCTAACTTTACACAATAAATTTTGAGTTCTCCAATGCTACAGGCAGATGAGAAACAGAGGAATTTCAGAGAATCTAATGATTAATTCTTTTGATCCTAGGGATGACAGGGAAGATTTCAAAGCAATGGTCCACAAGCTGGATTTTATTTTTCTAATTTTTGAGTTGGATTTTAAATGGTGGATAGGGTTTGCAGGTAAAGAGGGGGATGGGCTTGAAACCATGTGTGTGCTCAGACTACACATGGCCTGGCACTGTTGGTGACTGGGCTCCTGGGTGGGGAGTGGTGGCAGGTGAGCATTCCTACAGGAGCCCCTAGGGCCAGAGCTGTATCATGCTAAGAATTTTGGACATTTATCTTAGAGTCAGTGGTTTGCCCAGTTCAATCAAATAGCTAGCATATTGGTGAAAACAATGTAGCCAAACCATAATTACTATGCAATGAAGAATGTACAGTGAATCTTCAACACAGTTGCAAATTGTAAGAATAGATACAGACCAAAGTGCTCAAAGAAATCATCCCAATTTGGAATCCTTTTGCCACCCTCCCAATAGAAGGTTCTAGACTCACACTTCTCCAGCTCCTAGATCATGGGGCGGCATTACATCTGGGAACACTTAAAACATAAAATGTTCTGCCTTCATTCTCCTCTCAACTGAGTAAGAACAGACTTCCGGATGGTTGGAACACAGAGCTCATGGAAACGTTCACCTGCTTTTTTTGTTTTGCAGCTGGATCTTCAGTGGGTCCAAGTTTTGAGTGAAGGCTGGGCCACTCCCCTCAAAGGTTTTATGAGAGAAAAGGAGTACTTGCAGGTTATACACTTTGGCACCCTGCTGGACGGTATGGATTTTTGTTTCTTACTCTTTTATCATTAGAAAAATATTTCTCAGAAGTCTTCACAGGAACAAGAAATGCTAATCATTGGTTTGTAAAACATATTGTGAAAATATGTATTTATGATGTGTCCAATTATGTAAAAGCTTCCATTTTTAGGATTTTTTTTTGTTATCCTCAAAGGATTATTTATTACCAAAAGCTAAGAAACCAAAAAATGAAGGTTTAATTTCCACACAGTCAAGAGAAAGTTAGATCTTTTTCACTTCCACTTGCCCTTTGCTGGCCCTGATATCAGAAGGCAGTGAACAGTGAGAAGCACCAATGCCAGCTGCCTGGACCATCCTGGGGGAGCCAGGGTGAACTCCGCATCACTGGTGACTTGTGGGATGCCTCCCATCCTCCAGCAAATATTATTGCAGCGGCTGCCTTCCTTGGTGCATAAAGTGTGGCTATTCATGTCCATACCTGCAATATATTAGGATGACTTCATCCACTAAGTTCCAGTAGGGGATTTTAAGGCAGCTTTCTGGGCAGAAGCTGAATGGCTTTTAGAGAACTGCTCTTGTCAAGGTTATTCAGAACACTTCTGGATCCTTCTATGATCATTTCCTTCCTAGAACTGTCTCGAACTTATCAATTAGCCCTTATCTATTTCAAATCTTGGGGTATTTTTGGTACGTGGTGAAGGGATGGTGATAGATGCACACTGAATTTATAGTACTGAGCAGGGCTCCAAACCTTTTAGAGAGAAAAATCAGGTGTTCTTTCTTGAGAAAGATGTTTGTGTTCTAGGCTTGTGCCCAGGGAAGGGGGACATAAAGCAACCTGAGCTGTAGTTAGGCTTCAAACCTCCCCCATACTCTCCAGAAGTCTCCTTAATTCCTGCATAATTAATAAAAATAGTTACCAGGGATATAATAGGTAGCCTACCTCTGCCTAAGTAGAGGCGGAATATCATAGTGGATAAGAGTGAGCCATGGAGCCCGACTCTCTGGGTTCATTTGCCAGTGATTAGCTATGAAGTTGGAGCACATTACTTAAACACTCTGGGCCTCAGTTTTCTTATCTGTAAAATGGGGGTGTTAATAAAAGTACCTACCTCACTGGAACTTAAAAGGTTTAACCTTCATATTGGGATGTTGAGCATTTAAAAGGATACCTGATCCAATATATTCCATAAAATATATTCCATATATTAACACCTCCCCACCACCCCTGTGTACAGTTAAAAGGACATGAAAGTCTTGAACAGACTAAGAGGCTTATCTCTAGTCACATCTGTTTAGAAGTAGCACAGATAAGATGTTCATCAGCTAGCCAAAAAATATTCATTGAGTATCCTTGGATGTCAGGTTTTGTTCTAGCTGCTGAAGATAGATAACGAAGACAGATATGAGCTTGCTGGGACAGGCGGTGCAGTTCATTTTCTGAACCCTATGGAGGGGTTTTCCAACCACATTAGTGGTTGTCAAGCCTTTTTTGTTTTTTTAAGGCATAGCTGTTTCAGTGAAATCTGAGGCCACGTATAGAACAGATGAAAATGGAACTGCTCCTGTAGAAGGGGCGGGCTCAGCCTTTCTCCTACCCATCAGCAGCCCTGGGGGCATTTACTAACAGCATAAGGTGGTTGAAACACTCTGTCCTCTACCATACCATGTTCGTCTCATGGAAGAGCTTGGCTCGATGGATTTTGAACTGAGTGAAAAGTGAAGTCACTCAGTCCTGTCTGACTCTTTGCCACCTCATGGACTGTAGCTTACCAGGCTCCTTCCTTTTCCAGGGGATCTTCCCAACCCAGGGATTGAATCCTGATCTCCCACATTGCAGGCAGACACTTTACCATCTGAACCACCAAGGAAGCCATTGAACTGAGTAGACAGGGTTAAATTTCAAAAATGATGTATCTCTATATCAGAAGGTTGGGCAAGATATTATTATATGGATATCATTTTAACCAGTTTATAAAAGTTTGAGTCACCACCATTGAAAATTTGAAATAATTTTTATAGTCACAGATGTTGCCATTTTTATCCATTAAACAATTGCACGTCTTGATCACCTAATAGTCTGCAAGTAAGGTTTCTATTCTGACTCTGTCTCCCAAAACTATTTTTTTATTTTAATTTTCTCAAAAGTTCACAATTTCTCCCATAGCTAAAAAAAATTAGTTCAGTATAAAAAAAAATTAGTTCAGTGTACTCAGTCCAAAAGCAAAATAAAAAATCACTTTTTAGTGTTTTTGATAATTTTAATAATCATCAAAAAATAGATACTCAAGGATCTATTTTCATGTCAGTGTATTATTATTACTTTATTTCTCACTGTGTATATACATTTGAGGTTGTCACAGATTCTCCAAGGATAAATGTCACATCTAAATTTACAAACGGAACCTTAAGCTTGTATTCTTGACTGGTGGCATCCAAGTAGGGTTAAGACATGGCAGCCTTGTGTGACCTGATCATTTAATGGCAAGTCTTCTGTGGCTTTGACGTTCTAAGGCAGGGTTTGAGAGCTTTGCTACATACTGCCAGCATTTATTCAGCACATAAGGTGTTCTGACCCTGGTGCTTGACATTGGACATCACATTTAATCTGGATTAACGCCACTGTGAAGGTGTTTTGTCCCTATGGGGGAATATATTGGGAAGATTAAATAACTCACTTGAAGTCTGGATTCAAATCCAAGTTATCCTGGTTCTGTATCTGCGCTTTTTCTACTGGGCATACTTTTCATGTCCTCCAAACCTCTGAAATTCTAGGATGTTCTAGAGCAGCTTGCCTCCACACTTCCCAAAGGGTGACGGTAGTTATAACATCACTTTTTTATAAGAGGCAACTTCTTGATGAAGTTGGAGGGGGTTTTGACATATGTTATAATTATTTAAAAACATAATCATTTAAACAATACTTTTGGATTGTATTGGACAGTATTCAATACAAATTCTGTTTTTTCTAGCTTTTTGCTGTCTTATATTCTCTATTTTTAGAAATCACTGTAGCAAAAATCTCAGTAATTTGTATGTTGTATGTATAAAGTTTCATAATAGGAATTTATTCTTTGACATTGTTGCTTTATTATTATTTTGATGGAAAGTTGAAAACAATATTTTTCTTAACTGTGTTTGTATTTCTCTAGGCATGTTCCTTCCTGGTATGTACTTAAACTTCCCAAGTAGTTAAATTATTATAATTAGATGTGTTATATTAACTAGAAATGGTAAGGACATAACTTAAAAAAAAAATCTAAATGAAACAGTTGGAATTGCTAACAGTTCATGATCCAACCAGTTATAAGAGAATAATACTGCCTTCTGTTGATAGGAGTCCAAGTAACAGGAAATTTCTGGATCAGATGCAGCTGTTGTTTATAATGTATTCAGCTGACAAAAGTAAAGTTGTTTCTAAATTTTTATTGCATATTTTGTTCTTGAGATTTTAAAAATTTATGATCCTTTCTACTAATTACTTCTAGTGAGTGTTTGTCCTCATTTAGTTTCACAAATCTGGAATTTTTTTCCCATTGCATTTATAAAACATTTTTAATTGATGAAAGATAAGTCAATTTTAGATGCGATTTAAAGTGGATGCACCTGGTTGGATTGTGGATGATTGTGTTTCATTTATTTGTGATAAGTGATTATGCATGGATTTAATTTCAAGCTATGATGATTGATAGTTATAAAACTGGGAATAAATACATACCCACTGTGATTGTAAATGTCTGTGCTGTACCAGAAGAAAAAGGTAAAATTCTGAAGATATCATTTATCTTGAGTGTTATTTTCATCATTGTTGCTTTTCCTTGAAAAAAGATTAGTCAATAAAAAGTATTTTAGTTTTTGCCTAGAACAGTCCCAAACAAATGATAAGCATATCTGCAAGGTTAAAACAAGTGGCTTGACAATTATTTAAAGCAAAAGCAAAAGTATTCAATTAAACATGAAGTAAGTGCTGGACTAACTATAGCTAAAAAATCACGATACTCTTTTTCACAGTGAGTTATACCACAGTAAAATAATCGGGGTGGTTCCCACCAGAGTTGAAGCACCTAATGGAAAAGGGCTGAAAGCCCGAGTCAGTGTCTAAAGCTATAGAGGATATTTCAGCACAGAGTTAAATGGTAGGAAAATTTTATGTATTATCAATGGAAAAGTTGATTAAGATAGGGAAGCAACAGTAAATTTTTTACTTGTGTGGAGTTGTAGCTACAGGTGTATGAGATCAGTTGGCATTTTTCCTTAGCAGAACTCCCTTCCACGGCATCCCACAGATTAGCTGTCTTGACAGCCTATCAGAGAGTGTGGTGTCCTTAGTTGGGATTTTCAATCAAGGCCAAGATGAAGGTGGGATCTAGTGTACCAGATGAGGCAATGGCGACAGAAGAGTGGAGCGTTCTTTGGAATTCCATCCAAAATCACTGATAGAAGGCAGCACTGCAAGCATGTTGCAGGCAAAGCTGGGTTTCCTCCAGCATCCTGCCAACCTTCTGCTTTGCATCTTGTTTTACTTTATTTTAGTCAAGCTACTCTTTATAAGCAGTGTGGTCAGTAATCCACAATCCACAGAAAGCAGGATTTCTATTGAGATTATCAGCATCTTCGAAGGTGTTTTTCTTTGCAGGCCTCCTTTTTTTTTAATCAACTATACTGTGCAGTGGGCTTAATGATCTTTCATCCTAAATTAATAGTGTGCTTTACAATATGGCTCTTCCCAGTAACCCAGGGATGCATATATTATTAATGATACTGCTTTCCAAGTGGAGAAACTGAGCACAGAGAAGGTGAGTGACACAGGGAGTTAACAGAATACTTGGCTTTGAGTTTAGTGTAGAGAGCTTGCTCAGACTACTTTTATTGTCTCTGAACTTTGAAACAGAGGAGTTGTTTGAGTGACAAAAATCATTACTTTCTGTGCAGTTATCTTCCTTGTTTAGAAAGCTCCCAGAGCAGATTGTAGGATTTTATGATGGACAGAATTTCTTTATTGCTGGAAGTTACCATCTTTATCTGGTGACATTCCTTATGTCCTAGTAACTTTTAGAGAGTATTTAAATGTGCAAAGTGATAATGCCTGCAAACTTTTTTTTCATAGCTAGCAGGAGAGTATTATGCCCCAAGGGGATAGAATTCAGACCTCAGACCTTTATGAGAGACGGTCTAAAGTTGGATTTTGACAGATTTACAAGACTTCATTAATCTATGGTACATTTCCTCCAATCCATAGGTAACAGTATTTGCTTCCTGTTTTGAATTCCTGAGTTTGTAATGGGGAAGAACTCATCTCACTCCATATCTCCATATTTGATCTGTTTCTGTAACTTTTGTATCCTATTGGTTATTTCTTACAAATTAACCAGGTTAACTTGTAAATTAATCCCCTTAAAAACAAGTTAATCCCCTTAAAAATCAATAAGCGGATGTTGCCCATAAGCTTACATTATACATAAGGCCCTATCTCTGGGAACCCCAGCCCACATGAAATACCTTTGTTTAGCTAAAATACCTTTAAGCTGAAATACCTTTGTTTAGCTAAAATACCTTTCAGCTAAAATACCTTTGTTTAGCTCACAGGAAACATCCTGACTAGGTCCACCTGAGAATGGCTGCAATGAGGAAGATATTAACACATCCCCTCCGGAGTCTGTCTGTAATTAGGAAATGTTTGGCTTTATCCCCTCCCCATTGGGTATTAAAAAAAAAAAAGCCTGGATTCCGGAAAGATGATTCTTTTGGATGCAGATGCGAGTCTACCAACTTCCTGGTCTGCTGAATTCCCAAATAAAGTTGCTATTCCTAGCCCCAACAACTCGTTTCTTACAGACTGGTCTGAGGAGCAGTGAGCAGTCAAGCTTAAACTGGTAACAAGTTGAATGTTTTCTTTACTCATCTTTCTTTCATTCCCTTCTGAGTCTTGAACTTGGCAACACCCCCCAAACTGCCCAAATATTCTTTAGTGTTACACCCTTAATTCTGTGCCCCCATTTTCTCACTGTAAGTACAACAGGAAGTCTGACATACTTGCTGGAGTATTGGGGCACCATTACAAAAGGGGGGAGACAGCTTTGTAATTTCTCGTATGTTCTCTGGCTTCATTAAGGAATCACAGTCCTCCCTTCCAATCTTCAGGGGGTTGGTTCCAGGATCCAGCGCATATACCAAACTTTGTGCATGCTCCAGCCCCATAGTCCAACCTCTGTATCTGTGGGTTCCTCATCCATGATTCAACCAAAGGTGGATCCTGTTTAAGGCTTGCTATCTGCAAGGTGGTTTATTCTATAGGTGCAGGATTCACAGAGGGCATTACCTTTATTTGGTCTAATTGGATTTTTAAATACTAAGCTCCCTAGTGTGTAGAAGTCAGGACAGAACTTTCCAACGGGAACTCAGAAAGGAGACAATCCTTCCTGGGCCTCTAAGTCAATTACTGAAGTCATCTCCACAATTTGAAACAGCCTACTTTTCACAAATGCTCCATCTCTTGCTTTGAGAAGCGTCTTCTCAGAGGATTGATCACAGATTCTAGAAAAACTAGTGCAGCAGCACAGCTACGTTGGAGTTGGGTCTTGGTGCCTTTTGCAGGAAATGGCACACATGGGAGTCCCCTTTAAAGGAGCACATGCCTCATACCCCACGTTCACACACCACATGGCTCTTTCCACAGATGGAGTCATCAACATGAGCATCCCTATAGTACTGCCCGTCTCTGTGGATGATAAGACACGGCTGGAAGGCTGCAGTGAGTTTGCCTTGACATATGGAGGACGGAGGGTGGCTATCTTACAAGATCCTGAATTCTACGAACATAGAAAAGAGGAGCGTTGTTCCCATGTGTGGGGCACAGTGTGTGCAAAACACCCCTATATCAAAGTAAGTGGCAAAACCCTTCAGAAGGGCTTTCTTTCAACTTGGGGTAGAAAAAAAAATCTTTTTAATTCCTTCATGAAGGACTTAAAAAAAACGGGTGAGATGGAAGAATGTGTTTCTAAGGGAGGTCTTGCAAGCTTTGCCTGGGGAGATCTTTTTCGTTAGGGAAAAGAAATGACTTTCTGTTTAAGGGTTGATGTGAATGGTCTCTTGCGATGGCCGGTCCCCTCAGCTAAACAGGGAACAAGTGGACCAGAGAGATAATTTTGTCTGTCATCCTGAGGAGAGAACCAAAATCACAGCTGTGCTATGCAAGAAACCACCGTCAGAGCTCCCAGCCCTGTTTAATCTTGAAATTCACAAGGGAAGTCAATTTCTTCATACAGACTGGATCCAACTGACCTCTGGAAAGAAACTTGGAGTTCATGCTCTGTGGCCATTGTGGGGGAGGAGGGTGGTGGTCAGTGACATTCTTTCAGTAAACAAAAGCACAACAGCAGTTTCCAGAGGGAAAATGCCACATTTTCATCAGTGGATATTTTTAAGATTGAAAAATGTGTTCATCTGATTAGGATTATTTTGGAGTCAATCTGCCTGAAGGCAAAAAAGACTAAAAGTTTTCAGATTCCTTTACAGCTTCTAACTGTTGGTAGTGATGGGGTGGGATGGCAAGGAGTGGAATTGCTGGATGTGGTTCATTTTCCATAAAGGAAAATATGTGAAATTGAATGCAAAAGCCATCGTTAATCCAAGATTCGAGCATTAGAGCTGAAAGAAGAAAAGACACATACTAGTGATTTCAGAAAGTTCACAGGAATGAAAAACCATTTGCAACCCAGGAGACTCTAGAAAGCCTTGTGATTAAACAAGGCAGTCTTCTCTCTGGTCCTCTATTTCTTCATTTATAAAAGGAGCAGACCAGATTCAGAATAACTCCGAGACCCGAGATGTCTTCCAGTTCCGTGACTGCACACAATGGCTGTGTGAAGAAACCTGTCCAAATCTGTTAGACAAACTTTTTTTTTTTTTTGGTTGTGAACTGTTGCAAGGTAGAGAGAGCTTTTTCAAGGCCCCTGGGGGAACACGGACATCAGTGGGTGAGCAAAGAAGCTTTTCATTTATTGGACATAACTGTTCACCCTGCTGATAGGCTCAGAGCCATCTGAACATTTTCTTTCCAAGAGGCTGGCAGACAGTCCTTAAAATCACTGGACAACAACTATTTGAAGAATTATGTTCCAACCCTTAATTATGCCTTTATTTCATTCCTTCTTTGATCATAATCCTGTAGGTTTAGGATCTTACCTGAACTCAGTGATCTAAAGAGCAGTGATCTTGCTTCATGCTAGTTCAGATACTTCCACTTTGGGGGCTTAACATTCACATACACATCGTTAGTACTAAAAAGAAAAAAATCTAAAGAATTTCTTAATCAGTTACTTCTTTTTATCTTGACTTGTACCATGTGTTGGCAGTTGGAGGTCAGAATTTCTTAGATGGTGGGGAGAGTGGTGGTGTGATTCATGGCCTTGACAATATAGTCAGTGACTCAGTAGCATTAGGTCATTGGAAGGATTCTGTCAACATTCTCAGTGAGCTCATCAAGAGAAACGGGCCATGGATAATCTGAGAGAGTGAACCACTCACCCTGTATAAGCTGCATTTTGAGTGTTGAAGGTGGGGTTATGGGAAAATAACTCTTCTTATTGCACATTTTTAATTTTTATTTTTTTCCTTTTAGGTTCTTTGAAAAATTCTTTATTCATCTTTATTTTTGTCTGCACTGGGTCTTGAGCTCACAAGCTTCCTCTATTTGCGGCCAACAGGGGCTACTCTCTAGTTGGGGCACTCCGGCTTCTCGCTGTGATGGCTTCTCTTGCTGTGGAGCCCTGGCTATAGGTGCATGGGCTCATAGTTGTACTGCATGGGCTTAGTTTCTCCGCAGCATGTGGGATCTTCCCAGACTGGGGATTGAACCTGTGTCCCCTGTGTTGGCAGGTGGATTCTCAACCACTGGACCACCAGAAGAAGTCTCACTGCAAATCTTTTAGCACCTTGAAATTCACAGTAATTAAACATTAAAAAAAAAAATTTCAGAACCCCAGACTTTTCCAACAGTAATTCCTTCCAAAAGTATTCCTAGGCCTTCTTGTATTTCCGTGTGGCCCTGGGAGTTACATTTGCATGGAAAGTGGTCAGTCACCAAGGAAACTGTCTGCCTCTGCAGTGAAGAAACCCTCACTGAAGTTTACCCTGCCCTTCCATCCTAATCCTCCCAACCCTCCCTCTCACTAATACGGAACCACAGATGAGATCATGAGGAAAAGCAGGTGAAATGTAAAAATAATACTTGAAGGAGTCCTGTTGCCTTTTATCTGTGGCTCTCGGAGCTTCTCCAAATGTTAATTGTTTCTCACGACACTCCGGTGAAGCACCTAAGAATCATTACTCTTGTTTTATGATGTAGAAACCAAGAGTGAAGGAGGGAAGATTTTTATATCCTTTAGCCCTGCAGTGAAGACCACTATCATTAGTTCGCCCAACAGCATAACCTGTTTAAAAATCACCCATGATCAGAGCCCTCCCTCACAGACTTTGATTTCATTGGCCTGGGCTCAGTTCTGCCTGTTGTGGGTTTTGAAGTTCCTTGTGATTCTAATGTACTGTGAAGGTTGAGAACAATGGCATTAGATAATTATCCAGAGCTGTTTCTCAGGGGGCTCCACCAGGATATATCCTGCAAGTACCTCACACTCAACATGGGCAACTTCACCCCAGCCTGGTCTCCCGCCTGTGTCCCCCCCAGTTCCATGAACAGCTTCACCATCCAAACCATGGTCCATGTCCAAATCCTGGATATCATTCTTTTTTCAGACATAAGATCAACAGCATTTGTTTTCCATAATGAATTTTCTGTTTTTAATGTATATCTTCCAGCATTCTGAAAAAATATATCCCTAATTTTCTGCGTTATTTTCAAAGTATTATTTTTACTTAAATTGAAGTATAGTTGACTTACAATATTATATTAGTTTCAGGTGTACAGCAAACTGATTTAGTTATATGTATATACACACAGAGACACACACACACACATATATCCTTTCTCAGATTCTTTTCCCATATAGCTTATTACAGAGTATGGGGTAGAGTTCCCTGTGTTATACAGTAGGTCCCTGTGATGATCTATATTATATATAGTGGTGTGTATATATTAATCCCAACATCTTACTTTATCCCTCCCCCTTTGGTAACTGTGTTTACTTTCTATGTCTATAAGTCTGTTTCAAAAGTAAGTTCACTTGTATCATTTTTTAAAGATTCAACATATAAGTGATATATTTGTCTTTCTCTTACTTCACTTACTACAATAATCTCTAGGTTGATCCATGTTGCTGCAGGTGGCATTATTTCATTTTTTATGACTGAGTAATATTCCATTTTATATATTACCACATTGGATGTCATTCTTGCTTCTTTCTTCTCCCTTATCCATTCAATCACCAAGTCCTAACAGTTCTGCTTCCAAAGTATTGCTTGAAGTTGTTATCTTCTCTTCCAACTTGGGCCAGGACACTGAATTTCTTCCCTGTCCTTTGCCCTACTCCCCTCAAATCCTTTCTCCATTCTTCAGCTGGAGCAACTATTCAAGCTTTATTTGGAACTCATACAGAGATATAACTCCATCTTACTACTCATTACTGCCACCATTGAAAATATTCTTTCACTCATTCTCAGCTGGTCATTGTAGCATTTCTCTCATACTTTTGCATTTGCTAGTCCCCAACCTAGGACATTGTTCCTTCCATTCCTGCCTCCTTACTGTGTTACACCTTCCCACCCTCAGCTGCTCCTTTCCTTCTCATGGGCACATCCCCTCTTCCTCTCTAGGTTGTTCCTTTCTCCTCTTCCTCACCTTGCCCTCTTGTTGACCACAGCTTTCTTAGTTCTCATTTGAGTGCTTGGGCTCCTCCTCTTATTCTTTATTCGTTTCTGCTGTCTGTGACTCTGAGCCCAGTTCCTCTTTCACTGTCTCACTAGACTTCTTGAAAGCCTGTTACTCTGTGTGTCCAGTTCTGAAGACTCTCTAACTGTGGTCCTACACCTGTCTTTGGTAGGAGGCTTGGAAAGAAGTGGGGACTTATTGGCCAGAAAGTCCTTGGAAATGGGGCAGAGCCACTGGACCTCCCTTCCTAATAGCTGGACCACAGATCTGGGATCACCTTTGAGAGAGATGCCGTTTGTCCTTCTCGATCCAAGATATGGCAAAAGCTTGGTTTCAGCTGGGTGGTGAATGAAACAGGTTCAGTATTGCCTTCACTAATAGAACAATGTAGGGTGGACCCCTGGCGTCCAGAATGAGTTACTGCATGCCCAAGGATTTGAGGTCTCAAAATTTTATTTGTAGTTTAAGCAATGAGGAGAAAGTAAATGTATAGGTGTGCGTATTTGACAAAATTCTCAAGTCATTTTCCTGAGCACAGAATTTAGGAGGTGGGCCATGAAAAAATAACCAAATCCCTTGCAATCACCCTTTCTCTACTCAGGGTTTCTCAACCACAGCACTATTAACCATGGGGCTGGGTAGTTCTTTGTTGTGGGGCTGTCCTGTGCAACACAGGACATGTAGTAGCATCTCTGGCCTCTATACACTGGATGCCAACAGCACACCCTTCCCCATTCCAGCTGTGATGATCAAAACTGTCTTCAGATATTGTCTGATGTTGCCGATAGAGGCAGAATCGCCCTCTGTTGAGAGCCATGAATGGCTCTGGTCTCCCATTCCCTGAAGAGCTACGAAATGCAAGTCATGGTAAACCCCAACATTTGACCGCGACAGGAAATTGAACCAGGATGTGCCATCATCACTTTGATGTCTTCTGGCTGGGTGTTGAAAATTAATCAGCTTTCTCTCCCTTTTTCTTGCCTCTCTCTTTTCTGCTAACAATAAAGGCTGACCACACTATCTTTGGACAGTATGAAAGGCAGTTCTGGAATCTGATCAGAGGAATGGTTGCACAACTATGATGTGGTTGAGCAGTAAGACCTTCTGTAATGTTTGTCTTCATGACTGATGAGAGACACCTGCTCTCAGATGTGATGGTTTGCATTGCAGCGTCATATGGAACATATTTAGTTCACTTCAGTTCAGTCACTCAGTCGTGTCTGACTCTTTGCGACCCCGTGGACTATAGCAGGCCAGGCTTCGCTGTCCATCACCAACTCCCGGAGTTTACTCAAACTCATGTGCATGAGTCGATGATGCCATCCACCCATCTCATCCTCTGTTGTCCCCTTCTCCTCCCACCTTCAGTCTTTCCCAGCATTAGGGTCTTTTCCACTGAGTCAGTTCTTCACATCAGGTGGCCAAAGTATTGGAGTTTCAGCTTCAGCATCAGTCCTTCCAATGAATAGTCAGACTGATTTCCTTAGGATTGACTGGTTGGATCTCCTTGCAGTCCAAGGGACTCTCAAGAGTCTTCTCCAACAGCACAGTTTAAAAGCATCAATTCTTCAGCGCTCAGCTTTTTTTATAGTCCAACTCTCACACTCATACATGACCACTGGAAAAACCATAGCTTTGACTAGATGGACCTTTGTTGGCAAAGTAATGTATCTGCTTTTTAATATGCTGTCTAAGTAGGTCATAGCTTTTCTTCCAAGGAGTAAGCATCTTTTAATTTCATGGCTGCAGTCACCATCTGCAGTGATTTTGGAGCCTCCCAAAATAAAAGATCAATGCAAAAAATAGAGGAAAACAATAGAATTGGAAAGACTAGAGATGTCTCCAAGAAAATTAGAGATACCAAGGGAACATTTCATGCAAAGATGGGCACAATACAGGACAGAAATGGCATGGACCTAACAGAAGGAAGAGATATTAAGAAGAAGTGGCAAGAATACACAGAAGAATTATACCAAAAAAATCTTCATGACCCAGATAATCATGATGGTGTGATCACTCACCTAGAGCCAGACATCCTGGAATGCAAAGTCAATTGGGCCTTAGGAAGTATCACTATGAACAAAGCTAGTGGAGGTGATGGAATTCCAGTGGCACTATTGCAAATCCTAAAAGATAATGCTGTGAAAGTGCTGTACTTAATCTGCCAGCAAATTTGGAAAACTCAGCAGTGGCTACAGGACTGGAAAAGGTCAGTTTTCATTCCAATCCCAGAGAAAGGCAATGCCAAATAATGCTCAAACTACTGCACAACTGCACGCATCTCACACGCTAGTCAAGTAATGCTCAAAGTTCTCCAAGCCAGGCTTCAATGGTATGTGAATTGTGAACTTCCAGATGTTCAAGCTGGATTTAAAAAAGGCAGAGGAGCCAGAGATCAAAGTGCCAGCATCCACTGGATCATTGAGAAAGCAAGAGAGTTCCAGAAAAACATCTACTTCTGCTTTATTGGCCTCACCAAAGCCTTTTAACTGTGTGGATCACAACAAACTGTGGAAAATTCTTAAAGAGGTGGGAATACCAGACCACCTTACCTGCCTCCTGAGAAATCTGTATGCTTGTCAAGAAGCAATGATTAGAACTGGACATGGAACAGCAGACTGGTTCCAAATTGGGAAATGAGTACATCAAGACTATATATTGTCACCCTGCTTGTTTAACTTATATGCAGAGCACATCATGAGAAACGCTGGGCTGGAAGAAGCACAAGCTGGAATCAAGATTGCTGGGAGAAATATCAATAACCTCAGATATGCAGATGACACCACCCTTATGGCAGAAAGTGAAGAGGAACTGAAGAGCCTCTTGATGAAAGTGAAAGAGGAGAGTGAAAAGTTGGCTTAAAGCTCAACATGCAGAAAACTAAGATCATGGAATCCAGTCCCATCACTTCTTGGCAAATAGGT
This sequence comes from Antilocapra americana, assembly GCA_007570785.1. NCBI lineage: Eukaryota > Metazoa > Chordata > Mammalia > Artiodactyla > Antilocapridae > Antilocapra > Antilocapra americana. Next base: position 16,987,625 of record ML664183.1, on the reverse strand, counting down.
GGGGAAACAGTGGAACATATCTATGTTCAGGGGAAAAACAAAGGTTGTCATCTTATTCCTTTTTCAGGTTAACTGAGATATGATGAACATATAACAATGTATAAGTTTAAGGTATACAATGTAAAAACCACAGGTGCCACAAAGTGGATGGCAAGACATTATGTGTGCTCTTAGGCCTGGGGCCTCTTCCAGCTTTGCCAAGGAAAGTGCTAACCCTCTCATCAAACACTGTCATGCTTTTCTTTTTCATTATTTGACCATTCTTTATACCATGTTCACACCTAATATTTGTGGAATCCAGGGTAAGAATGAGCTGAAGCCCAGTATTATATTTAAAACTTACTTATCTAAAAAATAAATAAATGTTACTTAACTAATAAATTTAAATAAAATATTTTATCTTTTTACTTTGACAGTATGCCTTGATCACACTCTGGAAGGCCAGGCTCAATTTTAGACTTCTTGGTTCTGCATCAGGATAAGGTAGTGTGTGGATAGCTGGCTCTTTGTCTGCAGCCACCCCTTCCTTCTCTGTCTATGCTTGGCCTTGCTGCATGCCACGAGGACCCTCTGGGTCTGCTTATGGGCACCCTAGGCTGTATGTCCCAGGTGCACAGGTCATGGTCTAGAGAGTAAATACAGACTTCAGGTGGGCCTGCTCACAAGAGGTTTCTTGCCCTGACAGAAGGGGCACAGTTGAAGAGGACCAGAGTTGGGCCTTAAGTATGGGACAGTGTACAGATGGTTCTTTCCAAAAGTCTCCTTGTTCTGTTCCTTACCCATCCTTACCTGAAGTCACTTTTTCAACTGAGACTGGATATTGAAAAGTGAGAGTGTTGATAATAACTTCAGAGAAAACATCAATGAAAAATGAGTTTTGTTATCTATCATCTATTTATCTCAGTTCAGTTCAGTTCAGTCACTCAGTCGTGTCCGACTCTTTGTGATCCCATGAACCACAGCACCCCAGGCCTCCCTGTCCATCAACAACACCCAGAGTCCACATAAACCCATGTCCATTGAGTCGGTGATGCCACCCAGCCATCTCATCCACTGTCGTCCCCTTCTCCTCCTGCTCTCAATCTTTCCCAGCATCAGGGTCTTTTCAAATAAGTCAGCTCTTCACATCAGGTGGCCAAACTATTGCAGTTTCAGCTTCAACATCAGTCCTACCAATGAACACCCAGGACTGATCTCCTTTAGGATGGACGGGTTGGATCTCCTTGCAGTCCAAAGGACTCTCAAGAGTCTTCTCCAACAAAAGCATCAGTTCTTCAGCTCTCAGCTTTCTTTATAGTCCAACTCTCACATCCATACATGATCACTGGAAAAATCATAGTTTTGACTAGACAGGCCTTTGTTGACAAATTAATGTCTCTGCTTTATAATATGCTGTCTAGGTTGGTCATAACTTTCCTTCCAAGGAGTAAGCATCTTTTAATTTCATGGCTGCAATCACCATCTGCAGTGATTTTGGAGCCCAGAAAAATAGTCAGCCACTGTTTCTACTGTTTCCCCATCTATTTGCCATGAAGTGATGGGACCAGATGCCATGATCTTAGTTTTCTGAATGTTGACCTTTAAGTCAACTTTTTGACTCTCCTCTTTCACTTTCATCAAGAGGCTCTTTAGTTCTTCATTTTCTGCCGTAAGGGTGGGGTCATCTGCATAACTAAGGTTATTGATATTTTTCCCAGCAATCTTTATTCTAGCTTGTGCTTCCTCCAGCCCAGTGTTTCTCATGATGTACTCAGCATATAAGTCAAAAGAGCAGGGTGACAATATACAGCCTCGATGTACTCCTTCTCCTGTTTGGAACCAGTCTGTTCCATGTCCAATTCTAACTGTTGCTTCCTGACCTGCATACAGGTTTCTCAAGAGGCAGGTCAGGTGGTCTGTAATTCCCATCTCTTTCAGAATTTTCCACAGTTTATTGTGATCCACATAGTCAAAAGCTTTGGCATAGTCAATAAAGCAGAAATAGATGTTTTTCTGGAATCCTCTTTCTTTTTTGATGATCCAGTGAATGTTGGCAATTTGATCTCTGGTTTCTCTGCCTTTTCTAAAACCAGCTCGAACATCTGGAAGTTCATGGTTCATGTATTGCTGAAGCCTGGTTTGGAGAATTTTGAGCATTACTTTACTAGTGTGTGAGATGAGTACAATTGTTTGAGCATTTGTGCAGTAGTTTGAGCATTCTTTGGCATTGCCTTTCTCTGGGATTGGAATGATAATTGACCTTTTCCAGGCCTGTTGCCACTGCTGAGTTTTCCAAATTTGCTGATATATTGATGGCAACACTTTCACAGCATCATCTTTCAGTATTTAAAATAGCTCAACTGGAATTCCATCACTTCCACTAGCTTTGTTTGTAGTGATGCTTCTTAAGGCCCAGCTGACTTCACATTCCAGGATGTCTGTCTCTAGTTGAGTGTGAGTGATCACACCATCGTGATTACCTGGGTCATGAAGACTTTTTTTGTACAGTTCTTCTGTCCATTCTTGCCATGTCTTCTTAATATCTTCTGCTTCTGTTAGGTCCGTACCATTTCTGTCCTTTATTGAGCCCATCTTTGCATGAAATATTCCCTTGGTGTTTCTAATTTTCTTGGAGAGATCTCTAGTCTTTTGCATTCTATTGTTTTTCTCTGTTTCTTTGCATTGATCATTGAGGAAGGCTTTCTTATCTCTCCTTGCTCTTCTGTGGAACTCTGCATTCAAATGGGTATATCTTTCCTTTCTCCTTTGCTTTTTTGCTTCTCTTCCTTTTACAGCTATTTGTAAGACCTCCTCAGACAGCCATTTTGCTTTTTTGCATTTCTTTTTTTTGGGGGATGGTCTTGATTCCTGTCTCCTGTACAATGTCACAAACCTACGTCCATAGTTCATCAGGCATTCTGTCTGTCAGATCTAGTTCCTTAAATCTGTTTCTCACTTCTACTGTACAGTTATAAGGGATTTGATTTAGGTCATACCTGAATGGTCTAGTGGTTTTCCCCACTTTCTTCAATTTAAGTCTGAATTTGGCAATAAGGATTTTGTGATCTGAGCCACAGTCAGCTCCAGGTCTTGTTTTTGCTGACTGTATAGAGCTTCTCCATCTTTGGCTGCAAAGAATATAACCAATCTGATTTCAGTGTTGACCATCTCATGATGTCCGTGTGTAGAGTCTTCTCTTGTGTTGTTGGAAGAGGGTGTTTGCTATGACCAGTGGGTTCTCTTGGCAGAACTCTGTTAGCCTTTGCCCTGCTTCATTCTGTACTCCAAGGCCAAATTTTCCTGTTACTCCAGGTGTTTCCTGACTTCATACTTTTGCATTCCAGCCCCCTATAATGAAAAGGACATCTATTTTGGGTGTTAGTTCTAGAAGGTCTTGTAGGTCTTCATAGAACTGTTCAACTTCAGCTTCTTCAGCATTACTGGTTGGGGCATAGACTTGGGATTACCGTGATATTGAATAGTTTGCCTTGGAAATGAACAGAGATTATTCTGTTGTTTTTGATATTGCATCCAAATACTGCATTTCAGACTCTTTTGTTGACCATGATGGCTACTCCATTTCTTCTAAGGGATTCCTGCCCACAGTAGTAGATATAATGGTCATCTGAGTTAAATTCACCCATTCCAGTCCATTTTAGTTCACTGATTCCTAGAATGTCGACGTTCACTCTTACCATCTCCTGTTTGACCACTTCTAATTTGCCTTGATTCATGGACCAAACGTTCCAGGTTCCTCTGCAGTATTGCTCTTTACAGCATCAGACCTTGCTTCCATCACCAGTCACATCCACAACCTGGTGTTGTTTTTGCTTTGGCTCCATCCCTTCATTCTTTCTGGAGTTATTTCTCCACTGACCTCCAGTAGCATATTGGGCACCTACTGACCTGGGGAGTTCATCTTTTAATGTCCTATCTTTTTGCCTTTTCATACTGTTCATGGGGTTCTCAAGGCAAGAATACTGAAGTGGTTTGCCATTCCCTTCTCCAGTGGACCACGTTCTGTCAGACCTCTCCACCATGACCCATCTGTCTTGGGTGGCCCCACACAGCATAGCTTAGTTTCATTGAGTTAGACAAGGCTGTGGTCCATGGGATCAGATTGGCTAGTTTTCTGTGATTATGGTTTCAGTGTGTCTGCCCTCTGATGCCCTCTTTCAGCGCCTGTAGTCTTACTGTCTTACTTGGCTTTTTCTTACCTTGGACATGGGGTATCTCTTCATGGCTGCTCCAGCAAAGCGCAGCCGCTGCTCCTTACCCTGGACGAGGGGTAGCTCCTCTCGGCCACCTCCCCTGACCTTGGACGTGGGGTAGCTCCTCTCGGCCACACACCTGCGCCATCACAGCCACCGCACCATTTATCCACCACCTATCTATTTTGGGCTTCCCAGGTGGCCCAAGTCAAGAATCCACCCGCCAATGCAGGAGATGCAGGGGACAGTTTCGATCTGGATCAGGAAGATTCCCTGGTGGAATGGCATCCTACTCCTGTATTCTAGCCTGGTAAATCCTATGGACAGAGGAGCCTGGTGGGCTACACACAGGCCATGGGTTCGCAAGAGTCACATATAATGTATAGAGACTAAACAACAATTCAGTGTTAAGCAATTCACCTTGTGAAACAGATCTCCAAAACTTTTTTCATCTTGAAAATCTGAAACTCTGTACCTATTAAATAACAAATCTTTCCTCTCCCCAGCCCTTGGTATCAACCATTCTATTTTCTATGAATTTGACTACTTTAGATATCTCATGTAAGTGGAAAAATACAGTATTTATCCTTTTGTGAATTACTTTTTTGCTTAGCTTAATGTCTTCAAGTTTCATCCATGTTGTAGCCTGTGACAGGATTTCCTTTGTTGTGAAGGCTGAATAATATTCCATTGTATGCATGACATTCATATTCATTATTGGTTCATCTTTCTAGAGAGATCTGGGTTGCATCCACCTTTTAGCTATTGTGAATAATGCTACTATGAATATGGATGTGCAAATCTCTGTGAGACATTGCTTTTAATTCTTTTGGATCTATATCCAGAAATGGGATTATCAGATCATGTGTCAGCTGCATTTTTTTTTTGAAGTAACTCCATATGGATGCACCATTTTATAATCTCACCAACAGTATATAAGGGAGGTCTCCACATCCTTGCCCACCCTTGTTATTTTCTGTTTGTGATAGTAGCCACTCTAATAGGTGTGAGGTTGCATTTCTCCAATAACTAGTGATGTTGGACATCTTTTCATATCCCTGTTGGCCATCTATACATCATATTTAGGAGAAATGTCTGTTCAAGTTCTTTGCTGATTTTTAAATTTGGTTCTTTAATTTTTTATATCAATGAAGAATATCCACAATGATAGAAAAAGGCTCTTCAAGTACTCTTCCTTTTTCCAACTACCTACGTGAAGCTGAATTTTCTTTACCTGTTTCAGTCAAAATAACATATTACTGAAAAAGTAGATATGAGAATCCAGCTGCTTCTGTTAAGTCAGATAATGAAGAGATTTGCAAACATGTAAAACAATGCTACTTTTCACTTACATTTTTAGAAAATATTATTTTTCACCCAAAATAAAAACATTCATGTTAATATTTAATGACTTTACTATTGTTAGTTTTAGGTCAATAAATATTTTTAAGGGCTCTCAGTTTGTTTAAAAATAATTTTATTTTTGGCCGGGCTGGGTCTGCATTGCTGTGTGCAGGCTTTTCTCTAGTTGCAGCAAGTGGGGACTACTCTCTAGTTGCAGTGCCAGGCGTTTCATTGCAGTGGCTTCTCTTGTTGTGGAGAACAGGCTCTAGGGCTCAGTAGTTGCAGCTCGTTTGCTCCAGAGCACAGTACACGCGAGGGCTTAGTCGCTGCAGGGCGTGTGGGATCTTCCCGGATCAAGGATGCAATGCTTGTCTCCTGCATTGTTAGGTGGGTTCTTTACCACTGGGCTACCAGGGAAGCCCTAAGTGTTCTCACTTTTAATCTCTAAAACAGAAAATGATGATAGATATAATCAGTATTAAAAAAAAGCTCTTGTTTATCCTCAATAATTTTTAAGAGTATAAAGGACTTGAGAAATCAAAAAGTTTGGTATATATTATGGTAGAAATGTTGAAGAACTGAAAGCAGTTAGTTCAAGTAGCCCAAGATTGGTTCAGAAGAAGAAACTTTCTTAGATAAAATAGAAAACCATATGGATCACTAAGAATTTTAATAAATTCTTTCTAGATGGTGATGGAAAGTGGGGATTGGCTGGTTGGTGGTGACCTTCAGGTGCTGGAAAGAATACAGTGGAATGATGGGTTGGACCAATACCGCCTGACACCTCTGGAGCTCAAACAAAAGTGTAAAGAAATGGATGCTGGTATGTAGGTTGACTCTCCTGCATTTGTTAATACTCCTAACCATCCTCTGCTTACAGAATTAAGGATATCAGGAAACAGCATGCTTATAGGTTTGAAAAGCTGAAAATCTTCATCATCTATTGATATGGAAATCATAAAGCTTCCAATCATAAAGATATGGAAAGCTTATAAAGTTGAACTACTGTAATATTATGCAGCTATTAAAAAAGTATACACTGACACAGAAAGATACCCAAAGTATATTTGTTAAGTGAAAAAGCAAATTTCAGAACAGAATAATCTTGGAAAACAAAGTAAAATGGGATAATTGCTTTAAAAATCCAAACCTACTTCTGTGTGTAGAAGTGGAAATGTCTGGCAACATGTGAACCAACATTATGAGGACAGCAGCTACCTCTAGGGATAAAGTAGGGCCAAGAGGAAGGGAAGATTTTCACTTTGCATATTTTGAAAAAGAGCGAAAAAGTAATGATAGGATGATGGATGATTTTTATATTCCATTTTGGGCTTTTCTGTATTTCCTAAGTTTTCTATAATGGATGTACACTAATCCATTTCATAACCAAAAAGAAAAATTAAGCCTCCCAGGACTTCATCACTAAGTGGAATAGTTTTGAAAATTTCCATAAAGTGAAGGAGAAGTGTTTTTATATCTCTAAGTTGTTAAGATTTTGCAGATTCCAGAAAATATTCCTCATCAATATTCACACCCCAGGGAAATGAGGCTGGAGCAGGGCACAAGGGCATGGATCAATATCAGCCCCTGCCTGAGATGTGGTTTGTAAGAAAGGTCTTGGCAACTAATGTGTTCATTTCTGAGTCAGGCTCTCCGTTTAGGGATTCCTACCTGTGTCCTATCCCTGCCTAAAAAGTCTGGTACTGGTTGGTGCCTTTGGAATAACACCCCTAAAGATCCAGGTCATTCTCTAGCTGGTTCTTAAAAGCAAGTGGATATACTGAGATTCATTCTTTTTTGTGGCTGAGTAATATTCCATTGTATATAGGCACCACATCTTCTTTATCCATTCATCAGTCTGTGGACATCTAGGTTGCTTCCATGTCCTGGCTATTGTAAACAGTGCTGCTATGAAAATTGGGGTACATGTGTCTTTTTCGATTATGATTTTTCTCAGGGTATATGTCAAGTAGTGGAGTTGCTCGGTCATACGTGGTAGAATTATTCCTAGTTTTTTAAGGAATCTCCATACCGTTTTCCATAATGACTGCATCAGTTTACATTCCCACCAACAGTGTAGCAGGGTTCCCTTTTCCCCACATCCTCTCCAGGGTTTCAGTCAGTTCTAGTGAGGTAGATGAACATAGAGCCTGCTATACAGAGTAAAATCAGAAAAACAAATATAGTATATTAATGCATATATATGGAATCTAGAAAAGTGGTATCAATGAACCTATTTGCAGGAAAGGAATGGATGGATATGTGGATGTAGAGAACGAACTTGTGGACACAGTAGAGAAAGAAGAAAGCGGTATGAATGGAGAAAGTAGCATCACATATATATACGATCAGGTGTAAGATAGATATCTGGTGAGAAGTTGCTGTGTAGAACAGGGAACCCAGTCTGGCACTCTGATGGACCTGGAGGGACTTGGGGGTGGGGTGGGTGAGGGGACATATGTATAATTATGATGGATTTTACTGTTGTATGGCAGAAACTAACACAACATTGTAATTTTTTTTTAATTTTAAATAAAAAAAATAGAAGAAAAAGCAAGTGGATATAACAAGTTCACTGAACAATAAACACAGCTGCGTCTTTTTCTGTTCCTGAAGGCATTGCATATTTTTGATCTTGGTGTTCTGCTTTCATTTCCCAGATGCAGTGTTTGCATTCCAGTTGCGCAACCCTGTCCACAATGGCCACGCTCTGTTGATGCAGGACACCCGCCGCCGGCTCCTGGAGAGAGGCTACAAGCACCCGGTCCTGCTGCTCCACCCCCTGGGTGGCTGGACCAAGGATGACGACGTGCCCCTGGACTGGCGGATGAAGCAACACGCAGCTGTACTCGAGGAAGGGGTTCTCGATCCCAAGTCAACCATCGTTGCTATCTTCCCGTCGCCCATGTTATATGCTGGCCCCACAGAGGTGAGCGGGTCCCTGAGCTGGGCTCTGGGACTCACAAGTGCAGGGTCAAGTCTCCCTTAGAAAAGCAAGAGCACTTCTGGGATTCTTCTTTATGAGCAGATCCTGACATCCTTCAGTCTCTTTTCTTCATCTGACCTGATTATGTTTCCATATAGGATTTGTGGGGCTTCCCTGATGGCTCAGAGTCTCCCTGCAATGCAGGAGACCCATGTTCCTGGGTCAGGAAGATCCCCTGGAGAAGGGAATGGCAATCCACTCCAGTATTCTTGCCTGAAGAATTCCATGGACAGAGGAGCCTGGCAGGCTACAGTCCGTGGGGTTGCAAAGAGTTGGACACGACTGAGCCACCAACACTTTTCACTTTTCATTTGTGAAAATACTAGCAATACCAAATCAAACCTATCATATACTGCCTTTGAGACTCTGAAAATTAGTATGTGAACGAGGTGGATAATATAGCTTACCTGGGTTATAGGGCAAGATGTATCTAGCCTAATATTTCAGAAGTTACCATTTACTCTTAAGTGATTCACCATGTTCAGTGAGCTACATTAGAAGGGACAGGGTATCTTTAAAAGCTTTATGTCTCCCTTTCACCATAACACATTGGGCCTGTCAAACAGACTTTCTTTGTTGCACAGCACCACCAGTGTAGTGAATATGAACAAGTCTGCGGTAAGAATGATGAATTGAAAAGGTCATAACACTTTGGAATGCTCCAAGGTGAGTTTAATGAATTATCTTCAACCAGATCAAATTTCCAGGTCCCTAACTCTCTTCCCTGTCCTCTCTATCTGAGCTTGAAAGACAGCAACTTGTTTTGAAATCCCACTGCTGTGTTGAAATGGAATCAATGTCTGCATATGAAAGTTAATTAGTTCATTACTGGCAGTTACATGGAATTCCATGGTAAGCTGGAGTTTGTAATTTCCCTTAAACTGTGATTTATTTTGAATAGGGAGGAACTGAGGAGTAAAATTCACATAGTTCTGTGGAATAGTAAGATCTGAGTGTTCGTTGTCTTGTTAGTCTGGAGAGATTATGAAATATAACCCCAAGTTCTAAGAGGGAAGGTTCTTATATTTAAAGCTCCCGTGTTGATTGCTCAGTCATGTCTGATCCTTGTGACCCCATGGATTGTATGTAGCCTCTCAGGCTCCAGTTTCCATGGAATTCTCTAGGCAAGAATACTGGAGGGTTGCCATTTCCTTTTCCAAAATCTCCTATATTCTTCCCAGTAGGACAATACAGATAAGAGCAGTCTTGGACACCTCACTGACTTTCTTGCAGTTATTAGCTGACCCACATTGCTGAATTACTTTTGAGGCAGAATAAAGGGATGTCTCCATAAACCTGGGCCCAAAGAATTGGCCAGTGATGATCAGCATGTCCTTGATGTGATATTTCCTAGGTCCAGTGGCACTGCAGGGCCCGGATGGTTGCAGGGGCCAATTTCTACATTGTGGGCCGGGACCCTGCAGGAATGCCCCATCCTGAGACCAAGAAAGACCTGTATGAACCCACTCATGGGGGCAAGGTCTTGACCATGGCCCCTGGCCTCACCTCTGTGGAAATCATTCCATTCCGTGTGGCTGCCTACAACAAAGCCAAGAAAGCCATGGACTTCTATGATCCAGAAAGGTAAGTTTTCCAAGGAAAATTCTTTAATCAACATTTGTACGACTGGAATGATGAGAGAAAATTTGGGGGTAGCTCCTAACTGGAGTGACAGTCCCTTAGAAGCTCAGACCTGGTCTTGCACAGTGGGTGTCCCCCAAAGTTGTAGCACAGCCTCATTTGTGGTAGATGGTCCTTAAGTATCTCCTTTCCAACACACATTCCTTGGGCACGCTTTGAGTGCCTGGCACATTACCTGAAAGGGTTGTATACATGGAGAAAGATTTCCTGTGTTAATAGAGCACTCAGCCATGCTTAGAACTCACCAAGTAGTCAGGGCTACAGATGACATGCCCCATGAACCGACAGGTACAGGGCTGCTACGATTTCCAGGTCTTCTGCAAGTTCCTTTACTGAAGATTTACTGAACTGCTTAACTTAGAAAGATGCAGCATTTTACAGAAAGAAAAAAATGTAGTCTCAAAATCCATAACATCCTCCTGGGGTCTTTGAGGTAGATGTTATTTACCTATGCTGAGTTCTTTGTTGCTACCCTGTGACAGGCACAACGAGTTCGACTTCATCTCAGGAACTCGTATGAGGAAGCTGGCCCGGGAAGGCGAAAGTCCCCCAGATGGCTTCATGGCCCCCAAAGCATGGAAAATCCTGACAGATTATTATGGGTCCCTGGAGAAGAACAACTAAATGCCCTTCAGAGCCAGTTTCTTTTTGAATTGCTCTTTGATTTTTTTTTCTATTTTTGTGATTAGATACTTTTCAATTGCTTCTCAATGACTGATTTTATTTACAGTTTATATATATATACTGTATATATACACACATACGTGTGTGGGTATATATACAGTATATATAGTAAAACTGAAGACCAAACTTTAGCAGGTAAAAGAAATAGTATCATTTCAGAATGAAATTACTTTTCTACTGCATCTGAGCAGTAGCTCCTAGATTTCTTAAAGCTTTGACCATGTGTCTCCTTTACTTGCCAAAAAGTAAAGTATATTTTCTAGCTGAAGTCTTGCCAACTTTGCACTCTCCCATGTCATATACCAGTAGAAGAAATCAGATGAGCAGCTTTCTATAGAGCTGTCAAAGAAAAAAAAAAAAAGAAAATCTCACCCTAAATGAGGGGTTGCTCATGTCAAGATTCTCCTTCATTTCCCTCATGCCCGAATCCAGCCTTAATGCTCAGTCTCTTCTGTGCTGATGTATGAACAGAGAAATCCAATGAGTAAAAATGTGAAGTTAATCTCAGAGAGATATGCAACCTAGTTCTGCCACGAAAATTACATTGTCTAGTAAGAGAAGTCTTTTTTTCTGTGAATAACAGAACTCCAGTTAAACGGCGACTTTTAATTAAATAGCATACAGGGCTTTGATGAAAAGGTTTGCACTCAGGCCTCAAACAATCTGGCAATGTTGTGGAGACTTAATTTTTCTCCTCTTTGCTGTGGTCATTGTGTTCTACGGAAATGCTGCACCTATTAACTGCAGTGGCGTCGGCTGTGACCAGACACGATTCAGGCCCATCAGACTATTGAGCTGCTGGAACTGGACAAAAACACAGGAAAAGTCCAACCTTTTCATCTTACAGGTGACCAGACTAAGATGATGCACAGGCTCAGGCTTGTGGAGAGCACTGTAACTAAAGTGCCAAATTGGCATTTTGGAAGTGCTGGTGGCACCGAAGGGGCACCAGCTCTCCTGACTCAGGCTGATACCGTCTACACTGTACAACACAGCAGCTGGTTCTGGTTCCTGTCAGCTGCTCAGCAAAACTCCTTAACAGAGGGCACTTAACCAAGAAGTCTTCTTGGATGCTGAAAGGTCCAGAGTTTTTTTAAAACCCAGCTGATTTTATTACAGTTGGGGGAAAAAAAAAAAAAACTTTTCTAAAAGACTCAGCATGCTGTTCAGAGACATCCAGCCTCTGATGGCTTTCCTGTCTGGGAGGCAATCTGGCCCCTTATGCGTAATTCCTTGTTGCTTACGAATATATGAAGAAATAGTACCTTTTGTACATAGGTCTCTCTGGAAGAGACTCTGGAAACAGAAAACTGTGATTTTTTTTTTCACTTTTTTTTTTTAAAGAAAATTCTAATCCAAGCTAATGAAACTTTTGAGAAATAAATCACAATGGCCACAGCAAAGTATGACTGTCTTTAATAGTATTATAGTGCCTATATTCGTGTAATCATAAGTCCTATTGCCTTTTAAAAAACAGCATATTTATTGAAAACATGAGACAAGACATAGTGCCTTAATCAATATATTGTGAGTTTTTAATATATTTAAAACTGCTCTTCTGCTTGAGTAGTACTTAGTGCAAATGACTATTTCTATGTACAACTGATGCTTATTCTTATTTTAATAAATTTCCAAGATAAAGGCTGTCTTTCCTATCTTTTCAAGGATTGGTTGATATGTGTTGGTTGAAGCCCCTGTGAATTGGTGTAATTGGAGAGAAACAGCAGCTCTTTCAGACCATAAGAGGCTGTTTACCTGTTTGTGTCATTTTTAAACTGTGCTCTCGACGTGAAGGCATAGGATCTCAGCCAACACTGCGGTTCCTCAGGGACCTCACCCTGGGATTTCAATGCAGTGGGATCTGGTGACCTTTTAGTTTTCCTTAACTCATTCCTTTTTCTTCAAAGTGCCTCCAGTGAGCTTAAGCAGTTCCAGCAGGGTCAGAAGTAGCTATGCTCTTCACAGCTCTGCTCACCTCAGCAGTTACTGCTGGAGTAGGCAGAAAGGTTAGCTGTTTCCACCCTGACTTTCAGTGGCCTTGACACAGGCCTGCAGATTGGGGGTTCTTTCCCTCCTAAGTCCCTTCTGTCTTGGAGGCTTCAAGAAAACTTTTGTTCCTGAACTCATTCTAAACAAAACTGGTATAATAGCCTACTATTATAGGCCTCCGTTACCACTTCCTCCTTCTCTCCAGATCTTTACTTGCTGGCTCCTGGACAAAGTAGAGCAGGGAATGTGTGATAGAAGTGTGTTGAGGGAGTAGGCCAGACTGCACAGGGCTGTGTGTGGAAGGCACATGTGAATCACTCATTTGTTCCGATCGTGGTGGACTTACACCGATTAGCATTTATATCAAGCCTACAAGATTCTTCTCCATCTTTCTTGCGAGAAGAAACATATCTTAGTGATTTGAGAACAGTAAGTTCACTTCTGTTTTTTCCTCATCTTCTTCCTTTTAGGTCTAGTATAGATCTTCAACATACTTTCCTAATAGGCAGGTAATCAGGAAATCAGGTGAGCACAAGAAACAACTGTTTTTATGTTTGATGGGACATAGTGCAGTTTTTGTCTTTGAGATTTTGAATGATACAGGTTTCTATTATATATGCATATTCCCATTACCAATAATGCATAAGTCATCAAGATTTAACTATAGATTACTGAAAGAGTAAACCACTAATTTTTCCTTCCCCATGGCACACATTTAAATCTTTGGTCAATATTAACTATTATTGGGCCATTCATTATACATACTCACCAATGATTAAAGTGACGTATATAAGCAATTCACTCCAAAGGTGCCTATTTTAATTTTTTTTGCTTATATTTTAGTTTTATTGATATTACTAAAATAAATGGGCCACTGTCTTGAGTTTGGACATTTTAATTTGATAAAGAAAACCCAGACAAATAAATACTTTTTATATGGAGCTAGGAAAGAGTGATAATGCAAAGAAGTCTTGACAAACTGAGAAACAAATCTTTTACAGGTGAGTCTTCTATTAAATGGTTTTTCAATGCCTTATCTCTTGTCACTGAGGTACTCGCCCCTCCCTGCCAAGCCATTACTGTTTCTATAGATTTACTAATTTGGATTAACTATAGGGAAGACTAGTTTTAATTAGAAATCTAAATTACAGAATGTTTTTTAAAAAATAATACAATTTTATTACCTTCAAATACATAAGCCACAAATGGGCACAGCTTTTTAAATGTCATAACATGTATTTGTGATTGCTGGCTTCAGTAATACAGACTTCATTTGGTAAAGTTCTTCCATATGGTTGGCTTGTTTCAGAAACTCAAACGTGCTCTGCACTTATTTTACTAATAACATTTGTGAAAGTTCTTATATACCATAAAACATATTATACTCATTTATAGGAGGTAAGGAAAAACCTTGATTTATTGCATAAGCACGCTTTCCATAAATAGTTCACAGGTACAGTTCAGATCAGCACAGGTTGAAATAATAATGGCCTGTGTGTCTGTGCTCAGTCACTTTCCTCTGCAGCCCATGGATTGTGGACCTCATGGGCCCCTCTGTCCAAGGAATTTTCCAGGCAAGAATACTGGAGTGGATTGCCATTTCTCCTCCAGGGTATCTTCCAGACCCAGGGATTGAACCTGGGTTTCCTGCCCTGCAGGGAGATTCTTTACCATCTAAGCCACAAGAGTAGCCCCAATAATGGCCTACTTTCATGTAAACAACTCCAATACTGATGTGGTCTTTTAAGCTAGTTAAAAGAATGGCCTCTATAAATGTATTCACCGAGAAGAACCTACATTTATAGAAGATAATTCCATCAACTACTAAAGAAGTTGTACCCCACATCTTATCCTGAAATTATATTAAAAAGAATTAAATAAGGTACCAGATCTTTGGATATTCAAAGTAAACAACCAAAGAAGAGCTTACAGCTTCAAAAGAGCCAAAGAAACACGTTTAATAAGCAGAAACACCAAATACATGGAAGTGTCTATGACTTGTCTACCTAATGTCATGTTTTATAATTTATGTTTATTAAAACAAGACAATTTACAAGGCAGACACTCGTAAGTAGGTAAGAAAGTCGCCAGTTTAAAGTTCTGAAGATCAAGTTAGTATTGCTAGGGGCCCAAAATGTCTACCAACATGGGCAGTGGTGCATCAGGGTGCTGTTTAGTGAAAAACAGGATGGGAACTTACAGCACATCCATTTCAGCATCTCCATTATTGAACAGACAAGGAAATGAAGGCCCAGGAATGTAAAATGTCTTCCCTAAGGACATGACCTACAGACATATTCACTTCCTAGCTCCCGAAGCGTTTTCATATGATGCCTAAAACCACCACAGAAGGTGTACATTATGATTTCTATTTACAGACAAGGGAACAGATGCCCACAAACGTAAAGAGATTTTGCCCAAGGCTACACTAGGCGTGTGCTCTCTAGCACACTCTCTCTGTTAATAAGAGTTCCACAACTGCGACTGGAAGCTACAAAGCTGCCAGTGAACTTTACGTGACTTATAATAAATATCTGCGCAACTTATTTTGCTAGAATGTAGAAGGATGCAGAAGACTTTCACTCCCTTAGTAATAAGAAAAATCCACACAAAAGAAAAATAATACTTTTCTATGAAATTAGCAAAGAACAGTGGATGCAGTCTTCTTCATGAATTGAATTCCAGGGAGAAATAAGCCCTTCAGAGGGAGTAGGGCGTCTTGGTTCTTTTTTATACCAGGGTAGACTCCTGAGTCTGGATATACTGTTTGAAGAACAGGCCTGCCTTAGATGGGAGACTTTGCAGGCATGAGGAGAGTTCAGTCAACACTCAAGACAGTAATGATTGAAATCAGGAAAAAATATTTTAAAACGAACTGCTAGGGTAAACAAGTCCCCTTCTCTGGATTGTATAGAGAAAATGGCAGAAGAGGGGTAGAAGTCTTATACATTCTCGTGGTGACTGGATGCCAGAACCCTGTCAGAACCGAATACAAAGAACCACAAACATCTGAACCGGCAAGCCCTCCCACCTCAAATGTCACCAAGAACTCCCTGAGAAGGTAGGAGTTGGGCTAAGCCTGGTCTGCTCAACCTTATTACGGCTACAACCCAGAGTCAGCCTGACTAGATTCTAAGAGAAATGGAATGATCAGTCCTTCAGGCTGACCGACCATCAGAGAAACGGACTTGTACTTCCTGCAAATAAAACAAAAATCCATGTTATACTTCAGTCTCCACTGTTCTTTTTTTACACCTACTATCTTGAAAAAAAATAAATTACAAGTTAGAAAAACAATCACCTTGCTGAAGAGTTTGGCATGCCAAGTCGCGAGCTCTCCCTCATCAAGTGGTCAAACCTATGGGACTGCACCAAGCAGTTTCTGAGGGCCTGCCCACACAGACTAGGATGTGTGCTGCTGGTCTGTCCCGCACGCCCACCTCAGTCACAAGACTGCCCTTCACGTAGCAGTACAGGTCTTGTGTGACCAGCTGGTCGCTTACCTTTTGTGTCTAGCCACGTTCTTCACAATACTCCTTTCAAGGAAACACCACTCTCCTTCTGTAGTTGACCGGTAAATTCAGATACAGTTGACCCTTGAACAAAGTAGGGGATAGGAGTGCTAACACTCTGTATCTACAGTTCGCCTATAGCCACGGTTCTAAACCTGCATTCAACCAAATGCAGGTAGATTGTGTAATACTGTAGTATTAACTGTTGAAAAAAAATCTGAGGATAAATGGACCAATGCAGGATAAAAGGACCTGTGTCATCAAAGAGTCAACTGTATTTGTTCTCAAACCATTTAAGCCAAAGGAATTCCTGAAAGGTACTCTTATTAAAGCTGCAGAATTGCCAGGGGTGACTTTTTATCTGGGTTTGCACACTTCTAGGATTCTGAAACTTGTGTGGGGCAATTTAAACATTTGGAGTTCATTTAATCTAGTAGAGGAATAAAAGCAACTTTCTTAAGCAATTCTTGTTTAAAAAAAAAAACCTGGAAGTTTCAGAGTTCCTAACCTAAGTCTACTTTCTTAGCCTCCTCTGATCTTAAGAGGCTCCTCATATCCTTCAAATAAATCCTTTATTGCTTAGGTCAGCTACAGTTGATTGCCTGCAGCAGAACCCTAACTGGTACTCTTATAACAGTAAATGTTAGACAATCACAAAAATATACTCCCAGTTCAGTATTTCGGTAATGAGAAACTTATGCCATGTTAGTAGTAATAGTGTGTACACCAGTGTTAAGAAAGGATGTTTATTTTTACTCACATGCTAAATGGTTTCTTTTAGGTTTGATCTTGTTTGCATCTGGCATCTGTGCTATGCAGATATACCTAGAACATTATTGTGGGTTTTGCTGCAGACCACTGCAATAAAGCAAATCTCTCAATAAAGTCACCCAAATCTTTTGGTTTCCTAGTGCATAAACACCATACTGTAGTCTATTGAGTGTGTAAGAGCATTATATCTAAAAAAGCAATGTACATATCTTTAAAAGCACTCTGTTGCTAAAAAATGCTAACCATCATCTGACAACGTGGGGTTGCCACAAATCTTCAGTTTGTAAAACAAACAAACAAATAAAAGCACTATCTGTGAAGCACAATGAAACAATGCATGTACTTTTATTTTCATCTCAATTCAAGAACCTACTGTATACCATAGGGAATTATATTTAAAATCTAATGATAGTGTATAATGGAAAAGAATCTGAAAAATATTTTATATACCTATACATACATACATATAAAATCACACGTATATGTGTATATCTGCATCACTTTGCTGCACACCCGAAACTAACAACGAGAATGTAAATCAACTACAGTTGAGAGAGAAAGAGAGTAAGCGCTGTAACCGTTGAGATGATTAGCAAACTATCTTTGGTAACTAAGTTGATAATGATTTTGGTAATGAAAGCTCTCTAATCATTCTGTCAGCTTTAAATAGAATGATTCTGTGGCTTTATCTGAGGCTTCTAATTGGTATTGGGGTTTTAGTCTTGCAAGTTACATGCTTAGCATATTAGAATTCTAGTCAATATTCTGATACTGACCTTAAGAGAAACTAAAAAAGGAATTACAAAATATATACATAATCCAATTCCTTTTCTTTATCCAGAAACTGTAACATTTGTCTACAAATAAAACAATACCAGCTGAAAAACAAATTCCTACTGACTAATGTGTTTATTCAGGCATACTCAATGCTTGAGACATCCACAACACCAAACCTTCTGGTTAGAACTACTAAGTTATGTTAGGTTACTGTGATCATATAGGCTATTTAAATTATCCCAATCCAGCTATAGATCACATGGTGAGTTCTGGATCACCCTGTAAGTGGGGGACTGAATGAGAAAGGAGATAAATTGGACAGGAAACACTGAATTGATTCAAATATTGAGTTTCTAACTTCTGTTTTAAAAAGGCCAAGGAATAATTTGAGATACACCAAACTTACCCGAAGTCTTCCGCCAATGAGGCTTTTAGAGAAACATCACAGCTGATCATTTCATCTAAATCCCCAGAATAGAGACCTAGGGATATCATGGAAACAGGTGAAGCATGAAGAATGCTCAAACACTGGGCCTGGCCAATAGATACGTACATCAGTGTGTAAAAGTAATAAAATGTGATAATGAACATTTGAACAGCACTATGCCAGGCTCTGTGCTAAGCATCTTACAGGCATCATCTCATCACACACCCTATGAGTGCCACTGTCACGCCATTTTATAAATGAGCAGCAGTTAGGAGACTAGTCCAAGGACAGTTAATTAATGGGGAGTCTGCATTTAAACTCAGGCAATCTAGCTCAACATCTAGTACTTCTAACTGTTACCCAAAGTGAAATATACCTTAGAACTTAGAACCCAATGCACGCCAAAAGCTTATGTCAAATATGTCTATAGCAGAAAGATCTATTACGTAACACTAAACATTCTTTAAAAGCATATAACAAGGTTTCCTGTTACTTTAAGACACTAAGATACCTAGATGAGTCATCTGGTGTTGGCTTTGTGTTGGTCAGTGTATTTCTTTAACTTCATCCGATGATTAAAACTATGATAAATTTAACTAAAACTATTGGTTATTCTGAATTTAAAGAAGATAAAAGAAAGAACATGAAGAGAGGTATATTACCCCTATTTTTGATCAATATGCCATCAGAATTAAATGACTACTAAAATAAAACACTAAAACAAAGTAATAAGTTAGATACTAGAATGTATGCTATAAAAATTACACAGCAAGATGAAAATAGTCTAAGGGCAAGTTTTATAAACCAAAGCAACCCCAGAAAATTTTAGGTAACTGAAATAAAGGAGTAAGTAAACTCAATTAAGAGGGACCTCTTTATTGCATATTTATAAAATAATAGTTATTAAAAATGGAGATGAAATATTTTATTTTTGGTATTTTGTGTTTTGCATCAAGTTTTCCAATCATCTTCACAATTTCTCAAAACTCGAACCTCTGCCCCACCCACCATTCAAAGAACAAATGATGAACAAACTATCCAATGGGTTCTTGTGAGAGACTTATTATCAAAGAAATTAATAACTCATAAATAACAACAGAGTTTTCAAAGAAATACAATAAAAACAAAAGGCACCTCAAGATCGTATGGTGCCATTTTCCTCATGCTTCTGTTTTAAGTGCCTATAACAGAATTCTGGTTAGTGACATTTTGGGCAAAACATGTTATCTTTTGTGCACATAGCATCAAACGACTACAGATACAATAGGGGGATTCTGAAGTGTGTACCTGTATTAAGTAGGGCATAATTTATAATATGCTAAGAAAACAAAAAGTCACGATTACAAAATGGATATTTTTAGCACATTTAGTAACAGCTAGTTTTAAACTATCATTTCATTTTTGATGACCAAATTATATTTGACATAATTAAGGAACATATATTTTTAAAATATTGAAAACCCACGGTTACAACAGAACTGTTACATTAAACGAAGAAAGGAAAAGTCACATACGTGGGCTGAATGGCGCTGAGGTTTTTCAAAGCCATTCTTTTGAGAGGCTTTCAGCCCACCTTTACATACATCAATAAGAAAATGTCTCTACTCAGCATGCTTGCAGCAAGAGGTGAAATCGGTGTTAATCACACAACTGCCTGACAACCATTCAGTGCTGATCACCGAACAAGCATTTTTATTTAATTATCCTGACAACCATAACTGAGCCACATCTAAGTTTCTGATGTCACTGACTTCAACTATTCAACTCCAGAGAAACACTCAAGTTAAAAAAAAAAAACCTGAAATAAGTGACAACTAAAAATGGCTGAATCATTGTACCTTTTAGACACAACCATTAATCTTAGTTTTGCTATATGCTATTTGGTACTTTTTGATTCAGTAGTTGGGATATAAAAAAAACTTTCTGTATTCAAACCTATCTACAGAATGTCAATATAAAATGTGTGATTATATACATTTAATATACACACACACGCACACACGCATACACACACTCTCACATAGCTAGAAACCAGCACTAAACCACATCTCCAGTTCTCACTAATGACTCAGTAAATCATCTGTTACCTTCAGACCAGCTTAGACGCTCTAAGGCTGTGACATATGGCTAAAGAGGTCAAACACAAGCACCCACAGTCAGGCTGATTAAATGGTTCCTCCTTATGATTTTTTCACAAGTAGTAATACCATTTATATAACAACTACGTCTCAATAACTTAGAATTCAGAGTATAAAACCAGTGTCATGAACAGAAAACTCTCTCACTGTTGAAAGAACACTCCTCCTTCAGTTATTTCCACTAATGATAAGAGGGCACACCAAACTAGATCATGTTCAACTGTAGAAATGATCTTTACTCTTAATCTAAACAAACGTGTGTTAAAACATTCTGAAATGCTGCATCCTTTGACTTCTTCATCTTTTCAATCGCCCGATGCAGGTCCTGTTGTTGTACAGGTCGAATTTCATCTTCATCATGGCTAAAATGTGAAAAAAAAAAAAAAAAGACAAAACAATTCACCAATATTCAAATAGCTTTAAAATACATCTCCCTAAAATATTTTACCAAGATTAAAAAATGAAGTCTCTTTCCCATCCAAAATTCCCAAAACAACCACAATTAACCACTTAAGGAATTAATCTACACAGATAAGCATCTTAAAAAATTTTTAGAAAACACTGACTGCCAAGAGGTAGGAAGTTTAAATGGCTGACTATAAACATTATAGCTTGGTTAAAACCAAATACTTTACACTAAGATATATAGGTGTGAAATTTTATCTAAATAGGATTATATAATTCTATATGAATGAATGAATAAAAAATTATTCCATGAAAACTGGAATTAAAAAGTAGCAGTTGTAGGTATCTATTATTCATGTATGTGTTTAGCGTTTGACGAACTTAAAATAAAATTCATTGCTATTAATAAAAACCAACTACTCTAAGTTCTCCCCATGTCAGTAAGAAGGAAACACAATCCAATATGCAATGTCTCCTCTGTTATTTACAAACACTTAGGAAAAAAAATTCAGGGAAAGGGTTATGATAACCTAAGTGCATTACCCACATTTTTCATACTGAAATATAACATTTTCAGGGCTTTAAGGACAGCAGGGAAACAATTTTCATTAATGTAATTTAGGCAATACAGATGGAGTAACCCTCTCCACGAAGGGGCCCAAGGAAACACCGAAGATAGGTCCAGAACCAGTGCAGGAAAAACTACAGGTTAAAAGGGTGGCTTTCATATGAACCTTTCTATACTAAGAAACCTTTTTCGGCCAAGCTTGCTATGGCAGTACAGTGTAATTAAATGCATGAGTAGACAGGCAAATCCAGGTCACTTGGAGTGACAGCCTCAGGGATAAGGGAGACTGAGAAACAACAGGGCAAGAGCTAGAGAACCCATTCCACACAAGCCCCCAGCATACAATGGTTTGCTAGGAGTCACGGAAGGTCTTCATTAGAAGGTTGACATTTTGAACAGGGATTTAGAAATGTCCAGTGTTATACCAGTCTAGGGTGAATGACCTTATGGGAAACACAGGACACTGGTTTATCAGGGCTGAGCTATTCCAGTTCACTAATACAGCTGGTACAAAATTGGTTTCTTAAGCTCAAAATACTTTGAAACTGGTTTCAAGTAAAGTTTGCTGTTGTCACAAATGACTTCTTTTTTTAGTAAATACATTATTAACAAGTTGAAGTCTAGTTAGCAGCAATGTCCCCATAAATGTGAAATTTCTGGGAGACAAGGTACTCATTTCAAAATGAAATTTAAAAATTTAAAAAACAAAAGCAATCTAGGGATATCAGAGCAACAGTTTTCATGGTAGAGACGGGCAAGCCTACATTTCTGTGAGCTTGATGTAACCCAATTCATGGATGTTCAGAGAAATTCAGTTTTTACTTGTTTTTCTTCATTCCAGATGTTCCCCATAACCACCTTTCCTTGTAAATTCATTTCCAGAACCCCCTTCAGAAAAAAGGCATTAAATAAAGTTGGTGAATTTTTTATTTCAATTTATCTTTTTATTTCGTAAACAGAGCTGGTATTATAAAGCAAAACAGAAGACCTAAACCTAACCTTTTAATAACCTAAAAGCTCTAAAAGGGTCTGACAAATAAAGATAAACTCTAAATACACATACCTTTCTTCCGATGTAGAATTAACATATTCTCTGACACAGAGGAGGGCAGCATCTCGACACATTTCTTTTAGGTCACTGCCTGAAAACCCATCAGTTTCCTGGGCAACTTCTAGCAGGTCCACATGCCTATCCACCTTAAACAAACATAAAACAGACTTAAAAAACAAATATAAAATACATGGCAAAAGATATATCCAAAGACTTCTTAGAATTAAAGAAAGTTAAAGCATACTGCAACAGCAGGGGAGAAGACTCATTAGAAATTTTCAGTTCTAGAAGTTTTCTTTTTTTAACCATAAAAGTTTAAGATTTGAAATCTACGTTTCAATAATTGTCACTATGACCACTGAAATAAGTCTCCCTAGATACTTTATAGAGTGATGGGGAAGAACAGGCGTTCAAATACCGTTGGGTTGACTTTGGTACCTCTTAGGAAGGTCCCACGTTCCTAACAGGAGGGGTACTTTTCTATAATCTAGTCAACATACATGATGAACAGCCCGGATCATTAAGTCCTGAGTCCACTACAAAAATCATATTCCACTGACACATTCTAACCCTCATTTGAACTGTCATGCTGTGGTATTCTATTCTACTTCCTCAACACTCGTTTAGCACCTATGGTTTTGCTCCCCAACTAAGCTTATATAGTGAAGCTAATAAAGTGATCCTCTTGGGCACATAACAGAATTATAATTAAGCTTATACGAAGATTAAGAAGAGAAAGTAAATAGTTAATTATAGTAACTAACATATAATAAATGATTCTTATGTGTCATTTGCTGTACTAAGTACTTTACATGAATTATGCTCATTTAATTCTGTCAGAGAAGCATTCTCATTTTAAATTTCAGATAATAGTAATAAAACCTGTAGAGGTTAAATAAATTGCCCAAGGTCACAGCACAGACAGAGCCAGCATCTGAACACTGTGCAGAGAGATCCAGCTGTATTTCTCCACCCCCCCCCCGCTAACTATTTGTCTTAACATTTACTTTCCCCAAGTTGATATGAAATGCCATCTTTATCTGTTACTAAATTCCCACTTTTCTTTGTGGAAAACTCAGTGTAAGTTAAGAGTAGCAACTCCGCACAATGACAAGAAGAGACTTGGAGGTAAGATGACATGAAGGCTACTGTTAACTCTGCAACTGTGACTTCACACAACATTGTTCTCATTCCTAAATGTGGAGATTAAATAAAGAGAAATCACATACTCATATACTCTCTGATAAAAAGAAAACTGAACCCAGAAGGGAGGTGTGAAGTAAGGAAAATGGTAAACTATATACAGATAAATGTAAATAAGTTTTAATATATAAACAGTAATAATAATCATTTAATTTAGGGTAGAGAACTAAGTGGGCTTTCCAGGTGGCACTAGTGGTAAAGAACCTGCCTGCCAATGCAGGAGCCATAAGAGATGTGTGTTTGATCCTTGGGTTGGGAGGATTCCCTGGAGGAGGGCATGGAAACCCACTCAAGTATTCTTTCCTGGAGAATCCCATGGACAGAGAAGCCTGGCAAGCTATGTTCCATAGGGTTGCAGAGTCAGACATGAATGAAGAGACTTAGTACATAGGCACCTAGAAAACTAAGTAGCACTAAAAAAGAATGTGTAACTTCCAAATGACTAGAGGAAGAGGGGAAAAAGAACGAAGAGCACAAGAACAACACTGAAGAATGAAGGACTGGGGCGGAGGTAGGGGAACTGGAAGGTGGGAGCGGAAGGTATGGGTGGGGTGAGTATGGGGGGAGTCCAAGGAGAAAAAAAGGCTTAAAAAATGGAAAGCACTAAAATAAGAAAGAATGAATCCAAATTTATCCACAATCACCACAAACACAAACAAATCATTACATAATGATAAAAAATAATTCACCAGAAAAATATAACAAATGGACAAATCTACAATATTGGGAGGTTTGTCACTCAACATCTTACGTACTGATACATCAGAGAGTAAGTTCCTAGAGCTAGTTATAGTAGTAGTTAGAATCCATCATGCACTGTACAAACATAAAAGTTGACAAACTGATTATAAGAATTCTATATACATCAGATATTAGTCTTCTGTTGGGTTACAGGGTTGCAAATACTTTCCCAGTGGCCTAGTCTTTCACTTTGTTCCTTTTACCTTGTCATACTTCTAGAAGTCTCAAGTCTGATTACAGTCAGACTTTTCTATTCAATTGTAGTTTAACTTGTTTGTGTGTCTCAGGAACTCTTTTTTACATGTGTACTTAAGAAATCAGACTAATTTAGGATGCAATTTCTCTAAAGTTTGTAAAAGTGAGAAAGAAAATAAAACTATACCTATGCATGCATTATCTATCTATCCACACATATTTATGGAAGATACCACCTTCAGGACAGTGCTGAGGGCTCTCTAGAGCGTGCTACCAATGATGGTGTAGGGTGGGGAGACAGGGGAGGGGTGGGTAGGAAGCAAACTATGTCAAAATCATCTTTTAAGTCCAGGTGCTAGATTTAAAGTTATCTGTGTATGTGTTTACAAAAAAGGACCTTCCAAATTATTCTTTGAGATGTTAAATATTAGTTGTCTTCCTCTTTCAAACAATCAATATGTCCACTCTATGCTTTGCCCACTCCTTTGCTGAGCCACACTATAATCTAACCACTCACAAATCTTGTTCATGGCAGGGTGAAAATGTCACAAAGATGAGCAAAACAAGTAAAAGAAAATAATAAAAAGAAGATTCCAGTCACTGAGGGAGCAAGATTACTAAGACAGCCTTCCATAAAGGTTAAAAGAAAGGCTCTATCACCACTCTGCTATGTAAATGTGTGCAACTTATTACGTAACTTCTCTGGATTTTGGTTTCTGAAAGTGTAAAATAGTATTAATATGCACTGCTTAGATAAACTGAGGAGTAAATAAAACTGTATCACCACAATATGTGGCACACAGTAAGCACTGTAAAAGTAGCCCTTTTTATTTTAAGATCATGGCTCTAGACAAACCATGAAGTAGTGAGAATTATTTTCATTAGGCAAGTACGAAGGAAATTCCCCAAGTTAAAAAAGGTTTTGAATAATAAGAGCAAAACAGGAATAAATTAACGAACTGCCAAAATAGCCTGAAAGAACAGCATTTATCTGTGTACAGTTATTCACTATATCTAGCATTGGCTGTCCACAGCATGGTAATCCAAGCATCTTTATATATATATATATATACATTTTTAAAATATAAATTATCAAATCAATTCTATGAGATTGTTGACATCTTCAATTTCTAAGTGAGAAAATGAGGCACAGAGATGCTAATGGTATTTGCCCAAGATCACACAGTAGGAAATAGTCAAGCCAGAATGGAATCCTCAAGTGTCTCTTCTAAACCCATGATTGTTAAATTTCCACTGTTACAGAAGATATATATATTCAGGTTAGTCTGTATAGGGGGGGGGAAACCAACATTCTTACTGTAGTGTCAGATGTGATTCTTTATTAGGTATAAATGTTATTAGTTCTAATTCTTTCATACTTAACATTAAGCCAGAACCAGTATATCTTTTTTAAAAGAGTGAGCTGTATTAAGGATCTATTAAGAAGGAATGTGAAAGACTGGAAAACTGTATCACTTCAAAAGCTTCATTTTTTTCTTCAAAGAAGAAAAACCTCAAAATATGTCTATTCATATATTTGCATCAAAAACTCTAATTCTGCTCAGGAATGAATAAGCATGATAGTGCTCACCTTACATTTGTGTGGTACTGATTTGAAGCATCTTTTAGCACAATTAATTTTTTTTCATATTCTATTAAACAATATGCCTTCAGCATACAAATAGCAGCTAGTAGGAAATCAGACATTCCCATGTCAGCAATTATCCAGAGAGCATCCATATTCTGCATCATAAAACTGACTAAAAATTCATCTTCTGCACTTTCATGAGTAAGAAACGGAATGCTAAAAATTTCCTGTACCAATGAAAAACCTAATTCTAAAAGAATTTCCAAAGATACTACAGTTAAAAAAGGCAGAATATCTATCATGTTGGCACAAAGTTCCATGCAAGACGCACTCTAACACTGCTAGTATAACAGAGTACATTGGCATGAACAAATTTGGCAACCACTACCAAAATTATAAGTGCTTCCCAGGTGGTGCTAGTGGTAAAGAACCCACTTGCCAATGCAGGAGACATAAGAGATGTGGGTTCAATCCCTGGTCATGAAGTTTCCCTGCAGGAGGGCATGGTAGTACCCATGCCTGGAGAATCCCATGGACAGAGGAGCCTTGTAGGCTATAGTCCATAGGGCTGCAAAGAGCTGGACATGACCGAAGTGACTTAGCACAGCCACACCAAAATTATAAATATTATACTCTTTGATTTGGTAATTTCTTTCTGGGAAATTCACCCCACTAATGTTTCTGGCACAAGTGTCAAATGACACATGTACAAGGTTATTTGATGCAGCATTTTTGTAATAGTGAAAGACCAGAGTCAACCCAAATGTCCTTCAGTGTGGCACTGATTAAATAAACTATGGTATACCCATACAATGGAACCGCATGCAGTGCAAAGGAAAAAAGAGAACAGAATGAGGAAACCATATGCTACTATGGAATCTCAAAGATTAAGTGAAAAAAAGCAACACATAGAACACTGTATATGCTTTATTAATATGGCTTATGTAGAAAAGGGAAGAGGAGTAATAGTATATTCTAATTTGCTTGTATATGCATAACGCCATCTGAAAGGATACATAAGAAACATGAGAGAAATGAGACTTTACCCTGTATATTATTTAATATATGTATTTTAACTTTAGAAACATGTGCCTGTACTATTTTTAAAAACCTTAAATGCAAATTATTAAAGATTATGCTTATCATAGTTTTTAAATTCTAATTTTCAATTTCAAAAAGTATTGCAATAAAATGAAAAACAAAACCTCCCCATACTTCTCTGCAAAAACAAATGTATAAAACTTGAAATTGGTCTGAATTACCTTTAATTAGTTCAAATATGCCATGGTAATTAGGTTATATGAGCAGTCAAGAGTTCAATAGTACTTTTTAAGTTCAAAACTACATTATTCTCAGGTTCCCTTTTCATTTCTAAAATGATGTTATGAACATAATTTTTTCTTTATTTATAAGATGGGGAAAAACTGTCATTTTCTACTTACATTTTCATTTTTCAAGATGAGTTTCAGGATTGCTTCTCTTTGTTTCAGAGCCTAAAAGCAGGATAATTTTCAATTAGCATTAAAAAAAATAAGGATCAACTAATTTTCTTACTATTTCTTCCTTTCCTTGTAAACTACCCAATACCTAAAGGAAATGACAGAAACTCTGGCAGGTCATGGAAACTTCTGACTAAAGCAAGGTCTAATTCTAGACTCTAGAGTAATCATTTGTGGTTCTTGTACTGAACTGTAACTTCTTATTCTGAATCCCCAGTGCCTAGCATATGCCTTGAAACGTTTTTTAAGTGAGTAAATGACCAATGTCTTTCCTCTATAGCTCTGCAAATCTCCTTTTCTTCATTTAGGAAACTTGTGAAAACTCATTACTGCCATAAAATTTTTACCAGTAACTGGATGAGATGGCAAGAATACCTGCTTGGTTCTTCCATTCAACATGTAACTTCCACGTCCACTGATTTGTGTTAGTGAATTTTATTTAGTGTTGATAGTGTATTTGTTTATGTGCTTGTATACGTTTGCCTCCAGTGATGCTGCCTAATACTGTACTATGAACAGGAGTTTTTAAAAGAATACCTTACATATATAGTAAATACAAATGCTTTTAAAAATTATTGTGGCTGAACTCCTGCCTATTCCCACAACTGCTAACAAAAAAAAAGGAGAGCCAGTTACTAGGAGTATCAAATTAAATGCTGTAAAAATCAAAACCAAACTGCTGTTTCTGTAACTCAACTGTTAATTTGGTATGTTATGTGAGCACCAATAAGTACTTTCTGTTAATCAACATTTAACTTGGAAAGGACCTTTAGGTAAGGTTAATCAAATACTTTGATATTATAGTTATGCATAAGAAAAAAAATTACCCTATAAAATGTGTGTGTGTTCACTAAAAACAGAATGAAAGGGAGATTAAAAAATCCCAGTATCTGCATTAACAGATACAAATTTATGACAAACTTAATAAAATGTGTTACACAACCCATTCTGAACTCATACAATAAATATATTAAACTTACAACTTTAGCAAAGGCAGGCTGTTGTACCCTATGTTCTATTCTACTACTGTAGGTTAAAACCCTTTGTTCACTATTAGACTACAAGCAGAGATTCTATCAATGTAATCTTTACTTTCAGAACCACTGAAGCGAACTAATTATTTCTAAAAATATTCTGATGTTCTGGTAATAAAATAAGATCACATAACTTGTTAGAAGCATATAAAGGTCATCTAAACCTTCAGCAGTCAACCCTTTCTGCCTCATAACCACCGATTTTCCTTGGCGCCTTCTAACTGAACTATCCCCAGAAGTCTCCATTAAATATGTGGTTCCACACTTCCTCGCGCCTTTGCTCACTTTGGCAGAAAAGCATTTCCTTGCTTCAGTTCAGTTTAGTTCACTCACTCAGTCGTGTCCGACTCTTTGTGACCCCATGAACCGCAGCACGCCAGGCCTCCCTGTCCATCACCAACTCCTGGAGTTCACCCAAACCCATGTCCATTGAGTCGGTGATGCCATCCAACCATCTCATCTTCTGTCGTCCTCTTCTCCTCCTGCCTTCAATCTTTCCCAGCATCAGGGTCTTTTCAAATGAGTCAATTCCTACCATCCTTCAAGCCCAGCTGGATTCTGTAAGTTTCACTAACTCCTCAGACAGAATTATTAGTTTTCATCATCACCTCAGGTCTTTGCAGTTGGTTACACATACCTTTGTAAAGTACCTATTACATTATTTATTTTTGTGTCTGGCCCTCCCTGCAACACAAGTTCTTTTAGGACAGGGGC
Source organism: Antilocapra americana (assembly GCA_007570785.1). Classification (NCBI taxonomy): domain Eukaryota; kingdom Metazoa; phylum Chordata; class Mammalia; order Artiodactyla; family Antilocapridae; genus Antilocapra; species Antilocapra americana. The sequence goes on along the minus strand of ML664183.1, from coordinate 16,958,168 downwards.
CATGTTCTATTCATCAGAACCTAGTGGGTGTCTGACATATGAGCTCAATAAATATTAATCATATTTTCCAGTTTCCTGCATCACATTAAAAAATCTCTCCACTGAATTATCAGGTAAGTTCTCAAATAGACTGCCTAAGTAAATGCATACCATCCAGAGGAATCAGAGGTTGTAACTGTAGCAAACAGGTGATCAGAGTAATTTTAAAGAGACCACAACTACCAATTTTAGATAACCATGTTTACTACGACAAACTGTTAGGTTGAAGAATATAATAGGGCAAAATTTTCAGGCCAGAGATTTTAAATTTGAAAGGAGTGACAGTAGAAGTTCTAAACAGCAATACACGTAACATGCTGATTGTATGCTGCATACAGTCCAGTACTAACCCTGTTTGTTTTTTCTTTTTTAATCTAAAAGCAGACAAAATTCAAGATTTGGGGAATTCTGTGTAACAGAGTATCAGCAAGTTATCATCCTCTACTTGAGGGTACTTTTAACCAGCAAAAAAGAGTGCTAGAAGTTACAACTGGATCAACACCAATCTCAGATTTTCATTAAAGTGCAATATCGTACTGACTGGTTAATCAGTAATCCTGTCAGAGGAAAGCACCAATTACAACTGCTAATAATTAATCAAATAAATAGCAGATGTTCTCCCTGTTCAGCCTTCTGAACAGAACAGTTCTTTAATCCTACAACCCCTAATTTCATCCTATCTTAAAACAAATTTATAATTTACATTCTCTTAGGTATCTTCCATGGATAACTTGCTACATTCTAAAGAAAATCACTAACATGTCTAGGGAAACTTGAGGTAATTCTATACATTGGAGAGACACAAATGCATACAGAAGTAAACAACACTGATCTTCAAAGACAGTAAAAAAGCGAGAAAAGGAGTAGAAAGGACAATAGTAATTATGGGGTTCTTGCTCTACTCCTTCCCTGCCTGTGATAAATAAGAAGTCTTATTTTTTAAATCATTCCCTTCCTGAAATCACAGATAAATATCTGCAAAAAAATGAATATTTAACTGTTCATAATATTAATCAAACCCACTTACAGGCTGGTTGATATGGAATCTCGTGGGCATTCTCCTCATTATAGCTGAGTCCAGATCTTGAGGACGATTAGTAGCTCCCATCACTATGACCTAAATATATAAAGAAAACAAAGTTATTAAATATACCAGTAATACTCCTTTTAGGTTGTTACTACTAGGGCTTAGAAGATATAGAAAATTAAGTGGGGCTTATACTAAATCTTCTATAAGAAATCTGTTTTAATCCAGTATTACTCAAATATTTATAGATACAAATCAAAGTTAATCCTAAATAGATCAAATGAGAGCAAAGCTGGTAAGACTGTTGCATTTCACCAGACTTCTAGTAACTAAAATAATGTACTATTCAGTTATGAAGGAATTATAAAAATGTAAAAAAACCTCCTGTATTTTGTAAAATATGGTTACTTGATCACTTATATGTTGAGTAACTGAAAGCTATTTATGTTAACAGCTTGGCAGTATATGTGACAGAATAATTCAGGTCCTTTAATAATATTAAGGAGAGAATCATTTCCCTACCAGTCTGAGGATTCTGGTAATAATAACAGATATACAGTGTATTTTTTCCTCTAGAGTTCACACCATCATTTCATGGCACTAGCAGCACTGTGGGTAGAATCTTCTTAATAATAATAGAACCTCAAGCAATCCAACTTTACAATCCAAGGGCAGCAACAAAATAAAAGCAGACATCAAAATGCTGGGTAGAATATTTGAAAAAAAAAGAAAGGAAAGAAAAAAAAATTGCTGGCGATCCTGCCAGCCTCTGAGTCTATGCCACTTATTTAGAAAGGATATAGAGATGAAAAATCAACATGAATAAAGACAAGGATACAGAAAACAATTTCATTTCTGAAGGGCTTCAATATTACTGTTATTATTGATATTTCTGTATAATATAATAAACACATACATCTGTTCTTTAAAATGAAATTTATTGGTATTCTAATGAAAACTTTTATTTCAGCCTAAGATGTCTTAGGTTTTTGAAACAGTCTGAAGTGTAACTCCAGAATATGTTGAAAAATCCACTAAGTTTTATATTGTACTTCTACTCTTTACATTTAATGTTACTCAACAGCCAAATTACTTTCAATTAACCAGGAGAGACTGCCATCTACAGGGAAAAAATATAAATACAAATTTGAGAAAAAGTTCCAAAAAATAATACAATTTTATAGTTGGTTTAACTGGTCCTCAAGTCAAAATATTAATGCTCTTACCTGTTTCTCTTTATTGACTTTCTACAAATCTATAGAATTAATAAGGAAAATTTCTACTAAATGTAAAACAAAATTTATCTTTAGAAGTTATCAAATGAATTTGTTTTGTTGAGCAAAGATCAACATTAAGTACATTTTGAGATAGAGTATTCATAAGATATTAAAAGAGAGACTCAAAGTGACATGGAAGCTTGTTCAACATGGACCCTATCAGGTTGAGAATCACAAAAACCATTGTGGTTGAGGAAGTACCTAGAAAAAACTCAAAAGGGGGCTGAAATTTGAGAAATATTCTAGGTAAACAAAAAGCCTAAAACAAAAGCCCACTATGAAAGATGAAACCCTAAAAAAATCCCTGCATTATCAAGGAATACAGATAAATCTAGCACAACATGGTCCAATGAACACATGTAATAACAGATACTCATGATGAATAAACAAAGCAACAGTGACTGATATTAAAGAAGCAAATTTTAAGGGGCAAAACTGATAACATTTACATATGTATTAATTCTAGTGCAGATAAACTAAAATTAAAAATGGGAAGCAACAGTAATTTTTTAGTATTTATGTAGCAAAATTAATGCACGCTTTAATATTAGTTAAGACTTTAAAAATACTTAAAACAAAATATTAAGAAAAATGTTTTTTATCATTTCACATTTAAAAAGTTGAACTACGTCAATTAATTCCCTAAAAACAATGTTAGCTTTTGTGTCTCATGTATTTCAAGATGAAGAATATGTCATCAACCAATTTGGATTTCCAGTAGTAGTGACAGGTTTAATGGGGTCATGCAACTATTTCTGTTTCCTTTCGTGGCAAGAACCACACTGTGGGGCTCTGGATGAAGCAGTTCTGAAGTATACTTCATCCAAATATTATTATTTCCTTGGTTTTAAAACTATACTCTGATAAGATATAAATATTAAACTACTTTCTCTTACAGGGGCTAACTAGTCAATTATCTGCATACTATAAATACTATTGCTTAGGAGGATAATTCATTTTTGGAAACCTGCACACCAATCTCACTGAATAGATTTACCAGAACCAATTATTAATAAAAATTATTTTTATTAATTCACCTCTATTTATCTCTGTTGTGCTTTCTTCTCTAATCATCCAACACTGAAGGCAATTTCCCCTCAAAATGAAATTATATTTTCATAAAAGGGACTTCCCTGGTGACTAAGATAGTAAAGAATCTGCCTACAATGCAGGAGACCCAGGTTCAAACCCTGGGTTGGGCAGATCTCCTGGAGAAGAAACTGGCAATCCACTCTAGTATTCCTGCCTGCAGAATTCCATGGAAAGAGGAGCCTGGGGGGCTATAGTCCATAGGGTCGCAAAGAGTTGGACACGGCAGAGTGACGAACAAAAGTGATGTAGAAGGAGAATATGGGGCTTAATTTTCTTCCTGAGAATTACGTATCTCAGGACTTTTGATCTGTGGTAACGTGACAAAGGATATCCTTAAACTCTCTGGCTACAAAACATGTAAAAATTAATAATAAAGTATTAAAAAAAACCCTCAAATTAAACAATAAGTCTGCAAAAAAGTAAAGGAATTAAACTGACAGGTTTATTTATCAGTAAAGCCTATCCATATAATGGAGGTAAGCAAGGGCAGAAGTTGACTGCATACCATATGGATGTGAACAGATCTTAGACAGTGGGGTGTGCTGGATATCTGACAGGTCAGAGGGCCTGATAAGAGAGCATTCTACATAAAGCTGGGACTCACAAAGTACTATGGCCTGAGAAAAATGGTGAAAAATTAGGAAACCTATTCAGCAGAGTCAAGCCTTGGTTCTTGGAAAGACATATAAACGTACATATATAAACATATGAATATAAACAGCTACAGTAATCAAAATAGTATGTTACTGGCACAAAGACAGATTTATAGATCAATGGAACAGGATAGAAAGCTCAGAAATAAATCCACACACCTATGATCAATTAATCTACAACAAAGGAAGCAAGAATATACAATGGAGGAAAGACAGTCTCTTCAATAAGTGGTGCTAGGAAAACTGGACAGCTTCATGTAGAAGAATGAAATGAGAACATTCTCTAACACTATACACAAAAATAAACTCAAAATGGATTAAAGAACCAGATGTATAAAACTCTTAGAGAAAAACACAGGCAGAATACGGATATAAACCACAGCAGTTTCTGGATCCACCTCTAAGAGTCGGGAGAGAGGTGGGATGGGGGTTCTGGAAGGGGAATACATGTATACCCATGGAGGATTCATGTCAATGTATGGCAAAACCAAAACGATAATGTAAAGAAAATAAATAAATGACAGCAATAAATAAATAAACGCATGGGACCTAATTACTAATTTCCAAAATAAATAAACAGCTTATGTAGTTCAATATCAAAATAATAAACAACCTAGCAAAAAAATGGGCAGAACACCTAAATAGACATTTCTCTAAAGAAGACATACCAATGGCCAATAAGCACACAAAAAGATGCTCAAGATTGCTAATTATGTAAGAAATGGCACTCAAAACTACAATGAACTATCTTATCACTCACATGGGTCAGAATGGCCATCATCAAAAAATCTATAATCAATCAATGCTGGAGAGGGTGTACAAAAAAGGGAACGCTCCTACACTGTTGGTGGGAATGTAATTCAATGCAGCCACTAAGAAGAGCAGTGTAGAGGTTCCTTAAAAACTAAAAACAGAGCTAACTTATGATCCAGGAATCCCACTAGTGGGCAATATCTGGAGAAAACCATAATTTTCAAAAGATACATTAACCCCAATGATCACAGGAGGACTATTAGCCAAGACATGGAAGCAACCTAAAAGCTCAATGATAGAACAACAGACTGATTCAAACTTGGGAAAGGAGTATGCCAAGGCGGTACATTGTCACCCTGGTGTTGAGCTGCATGAATCACAAACTGGAATCAAGACTGCCAGGAGAAATGTCAACAACCTCAGATATGCAGATAATATCACTCTAATGGCAGAAAGCAAAGAGGAACTAGAGAATCTCTTCATGAGGGTGAAAGAGGAGAGTGAAAAAGCTGGCTTATAACTCATCATTCAAAACACTGGAGGCTGGTCACATGACCTCATAGCATCTGGTCACATGACTTCATTTCAAATAGATGGGGAAAATGTGGAACCAGTGACAGATTTTCTTTTCGTGGGCTCCAAAATCACAGTGGACAGTGACAGCAGCCATGAAATTAAAAGACATCTGCTCCTTCGAAGAAAAGCTATAACAAACCTAGACAACATATTAAAAAGCAGAGACATTACTTTGCCAACAAAAGTCCAGATTAGTCAAAGCTATGGTTTTTCCAGTAGTCATGTATGGATGTTGAGAGTTGGACCACAAAGAAGGCTGAGCACCAAAGAGCGGATGCCTTTGAATTACGGTGCTGGAGAAGACTCTTCAGAGTCCCTTGGACTACAAGGAGATCAAACTAGTCAATGCTAGAGAAGATCAACTCTAAATATTCATTGGAGGGACTGATGCTGAAGTTGAAGCTTCAGTACTTTGGCCACCTGATACAAAGAGCTGATTCGTTGGAAAGCACCCTGATGCTGTGAAAGACTCAGGGCAAGAGGAGAAGGGGGCAGCAGAGGAAGAGATGGTTAGATAATATCACTCATTCAGTGGACATGAGTTTGAGCAAGTTCCGGGAGACAGTAATGGACAGGAAGCCTGGCATGCTGCAGTCCATGGGGTCACAAAGAGCTGGACACGACTAAGCGACTTAACAACAATAGAGGAATGGATAAAGAAGATGTGATACATACATACAATGGACTATTACTCAGCCATAAAAAGGGATAAAATAATGACAACTGCAGCAATACAGATCTAGAGATTATTATACTAAGTGAAGTATTTCAGACAGAATGACAACTATCACACGATATCACTTATATGTGGAATCTACAATAGAAACTGACAGAACATAGAAAACAAACTCAAGGACACCAAAAGGGAAAGGTGTGGGAGAGGGATAAAAGAGTTCAGGGTTAACTATACTACCATACAAAAAAATTAAGTGACATAAGAACTCAGAGTAAAGATGAGAGGGACTTAGGGTAAGAGTCAAAAGAAATGTACAGAATACTCAGAGCTAGTCACTTCCTTTTCTGTGACATAAAAGGTTCTAATACCTGGTTTTTCTCTCTTCTGTTGTATTTGTTTTGGGCATTTTGGAAATCTTTTTTAACACTTTATTAATGAAGCCCTCAAAATGGATTCTCATCATTTATTGATAAGTATAATTAATGGAAAAACAATTGTAAAAAAGCCTAACAAAAAACTGAACACATTTTCTACCACCGTCAACAATAACACAAAGTAAGACTGATTTCTAATACCTGGCAGCTATGATCAGTATCCAGTCCATCCCAGAGACTCATAAACTGAGCTTTCATCATGGCTGTAGCTTCATGGTCAGAACTGGAACGGTTTCGTAGAAAGGAGTCTAGAAGAAAAAAAATCATTAACCTTAGAAATTAACAATAAATCATTTATTCTTCATATAATCTCAAATCCTTAATCAAACCCTGGGTTTGGTAATGAGTTTTTACATATAACACCATAAGCACAGTCCGTCCAAGAAAAAAGTGTAAGTTGGATTTTATGCAAAATGAACTTCCTGTCCTGAGGTTTAAGAGAAGACAAGCCTCAGAATGGGAAAAAAGATATTTATAAAACACATATTTGACAAAAGACTTGTATCCGAAACATAAGAAGGACTCTTAAAATTCAGCTATAAAACAACCCAGTTAAAAAAATGAGCAAATGATATGGATAAAGACCCTACCAAAGAAGATACATAGACGGCAAATAAGCATATTAAAAGATGTAGCCAGGAGTTTGGGAGGAGGAGTTTGAGAGGGATAAACATGTATAGCACTGGGGACTTTTAAGGTGGTGAAAGTATTCTGTCTGATATTGGGAAGATACATGATATTATACTTTTGTCAGACCTTGGAACTGTACAACACAAAATAATGAACATTAATATAGACTATGGACTTCAGTTATTAACTATGGACTTCAGTAGTTAATAATAATAATGGTTCATTAATTATAACAAATACCACACTAACACAAAATATTGATAATAGGGAAACTGTTTATGAGGGGGGTATGTGGGCACTGTACTTTCTGCTCAACTTTAAACTTGACACTGTTCTAAAAAATAGTCTTCTAATTAAATTTTTTTTTAAAAAGTGTTAATATCTGAGATTGTAAGAAAAAGAGAAAAAGATGCCCAAAAGGATGTACACTCACAGAAAGTATAGACATGAAAATAATTCTGTTCATCACTATAGGGAGTTAAGGAAGCTTGTCCTTCTATGCCTGGGCTCTGGAGGGAAATACGTAACCCCTGAAAAATTGAAAAAGGAAGATCACAGGGGCTCCCTCTCAGGTTTGAAGTCTAAATTTGAACCATCTTTCAGTCTAAGAACATCCATATTAAGAAATTAGATCTTAAAAGCTCTAAGTGGAAGACACAAAACAACTCCGGATCATTTTAAGCAACACAGAATTCTCATACAAAACCAAGTCATAAGCAACCTAAAGTGAGAAATGACACATGCAAACAAATTACTGTGAAAGAGTTAAAAATATAAAGGAGAAGTAGAATTTCAGAAAACAAAACAATCCAAAAAACTATATTATAATTCTTTAAATTCTGAAGACATAAAAGGGACTGAAACTCTAACAGAAGGGTAAGCTATAGTGAAAACAATAAATCTGAAAAATAAATAGAACTTCTAAAGTTCACTTTTAATAGAATACAAACTCAATGGTTATGAGACTAAATATAGCCAAGCAAAGAATTGCTTTTTATAACTTACTCAATGACTGATATCATTTTATCCATCAACAAAAATTTTAAAATATTGACAAGTAAAGTATAATACTAAAAGAAGAAAAAACTTGGGGCTTCCCTGGTGGCTCAGTAGTAAAGAATTCACCTGTCAATACAGGAGATATGGGTTCGATCCCTAATCTGGGAAGATCTCACATGCCATGGAGTGGCTAAGCCCATGAGTCCCAACTATTGAGCCTGTGCTCTAGAGCCTGGGAGCTGCGACCACTGAGGACAGGTGTCACACCTACTGAAGCCCCCGCGCCCTGGAGCCTGTGCTCCACAACTGAAACCACCACAATGAGAAGCCTGCACACCATGCTTAGAGGAGCCTTTGCTTCACTGCAATTCAGGAAAAGCCCACGCAGCAACGAAGACCCAGCACAGCCAAAAATAAATAAATTATTTTTTTTAAAAGAGGGAAAATTTCTGCCAATTAAATTATAACATGCTATCCCAATTTCAGAGATATTAAAACTTAAAAAACTAAAATAGTGTGTTTTAGAACTGATGAGATATGGTAGAGACCTAGATGCTAAAACTATGGAAATGACTCAAAATTAAGTAAAGAGCTGAAGAAATGTGTGTGTGGTGTGTGTGTGTGTATACATACATATGTATATAATAAAATAGAAACCTTTTAATTTGAATAGCAAGTAGACAGAAAATATAGATTAAATTACAAAGAAATATTGGGTCATAAGCAAATTTCTTAAAAGCAACAAAAAGATTGACAGACTTTTAACTTTAAAATATTGAAAGGAAATATAATTCTGTTATCATTTAAAAATAAAAACATAGAATGAACACATTTCACACAAAGACAGAAGCTGCTGTACTCAATCTCTGCTAAAAGATTTTTGACTTCAGAAAGGAAATTAAATCCAGAAAATGCAGGTTCAAGAAGTAATAGTGAACAAAAAAAGTGGCAAAGTGGATCTCTAAAGAAGCAATACCAACATAAAAATAACGACTAATATGGAAAGTAAAAAATAAGAGAAACTGTTATTAGAAACAGATTAGAGGAGTGATTGGTATTCAAGAGCTCTAAGATCCCTGCATTATTTGGTAAAAGGGGAGAAATAATTAGCCTATACTAAGGGGCTTCCCTGGTGGCTCAGATGTAAAGAATCTGCCTGCAATGCGGGATACCTGGGTTTGATCCTTGCGATAGGATGATTCCCTGGAGAAGGGAAAGGCTACTACAACAGGGAAAAGGGAATAAAACGAAAAAGCACAAAAGTCCACTAGATTGGTAAATAAAAGGCACACAGTTACATGGTAGAAATAAATCTGTCAGCTATCAAAATAAAAGCAAACTGACCACACTCTTTATTAGAGTCTCATATTAAATTTTTTAAAAATCTAGCAGCATGTTCTCTTATGCAAAATTTAAAGCAAAAAAAAAATAAATAAATAAGTTAGTAAGATACACAAGGCAAACACGTAACCAAAATACTTCATATCTATACCTATCTTTCTCTATGTATAATTCTATACAGCTTATTATATTACAAATAATAGTAAAATTAATTCAAAGCCAGTTTTAACTAATGTAGCTTTATTTAACTTACTGTAACAAAAATGTAGATGATCCATAAAATGTTAAATAGAGAAAAGTTCACTAATTTAAGTCATGACAGAGAAAGATGATCTGTTTATGTTGCCAGTCCATATGGCAAAGAATTAAACTAGATTCTTACTTCACATTATACATTTTAAGAATGAGAGCATTTAAGGAGGTAGTGAGGGATTTGTAAACCAGACACACAAAATATAAAAAAGAAAAATACTGACAAACGAAACTACATTTAAATATTCATAAAAGAAACTATCATAAAGTGAATAGACAAGCCAGTCTAGAAAATATTTGTAATCATATTAAAACATCAAAGAATTACTAAGAAAAACGCAAATAATCCTAAGAAAAACTGGCAATTTACAAGCAAGGAAACGTAAGTTGCTAATCAACTTGCTAAAAGATGCACAAACGCACTACTAGTAATTAGCAAACAAAAAACAATGAGATGATTCTTGCTCTTTAAATTAACATAAATTAACGTTACTACCTGAAAAGAGTTTTGGGGAGGAGTATCGAAGGAAACAAACTATTTACTGATGAGAGTGAAAATGGGTATAACCACTTTGACGAACTGGTGTACCACAGTAATTAACACTAGTGATCCCAATGCAATTGAAGATAGACACATCAGGCAATCCGATGGTTCAACTTCTAGGTGCCTACCCTGGACAAAGATATAAGCAGAAGGAAACATGTACATGCAAATCCACTGCACACTGTTTAGAAAACACAGCATACCTATTTCATCTATAAAGATGATGGACGGCTGCAGCTTCATGGCAAGGGAGAAAACAGCAGCAGCCAGTTTCTGAGATTCTCCATACCACTTATCTGTCAACGTTGAAGGCTGAAGGTTAATAAATCGACAACCCGCTTCTTTGGCTGTGGCCTTGGCAATCAACGTTTTACCACAGCCTGGAGGCCCATAGAGAAGCACACCTGGAAATTAACATGTTATTTTATTATCTCCTTTAAGAGAATGAGATTTGCTAGTTTATAGGATAATCAACATAATATTAATTCTGTTCATACTAAACTGCTTCATAATAGTCATTTCTCTTTGTATTAATCTTTTCTTACAGTAGAAAGGAAGGTGCTACACCCTACGTTTGTGTCAGTGATGACATCTACTTGGGGTTGCAGCACCCTCCTGCTTCCTCCCTTCACAGTCCAGTTCAGGATAATGATCTTTGTCTTCCACTCAACTGCTGCTTTAGATCACGTAATAAGGAAATACTTAGGTAACTTAGAAAAATCTGGAACCAGCCTTAGTTTCAGATGATGCATTTAAATAAAAACCAGATATAAGGCTGTTAAAGTTTACCCCCTCATAATTTGGCATCTGCTATGCTAATTGGGGTTTTTAAACCAAGTCCAATTGGTTAAGCCATCCAATTACCTAGCCTAAAACATCACTGATAAGAAAATTTCCTACATTCATTAGCATTGTGAAACTGAGACATAAAAATTCACGGAAGTTCATTCTTCACACTATAAACAATCTGCAAGAAGGCAGCAAGGAACTTAATAATCCAATTTCTATCTTACTCTTTTGATCAGGGTACAGATAAATCATTTGAAGTTTTCTTTGGGGAAAACTTTCTCTTAATTACAATAAACTAAACGCATTTTGTTAGGGGAAAAAAAGCAGTTTTGTTATTTTAGAAAATGAAAGAAATACATAAAAAACAGATTTGTTGTTTTAGTTAATAAAAGTATGCGATTTTTGATAACTATCATCCTCTATTTACCAGAAACAAAACTTTTCTACTTCATAAAAATGTACAGCTATTGGTTTCAATTACCTTTGAAATACAATTTAATGAACTTTTTGATATAGCTCTAAAATTAGTTAATATTATAAACTACAATTTATACATGTTATTTTGATATTTTTAAAGATCTTACTTTTAGAAGAAATGTATTTATCTAATAATTTGATTACCAGTCTTGACTAGCAACCTCGCTAGCTTTGACAATACAATACTACTAGAAGGCAATAAATAAGCTACACTCCAGAATTTGTATCTGAAAGCCACGGCAACACACCTCTATAAATCCCACTGTCAATTATCAGGAAAGCTACATTTGAATCGCCTTTAGTAAACCTTAAACATGATCAATATGTGAATGATTAATAACAGAAGTACTGCATTTAAGGATGCATTTACAAATACTGTCGATTCTTGACTTACGAGGCTTTGGCAGTTATTACTAACTAGGAATAAGTTCCCCTTAAAAATAAGTAACATTTAATTTCTTAATTTCTAGTTCACCAGTTCACTATTTCTTCTAAAAAAACAAAAATAAACAAAAAAAACTACTGCAATTTAAAAGTAAATAGAAATATCAAATTGGGGGGGAAATCACTAGAATAGTGAAAAAAAAAAGTCGTCTTATCTCCTTTTTGACAAAGACTCATATTTTTACTTTGAATCTTTTTTTATCATTGATTTCCCTAATTTCATTTTCTTGTAATAAATACAAATTTGAAATAAAGGGATTATTTTGACATGTAATATCTACACAGGGGAAAAATTATCCAAATTTGGAAAGCTGAAGAATGAGCAATTACCTTAAATTATTTATAATATCATTCACTGGATCTCAGCAATCTCTTGAAAATCCAATTTCAAACACATCAGTTCTAAAAGGCAGAAAGTTTCCATTTCTCCAGAGTTTTAATGTTGTCAGAAATATTAACTTTTAACATACCTTTTGGAGGCTGTAGAAGCCTGGAATTTTCAAACAAATGCTTCTTCTTGATAGGTAAGATGACTGTGTCTTTCAGATCTGTAATGACATCATCCAAACCCGCTATATCACTCCAAGTAACCTGGTAAAAGGTAGAGTCAGCATAGATTTTTACAACTAATGTATATTCACTGAAGTAAAAACACACACAAAAAAATCCAAATGATAAGACTTGATTATACCTAAATAATAAGTTTAAGATGATATATTAATGTAAGTATTCTTAAGCAATACTGAACTTATTAAACTAAAGTGAGCTGCAAAAAGAAAGTTAATAGTCAACTACCTATTATTAAAAAAAAAAAAAAGCACTAGGTCTGGCAGGGATCTAATAAGCTGAAGTCATTCTATTAAGAGGAGGAAATACTCCATGCCAAGATGATTGAGAGCTAGCTGAGACAGATAATTTAGCACTAGCTAAAAGGAAGAGCTCACTAAGACTGTGCCTAATTCATACATGATGCTGTCAAACGTAATAGGAAGGAGTTTAGAAACCAGGCCTAAACCCACCAAACTGGGCTTCAGAACTTTATTGATCAAAAGGAAACTGCTAAAATTTCTATATTTATAAAGAGTAACGGGATATATAGATTGTGTTCAAAATAGATACAGCTTGTGTATTTTAAAGCCTTCTGACTCAGCTTAAAAAAAAAAAATTGGAGGGAGTTGGGGGAGGGCAGTCTATAAACTAACTAAAAAATATCTCAAAAACAAACAAAAACAACCTAGCACTGATTTAGAAGAAAAAGGGGCTGGAGGTGGGGCTGGTCAAAATCAATGTTTACAGCAGATTTATTAATTCTGCATCATAAAAAAAAAAGGGAAAAATCATAGCCAGAACTGAAAAAGTCATCACTTATTTTCATTGTAACTATAACAAAGGATCCTCATTTCAAATGGAGGATTAATTCTGGAAGGGCATGTATGTCTTTGTGCACAAAGATATTAATAGACACTGTACATTTTTATTTCTTTAATTTGGAGATATCATATTTCATTCTATTTCTTTAATTATACCTATGTTATAAAATATTCACCTAGGACTTCAGTATAAATTACATTAATCTGCTGCTCAAAATAATCCTTAGAAGAAAGAAGAGCAGATATTACATTGTCCCTGGATTACACATGAGGAAATTGAAACTCAAAAGAGGAAATAATTTGCCAAGGCCAGAAATGGAAAAACTGGGATTCAGAATCTTGTGCTATCACACTTGATCATAAAAATTTAGATTTCAACTCCAAGTCAAACATCAACTTACAGCAGCAATTTAAATGCCACCAAAAAAAAATAAATAAATAAAAAATAAATGCCACAAGGGTGAATATATAAAAGTGCAAGTTTAACTAAACAAATGTGTGCTAAAAAGGTTACTGCAAGTGGGCCTGAGACTATTATCCTTAGAGAGGCCTGAATGCACAGCTAGCCCTTGGCTGGGGTATGGGAGATACTCAAGATTTCAGGGGCTTCCTCCATTCTCCTGATAAGAACAGCTTGGTGTGTCTAGACTGTAAACAGTATGGTTTATGGTGGGTACCTGCTTTCCTTATGAGAGTCTAGAATTTTGATACATGTTAGGAAACTGAGACCAATCCCAATTAAAACTCTGGGCCTTAAGTCTCTAACGAGCTTCTTTCATGCAAAGCATTTGATATGTGTTCTCATAACCTTCTGATTAAAGAATTAAGTACATTCTGTGTGACTTCATTGGGAGAACTCCTGGGAGCTTGTCTGATTTCCTACAGACTTCACTACATGTCCCCTCTTTCTTTGCTGATTTTGTCTTATATCCTTTTGCTGTAGTACCTTATATTCATAAATACGACTGCACTGAATTCTGTGATTCCTCCTAGAGAATCATTAAACCTTGTCATGGTTTTTGCGACTCTTGATACAAAACGTTAGACAAAAAAAAAATAATGAGATTAAGGATACATACATGCATGTTAAGAGGGTCTACTAGATGAGCAGCAATACTCATTTCATATTCTGAAAGCTTCACATTTTTCACACCAATTTGTTTCATTAATTTTTCTGCCTAAAAAGAAAAAACAAGCAACCTCCTTTAGTTTTATATTTAGACACTAACACTTCAAAACATGTATCTGTGAAGTCTACAGAGCAATGAACAGACATGCAAAATTTTCCAGATATTCTAAACCATCTGATTTCATCCTTCCCCATTGTTAAGTCCTTAGGTTAAAAAAAAAAATATTTGAAGGTCTACTCTACAGAAACCAGGGCAATTTAAATTAGCTCTTGGGAAATGAGAAAATGGAACACATGACTGAAGAAATTAAATAATACATGGCCTCTCAGTGCTACAATGAGACTAAGGTCCAATCAGATTTCTCTTTCCTAGGAAATTATTATGACAGATGCAGATAAAGCCTTAAGAGGAAAGATCAAGGAGTTCAGGGTATTAAGAAATGGACAAGTGAAGTTTCTTTTCTTAAATTTGTAGAGTATCTGAAAACAGGTGTCTAACTTTCCTGAAATTACCTATGTATCTACAACAGGTGTTCTGACCTACCTAATTTCAGACTGTTCTCTGATGCTACCCTTTTTAGTTTAAGTCAATTCTTGAGGCTAGGCAACCAGAGGCTGCCTTATTAAATTATTATAAATAATAATTAAATAGTTTATTTAATTATTAAATAATTGTAAAAATAATTTTGAATTAGGAGTATGCTTGCACATATATTTTGGAGAAGGGAATGGCAACCCATTCCAGTAATCTTGTCTGGAAAATTTCAGGGACAGAGCTGCCTGGCAGGCTACCGTCCATGGAGTCGCAAAGAGTCCCACAAGACTGAGTAACTAATACTTTCACTTTCACAATTTTTAGAGCTGGGCAAATCCAGCCTTAAATTGTAAGCTCTAGTAAAGCAACAAAGCTTTCAATTAAAATAAGGATAAGGATAAACATTTACTGAATGTACCATAAATCATGCCAAAACACTTCTAGATGGATACTGAATTCTCAGAGAGATCCTATGAAGTAGGTACAATTTTTCCCCAACATAGAAAAAGCACTTGAAGCTTAGGTCAGACTAAGTTATCTTAGTTTACGTTATCAAATGGAATAGACAACATGTGAATCCAGGCAGCCCTAACTTGAGCCTATATTCTAACCATCACATATATTATTTTGGTTTCCTCAATTACATGATTAGGGTTTGTGGCCACTAGAGACAACATATTCACATTTCAATTAAGTGACTCTTTTTAGAAATGAAGGTGCCCTGATAAATCACATTACTTAGATTTTTGCTGTTACATTTTCCTAGAACCCTTTTGATTATATATAATCTTGCTATTTGTCAGCAATATTGCTACTCTTAAAAATATTCACATCACATGGCATGATTGCAGGTTAGTTACAGGATTAGGACATGTGTTGATCATATCATAGTATTATGGCATTTTTTAAGAAGTGCTATGAACCACATCATTTTTCCTCATTAGCCACCCACTATAAATTTAATGGATAAAGCAGCCTTTTCCAGATTCTCCTATCTCTTTCTTACAAATAACTTATCTTTCACTGACTTTAAATGTGTTGGCTGTAAAAGGTATCCTATTTTCTGCACCTATATAACAGCATTTAACTCTTCTTTTTCACTGTACTTCCATAAATGTGAAGCCATCCCACACATGTTCTTTTAGGCCATGCTCTAAAACAGTGGTTCTCAATCAGGGGTGACTGTATCCCCAGAGGACATTTAGCAATGTCTGAAAATACCTTTGGTTATCCCAACTTAGGTGCTAATATTTCATTTAAAATTTTTACATTCATTTTAAAGTTTTGGAATTGTTATGCTACCCTCATAGAAAGGTTTGGTGTTTCCTCTTTTCCCACTCTCTAGCAAAGTTCATATAAAATTGTTATTATTGTTTCTTAAATCTTGCTAGAATTTGCCAGTAGAATTCTATGAGCTTGTAGTTTTCTTTATGGAAATATGTTTTCCAATATCAATTTCATAGTTATAGAACTAGTCATATATTCTAATTCCTAAGTCAGCTATGGTAATTCACGATTTTCTAAGTTTGTCTGTGTCATTTAGGTTTTCAAATTTACTGATGTCTTAATTTTTAATGCCTACAGCATTTGCCATTGCATTGTCTTTTATCATTCTTAGTTATTGGTAGCTTCACTTTTTTCTTGATTGGTTTTACAGAAGTGTCAATTTTATCAGTCTTTTCAAATAACCAACTTTTGGCAGTACTGAGTTTTTCTATTATATATTCATTTTCTATATTTCTATTCATTCTCTCATTATTCTACTTTTTATTAATTCATCCTATCTTTATATCTCCATTCGTTCACTATCCACTGGTTTACTTTGTAAAAAACATTTTCCTTAGCCCAAGTTGGATACTTAATCAATTTTCTACCTTCTTTTCTAATAAAAATACTGAAGAGCATAAATTCTCCCTGTGCTGTGCTTAGTTGCTCAGCTGTATCCAACACTCTGTGACTCCATGGACTGTAGCCCACCAGTCTCCTGTCCATGGGCATTCTCCAGGCCTAATACTGGAGTGGGTTGCCATGCCCTTCCCCAGGGTATCTTTCCATCCCAGGGGTCGAACCCAGGTCTCCCACATTGCAGGCAAATTCTTTACCAACTGAGCCACCAGGGAAGCCCAAGAACATTGGGTTGGGTAGCTTATCCCTTCTCCAGAGGATATTCCTGACCCAGGAATGGCACCAGGTCTCCTGCATTACAGCTGGATTCTTTACCAGCTGAGTTACCAGGGAAGCCCCAAATTTTCCCTAAATACTACCTAATATTTTAAACTTAATTAAATTACAATATCATTTCTATGTGTTCTTTTATCTAAGAGTTATTTAGAAATGTTCCCTACTCTCCAAACTTATTGGATATGTCTAATGATCTTACTGTACTGCAATGTAGCCAGTGTGCATGTGTGCTTTGTCGCTCAGTCGTGTCTGCCTCTTTGCAACCTCATGGACTGTAACCCGCCAGGCTCCTTGTCCATGGAATTTTCCAGGCAAGAATACTTAAGTGGCTTGCCATTTCCTACTCCAGGGGATCTTCCTGACCCAGGGGTTGAACCCGTGTCTCCTGTGTTTCTTGCACTGCAGGCAGATTCTTTACCCACTGAGCCATCAGGGGAAGCCCTGTAATAAATATGCCACCAGTAAAATGAAACTTCAGATTTTGCTTTATAAACCAGCATTTAGTTTAATGTCACAAATCTTATATGCATGCTTGGGAGACACACTCAGCATTTGTTTTGGGTACAGTGTACAACATACAGGCACAGATAAAGCTTGTTATTTGTTTAAATCTACATTCTCTAAAAATGTTTCACCTATCAATTATTGAAAGAAATGTTTAAATGTTTCCACCACGATGATGAATATGTTATTTCTCTCTGTAATTCCATATATTTTTGCTTTATGTATTTTAATGCTACATTAATAGATGTGCATAAATATAGAAATGTTATATTTCTTGGTGAACTGAATTTTTAATCATCCTGTAGTGAACCTCATTTTCTCTATTAATATTTCTGCCTTAAAGTTAACTTTTGTTCAACCAGCTTTCTTGATGCTTTATATGCATTTTTCAACTTATTTCAAATATAACTTAAATTTCTTTTTCTAAACCATAACTACATCTTTGACTTTTAGTTAAATACATACAGTCTCTGGGGTCAAAGAGGCTTTGACGGGAATGTCATCTCTGAGGCGCTCTACATCTTGATTGGTACTATGCTTTGTACTCTGACCTCCTCCAGATCATAAACACAGAAGCTCAAATTTTGTAGATATAGCAAATTCCACCAATTGTAAAAGTTAGCCACTAAACTCAATTTACCTTTCTGAATTTTTGCTTTATGTTTTTTATCTGCATATTTTACTTTCTTGCAAGTTCATGAATGCCTTTATATGATTTAAAATATGTAGACTGTTTAGTTATTTTCAGCAGGAAGGTCCGTTCAGGTACTTACCATACTGACCTATTCATTCTCCACTTGGTTTGCACCATCTTCCTATCCCCTAAATGAAGGTTTACTCTTCAGCCTATTATTTATATTATATAACATCTCCTTTAGAGACCTCCCAGTCACTAGTATCTATTGTAGTGACATATTACATATGCTCTCAACAGATATTTGAATGCATAAATCCTAATGGTTGAAGGAGCAAAGTGGAAGAGTAATTTGGTGAAAAAAACCTCAAATTTTACTGTGGAAAATTCTTAAAGAGATGGGAATAACATATCACCTTACCTGCCTCCTGAGAAACCTGTACATAGATCAAGAAGCAACAGCTACAATCAGAAATGGAAAAATGGACTGGTTCAGAATTGGAAAAGCAATAAGACAAGGCTGTACTGTCACTCCGCTTATTTAACTTATATGCAGAGTACATCATGTGAAATGTCGGGCTGGATGAATCACAAGCTGAAATCAAGATTGTCGGGAGAAATAACATCATATATGCAGATGATACTACTCTAGTGGCAGAAGGCAAAGAGGAACTAAAGAGCCTCTTGATAAGAGTGAAAGAGGAGAGTGAAAAAGATGGTTTTAAACTCAACATTAAAAATACTAAGATCACGGCATCCAGTCAGATCACTTTGTGGAAAAGAGAAGGGCAAAAAGTGGAACCAGTGACAGATTTTCTTTTCTTGGGCTCCAAAATCACTGTGGATGGTGATTACAGTGATGAAATTAAGACACTTGCTCCTCGGAAGGAAAGCTATGACAAACCTAGACAGTGTACTAAGAAGCAGAGACTTCACTTTGCTGACAAAGGTCTGTATGTATAGTCAAAGGTATGGTTTTTCCAGTAGTCACATACAAATGTAAGAATTGGACTCTAAAGGAGGCTGAGAGCTAAAGAATTGATGCTTTCAAACTGTGGTGCTTGAGAAGACTGTTGAGAATCCCTTGGGCAGCAAGGATATCAAACCAGTCAATCCTAAAGGAAATCAACCCTGAGTATTCACTGGAAGGACTATACTGAAGCTGAAGCTCCAATACTACGGCCACCTGATGCAAAGAGCCGACTCACTGAAAATGATCCTGATGCTGGGAAAGGTCAATGAACAGGGCGGCAGAGGATGAGACAGTTAGACAGCATCACTAACTCAATGGACATGAATTTGCATAAACTCTAGGCAGACAGTGAAGCCATGTGTGCTATAGTCCATGGGGTCACAAAGAGTAGGACACAACTTAGGGACTCAACAACAACAACACACCAATAGCCCTGGGGCCTACCCTGTCTTACCAAGACTCACTGCTCTAATGAACCCAATTACTTAAGGGTATCTGATAAGCAATCACCAAAGAGTGTTGCGATTCTCTAGTGGCTCAGACAATTTAGAATCTGCCTGCAATGTGGGAGACCTGGGTTCGATCCCTGGGTTGGCAAGGTCCCCTGGGGAAGGGAATAGCTACCCATTCCAGTATTCTTGCTGGAGAACCCCATTCCAGAATTCTTGCTACAGTACACAGAGGACCCTTGTGTACTATAGTCCATGGGATCACAAAGAGGTGGGCAAGACTGAGTGACTAACACAAAGACTGATCCTTCCCCTGCCATTTAGACCTACAATTTCAACAGCTCCATGAATATTTTTCTTTGGATTCCTACCACCAAAACAAACTCAATATGCCCAAATCAAACATCATTTTCTCAAGTACTTGCCCCATCTACAGATTCTAAAACTCTATAAAAGACACTATGAGTCTGAGGATTCCAGACAAATCTCAGATTTATCTGTAAGAGGTCCCTTTTCTCGTCATCACAAAGTCTTTTGAACATTTACCTATTTTACCCATTCCACTCCTTTTGTCACTACTTTATTCAAGGTCTTTGCCAGCATTACTTGTCTATAACCAACAGATCTTGCTTCTAGTTTCCTTTGTCAGTGAAATATTGGCACTTGTCAAGGGCATCTGCCTTCTGTCCCTGGGAGGACCGAATCCTGTGCTGCCTCAGCTGTTGACCTTCGACATGCCCTGAAGGGAGTCTAGGGTTGAGAATGAGGCATTTTGTGCTCCAGAGAAACTGCTGGAACAGGTCTTCAGATAGTTACTTTCAGGAACTGATATCTTTTTGGGCTCCAAAATCACTGCAGATGCTGACTGCAGCCATGAAATTAAAAGACACTTGCTCCTTGGAAGAAAAGCTATGACCAACCTAGACAGCATATGAAAAAGTAGAGATATTATTTTGCCAACAAAGGTCCGTCTAGTTAAAGCTATGGTTTTTCCAGTCGTCATGTATGGGTTTGAGAGTTGGCCCATAAAGAAAGCTGAGCACCGAAGAATTGATGCTTTTGAACTATGGTGTTGGAGAAAACTCTTGAGAGTCCCTTGGACTCCAAGAAGATCAAACCAGTCAATCCCAAATGAATATCCTGAATATTCATTGGTGGGACTGATGCTGAAGCTGAAGCTCCAATACTTTGGCCACCTGATGGGAAGAACTGATTCCTTGGAAAAGACCCTGATGCTGCGAAAGATTCAAGGCAGGAGAAGGGGATGAAAGAGGATGAGATGGTTAGATAGCATCACCAACTCGAATGACATGAGTTTGAGCAAGCTCCAGGAGTTGGTGATGGACAGGGAAGCCTGGCGTGCTGCAGTCCATGGGGTCATAAACAGTCCAACACAACTGAGCAACTGAACTGACCTGAACTGATCTTGGATCTCCTCATATTTAGAAAAGCACTAAGTAAGCCCCTCATGGTGACATCACCTCCTTGGAACCAGTAGAAAAACCTTTTTGTTCAAAAAGCGCTTGACTGCATGAACTCCTTCACCAAAATCATGTATATTGACCTACTCGCCCCCTGCCTGACACCTTTATAAAGTTTCTCAAGAGGTATCTGAGGTGTTGTCTCCCAGGCTGGAGTCCTCATTTTGTCCCAAATAAAACTTAACTGGCAACTCTCACATTGTGCATCTTTTAAGTTGACAGTTATGGTGACCGATGAAAAGACCCAGAGTGGACTTCCTTCCTTTGCCTGAACTCTCTGAGGAATGGAGCCTTGGTACCAGCAGTGGCCCCTTGTACCCATCCAGCTCCCCGGGTAAACAAGACATATTTCCTGTCCCCTTAACAAAATCAATTGCATTCCTCGTACCTTCTTTAATAGAAAATCACATCGCACTTTCCTTAAGCAATCATGAACTGTCCTTTATATTAGTATTCTGTAGATTGGTAAACATAAATACCAGCGATCATTTCTAAAAACAATTGCTTTCTTATAGAGGACATCTCAGGATGGCATCGAATATTATTTATTAATAGTCCAAAATCTCTAGTTTCTCTTTAAGAGAAAGTTGGTGTTCAGTAATTAGTATTTCTGAATCTTTTTTTTTTTCATAAAACAAAATTTTATACAACTGAAGGACCCTTCCTGGGACTAGTTAATTGCCTTTACAAAAAAAGAGAAAAAAATGAAATTCCAGTGCTCCAAATCAACTTATTACACATCTATATAAAGCCACAGTGTCCTGGCAAAAAACATGCTTTCATTTTCTGTCTCATCTTAGAGCTAGAATCCTGATTCATTTCAGCAGAGACTTCACAGGCAACAGGAAAGACTGTGGCATTAAAACATTCATTTACACTTTTGTGGTAGTTCAACAGTAGTTCTAGGCAAGCTTACAAACCATACAAGGTTGAAAGCATCATAAGTGGGTGCTAAGATTCAAATGAGAAAAAGGAAAAAAAGAGAAAAAGTAGAAAGAAAAACATCTGGGAATAGCCAGGGGTATTTAAACGAACCATAAGAATGCCAACAATATTTAAACCCCCTTTTTTAAAAAGGGGATTTTTCTATTTTTGACTTAAAATATTTCACTCTAAACAAATTTATGTCAGCTGTCAATGAAAAAATGTCACTAATACACTGTGGACATCTTTTGCAATGTATATCCATGCCCTTTTTCTTTTTCACATAGTGAACTTCAACCTAGCAATTATTACAACAAATGCTATAGTCTAAAGCTCAAACACATTTTAGCAATTTTGAAACTGAATTGCATACAAACCAAATAAAATTTACATTATAACAAGCATTTCCACCTAGGACTGTGGGGACACTTGAGCCTTCTGCATTGATCTCAGGGCCTTTTCACACAGGTGCTTTTCTAAGTCATCAAGGTTATCTTCAGCCTCACTTTCAGTCTCCTTTTTAGGCTTTGGCTCTGCCTCTGCCTCGGTTTTTCCTGTGCTGATGCGGTTGTGGGAGGAGCTACAAGTGCAGCGGTTACAACACATGCAGTAGTGGCAGCTACAGCCTTCTCCTTTCTGAATCTTTATTTGGAAATGACCTAGCTATTCAATAATTTCCATCGCAATAGTTTAGCACAACCCTAGTAATTCAGACATCAGCTCCTTGCGACCAGCAGAAAACTTTTTTGTAAGATAAGTGCTTGATTGCATGAACTCTCCCTTCACCAAAACCATGAACCCTGACCTTGCCCCCACCTCTTTGGAGCAGTTTCTCAGAGCTATCTGAGGTGCTGTCTGCCGGCCTGTAGTCCTCATTCTGCACCCAATAAAACTTAACTCACAAGTCTTATAGTACAGCTTTTTTAAGTTGACACTGATTCCAATTCCTGTTATATGCTACAGTAAGGTGAATTATTCATAAAACATAGCTGTGAACATCACCTAAAATCTTTAATATACAATGGAGAAAAAAACAGTCTCTTTAACAAGTGGTGTTGAGAAAGCTGGACAGCTGCATGTAGATCAATCAAGTTAGAAAAGATGCTCACACTATACAAAAAATAAACTTAAAATGGCTTGAAGACCTAAATACAAGACATGATACCATAAAACGCCTAGAAGAAAGCAGAGGCAAAACATTCTCTGACATAAATAATAGCAATGTTTTCTAAGGAAATAAATGGGACCTAGTCAAACTTATTAAGGCTTCCCTGATATCTCAGTTGGTAAAAAATCTCCCTGCAATGTAGGAGACCCTAGTTTGATTTCTGGGTCGAGAAGGTCCACTGGAGAAGGGATAGGCTACCCACTCCAGTATTCTTGGGCTTCCCTGTGGCTCAGCTGGTAAAGAATCCACCTGCAATGTGGGAGACCTGGGTTTGATCCTTGGGTTGGGAAGATACCCTGGAGAAAGGAATGGCTACCCACTTCAGTATTCTGGCCTGGAGAATTCCATAGACTGTACAGTCCATGGGGTTGCAAAGAGTCAGACAAGACTTCCACAATCAAACTTACAAGCTTTTGCACACCAAAGGAAACCACAAACAAAATGAAAAGACAACTTATGGACTGGGAGAAAACATTTGCAAACAATGCTACTGACAGGGGCCTAATTTCTAAAATATACAAACAGCTTATGTGATTCAGTAACAACAAAAACCAAACAATCCAATCCAAAAATTGGCATAAGTCCTAAATAGATATTTCTTCAAAGACATACAGATGGCCAATAAGCAGATGAAAGGACAGTCAACACTGCTAATTATTAGAGAAATGCAAATCAAAACTACTTCACACCAGTCAGAATGGTGATCATCTAAAAAGTCTACAAATAGTAAATGTTGGAGAGGGTGGGGAAAAAAGGGAAAATTCCAACACTGTTGGTGGGAATGCAAACTGGTGCAACCACTATGGAGGACAGTATGGAGGTTCCTTAAAAAACTGAAAAGAGAATTATCATAGGATCCAGCAAGCCCAGAATGTATCCTGATATATTCTGGGGATCTATCAGGAGAAAACTATGATTCAAAGAGATACATGCACCCTAATGTTCACAGCAGCACTATTTACAACAGCAAAGACCTGGAAGCAACTTAAAAGTCCATGGACAGAAGACTGCATAAAGAAGATGAGTGGAGTATATATTAACAATGGAATACTACTCAGGCATAAAAAAAGAATAAAATAATGCCATTTGCAGCAACATGGATGGACCCAGAGATTGTTGTACTAAGTGAAATAAATCAAACAGAGAAAGACAAATATCATATGATATCACTTATATGTGGAGTTTAAAATATGACACAAATGAACTTATTTACAAAACAGGAACATTTCACATGTCACACAAAATAAAAGACTTTATCTACCAGTACTGAAGATAAAATTTTGTTTAGTGTGTTGAAAAATTTTACCTAGATTTCTTCATTTATAAGCTGAAAAATTATTCTAACTAGGATATTCATTTAAAAATATTATAATATTTTTATTCTTCATTTTTTCTCCTAAGTTGCCTATACAGTTGAAAAGGATTTAATAAAAAATACTTCTTTAGGAATAACGAAAGTAAATATTATATAAAAACATATTTCCACATGGGTCTTATAGAATTTGTCATTAATTTATAATTCTACTATATCCTTAATTTTATGAAAAAGTATTTGTTAGCTACAAGAAAAATGATCCTCAAACATTTTAATCATACCTGTTTCTGGGCTTCTACTTTTTGCTTTCTAGTTGGATCAATTGCATCTACCATCCATTTAATTGTAAAGTATGTTACTGCACCAAATATTGTCAAACGGAAAATTAAACCAACAACTTCATTCCGACTCAAGGGACGAGAAAAGGTTTCAGCATGTACCATCTTGATTGTTAACCTTAAAAAACAAATAGAAATGTCAGTAGATAATAACTAGATTCATTAACATTGGGAGACTGATAGGTAGCATAAACTAAAGAAAAACTGACTTTTAGTCAAAGTCAACATTACCTACCTTGTAAGTGTTTTAGTTAAGGAGAACGGATTTTTTAAATGTTAAGTAAACAAATTTTAAGCTCCTCTTGGAAACAGCTTATTTTTTAAATTTTTAAATAAACTTTCCTAAAAGTTCATATAATTTTAAGTACAGAATAATTCTACTGAAAAACGTAGTATATGTCTTAAAGCATTTACTCTTTTAAAGAGCTTTTAAATAACTATTTCAGGGAATCTAGAAAAATAATGACTATAATACTTACACAACTGAAAAAAGGCTGCCAAACAATGAAATACTTTACTAATATAATGGTATACGAGGTAATTTCTGAGTAAGTTTCACACTGTGACCTGACCTGCTGCTCCCTTATACTTACTCTTTTTTTTTTTGTTCCCTTATACTTACTCTTAAAGGTTTCCAAAGCCTGCTAAAATTTATACATGCCATTTTCTCAATTCACAAGTGACATGAAATTTTTGGAGCCATCTTACTATTTCCAACAACCTAGCTATGTATGAGACAAGCAGAATCTTCAAAATTTTTGAGCCACAAAAATACAGCTCTCATCTAAGATAAAAAGGAAAAAAGGCGGGCAACATGCCTATTTTTACACATATACCTAAGCAGTTACATCAACCACAGCTTGGCTTACAGGAGGCATGCACACTTGTGTCAAAGGCAATGACCATCCAGTAGAATAAGCGTAGGGATGATGTGACTATCATGTTTTGAGAGAGAATCTCAGCCTCAAATAAAGCCAATATACTCTCTTCACAAGGAGTGTGCTGAGTACCATGTTATTTAGGGGGGTGGGGACTGTATATTTTGCAATCTTGTGAAAAGGAATAATCCAAAATCTGTACTCAGAACAACAGGTGAAAATTAGGTTCTTCATAGACTAATTTATGGTCATTCTAGCTCTAAAATTATTGTTTCTATTCTCAGTAGTGCTATTTAGTTAAAGATTTTCTTCAGTCATTCCAACAGAATTGGTGTCAGACTATTGATCGATTTCCAAAAGAAAAGTCAAGGATTCCAACCGTCTGCATCACTAGGAGACATTCACTTCAAAACAATACATTCTTTAATTTAAACTTAACAATTAAGTTTAAATTAAATAACTGAAAAACCTTTATTTTGGATAAAGACATTTTGGCGTAGGGATATTAAATGACTCAATTCATACAATCAAGCACTTATCAAGATACATATTGCCTACTGTATCTTGGGTATACAATAATGGCTAAGACAATCATGAAATTTTTGGAGCCTTTACTCCAGGAATGCAGAGTCCGTTATTATCTTATTAAAAATTAAGCTAGCATAACCAATCCCCTGTCCCAACAACAACAAAAAACAAAGCTACAGAGAAGCCATCTAGTTAAAACCTCTTATGTAACAAATCAAAGTGTGCTTTCTATTATCAGCATGGATTTCTATAAATGGGTTAACAATACTCTCCTTCTTATAGTAAGTGGAAAACTGTCTTCTCTAGTCTTTATTCCAACACAGTAAATTTGAAAATTCAGTTGGAACATGTGGTATCATTATGTGGGAGCATTATTCACAACTGAAAATAAAACAACAGGCAAAAAAAAGATTTATTAGCTTAAACTAGTGATATTTAAATAAAATGTTTTCAAAAGTTTGAGTTAGTAGTGATAAAACTGCCATCTACTGGATGGTCACTGAAATACATGAACTAGGACTACTATCAGTATACCCCAATCAAGGAGATAACAATTTTTAAACCTATTAGAAAAACCAAGACAAAGCCTTTGCTAACCATATATTGTCCTATAATTAAACTCTTAACTGCAATAGAGTACTCTAGACCTAGTCACTTCTAAAATGGATCCTTCTTCTAAAATGACTTCAAAATCCTGAAATGAAAGTGAAACTTCTACTTGTAGGTCGTAGCTGTGTACTTGATTATACACTCATCTATCATTCATATGACATTGATATGCCTCCAATGTACGGCTGTTACGGCAACAATATCATTACAGCAGAATATACAATAAAAGTTGCACATGTACACATTATGGGCTGTATTTCAATTTTGTATGAACATTAGGATCCATACACAAATATACACATAAACATGGATGCTGCCATGTACAACTAAGAAATATGGCAAAATTCAGAGTTATTTGTTAGGCAAATATAACAACATATAGCTTCATTATAAAGAGTTCTCCATTTCCTGGTAGTAAACTGTAAAATAGTACCACCTCCTCAATAAGCAGTTGACTGGCAGGTTAGGGTCCAAGAGTATGGTATTCATGCTACAGCACTTCTCTAATTCACTGCAGTGTTTTACAAAGTTTTTCTCAACCCCAGAAGTCCCAGTTTCTCAGACATCAAGGCCCTAGGAACACTGCCTGTGGCAAAGAAATCCTGCCAACATTCACATAAAGGACGGGTTATTATTAACAGCACCATCCTCTGCGAAAGCGTGCCCAGGCTTGAAGAACCACCTCCACTTTTGCACTAGGTGGGAGCAGTGCCTGTGCGACAATCAGACCCGGTCCGTTCTGGCCGCCTTCCCCTAGGACCCCAGTTCCGAGATCGCCCGGAACGATGCTCAAGCCACCGCAGCCATCAGGCCGCCCAGAGACTCCCCGGAAAGGGCCGACGTCTTGGGGGCAGCGCTAGCGGAGACTTAAGGGCCTAGGCCGGGCCGGGAGCCAATGCGAAGCCCGGGACGCCCTTGGAGGTTAATCCGGTGGATACGAAGGGCTGCGGGAGGCTGAGGGGCGACAATGAGGTGGGGCGTGGAAGGACGGCGAGGTGGCCCGAGATCGGCTTCCCGGCCCCGCGCGGGCCCCCGAGGGGGCTCGGCGGGACCCACCGCCCGCCCCGCCAATCCCCGCGGGGAGCCGCTACTCACCCCCCGGCTTGAACCAGCGGCAGCGACCAGCCTCACACAGGAAGGAAACGCCGCCTGGGAAGGAGCGCTTCCGGCGGGAGCCGCGGCCCGCCCCCTCGCGCGGAGCGTGCGCCGCCGCGGCCGAGCGCTCGAGGGGGCGTGCTTCCGGCTTCTGGGCGCGGCGGGGGGATGCGGCGGGCGCGCGGGCGCTCCCCGGCTGCGGAACCTGCTGTCCGCGGAAGCGAGCCTCTGAGTTTAGCGGGGTGTCAGAGAGGCAGAACCGGGGCAGGCGCTTGTCACGGGAAGGCCCTGCCCTGTTCGCAGCTCCTGTCGCCACACTGACGAATCCGGGAGCCTTCTTGAGAGGGCCAAGAAACGCTCAGTATTCCGAGTATTCAAAGAGGTTCTTTCTTGACTTCTGCTTGACCCTGACCTCGGCCCTCCCCGTCCCCCTGCCCCCCAAGCCCCGGTGCAAACCCACGCGCGGCTGTTCTGTCCTTTCGCCGAAGCGCTAACGCGCATGGCCAACCCCCACCCTTCACCATCTGTCAGTCAGTTTTGGGGTGAGCGCACCCACCTCCCCCTCGTCTGCGCGAACACCTGGGGGTGGCGCCTTCAAATCTGGATGCGAAAGGGTACTGTAGCCTACCCGGGCAGGCCTCATAGCAGGGACAAAATAGGGCATCTGTAACAGGTTTTGCATTTTGGTGACTTCCCTTTTTCTTTTCCCCTTCCCCTTTCCAGAATGAGACGTGGTGAAAAAGGTCCCCAGGGAGCAAATCTGAAAGCCGATTCCTCCAGAATACAGACTACCAGGGGGCGAGACGACATTAGACACTGTCCCCAGGTATACATACCAGCCTCACTTCCTTCAGACTGAGGCGGTGAGACTAAGAAGTAATGGGACGGTTCCTCTTAACTGCCCTCCTTGGAAGGCAGTTTGTGCCTCTCTACTTTAGACAGCATCCTTGATGGCTAAAATTCTACAACCTGATTGTTGAATCTAGTGAATGCAAGCTTGTGATATTGTGAGGATAACAGCTACGGTTTACTGAATGTCTGCTTATTGGCAGACATATTGTCAGGTAATATGTTTCTATGGGAGCCTGGAGGGTTACAGTCCATGGGGTTGCAAAGAATCCGAAAGGACTAAACTCAGAGAGAGATTTCTATGCTTCACACCCATAACCTAAATTCCTCAAAATCCCCAATCCTCTAATATAGCCATTATTTTATTTTTATTTATTATTTATAGATGAGCATATTTTAAAGCCTAGATAATTTTTCCCAAGTTCATGCACCTAATAACTGACAAAATTTCATTGGGACCTAGATCTGATTCAGATCCTACAGTTTACATTCTCTCTTTGAAGTAGTAATTTAATATCAGTTAAATTTTAAAATCAAGGCGAAAGAGGTAAGACCATGACATGATGAAATCTTAATTAAGACTTTAAAGAGTAACGAAGGGATGTCAGGAATATAATGAGTATTTTAAAACTAAGATTGAATTTATTATCAAGAATCAGAATGGAATCTAATACCGTAAGTTGTTCATGCATTACATTGATGCCTTTTTGCCTGTATTTTTGTTTACAACCATAAATAAATTCTTAAAAAAAATCATATGAAGCTGGGTTTGGCAGTGCTAGACTGATTATTTAGAGAGGGTAATAAGACTTGGAGAACTACAGAATGGTTATGAGACCAGAATAATATTACCAAAAAACACAAGCCATGTGTTCAGCAGTATTGGAAGAGATTCTCCGCTGGGTCCCTGGGAATGTCCTCAATGTGAGTCATTGCTTGGGATGCTCACAGGAGCGTGCCTTGACAGAGCTATAAGGTAGAAGTTATCGAAGGAAAGAACTTTAGGTTTTGTGGCCGTGAGGATAATCATACCCACTGGTAAGGGAAATGAGCTGAGACATTCAAGGTGGTTATAGATTTCCATCATCCATTGAATGAAACTAGGTCGACTAAGGCCCCCACTTGCCTTACTCTAAGATCGAGGATAACAAGCCTACCCAGTTTGTCTGACATTAAGGGGGTTTCTAGGACATAGAACTTTAAATGCTAGTACAGGGAAAGTCTCAGGCAAGCCATGAGGAGTTAGTCATCCTACTAGGGACATCCTAAATGAAATCTAGAACCAGGTGGAGCTATCGGTATGGTTGCATCTAGATTCAATTCATCTGCTTTATATCTGGGGTACAGTTACACAGGAAAGGTAATTGTTGGATAAATTAATTAAGTTTGACTGTAAAGAGTCTAGTCGCTTCAGTCGAGTCCAACTCTTTGCGAACCCCTGGACTGTAGCCTGCCAGGCTTCTCTGTCCATGGGTTTCTCCAGGCAAGAATACTGGAGTGGGTTGCTATTCCCTTCTCCAGGGGATCTTCCCTACCCAGGGATTGAACCTAGGTCTCCTGCATTGCAGGCATGATTCTTTACCACTGAGCCACCTGGGAAGCATCAAAAGTCTACATGTCCCCAAATAAATATTGCTGCTCATGCCTTTTTCTGTGGTTTAACTATAAATTGAGTACCCACATCTCTCCTTTTTTGGATATGATTTTCATTTAGCAAATCCTTAGGAAGCCTTCTATGTCTGGGCCCTAAGACATCAAATTACTGCCTTCCCTTATACCATGCACGTTCATTTCCAACAATCACTAAATCAGCTATATTCTTCCAGAATAGAGCTGAGTGAACATATGCTTTTCATCCCAGGATAGCTTTATATAATCCCTGGCAGCACAAAGCACCATATTTGGCCCTCAGTAGGGGCTCAATAAATAATTCACTATGTGTAATATTAATCAGGAAATTATAACAACAGATTTTTGGTAGACCTTCTGAGCCTTCCCTCTGTGATTGTCAGAATCAAGATATTAAAAATAATTATTATATTTACTGTAAAAAGCTTTTGTTTATCTTTTGTGATTGGTCATTCATATTTTCTATTTCTTTCTGTTTTAGTTTTGAAAAGTTTTACTTTTCTAAGAATTTCTCCATTTCTTCCAGGTTGTTCATTTTATTGGCACATAGTTGCTGGTAGTAGTCTCATGATCCTTTGTATTTCTGCATCGTCTATTGTAACTTTTTGTTTTTAATTTTATTGATTTGAGTCTTCTTCATTTTTTTCTTGATAAGTCTGGCTGATGTTTTGTCAGTTTTGTGTATCTTCTCAAAGAAACAGCCTTTAGTTTTATTTATTTTTGCTATTATCTTCTTCATTTCTTTTTCATTTATTTGTTCTATGATCTTTATGATTTCTTTGCTTCTACTAACTTTGGAGGAGTTTTGTTCTTTTTCTGGTTGCTTTAGGTGTAAGGTTAGGTTGTTTATGTGATATTTCTCTTGTTTGTTGAGGTAGGCTTGTATTGCTATAAACTTTTCTCTTAGCTTGCATCCCATAGGCTTTGAGCTGTCATATTTTCATTGTCATTTATTTCTAAGTATATTTTGATTTCCTCTTTGATTTCTTCAGTGGTCTCTTGGACCACTGAAACATATTGTTTAGGCTTCATGTGTTTGCATTTTTTAAATCATTTTTTCCCCTGTAGTGATATCTAATCTTACATTGTTGTGGTCAGAAGATATATGAAATGATTTCAGTGTTTTAAAATTTATCAAGGCTTGATCTGTGACCCTAGATGTGATCTGTGCTGGAGAATGTTCCATGTGCACTGATAAAAAAGTAAAATCTACTGTTTTTTGTATGAAATGCTCTGTAGATATCAATTAGGTCCAACTTGTCCATTGTATCATTTAATGCTTGTGTTTCCTTATTAATTTTCTATCTGGATGATCTGTCTGTTGGTATGAGTAGGGTGTTAAAGTCCCCCGCTATTATTGTGTTACTGTTGACTTCCCCTTTAGCATTTGCCTTATGTATTGAGATGCTTCTAGGTTGGGTGCATATATATATTTATATAATTGTTATATCTTCTTCTTGGATTGATCTTTTGATCATTGTGTAGTGTCCTTGTCTCTTGTAATGGTCTTTAAAGTCTATTTTACCTGACATAATATTACTACTCTTGCTTTCTTTTGATTTGCATTTGCGTGGAATATCTTTTTCCAGCCCATCACTTTCAGTCTATATGTATCCCTAGGTCTGACGTGTGTCTCTTGTAGACTGCATATATTAAGGGTCTTATTTTTGTATCCATTCAGGAGATCTGTATCTTTTGGTTGGAGCATTTAATCCATCTACATTTAAGGTAATTATTGATATATATGATCCTATTGTTTTGGATTTGTTTTTATACGCCTTTTCTTCCTCTTGTGTTTCCTGTCTAGAGCAGTTCCTTAATATTTGTTATATAGCTGAGTTGGTGGTGATGAATTCTGTCACTTTTCTGAAAAGTTTTTGATTTCTCCTTCAAATCTTAGTGAGATCCTTGCTGGATAGAGTAATTTTGGTTGTAGCTTTTCCCCTTTCATTTCTTTAAGTAAATCTGCCACTCTCTTCTGGCCTGCAGAGCTGATGTTTGTTTGTTTTTAAACTGATACCTCATAAGACAGTTAATGGCAGTTCTCTCCTCAGGAAACTGAATTTTCCTTTGTTTTTGTTGGTTGGCTGGAGGTGTGGTTAGCTTTCACTGCAGCCAAGGTATATCAATGCACTAGACCCTTGAAGGGGGAAGGAATTCCTTAGGTTAGGAGCTGTAGAATTTCACTGTGACAACTTGGCAAAGTGCAGATTCCCAGGTCCCAGTCTTAAAAGGCTCCTATTTAACTGCTCTAGGTTTTGGTCCAAGTCTTTGTATTCTGAATAAGCATTTGAGATGATTTGGATATAGGTAGTTTGGGACCACACCTTGACAAACTCTTAGTATATAAAACTCTTAGTGTATAAAACTCTTATATATAAAATTATTAGTGATAATTTTGTATATATTTTTTTGTACAAATCTATTCTGTCTCAGACCCAGAAGCTTATTTTATTCACCGAACCATTGAGCTAGCTGGGTACTTTAAGAAATCAAGGCCAGGAAGCCTCATGACAAGATTCAGAATAAAACAGTCTTTGGAAAGAAAACCAAATCTGGAATATTGGATAAATAAACATGGTAAACATGACTGTATTCATTGCTCATTAGAAATTATTCACTTGACAGTGATTTAGAAAGAATAGAACTTCAAAAAATAGATAAAATTATATAGCAGTAGTTCTGCCAGTTTAAGAGTCACTTGGTAACCTTGGTTCTTTTAAAAATATTTCATTGGAAAATAATAATCTTGATTATTACTTTGACAAGTTAAATAATAGAATGGGTGGAGGAAGAAAAGTAAAGCAAAAATACGAAGCTATATCTGAAGCCATGAAATTTGGCTCATTTTGGATGTTTGAAACTCTAGGAGAAAGAATAAGAGGGCATCAAGGCAAAAATAATGGAAAATTAAAATTTCAACAGATTGTATGAAGTGGAAAGATGAATTGATAGCTTCATTCTATAAAAAGCACAGAGAACCAAAAACTCAATAGTAAAGTTCAAAGAATATTGTAAATCTACCTTTCATGCTATAATGTTTTTAAACTTTGTATATAATTTAAAATGAGTGTATACAGAAATTAGTGTATATGTAGTTTTCTCGTATCTTCAGAGTAGCACTAATCCACATTCTTACATTGCTTCATAATCCTTTTTGTCAAGAATTACTTCCAATTATGCATTTTTTAATAGTTTATGCTACCAGAAAATATTTTCTAGAACTTACTTTTTAAAAATTTGCTGTATTTTGTTGTTTATCTTTAATACAGTACTGAAAATAGACTGTTTAAGTGATTATTGTTCCATCACTAAGTTGTGTTCAAGTGATGCTATCTGTGAAAGGTTGGAATTGATCAAATCAGGGAATTGGTTGGGAAGGTGTCTAACCTTACTGTAGCCTTATTAGCAAGGGTTTTGAGGCATAAATGAAAGGGTAAACTCCCTAGAATTTATCTGGGCCCTTCCTAAATGCCCTTCCATATAATTTTTTTTTAAATGGGAGAGGAAAAGGGAGGGCTTGGGTAAGAATAACAAAGATATGAATTTATTAGCCAAAATAGAAGAAACTGTAGTTGAAACATTAATTCTCAATTCCTGTAACAGCAGATTGATAGATGAAGCATAAAACAAGACCAGATGCTGTGGTTTCCAGGATGCACTTGGCTTCCCATCCTTTATAACCTGGAGCATTTTTTGCTGTAAGTAGGTCATTTGCTTGCTCTCATTTACCTGATTCCAGAAAAATGCCCTTGAAAGTATTTGGAAATAAGACTTTCATTAAGCTTTTGCTTAACATCTTAAAAGTTAAGATTGCATGAAACCTCTCCCGACCCCATTTCTCTGTAAGCCAGAATAACCTGTAACCTTGAAGTACAAGTAAAACTGAAATAGACAAGAAAAATTCAAGATCTTTTATTTTCTAAGGACTTAAATTTATGTCCATAGCACTGGCATAGTACTCATCTCACGGAGTTATGATTGAGGTTTAAGTTTCTCTATTCTCCCATCAGTTGTGAACTTCTTGAGAAAAGAGGATGCCTAGGACATAGGAGGAAATTAATGAGTGTTTTAATTAGCTAATTTACCACCACCACCCCCCAGTCTGCTGCCGGGAGCCGTCAGGATGCCCCCTCACTCGGATGACAAAGTCACAAGACTGAGAAGGAAACTGCAAAGTGGATTTTCCTTCGGGGCATCCCAAGGCAAGGCCCCTCCTGGTATTTTTCTTGGGAAGTTCTGTTTATGCTCATCTGTTTATGTTTTAGCTCATCTCAGATCAGTCCCAGTTAGAAAAAATTCATCCTGAGATAATTCCCTCAGACCTTATTTCCCTCAGAGGATCCGGGAAGGCAGATTCCCTTTCCCGAGGACTAAGGAGGAATAAGGGACATTTAAATAGATTACTATACCTCCTACTAGTTACTGGGGAGTTTACCAAGAGTTCTCTGGGGGTGATGGCAAAGCCACCACCAGAAGGGCTCGTACTTGAGTCACCTTTCCACATCCCACTCCCCTGACCACTCCACGGAAGAGGCTCCCTTCCTTGAAAAAACCAGACTGGAATGGGACTTAGGAATGCTCATAACTGTGGCCAGCATGGTTGGAGACACTGATTGCTTTATGGTAGTGTAGACATAGGAATTCGTTTTAGTAGTTATAAGGTTAATAGGGTTTCATTGTCAAAGCAGTGCTGCTAAACTGTCTCTTTGTCTTCTTTTCTCTTTTCTTGTAAAAACCAAAATAGGTTAATAGAATAAAACAGTTTCAAGCTTAAGCCCCTCTTTCTAGCTTCTATATAGTTGCACCTTGTCAGGGAACATTTGGCAGGAGGCTTCCTGTGTGCTGTTTTTTGATGTCCCTTATCAATCCCTGAATATTCAGAGATGAGTGGAGAGGCACACCTTTCCCGGGGACAAAAGAAATGCATACATTCTTAAAGTAACCATTTACAGCCTTCTTCCTTCTCGGATATGGAAAGTGAGTTTTTACAACCCCCTCTCTTTGAGATAGATTCTAGCCCTATGTTTCCTGGGTAAGTTGCAAGATTTTTATCTTTGCTGAAAAGGCTATCTTGTAAGACAGTGTATATATGCCCACATTATGCTAAATAAAGGTATGCTAGAGACATTCAAATGGTAAACATACTATTGTTAAGTCTAATTATGCAGAAATCCGACCTTTTGCAAGGAAAATGAGCTTAACTTTAAAGTTGTTGATGGTAGGCAGAAAACAAAAGATTGCATAGAATAGTTGTGATGTAATGGGGATGTTTTTTGGCTATAAAACTGTAAATTAACACAAATAAAGCGAGAGACTTCTCCATCACCCCACAAAAACTAACAGCAATAAAGAGAGACTGCTTCATCACCACACACCGACTCAGCTCAGTTCTTCTGCTGACGCCACTCATCCCTCAAGATCCCAGGACCCCGCTGGGGCTGGACCCCGCCGGGCCCGGCAGTCTGACATTTTGAATGGGGCTTTTTAGACACTATTGTAATAGGTTTACAGTGACTGGGAAGGGAAAAAGAGGAAAAAAAGGCAAGTGGCCCAAAGAAAAGGACATGTGCAGGACTTCCTTGGTGGTCTGGTGATTAAGAATCTGCCTGACAGTGTAGGGGACATGAGTTCAATCCCTGGTCTGGGGAGATTTGACATGCCATGGGTTAGCAGCCCGTGAGCTGCATCTACTGAGCCCCACTCTAAAGCCTGTTCTCAGCAACAAGAGATGACACTGCAATGAGAAACACATGCACTGCAATTAAGAGAATAGCCCCCTGCTCCCTGCCACTAGAGAAAGTTCATATGCAGCAACGAAAACCCAGCACAACCAGAAATAAATAAACGAATGAATAAAATCTTGACCAAGTTTAAATTTATACAACAACAATAGCAACAAAGAAAAGGACATGTGCAATCAAACCATTTTACTGACCATGATTATAATATTGTCCTGTCATGACAAATCTGTTCCCGATATGCCCACCAGAGACCAGTCCCATCAAGTATACAGAGGTTTAAGAACATGGGCGCTGCAGCCCAACACAGTCTGTTCTTTACTAGCTCTGTGACTCTGGGAAAATTATTAAGCTCTCTAAGCCTCAGGTTCCTCACCTCATGCAGGGACAAAAGCAGTATGCAGGTAATGGAGTTGCACTGAGAATTAAAAGGGACAGTGCCCAGAAAGTGCTGCATACTATTCTTGACACTTAGCAAGTGCTCAATAAACATGCCACTGAAAAGCTCAGATGTTATTTTGATTATACCGTGAAGTGATATTCTCTCATTTCCAGAAGTTTATATGAGCAAAGATTCTCTCATATCTCTTTAGTATTTGTGTGAGCACTTGTCAACCATGGCATATTGTCTGGGAATGTTTATCTTCTCTGGCTTGTGAAGAGGCCCTGGCTCTGTCCCTTTGCCCTCTTCTCTCATTCTCAGTTTTAATATACCCCTCTGGGTGAGTCTTACATATTAGTATTCTATAAAGTATTAGTGATAGTTATGGAAACCCTGTAAGATTTCATCCTTGTGACCCCCCCAGGCAACTAAGTTTAAAATATTGGATCAATCCATGAAAATGACTATCTGGATATTTCTCAGTTCACTGAAGACTATCATTAATATTGACTATCATTCCCACCTGTCTAATAACAGCCATTTATTGAGCTTACAGTTCTTACTCTCATAGAATTCTGAAGACTCAAATATCTTGAGAAAATGCAAATCTTCATAGAACTGTTGATTTTTTTAAGCTAGAGGTTTAACCTGTCTTTTGTTCCCATTCATTATTTGTTTTGGGAAAATATCCTTACTTGGACTGCCCTAGTGAGTTTTGTCCTGAAGAAAGAAATTAGTTCAATGGGTGAAAGTGAGAAGCTGAACAAGATTTGAGATTTTAGAGGTCAATACTTTTCCATCTCTTACCATGTTGCAAATGGAAACATTTTTATTACCCTTGAGGACTGTCATAACATGAGAGCTGCAATTTTTTCATGTAAAATTGAATTAATTTGAGCATAGCATGTTTTTTAAAAAATATTTACTATGCGCAACTCTTGGAAATGCTCCTAAAGTTGAGGGAGTTTTACTGAGCAAATACAGAAGGTGTATCCTTTTTAGAGACTGAGTACATGGCTTTCAAAGGCAAAAACAATGGCAAAACTTTCTAATTTTAGATGTTTAGGGGTGAAATATCTACTAGGCCTTCTTTCATCTTAGGTCAAACAGTAGTGCACTAGCAAGCTAATGTTAGATTTGCCCTTCCCTCTTGTTTATTGCTAGTGTTTCTGGAACCAGAAAAACAAAACAAAGGGGTTAAAAAAAGAAAGAAAGCGAAGTCTGTATGTAACTTGAGTTAGAGAAGTACAGGAACAAATACACCAAGTTGGCAGTGCTCAAAGTTGGCACCGTTCAACTTCAAAATAGTGTACCTGATAGAGTTTCACAAACTTTTCTAGCCTGCTCTTTATTAAATTTAAATACCAAAACCATTCTGAGAGCTTTGAATGCCCATATAAGGTCTACAGCCAGAGGCATGCCCCACTCCCATTTCTTCATATTTTCTGAGTTCCCAAGGTCAGAAGAAGGGACAGTAAAGGAAAGGAGACAAAGAAGTCAACTCCTCAACAGTGTTTTCTTCCCCTTTGGCGTTTTGCAGAAAAGTTGAAGAGATGCTAATGCTTCTTAATCAAGTGAAAGCAGCGTGAGAATTCTGTCTAGGTATTCTTAAACTCCTGACTAGGCAATGTTCCACCTTCCACACTCCAGTCCATCTTTCATTCAATACTGCGTGTGTGCTAAGTTGCCTCAGTTGTGTCTGACTCTTTGCAACCCTATGGACTGTAGCCTGCCAGGCTCTTCTGTCCATGAGATTGTTTAGGCAAGAATACTGGAGTGGATTGGCATGTGATCCTCCAGATGATCTTACTGACCCAGGGATTGAACCCATCTCCTGTTTTGCAGGCCGGTTCTTTACCACTAGTGCCACCTGGAAATCCTACTTACACTAGATAAATAGGCTTGCCATACTTTATTATTGTGTTGTCCTCACAAGCTAGTATTCAAGGAGCCTTCCCTGACCACTTCCTTGGGACTCTTGGAAGTAAACATAAAAACAGTTTAAATGACTGGTTAAAAACCTATGAAATACAATGATTATTCTGGGTGGGAGGGATTGGCGGCAGGGGAGTAAATAATCATATGTCTTCCGTTGAGAGCATCACAAGGATTTCTAGGACATGAACTCACATTCATAGGCCAAGAACAGAAGACAACTAAAGAACAGAAGACAACTAAAAAAAACCTCTGCAGAGGCACACCATTTCCTCCTTATTCCCTCGGAAGGTGAGGATCTATGATACTCCTTTTTAATAGTCATCCCCAAAATCTGTTTCTGTGCCCAACACAATAAAGTGTTTCCAAGTACAGAGTGTCAGATAGGTGAAGAACAGACAGCCTCTGCAAAATAGTTTGAAGCATGTAAAAGGTAGATTATTGAGGGCAGTACTTAGGAAATTCTAAGTTATTTGAAATTATTATGTCTAAATGACAGCTCTGTGACCTGTCTCATGTTAGGTAGCCTTTCTGGGTTTCCTCCTCTGAAATTGAAGTAGTTCTACAAGCTTCATAATTCCATGATTTGTTCATTCTGACCTATATGAGAGAACTGTCTAAGAAGACCTTGTGTAGTAATCCCTTGTCTGTTACCATTTTGCCACTCATAGTTTTGTCACAATGTGGTTTTCTCTTTGTATGCCTAAATTTTATAATCTGTGATCTTTGTATATGTATGTATGGTTGAATTTAGTTCCTTGAAACCAAAGAACTTAATTACAGTTATCCCTACCCTCATCTCCATTCCTACCACAATCTTAAAGTCAGATGGCAAAGAGAGAGGAAGCCTGCCATTCTCCATCCCCTCTGTATATAATGAGTGGAGAATAACAGGAGGAGGCCAGGCCTAGAAAAACCATGCCCTTCTTTTCTGGAAAGACCAGATGGTTACTAAGAATGTTGCCAAGCTTGCAAAAATGATACCAGTGGGAAAAGCAAATACAGGGAAGTGTTGAATATTAATAAAGGCTATATCAAGAACTTTAAAAAAAGAAGTGTGGTTAACATAAACTCTGTCTTCCATGGAAGATCATGGCTTTCAGAATATTAGCACATGAACAACTAAGGAAAAAGATTCTTTTCTGCTTTTATAACCAATTTTGTTGTTTTATCCTCTTGAAAATTCCCTACCATTGGACTCACCAATCAAGGTTTTATCTACATAGCACTTCTCTGGAATATAATCATCACCACCTCCAGTTGGTGAGAGATTACCATAACAAATACTGGAAACACTCACATAGATCCTCATGAATAATGTTTTTGAGAGCTAGCCAAAAAGGAATACACAGATTTACCTTTACTTATGTATTTATTTGTAGTTTTATTAAGAGAAAAAAAACATTTTACCTCTTTTTTTTCTTTTTTTAAAATCTCATCCTCTAGGAAGTGAATTCAGGAGTAAGTAACTCTACACTTGTTCTGCATAGTCCAATTTATTGTTAATTTTGTTGTCTGTTGACACACTGGGAGTTATGTTAATCTGGAACACTTCTCTCTAACAGATAACAAACCAGAATTCACACAGGTAAGACATATCATTTACCTTGATGAAGACAGTGTTATAGAAATAGTTAGGAAGATCTAGTTATATCATCTAGAAAGAATTTCAAGGAATCACACTCTTTCAGGATCAAAAGGGTTATTAAAGTCATTGCATCTTCAACCAAAGACAGTGTGAACTGTAGAAAGACTTGTATGCTCTGGAATCAGAGGACCTGGATCAAATCACAGCTTTGCAACTTAGCTGTGTGTTTGGGATAGTATACTTAACATCTTTGAGCCTTAGTTTCCTCACCTATAAAATGGGAATAGTGACTACATGATAGAGTTAGTGAAAGGATTGAAGATAATATATGTAAAAGACAGACATAATAAGCATTTTGTAAATGACTGTGGTGGTTGTGAACATAAATGTCATTAAGCTTGTGTTCCCAGTGACGAGGAATTCACTGATTGTTCAGGTAGCTCATCTCTTAGTTACCCTTCAGAGTTAGTCCTTCCTTTTGCTGAGCCTAAATCTTTTCCCCTAGAATTTTTATCTCTGGTTCTCAATCTTGCCTGTAGGGCTGAACAGATTAACCCTGTAAATCAACTAAGTGTGTGATCTAGA
Source organism: Antilocapra americana (assembly GCA_007570785.1). Lineage (NCBI taxonomy): Eukaryota > Metazoa > Chordata > Mammalia > Artiodactyla > Antilocapridae > Antilocapra > Antilocapra americana. The sequence continues at coordinate 16,917,345 of ML664183.1, read as the reverse complement.
ATGGAATATATGCTTTAAGAAAGGTGTGACAGTGTGGACACTAGAGGTTTGTCAACACAATTTAGGATCAAACTAGCTTCTTTTTTCCTGAAACCTGTTCTTTTAATATCTGTTGATTAAAGTATGTTTGTCTTTACACTAGATAGAGCTGTAGCCATAGCTTGAGTCCTGCATGCTGTACCTGTCAGAGTTTTGAGGGAGAGACTCAAGTCCAGAAACTTACAATTAAATCTTTATCATATTCACAAATTGACAAAATTCCATTTGAGAAATACAAATAGAATCTGAGTATTTAATCATACGTAATGTGGCATACCTGTAAGGTCACGTAGCCATAAGTGCAAAAGAACATAGTGCTCTTTATTGAACAAACACCAAAATGATATTTAATATGTGTCAAGCACTGCTATAAGTGCTTGACACATATTAAATTATTTAATTCTCAACTAATAACCCTATGCATTAAGTAGTATTATCTTCAGAAAAGGAAATTGAGGCACAGAAAGATTAAGCATCTTATCCAGGTCGAATAGCTAGTAAGTAGCAGAATTTGAATCTGAATTCTAGCTAGTAAGAGCTAGAATTTGAATCAGTTGTCTAGTTCCAAAGCCTGTGTTCATACAAATGCCCTGTTCCCAAATTTGTCAAAATTTAGAAAAATTCTATTACATGGATTGTTCAGACTCCTTAAAAGCAAGAAAAATACTGCTGGATTTACAACCTACTTTATAAAAGCACTATTAGAGTATACTTTTGTGTGGTATGCATTTGATTTATGAGAATACAAGACATTGACTGGAAACAGTATCTAGCCTCATTCATTCTAATTCAGACTATGCTTCCAATGATTGATTTTATATTTTAGCTGTATAATAAAGAGGGAATTGATGAATGCCTCTGAATTTTGGTCTTTTATATACTTATTCTGCTGAATATTGTTTTCAGATATTAAGACAGCAATACATCATGGTAAAGTTTTATTTTTAAATTAACATAAAGTTGATTATGTGTACATACTTGCATGAGTGTACAGTTTTTTAATTTAATGCAATATATTCATATAACCACTGCCAAAATCAAGATATGTAACAGTTCCATTATCCCAAGAAACTCCACTGTATTACCCCTTTGTAGTTACCTCCTCAACCCTTGGCAGCCATGGATCTAGTCTCAATCACTATTAGTTTTTTTCTTTTTGAGAATGTTATATGTAAATTCAGTCATACAGTATGTAACTTTTTGAGACTGACTTCCTTACTTAGCATGCCTTTGAGATTCATCTGAGATGTTGCATATGTCGATGGTTTATTCATTTTCATTGCTGAGTAGTATTCCATTATAGAGATGTACTGCAGCTTGTCCACTCATTTGTTGAAGGATATTTGAGTTGTTTCCAGTTTTTGGTAATTGTGAATAGACCTGATATAAACATTTGTGTGTAGGTTCTTGTGTGAACAAGAGTTTTTATTTCCTTAACGTAAATACCCAGTAGTGGGCTTGCTAGGTCATTGTTTTTATGAGAGACTCATATGTTTAAGAGTATTTTTAAACTTTATGAGAGACTGCCAAACTGTTTTCCCCAATCACTATACCATTTTGCATTTCCAGGAGAATGTACGAGCATTTCATTTGTTTTTCATCCTCACCAGAACTTGTTATTATCAATATTTAAAATTTGAGGTATTCTAAAAGGTACCTCATTATGATAATGTACTGTATAGTACATGGTCTGAACATACTATAGTAGTATTTACTACTGTAAAAAAAAAATTCTGTGAGTTATTCGACCTGTGTGGTTCAAACTTGAATTGGTTAAGGGTCAGCTGTGTTCAGTTTTATCTGTTGTAGTTTTCTATGCGTGCATGCATGCATGCTAAGTTGCTTCAGTTGTATCTGACTCTTTGCAACCCCATGGACTGTAGCCCACCAGGCTCCTCTGTCTATGGAATTTTTCAGGCGAGAATACTGGAGTGGGTTGCCATGCCCTGTTCAAGGGCTCTTCCCGACCCAGGGATCCACGACTCTTTATGTTTACCTGCATTGGCAGGCAGGTTCTTTACCATAGTGCTACTTGGGAAGCCTGATTTGGCAATATGTCTTTATTAAAATATAAATGTTTATTATTCACAATTTCCTTAGAATCAATATATTTTAGCATTCTAAGTGGATGTAGAAGTCTGCATCATTTGGATACCTTTACACTCCCTTCTTTATGTTATAGTTATCTTGTAGATTTCATTTGCATACATTGAAAACATACATTGGAACTCGAAAACAGTCTATTATATTTACCTAGATATTTACCATTTCTCTTCTTCATGTTCCAAGTTTCCTTCTGGCATACTTTCCCTTCTACCTAAAGATACTCCTTTACTTCATGGCTGATAGATGGGGAAACAGTGGAAACAGTGGCTGACTTTATTTTTCTGGGTTCCAAAATCACTACAGATGGTGATTGCAGCCATGAAATTAGAGGACGCTTACTCCTTGGAAGGAGAGTTATGACCAAACTAGACAGCATATTAAAAAGCAGAGACATTGCTTTGCCAACAAAGGTCTGTCTAGTCAAGCTATGGTTTTTCCAGTGGTCATGTATGGATGTGAGAGTTGGACTATAAAGAAGGCTGAGTGCTGAAGAACTGATACTTTTGAACTGAGCTGTTGGAGAAGACTCTTGAGAGTCCCTTGGACTGCAAGGAGATCCAACCAGTCCATCCTAAGGAGGTCAATCCTGAATGTTCATTGGGAGGACTGATGTTGAAGCTGACACTCCAATACTTTGGCTACCTGATGCGAAGAGCAGACTCATTGGAAAAGACCCTGATGCTGGGAAAGATTGAGGGCAGGAGGAGAAGGAGATGACAGAGGATGAGATGGCTGGTTGGCATCATCGACTCGATGGACATGGGTTTGGGTGGACTCCAGGAGTTGGTGATGGACAGGGAGGCCTGGTGTGTTGCGGTTCATGGGGTCACAAAGAGTCAGACAAGACTGAGTGACTGAACTGAACTGAACCGAACTTCATGTTCCAGGTTTCCTTCTGGTATTCTTTCCCTTCTACCTAAAGATACTCCTTTACTTATTCTTTAAAGCAAATCTTCTGGCAATGAATTATCTTTGTTTTCCTTCTCTGAGACTATATTTATTTGAACTTCATTCATGAAGAAATCTTTGCTGGATTTAGAAATTCCATGTTGACAGGGTTGTTGTTTTTATTTCCCTAGCACCTCAAGTTGTCCCACTTAATTCTACCCTTCACAATTCCTGATAAGAATTTTGCAGTCATTTAAATTGTTGTACCCCTATAAGTAATGTGTCAGTTTTTTCTCGCTGCTTTCAAGATTATTTTTTCTGTTTTCAATTTTCATCGGTTTGATTATGATGTATTTGGGCATGAGTTTTTTGGGATTTATCCTGTCTAGGGTTCACTGAGCTTTCTTGAATCTGTAAGTTTATATTTTTCACCAAACTTGGGAACTTCTCAGTAATGTTTATCAAATATTTTTTTACTGCATTGTATTTTTTCTCCTCTTCTTCTGACCTCCAGTGGCAAATACTAGATCTTTTGGTTTTGTCCTGCTCATCTTTGAGGTGCTGTTCGTTCTTTTTCCTACCCTGTGTTTTTTCTTTGTTCAAATTGAATAATTTCTGTTGTTATCTTGAAATTCACTGACTCTTTGCTGTGTCATTTCCATTCTGTCATTGAACCCATTCAGTGGCTTCTTTATTTTACTTATTGTATTTTAAAATTTGTATTTATTTAGTTGTATGGCTGCATTGGGTCTTAGTTGTGACACAGGAGATCTTTGCTGTATCATGTGGGATCTTTCACTGTGGCGCATGGACTCTACCATACAGTTCTGCTCATTTCGCTTACTGGTAGGTTATGCTCAAAATCCTTCAAGCTAGCCTTTAGCAGAATGTGAACTTAGAACTTCCAGATGTACAAGCTAGGTTTAGAAAAGACAAGAGGAACCAGAGATCCAATTGCCACCTGGCACACAGGCTTCGTTGCTCTGCAGCATATGGGATCCTAATTTTCCGACCTAGTATCAAACCCATGCTCCCCACATTGCAAGGCAAATTCCCAACCACTGGGCAACCAAGGAAGTTTTTATTTATTAAATTAAAATTATTCCATTTTGTTTCCCAAAGGGAACATCAAATTTTCCTAAAAATTTTTCAGTTCTGAAATGTTAGTTTAGTTCTTCATATCTTCTACTTCTTTGCATTCCTTTCAGGAGTGTTTTCTCTTACTTCCTAGTATGCTGTAATAATAACTGCATTGAAGCCTTCGTTAGCTGATTTCAGCATCTGTATTATCTAACTGCTGGCCCCTGAATTGTCTTTCCCCATGTGAGTTTAGATTTTCCTGGTTGGTTGTATGCTGAATAATCTTTTAAATTAATCTATTAATCAAATTATTTTTGGCTGCACTGGGTCATTGCTGTGCATGGGGCTTTCTCTAGTTGTGGTGAGTAGAGGCTACTCTCTAGTTGTGGCGCGCAGGCATCTCACTGCAGTGACAGCTCTTGTTGTGGTCTGCAGGCTCTAGATCATGGGCTTCAGTAGCTATGGGTACATGGGCTTAGTTGCCTTTTGGCATGTGGAATCCTCCTGGAGCAGTGATCGAACCTGTGTCCCTGCATTGGCAGGTGGATTCTTAACTGCTGTACCAGCAGGGAAGTCCCATGAATAATTTTTAATTGTATCCTACACATTTAAAATATTATAAGAGTCGTGAGTTTTGTTTAAATCCTGTGGAGAATGTTGATACTTTTTTGTTTTAGCAGGCAATAGAGCAGGTTGTGTTCAGGCCACAAATTTCAACCAAACGTTTACAGGTTGCAGTTTCAATGTCAATTTTGTTTTCAAAATATTTGCAGTACTGCTAGGATCTGTCTCCTATGTGTGTCACACCTAGTAATCATTTTGGGCCATGTGTAGTGGTAGATCCTTTAGTTTAATCTCAGAGTCTTTGGTATGCTGTTTAAGATCAGATCTACCTGCAGCTTGAAAGTGAGCCTAGGTGTTTACAATCGCCTTCACTTACTTTCCTGAGCTTCTCCCTCTCCATGATGTCTGGTGCTTTCTGGTTTCCTAGACCTCCTCATTTAGCCCTGCAGCCAGAAAGCTAGTGATTCAATGATCTTGCTCTGCTGCCTACTCTCTGGAACTGTGCCATGTCCGGGGCCGTCAGTAGATGGACAGAGGGGGGAAAAAAGCAACTGGCATTCTGCCCATTCTCCTGAGACCACAGTTTCTTCATAGAGGACAGTTCCTCTCTGAGATTTTGGTGCCCATTGCAGTCATTGCCACTGCTAGGCTGGCAGAATTTCCCGGGCCCTAGGGCACTAGAGAGAGTTGTTGTTCAGCTGCTAAGTTGTATCCAACTCTTTGAGACCCAGTGGACTGCAGCACGCCAGTCTTCCTGTCCTTCACTTTCCTCCCAGAATTTGCTGAAACCCATGTCCATTGAGTAAGTGATGCCATCCAACCATCTCATCCTCTGTTGTCCCCTTCTCCTCTTGCCCTCAATCTTTCCCAGCATCAGGGTCTTTTCCAGTGAGTTGGCTCTTCCCATCAGGTGGCCACAGTATTGGAACTTCAGCTTCAGCATCAATCCTTCCAATGAATATTCAGGGTTGATTTCCTTTAGGATTGACTGGTTTGATCTCCTTGTTGTCCATGGACTCTCAAGAGTCTTCTCCAACACCACAGTTCGAAAGCATCACCAGAGACAAAAACAAAAAATGGCAGATTTCTCCTAATCTTTCTGAGCATTAGCAGATGCTTTTCCTGCTCTTTAAGCCAGAACTAGAGGGCTTTTCCCAACACTAGACTGATAGCTTTAAAGATCCGTTTTTATTGTTTAGTTATAACATACTACAAATATATATATTTTGATAATGTTGATATATCTGTGTTTTGGTTTAATATACTGCTTGATTAAATTTGCTTAATGTTTCACTGTAAATAACCTCAAGGTTAAGTGACCTAGGTCCTGTTTGGGCCAATTTTTAGGTCTTTGAGAAGCTTACTTCAAAGCCCAAAGTTCGTTTCTTTCACTTACAGCATAGGAAAATTTGAGAAATCAGAGTAATGCTGAATAAATATATGTAACTGAGTAGAAGGAAGATAAAGGAAATTTGCTTATCTTTTACATATACTAGATTTAAATAAATTCATGTAAGAAAATAAAATAAATCACTAATAATTCTTACCCATAAAAAAGAAAAACAAGGCCACATAATTGGAGAGGAACTAGGCTAGAACTAAGCTATTGTCTCAAATGGGCTGAAGACTCTAGAATAGATCAGTGAGCTTTGGTACCTAAGGCAATTTAATGTTATGCTCCATTGCTCCTCACCAGATGGACTTCTTTCTTTTCTTTTAGTCCCCTCCTAATCTTTTCCATCTCATCTGTTCCCTTTTCTTTTCCCCTTCGTCATAATTTTTTTCCGTCTGTGAACTTGGTTACTTAGTAGAACAGGGTTTAAAGAAGCAGCTGATCCTTGAATGGCGGGCCTTTCCTTTCTTTATCTACCTTCATCCCCCATTTTTTCCTTGTACTCTTATTTCATTCCTATGCCTCACCTACCTTCCCATATTATCCTTCCCCCCATGGTTGTGCTTTAGTTGTGCCACTGTTGGCTAGAAGACATGGCTTAACTCTGTTTGGATTACTTGGAATTAAAAAGGTTATTAATTATTCTAGAATAATAATATTGTAGTTTTCCTTTTCTACACTACAGTTTTATTAAAGAATCCAGAGTTAATAAGGATAATTTGTGAAATCAAATCTCAGTGATTTGGCCACTTCCATTTTAGAGACAAATAAAACAATTGTTAAGACTTCCCTGGTGGTCCAGTGGTTAGGAACCTGCGTGCCAATGCAGGGAACACAGGTTCGATCTTTGGTCCGGGAAGATTGCCCCACATGCTGTGGGGCAGCTAAGCCCATGCACCACAACTACTGAATTCCGTGCACCTAGAGCTAGTGCTCTGCAACAGGAGAAGCCACTACAATGGGAAGCCTGCACGCCACAACTAGAGAGTAAGCCCCAACTCGAAAAAGCCCACGTGCAGCAACAAAGACCCAGCGAAGCCAAAAATAAATAAATAATTTATTTTAAAAGAGAAATGTTAGACAATATTTAATTTTGTCAAAACTTGGTTAAAAGAAAAGTTAGCTTCTTGAATAAAATTAGGAGTCCACATTCTGGGGAATTTGGTTATTTTTATGCTGTAACTGAGGCAAAGGTACATTACTATGTTTGTTTTATGATTAAAAAGGCCTCAGATACCTTTTTTTCTCTCCTTCAGGGCACAGATTATTGACTAAGTCTGACATCTGCTCTGTTGATGTTCCCTTTTGGAAACAAAATGGAGATAGTGATTAAGGTCTTAGCTGATAATGTTCCACACCAAAGTATAGAAAGAAAGGTTTATATAACGTGACATGGTAACAAAATATATGGATAATATTATTATCTGAGGATTATGTTCTATCCAGCTGATATATATTTGTATGTTTAAGTATATATTTGAAACCATGTGCAGTTTTTTAGTCACTGAGTTTATAAATACTTAACTGAATGTCTGATACATAAAAAACACTATGCTAGGCATTGTGAAAAATACAGAGATTTATACCTTTGTATAAAGAACTGTCTTTTAACCTGCAAGAAACTCCAGTGGGGTGTGGGACTAGCTATACTGAACCAAAGACTGAGGTGTAGTTAGAAGTTGACGGGGCTTAAACTAGAGAGACTAGAGGTATACTGTACCTTCTGACAACTGTCAAATGAGGCTGATTCTTGAGCAGCCCGTGTGACTTTGCTCTTCGTATAGTTCAACTGGGCCTGTCTGCGTAGAAGACATTTTTCAGGAAGCTATTCTAGTCCATGGAGAAGGTGACATCTCCTGAACCTGGTCCCCACAGAGAATTTTGAATGGGAGGAAAAGGAGATTGTATGTATTCTTGCTTATGTCATAATGTTGAACACGTGACTTAAGAATGTGTCAGGTCAGTGTGACTGGACCATTTCATTACTGCACTTTAGAGTGACTCACAGGCAAATGCAGCTTATTTAAACTCTTAACCGAAGCATTGGTATGATGTAACATTATAGCAATAAAAGGCATAAAATGACTACTTATTGGGGATATCCTGAAAGACCGGGGGAATCCTTATTTTCTTATCATCTCTCATTTTGCAGTTGTTGATAGTAATTCATCATTCATTTGGCATTTATTTGGCATCATTGATTATAAAGTTTACCATATCTCAAATAACAGGCAAGGCGTCAGAGGTAGCAACAAGGAGAATACAACCAAGTAATATATAGAATCTGCACTCAAAAAAAAACAGCTAGCAGTGATCACTTATATAGTGTTTACTACGTGCCAGACTTGTTCTAGGTAATATATGTATATATCCTCACCTAATTCCCATAACAACCCTGTGAAGTAGGTGCTGCTTTAAAAAAAAAATTATTATTGACTGTGTTGGGTCTACATTGCTGCATGGACTTTTCTCTAGTTGTGACGAGCGAGGACTACTCTTCATTGCAGTGCCAGGGCTTCTCATTGTGGTGGCTTCTCTTATTGTGGAGCACAAGATTTAGGGCATGTGGGCTTCAGTAGTTGTGGCTGTACTGTGCTTGCCCCGTCGTGTCTGGCTCTTTGCAACCCCATACACTGTAGCCCTCCAGGCTCCTCTGTCCGTGGGGACTCTCCAGGCAAGAATACTGGAGTGGGTTGCCATGCCCTCCTCCAGGGGATCTTCCTGACCCAGGAATTGAACCCGCATCTTTTATGTCTCCTGCATTAGCAATTGGGTTCTTTACCATTAGCGCCACCTTGGAAGCCCAGGTGTAACTGTGGCACTTGGGCTCAATAGTTGTGGTTCCCAGGCTCTAGAGCACAGCCTCAGTAGTTATAACCCACGGGCTTACTTGTTCTGCAGCATGTGACATCTTCCTGGACCAGCGATCAAACCTATGTCTCCTGCATTGGTAGGCAGGTTCTTTACCACTGAGCCACCAGGGAGGCCCTGAGGTAGGTATTTTTATTATTCCCATTTTACAAATGAAGACATGGGGATATGAGAGATGTAGCTCCCTGAATATCCCACAACTGTTAAGTGGCAGGGTAATATTTGAGAGCAGACAGTCTGGCTCCAGAAATGGTGCTTTTAGCCTCCATGCTAAATAACCTCTCAAGGAATTTATAATCTCAGTATACAGAGTTCAGTAGCTCCCCTTGCAGGGTAATGCAGTGAGAAATGTTGTATAGGGAAGCAAAATTGACTCAGATTATGTGTTTCCTGTAAACTAACACCAAGGGTGTCTGACTCAAGAAATCTTTTGTAGTTTGTGCTCCAAAGAGAATGGAGTAATAAGAGAGTATTAAATGCTGCAGAATGTTGGATATGTTTACCAGTGGATATCCATGTAGTTTCATTTTATGTCTATAGCTACAGTCCTGCATCTTCCTTTCATATATGTATTATGAGGATTAATGATTACAATCAACCTGATAACATTTTCTTTTCTCCCTTCCTGTGTCCTTTGGTAGAGGTACTTATATGAAGGCTGTTTCACTCTGGAGGTGTGGTTCTGTATGGGCATGCCTGGGGAACTGATGGGATGGGTATGCTAAGAAAGTACTTACAGAATACCAGAAACCTTAGGGGGAAAATTCCTGGGAGTTGAAAATTGCAGAAATGATAATAAAGCTTCAGTTATTTCAGGAGAGGGATGATTTCAATACTTGTGATACAGAAGCAATGTAAGGTCAAATGATAAGAAAACCATGAGATATACTTCTGTAGATCATACCTGTAGACCATTTAATAGTAATACGTAGTAAATAAATATTACCAGGAGAAATATCAATAACCTCAGATATGCAGATGACACCACCCTTATGGCAGAAAGTGAAGAAGAACTAAAGAACCTCTTGATGAAAGTGAAAGAGGAGAGTGAATAAGTTGACTTAAAACTCAACATTCAGAAAACTGAGATCATGGCATCTGGTCCCATCACTTCATGGCAAATAGATGGGGAAACAGTGACAGACTTTATTTTTGGGGTCTCCAAAATCACTGGAGATGGTGACTGCAGCCATGAAATTAAAAGACGCTTGCTCCTTGGAAGAAAAGTTATGACCGACCTAGACAGCATATTAAAAAGCAGAGACATTACTTTGCCAACAAAGGTCCATCTGGTCAAGGCTATGGTTTTTCCAGTAGTCATGTATGGATGTGAGAGTTGGACTATAAAGAAAGCTGAGCGCTGAAGAATTGATGCTTTTGAACTGTGGTGTTGGAGAAGACTCTTGAGAGTCCCTTGGACTGCAAGGAGATCCAGCCAGTCCATCCTCAAGGAGATCAGTCCTGGGCGTTCATTGGAAGGACTGATGTTGTAGCTGAAACTCCAGTACTTTGGCCACCTGATACAGAGAACTGACTCACTGGAAAAGACCCTGATGCTGGGAAAGGTTGAAGGTGGGAGGAGAAGGGGACGACAGAGGATGAGATGGTTGGATGGCATCACCGATTCAATGGACATGAGTTTGAGTAAACTGCAGGAGTTGGTGATGGACAGGGAGGCCTGGTGTGCTGCAGTACATGGGTCGTAAAGAGTCGGACACAACTGAGTGACTGAACTGAACTGAACTGAATCAATAAATACTCATTTTTATTTGTATCCCAATGCTCACTCCAGACTGTCCTTATAGAAACATATTTGCAGAGACCTATAACAAAATGTAAAGATGCCAGGGAGCTTCTTAAGACCTTTTGTTGTTGTTGTTCAGTCACTCAGCTGTGTCTGACTCTCTGTATCTGTGTAGCCCCATGGACCTCTCTGTCCATGGAATTTTCCAGACAAGAGTATTGGAGCGAGTTGCCATTTCCTGCTCCAGGGAATCTTCCTGACCCAGGGATTGAACCTGCATCTCCTGCATCTCCTGCATTGGCCAGCAGATTCCTTACCATTAGTGCCATCTGGGAAGCCCTCTTAAGAACTTGTGTGTGCTAAGTTGCTTCAGTTGTGTCTGACTCTTTGCAAACCTATGGACCGCCAGGCCCCTTTGTGCATGTGATTCTCCAGTTACATATACCCTTTAATGACCCTAAACATTTCTAATTGTTATCAACAAATTGTCAGTAATAATAGAATATTGGTAGTTATTATCACTCTTATTATGTCCCCATTTTATGTTTCAGTAATTTTACTTTGGGGTAGTGAGAAAATAGGATTTAATTTTCAGAATATTCAAATATTTTAGTAGATTTCTCTGAAAAGAAAGAGGCCTATACATATATAGCATACATATATATATGCCTATATATATATATAGGCAAGGAACTTAATTATCACTCCTGGGTCTTACGGATTTTGCTTTCCTACAGAAATGAACTCTTGAACTATGATTTTCTTATCATAGAATTAATGTCTTGCTAAGAGGTGCTTTCTCCTTATCTCACCTTTGGATTTTTGCTAGACCACTAATATTTCTTCTTCCCATCCTTCCTAAATAAATAACTACCTTACTTCCTCTTTCCAGGCAAGTAAAAATTTCAAAACGATGGTGAAATTCTTTTCTTTCTGACTGGTTCTTTGGCCATTTTAATCTCCCTTCCACTCCCAACAATGGAGAAGGAAATGTCAACCCACTCCAGTATTCTTGCTTGGAGAATCTCATGGACAGAGGAGCCTGGCAGGTAAGTTCATGGGGTCGCAAGAGTCGGGACACGACTTACTGACTAAACCACCACCACTCCCAGCAAGGACCAGTCATTAAAATGCCTCAGACAGCTGTGGAGCCTTCATGATCATAACTGTGATATGATCATGTTACACACCCATTCAAAGTTCTCCACCTCAGAGCCAAGGTTTGAGTGATATCACATAGCTTGTGGATTTATTTCTTCCTGGAATGGTTTCACTATTGTGGGGATAGCAAATGAGAGAAGGATGAGCCTACAATAATTCTAAGGATCAGATTTAACTAGGGTCAGGTAAATCTTGAGATATTTCCATATGGATAAATTTATCTAATTTATTCTTTTTAGTGTATAAGAGTCTATCACCTGAAAATACTATATTTTATTTATCTATATTGGTGGATATTTATTTATGATCTCCCTAACTTTTTTCTGTTTCAAATAACATTGCTATGAAAATCTCTATGTTTTCTTATGCACATATATGAAAATTATTCTAGAGTAAGGAATCTTTATTTTGTTAGCTTATCCCACAAACAATTTGGACAAACTTTTCTTTCTTAGAACTAGAATGAAACTTTTCATCTTGAGTTTAAGTAGTTACAAAGGAAGTAATTTGTAGTTTAAACATTAACATTTAAAAGTAGAATTCTTAAGTGTATCCAATGAAATAGAAATGCCATAGGGATTTGATATATTCATCATTATCTATCAAACCATTAACAACATGAACAAGTTCTCCTCTTATAGTGGGAAAGGTTACATTTCTTTTTCTCTTTGCACGCGAATTTTCTTTCCACTTCTGCCGCAGATTTTTATCTGAACGTAATATACATTGTGTGTAAATATCTTTAATTATCAGTCTGTCATACTTCTCTGTAGCAAATTTTATACATAAATTTAAATTGTGTTAAATTCCTTTGATCATAATACTCTTAAGTGTGAAAAATTATCCTGAATTATCATTAATTCTTTTCAGTTCATAATTCATCAATTACATATTTTTAAATGTTATAATTGTTAAACATAAAAAGAAGTCAATGGGGCTTTAAAAATTAGTTTATACATCATAAATGAATTTTACATTCCAGAAGGATAGAGGTTCACACACACATTGGTTTATTTCTTTTTTTTTGTAATTTTATTTATTTACTTATTTTTGGCTGTGAGTGCTACACTCTCGTTGTGGAGAGTAGGCTGTGTTGCCACATGGTAGCAACTATGTGGACTCAGTTGCTCTGAGTCGTGTGGGATCTTCCTGGATCAGGGATTGAACCCATGTCTCCTGCATTGGCAGGTACATTCTTTACCCTGAGCCAAAGCTTGAAGGCAGGAGGAGAAGGGGACGACAGAGGATAAGATGGTTGGATAGCATCACCGACTCTATGGACATGAGTTTGAGCAAACTCTGGGAGTTGGTGATGGACAGGGAAGCCTGGCATGTTGCAGTCCATGGAGTCACAAAGAGTCGAAATCGACTGAGTGACTGAACTGACTAATCAGGGAAACCCCACATCAGATTATTTCTAGTGTTTGCTTTTATATAATTAACACTGAGGAATATTGTTCACATAAATATGTGACAGGAAGTAATTGTTTTAGTGATGTCACATTTATTGGAAATAAATAAGATCACTTAGTGATCTTATTTTTAGTGATTTATCAGTGGACAGTATACATAGGTCTTCCTTCAATTTACTAGAAAACAAGTAATGTTAGAATAAGCTAACTTTCAAAAGAGTTTGTTACCCAGTAAAATTGTTTAGTTCTCAACACCAATATCATTATTTCAGAATGTCTTTTTAGCTCTTGGCAGTTTTTTACACTTAGAGCAAAACACCATTTTAGCATTTCGGTAGACATATGCCTTTCTCTTTTCAAGTGGGAGAAAGGGCTAATGTGAAAAGAGAGATGGGGCTAGGAACCACAAGGCTTCTTGACTACACTGGTTCTCAGGTAGATCAAATTTAGGAGGGAGTATATATAAAAGTTAAAGATCTGGAACTGAGCTCCTTAAAACTATCTGGGATTCTCCAGGCCAGAATACTGGAGTGGGTAGCTGTTCCCTTTTCCAGGGGAATCTTCCCAACCCAGGTCTCCCACATTGCAGGCAGATTCTTTACCATCTGCGCCACCAGGGAAGCCCAAGAATACTGGAGTGGGTAGACTATCCCTTCTCCAGTGGATCTTCCCAACCCAGGAATTGAACTGGGGTCTCCTGCATTGCATGTGTATTCTTTACCAGCTGAGCTACAAGGGAAGCCCATATATAAAAGTTAAAGATCTGCAATTGATCTCCTTAAAACTGTCTGAGTATATCGGTTTTCTAGTTTCTCTGGATTATACCCAGAAGTGAAATGTCTACTGTTGGAGTCTTCTATGCTGTATGACTTTCACCAAACCCATATCACTGAGGACATTGCTGTGCTTTTTAAGGACTTGGGAGAAGTCCCTCCAAAGTTCCCTACATTTGAGTCATACTATTCTAATTTGGGGAAAATCCCATGGTCAATTTATTTAAATAACCGGTGACCAAAGTATAGTAACCAGGATTCCATGAGACACTTTATTTCTATAATTTGCTTTGTGACTACCGCTGGAAGTATTTTTATTCATGATTTTCTTTCTTTAAAGGGCATCCTTAGTCTATGTTAATAAGGATGTGTACAAAGACAGCACTATAGTTAGTATGCATTCTGTGCCCTAAAGCAGAAATGTTTTTAAGACTCCTCTTACCCTTTGTTTACTGCAAAATAAAGATATCTAGTAGAGAAGGTTATTAGAAATATTTTGTGCAGTTTGGGAGAACAAGAAGTTTGGATTGCTTGATCTAGCTTCCAGTAGCAAACCCAGGACAAGTAAACTGCCAAGGTAATTATACTACCAAAGTAGCTTACTCTTTGGGCAAAATTTTTCTGGTTTACAAATTCCTAGATGTAGGTGAAAAGGACTGTACATTTTAAAAATAGAATAATGGCCATTCTCAGGCAGGAACCAGTTTAATTCTACTTTAAAGACTGAGAAGACTTAATGTGCCAAATTCTATTAATAAGAAAAAGTTGACCAGTTAATAGGACAAATGTCTAAACATTATAAAGTAAACAGAATATGAAATGCAGACAGTCTTATTTTACAGTTACAAATTATTGTAAAAATCATTATAAAGATTGTAATAAAATACTTTATAGTTAACAAGTCCACAGGAACACATTAATAATAATACGTATCTCAGTTAAGGGTTTCTTTGTACTTGCTTCTCAGGAAATTCAGGAAAAAGATGGTCTCTTGAGCTCTAGCAGCCAATGGCCTGGTCGTGCACCTTAGGGCTCAGAGCTAGGTAAATGGGAGTTTTGTTTTTCTCAGAATGTAGACTGTTTCTGTCCATTAAGTTTCTCTCAGTTTCTCAACTTCATGAAATTTATGTTAAGGATTTGAAATATTCCCAAATTAACTTACAAGTACTATGACCTTTGCTTACAGACCTCCTTTTCCTCTAGAGTTTCCTGAAATTTAAAACCTGCACATCCTTTAAAAAATGTGACACATTCAAGTACAATTAATTAGCAAAAGTTCACAAAAAGAGAATTGATCATCTTTGTATTTAGGAAAGGGAATATTTTCCATCTAAGTTAGGTCTGACAACATTAGACCTTTCTGTGGTATTCTTTCTGAAGTTCTGCAAGATAAAAAAAAGAAAAACCTAAATCACAGTAAAGTATCTTTAGAACTTATTTTGTTAATCCTAAGAAATTGTTAATTAAAAAAAAACTATAACTGGATAAAATCCAGAACTGCTTTATCATTAAATGAAACAATGGAATTAAACAGTGGCCTACCATTGAACCACTAATGTTAGGTCTTAAAAAATTAAATATAAACTAAAGATTCTACATTCATGTGGTTGAAAAATCAAAAAGCATGAAATAACAGCATCACATACAGTGTGGATTGGGGGTCTTGGAGCTGTGTCACTTGGCAGTCCTGTAACTGTTACCTTCCCACTTGGTCTCCTAGCTCTATCAGTTTCTTGTACATTAATAAAGAGACTCTTGGAACATGGAGGTTGGGGTGGGGAGAATGGGCTAGGAAGAAAGAGAATGGCAAGAAAGAGGGCAGGAGGAGGGAAGGGTGGTAGAAAGAGTCTGTTCAGGCTGCTATAGCAAAATGCCATAGAAACAACTGAAATTCGTTTCTCAGTTTCGGAGGCTGAATGATCAGAGTGCCCACATGATCAGGTCTGTGTCTAGCAGGGGCCTGCTTCATGAATGCTGTCTTTAGGATGTAACCTCACCTGGCATGGCAGAGGGGAAGGGAGCTCTGTCAGACATCTTTTCTAAGGGCACTAATCCCATTCAAGAGGGCTCTGCTTTTGTGATCTCATCACCTCCCAAAGGCCCTGCCTCCTAATACCCTCATCATGGGGTTGGGTTTCAATGTAAAAATTTAGAGAAGTCACATTAAAACCATAGCAAAGAGAAAGACTGAGTCTTTATACAAAGATAAGCAACTTTCTCCCAGCCCTCTCTTACAATTGTCCTTTGTGTGTATATTTGTATATGAATAGAAAAGGAAGAGTAAAAAGAAAGAAAAAAAAGTCTCAGGAAGGGTTGTGTTGAGCCGCTGAGGATTTTTAGCCTTGTACATGTGTTATATGAATAAACTTCTTTGTATTGTTTTTTATTCTCATATCACTTTTATCTTGTCTCAACCAAGTTTATTTATTACTTTTTAAAAATTATATATTCTTTTGGCTGTGCTGGGTCTTCATTGCTTTGCATTTTTTTTCCCCTAGTTTCCATGGGCGGGAGCTATTCCCATAGTTGCTGTGTGCGGGCTTCTCACGGAGGTGGTTTCTCTTGTGTAGCGCACAGGCTCTCAGGCGTGCAGGTTTTAGTGGTTGCAGCACATGGGCTCAGTAGTTGTGGTTCCGAGGCTCCAGAGCAGGGGCTCAGTAGATGTGGCGCCCTGGCTTAGTTGCTCCATGGCATGTGGGATCTTCCCAGACTGGGGATCAAACCTGTGTCTCCTGCACTGACAGGCAGATTCTTCATCACTGAGCCAACAAGGAATCCCTGTTTCATTATTTTGAGACTTAGGTTTTAGGAAAAAAATTCAGAGCTAATAGGCATAAATGTTCAATAAAGAAAGGGAAGCAGGAATGCAGTCCTCTACCATCCTCACCCTAGAGGCAAGCTGACCTTTCTCCACCACAGATTGGCCTGATGAAATCCAAAACTAAGCTTTCTCCCAGCACTGACCAGCCCAGACTGCAAGTAGATTCGTTAATTGATTGTTGAACCCTTGTAGGAGATGTGGTCTCTGACCTTGTCCGGCACCATTTTCATTGACTCCAACTCTTCAGCAGGTGGCAGTGTTTCCCTCTGTTACCGGAAGCTTTTGGCGTTTCCTTCCTTTGAAAAGAGCATGGTCCCTTTTCTTTTTCTTACTCCACTTATAACAGTTCCCTCATTTCCGTCCTTGTTTGGAAAACATTTAGCCAGTGATCTTAGGAACTGAGGAGGAAAACAAAGTTGTAACGTGCAACAGTTCATGTTTTCATGTCTGATCTTTAAGGTTCTAATTCTCATGGTCAAATTTCAGGACACTTGAGGGCAGAGAGTGAGCATCAGTCACCATCTTTCTCTATTCCAAACTCTATTTACTGTTCTGATGAATCTTCTTGCTGCCCTCATTCTCCCCTGTCTAAGCTTGAAAATACCACTCAAAGCCTTCTCTAGTGAAATTTCTAAGTAACTTGTTTAAGTTTCTAAAAGTGAGGTTTTCTTCCCATCTTTATTATTCACTAATAGGATATCTTTTATTTCACTAAAAGAAATTTCCCAAACTCCAATCCAGGATCCTTCAGTGAGTAGCTATGTAATCTGGGCAGACAAACTCCCTGGGCTTCAGTTTTTTCATCTGTAAAGTGGGATTGGTGAACTAAGGAATCTTTGAGATTTCTTGGATCATAGTCTGCCACTGCCTTGAATGGTGATATTGCTGTGGTACCAGATGATTATTTCCAGAGCATACTTTCTTTGGGCAGCAAGTCATTAGATAGTACAAAGAGTGAAGAGTAGATCTTGTAGAGATGGTTGATCTAGGGAGAGAGGGTACTTGGAGTGAGACACACCTGTCTATTGTATAACATCTCCCACTAGACAGCATTTATAGCAGGTATTCTCATGTATTTCTGTTGTGCAGCAGCTATCAAACAGACCTGTAGGCTTAAATGCTGGAAATTCCTTTGTGAGCTCATTTATTTAAAAATGAAACTAGAGTTGAGCTCTTTACCTTGGTCTGTTTGCTATTCTTTTGATGATAGGAATTTATTTTTAGTCTTAATTTTATTTGATGAAATAACTTTTTTCAGAATGATAAATGATCGTTGTAAAGAACCTTCAAACTATACACAAAGCAATAAATGAAAAGAAACTCCTTTCCCTCTGAAGCCCTCCCTCCCCATCCTAACCTCAGAAACAACTGTTGTCTTCTCTCTGGTTTATTCTTCCATATATCAATATTTTTGATGTATTTATGTAAACAAATATGTATACATGTATTATCCCTTTTGTTTTATTTTACTGAATTTTAATGAATGCTTTTGTGAAATATATTAATCCTAAAGTAGATTTATGCATGTGAAATAGATGAATGAGCAAATGAAAAGATTACATGGTTAAGGAACAAAATAGATAACAGAAAACATAGAGTTGCTAATCAAATTGTCAGCTGATGGTGGTGATTCTTAAATGATAAGATTTTAGGCAGAATTGACCGTGGAAAATTGTCTGTTTTGAAGACTCATTTTTAAGAAAGAGAGCGAGGCCCATTGTGGTAGATGACCATCAATAATTCTTCCATCTCTCTACAAGCTTGCTATGAGGAGGTAGAGTCTTTCCCCTCTTTTGAATCTTGATGGGCCTGTTAGTTGTTTTGGTCAATGGAATGAGGCAAAAATGATGCCACTACAGTTCTGGGCCTAGACCTGACAACTTTAGTTTTTACTTTCTTGGAAAATAATTGCCATGTAAGATATATTCTCTTAGCAACTTTCAAATATGCAGTACAGTATTATTAACTATAGTCACCATGTAGTCACATTACATTCCCAGGATTTATTTTATAGCTTAAAGTTTGTACCTTTTAACCTCTTCATCTATTTTACCCACCCCACTTCTTCCCTTCCCTCCAGTAACTACCAATCTGTTAATCTGTTCTCTGTATATATTAGCTTATTTGTTTGTCTGTTTTCCTTTTTAGATTCTACATATAAGTGAGTCATACAGTGTTTGTCTTTCTCTATCTGACTTATTTCACTTAACATAATGCTCTCAAGGTCCGTTCCTGTTGCTGCCAATGATAATATTTCATTCTTTTTATGGCTGAATAGTATTCCACTGTGTGTGTGTATATGTATTTAAATACTTATATTACACCTTCTTTATTCATTCATTCACCAATAAACATTTAGATTGTTTCCATATCTTGACTTTGAAGTAATACTGAAATGTACCTAGGCGTGCACATATTCTTTCAAATTAGTGTTTTGGTTTTCTTTGACTTTGGCTTTGCTCAGCGTGGTTAATAATACTGAGCATCCTTTCATGTGCCTGTTGCCATCTGTATGTCTTCTTTGGAAAAATGTTCTGCCTATTTTTTTTAATTGAATATATATTTTTTTGCTATTGAGTTGTATAAATTCTTTATATTTAATATTTTTATATTAACCTTTTATCAGATATATGATTTCTAGATATTTTCTCCCATTCAGTAGGTTGACTCTTCATTTTGTTGATGACTTCCTTTGATGTTCTTTCCTTTTTAGTTTGATAAAGTCCTGCTTGTTCATTTTTACTTTTGTTGCCTTTGCTTTTGGATTCAGATTCAAAAAAAATGCCAAGACCAATGTCAAGGAGCTTACCATCTACATTTTCTTCTAGGATTTTTATTGTGTTAGGTTTTACAAGTCTTTAATCAATTTCAAGTTAATTTTTGTGTAGATGTAGGATGGTAGTCTAGTTTCAGTTTTTTGCATGTGACTGTCCAGTTTTTCCACCAACATTTGGTGAAGAGATTGTCCTTTTCCTATTGTATATTTTAACCTCTTTCATAGTAAGTTAATTGACCACATATGCATAGTTGTGTGTTGGCTCTATATTCTGTTCCATTGGTCTATGTATATGTTTTTATGCCAATACCATACTGTTTTGATTACTATAACTTTGTAAGGTATCTTGAAATGATGACTCCAGCTTTGTTCTTTCTCAGATGGCTTTGCTATGTAGGGTCTTTTGTGGTTCCATACAAATTTTAAGATTATATCTTCTATTTCTGTGAAAAATGCCTTTGGAATTTTGATAGAAATTTCATTGAATCTGTAGATTGTTTTGGGTAGTATGGACATTTAAACAATATTAATTCTTCTAATCCAAGAGCACAGATTATCTTTCCATTTGTTTGTGTCTTCTTTGATTTCTTTAATCAGTGTTTTACAGTTTTCGGTCTTTTACCTATTTATTTATTACATTTTTTCCTGATTATTTTATTCTTTTTGATGCAATTATAAATGGAATTGTTTTCTTAATTTCTTTTTCTGATAGTTCATTGTTAGTATAAGAAATGCAACCGATTTTCATGTTGATTTTATAGCTTACAACTTTACTGAATTTATTTTTGGTGGCATCTTAGGTTTTCTATGTATAATCTTATGTCATTTGCAAATGACAGTTTTAATTCTTCCTTTTTAATTTGAATGCCTTTTAGTTCTCGTTTGCATAAGTGCTTTGGCTAGGACTTCCAATACTGTGTTGAATAAAAGTGGTGAAAGTGAGCATCCTTTTCTAGTTCCTGCTCTTAGAAGAAAAGCTTTCAGTTTTTTTGCTGTTAAGCATGGTTAGCTGTGGGCTTATCATGCATGGCCTTTATTATGTTGATGTATGTTCCCAATTTACAAACTTTGTGTTTTTTTTTTTAACTATAAGTGGATGTTGAATTTTGTCAAATGTTTTTATTGCATGCATTGAGATGATTATATGATTTTTATCCTTCATTTTGTTAATGTGGTATATCATGTTAATTTATTTGTAGATGTTTACCATCCTTGCATCCCTGGCATAAATCCCACTTGATCATGGTGTATGATGCTTTTAATGTATTGTTGGATTTGTTTGCTAATGTTTTGTTGAGAGCTCTCAATGGAGGCTATAAGTGTAATGAGGAAATTGCTATTAGAGGCTAGCTAAGTGGTGTTATGTAGTGGAAAATGTTTGGCAACATTTGCACTTAGTGTGCAGTAAAACACAGAAAATGTACCTAACGAACTTATAGACCCAGCAAAGGAGATTTTCAATATGAATGTTTAAGGTATCAGTTGGCTTCTTTTAGTGATCTATGATGTATCGCAAAAGAGAAATGTGTGCTTTTTTTTTTTTTTTAACAAGAACTATTCAGTTTTTAAGCAGATTGTAGAAGAAATATACAGGGCCTAGAAGAGTCTTTACAGTCAGCAAAATGTCTCAAGAAATGGCCTCAGGGACTGCCAATAAAATATGACCTCAAGGAAAAGATTTAATCAAAACTCTGTTAAGACCTCTAAAAAATGTAAGACCTGCTTGAAAGATCCTCACATCTAGACAAAAAGGGCTTCTAAAAATCTTAAGGGTGGTCCAACCACAGCCACCTAGACAAGGCCCAACGTAGAGAGAAGTTTGTTTTTGAAAGAATTGTAGATGTTGCTTTGTGGTCAAGGAGTGAACTCCAGTTAGAATCATAGAAAACCCACACAGTTTTAAAGAGAATTTCATTGGTAAAAGCACCAGAAGCTTGGACCAAAGAGGCAGGAGACTGTTCAAAGTGGAAAAAAAAAGCCTCCTTGGTTTCCAACTTTCTATGGGCGAGATGCAGGCTGAGGGAATTATTCAACTGTAAAGGCAGACAGTTTCTCATGAAAAAGGAAGATTGACTCAGAGGTCAACTAGACCCCAGAGCAGGGAGCCAAGAACAGTGGATTAGGAAACTACTCTAGGGAGAAAAACCAGGTTCTAGTGGAGAACTAGATGCTCAGAGTCAGGATGACAGTACCTGGCTGACTTTCAGAATTGCTACAGGTCGGTGACTGCTGTGTGCCTTCCATTTCCCCGCTTTTGAACAGAAGTGTCTATCGCATGTATCCTGTCCCTGGTTCAGCATGGTATGTCGTGTATCGTAACTTGTCTTATTAGTTCATGGATCTCCTCATGAAGAGGAGCAGCATCTGAAATGCCTCATTCCCATCTGGGTCTGGTGTATTATTACTAGATCCTAGATGTTAGATGATAATCTGGAGGGAGGAAGTAAGTGTCTTTTGCATGTCTGTGTGTGGGAGTATATGTGTGAACTCTTGGGGCCAAAGGATGGATTATGGTAGAGTGTTTCCAAATATGACTGCCCATAATTCCAACCATCCCAGCCACTCCTTCCATTAAGAAGTGGAGACTCCTCTCCCCTTGGATCTGGGCTGGCCATGTGACTCGCTTTGGCTGAGAGAATACAGTGAAAGGGATATTCTGGGTCTTCTGAACAATGGCTTTGAGAGGCCTTGAAGCCTCTGCTTTCTTCTGCGTGAGATTCAGTTACTGTGCAGAGATGCTTGGGCTGGACCTCAGAATGATGAGCAGTCACATGAAGAGAAGTGTGTGTGTGTAGGGGGACAGACATTTTAGGTGCTCCAGCTGAGGTGCCAGACGTGTGGGGAATGTCAGAGACAGAGACATTCCAGCTCTAGCTAGACTCATAGCTGCATGTAACCACATGTCTGACCCAGCTGACATCAAGGGGGAGCTGAAAAACGGTCTGGCTATGACCTTCCCAAATTGCAAAATTGTAAGAAAACAAATGGTGGTGGTTCTTTTAAGTCACCAAGTTTATGGTGGTTTGTTATGCAGCAATAGATAGTTGAAACAGTTATCAAATGTTAGGGTATTTTCTACAGCTTTAACTTTACTCCTAGACTATAAAGAGGTTGCAACAATGTCAGACAAAGAAGCCAAATTTTCAAGGAGACTAAATCCCATAAAGGCTGGACCCTATATACCATAGTCATTGTGGTGTCCACAGAGCTTAGCATGATTAGTACTGGCACAGAAAAGACTTCCACATATTTGTTTATTGAGTCATTACTGAATGGAGTTAAGACCTATTCTTTAAATAGAGTTTTAACCATGCATTTTCTCCTTCAAAAAGGTTTCCTGTTACTTTATTATCAGAAAAAGTGACACCTCAGAAGCCAGAAGGATGTTCTGAAGGGAAAGATTTGTAGGAGTGAGGTAATAGTTAACCTTGACTCCTTCTCAGTGTCCCTCCTACACCTAGACAAATGAGGGCTGCTCTGTGAAGGACTTGGTAAATGCCCAAATATCTACTGGTAACATAAAAGTTATTGTCTTTTTCTATTACTGGAAGAGCTGAAAGACAAAAAATGTATTCCATAGCACTAGTGTTAGTATTAAGGGCACCAACATGGAATGTCCCATAGCCGATGTTAGATGAAGAGACTAAAACAATCAAAGCTGTCTTGTGATGTTAGGTCTTTCCTTTCTATCTCTCTCTAGTCCAAGTCACAATTTCTAAATGCTACTTGGACATAGTGAGTGCCTAGTCTCCCCTATAGTTCTCCTAGAAGCACCCAGCCCAACCCTTATTTCTCTGAGAGTGATAATTTCATACAGCACATCTCTCTTCTGAGGTGAAAGAGACACAAGTGCCATCTGAAATAGCTCCAGGAGACGAGGGCATGAAGAACTTGTAGAGATAGTGGAGAATTCTCTTTTAGGATGTGGTTGCTTGTATGATCCATACTGATACCTTCTGGAGAAATGTGGTAAGCAAAATATCTTTATTTAAAACAACAGGAATATTTGTAATTAGGATAAATGAAATAAAGGAAAAGTTTTCAGACCGTTGGAAGAATGGGATGGTTTAAATGAAAATCTATAATTATTGTATATGTTTTAGTCTGTATTAGTTAGAAAACAGTGGTTAAGCAGATAAAAATAGAGAAGATTGCTTAAAAATTAAAGCCATTGATTTAGATCTCTATTTGAAAGGTCACTGTGTGGGAGACGAGAAAGGCACTATAGCAATCAGTGTTCAACAAAAGACATTTTAGCAGCAGGACCTACAAAGAGCACATCAACTATTTATATCATCCCCATCAAGTTGCTGGTCATTTCACTTATCAAAGAAAATAAGAAAGGAACTTTCTTCAGATATTCTCTGGATGCAGTTTCGGAATCAGCTGTTAGAAACTATAATTAAAGCTAGTTTATCATGTTCACTAATTATTCTATATGGTTACTTTCCCTGAAGCTTTATATAAATCTCCTTTTGTTACAAGCTTCTGTTTCTCCCAGGGCAATCTGAATCCAGTCAGGTAAGAGAACTGAAGTGTTTAGAAACCAATGTATTGTAATACCTGTACAGCCAAAGAGATACTTGGCAATTGAACTTGAAAAAAAATATTCTGTATATTAGATAGGGTCAGCAATTTAGAGGTTTCAGCTCTACCACCTGGGTAAGGAGATCTCTAGGGGTAGCAGGACAGAGTGAAGAAAAACAAACAACAACAAAAAGGATTTCCTCCAGGAACCCACTTCACACTGGGAAAAGTAAGAAAATTTTACCCAGCAGCTTCTAATAACCGCCTGATATTGCCGTCAGGTTGGTCAAATATCTGCCAACATTGGTGGTCCTTTAACTCACCATGAAGATGATAGAAGTACTTGTGGGCCAATCTCATATTCCAGCACATTAGTGTTGGTGATGTACACCCTTCTCTGCTCCAGAAGAGCTCTGTGCCATAGCAAGGAAAAGGATTCTCTCCTCAAACCTAACACCCAACAGGGCAGGACTGAATCCACTTTCTTCCCAGGGAGTGGATTTCAGGACTTCTCAGATGCTGTGAGACTCATCTTCACATGGGGAGTGGGTAAGGAAAAGCAGTGCTAATAACCGGAACTCTGGAGACAAGACCAGAAACTGGAAAAACAAACATGGGACACTGTACCCCTCTGTAATCACTTGCCTTCATTTAACTTTATCTTCATTTTCCCTTTCCCCACCAAGCAGTAGTTGATAATCAATTGAACGCCACTCTCAGGATCTTGCCATGCAATCTAGTGGAACATCTAAAAATCAGGGACTTCTTATTTTTATTTATCAAATAGAGAAATCTCTGGCTTACATTAGGCTGTGTGGACAGGGCTTTCATATTTGGAAACCAAATGGAGGCCTTTCTCCTGTTCTTCCTAGGTTGCTCTCCATGTCTTTTTTCACTTGTGGCCCCTCCTTCCCCCAAGCTGACCAGGACCATGCACAAAACCAGGCTTCAATAAATATCAACACTGAAGATTCAGCAGGTGGCCAACTCCTGTAGGGCTATCTTAAAAGGATGTTGCATATAAATTCAAAGTTTCATGAAGCCTCAGAGATCTCTTAAGAGCAGTGTAAATATCCCTGGTTTAATTAGTAGTGCTGCAGTTAGGTAATGGTCTGTGGCATCTAGGCAAGCTCTCTTGAGGTTTCTAGTCTTCAGGGGCTGCTTGCAACTATGATGTGCTCATGTATCATTTTCTCACACACTGAATAAATTCTCTTTAGACCTTCCCTAGCCGTATATTCACAATTACTGCAGTACACATGCAAACTGATCCCATTCTCAAGATCTAAAAAAACGACTTAAATTCTTTTGGACTCAAATTCTCCATGAGTTTTGCTTCCCAGGGGAAAGAAAGAATTCCTAGGTTGGTATTGATGCCCTCTCTCTCTCCAAGCAGACGGTGGACAACTCACTTTACAGGCTGATCGATGTTGGGGTAAATGCACTCCAGTTCTCAGCATTTCTAAACCAGCTCTTTCGCGGTTTAGGTCAACCAATCCAAACTGTAAGCAGACTTGACAAGTTTGTTCTGGGCTGAAGGCCATGGACTAGGTTCTCCGACCAGATAAGTCACTTGGCTGAGTACAGTAGGTGGGGCCCGCTCATCAGCTCTAAAGTATTGACTGAAAGTTTGTCGCAACGTCGTTGAATTCACGCAGCTGGCTGCTGCAGGAGATACCCTTTTGCCCCGCGAGTGCAGCACCAGGAAAGTTACGCCCCAAGGGGCAGGGCGCTAGCGAGAAAGATGCGCTAGACCCCTGAAATCTAGCCCCTTCTCCCACCGTTGGGAAGGCAGAGCTAGTGATTCCAGAGCTCGGAGTCTCAGGTTTCGGTCCTCTAGCTTGCTCTGTGGGTAGCGGGCAAAGGGTGAGACCAGCTTGGGAACCCTCGCTCCGAGATCTGTAAGAATCAGCGGCAGCAGCCAAGGTGAGGGAAGGCGGGGGCACGTGCTTGGATGTGGGTGCTTGTGTAACCAGCTCCTCCGGCGCCAGCCCCGACAGCGCTCCAGTGGGAGGCTCGTCTGAGCCTGTTCTTCCACCGAGACCCGGGAGGCGCTGGGGTCCCGCTGCCCGTACAGGGCGGGAGCACGCTGGGCAAAGGAAGCGAAGCACTTGCCTCTAAGCTATCAAATGGGAGTGGGAATTTGGAAAGTTCCCCAACTGGAAGTACACGTGACCTCCTCCTGAAAGTAGTTCCGACTGTGGCCCGCGGATCCCTCCACCTCCTTTTGAACCCTCCTCGGCTCCGCCCACTCACGGGGGCTGCAGCTTCCTACAATCACGTACTTCGCCCTCTCGCGCTGCAACTGGGGTCTGCGGCGCGCGCTCCCCAGCTAGGCGGAGCGTGGAACCCGGCTCCGGGGCGATTCACCCAGCGAGGTTTTCACGGCGGTCCAAAAGGGGCGGGTCGAGGAGCCTCTAAGGATCGAGCTTGAATTGGAAGCGGTGAACCCCGCGGGGAGAAATTCTCGGCTCTCCGGGGGGAATGCAGGGGCTGCAGAGTGCATTCCATCTTCGGGGATCCGCTTTCAGCCCACCTGGGCAGTTGCCTTTGGGGATCTAGAAATTCAGGGGCGATGTGCTCACACTCAGCGCGCTCTGCTAGGAGCTTTCATTTTTAGGGCAAATGAATCGAGTAGCCCTGGGAGCGGGAGGTGCGGCGGTGAAAGGGAGCGGGGAGAGGTGATACACACTGGAGGAGACACAATGGGGGGTTGTTCTTTGTACTAAGACTGACACCTTGAGGACACGGGCGGGGGTGGGTAGAGGTGGGATTTCTCGGCGAAGGCTCCTGCAGTCAAATCCCCGCGAACGCTTAGGATCCGACACCGGTGCAAAAGCACAAGGAGGCTGCAGGCCGTGCAGGGGAAAATCTGGGGGTTGGGGGAGGGGTGTCCTCGCGGCACGGGCCGTCCCTGCGTTTCCCTGAACCCCGACCTGCGCGGTCACCTGGTCTTTTCCACCTGTGCGCAGGTAGCCTCACGCTCAAGTCAGTGATACAGACGGACAAACCTGCTTCAACCTTCACCGCTCCCCTTCCCTCCCTCCTCCCCCCCGCCAGCCCACCTTCGCAGTAGTTTACCCTGCCTCCGGCTGGGCACCGGCCGTGGCTCAGCTCGTTCCCCCCACCCTGCGTTGCTGCAGAAGAAGCCGCGGCAAGTGCAGTTACAGGCGGGCGCCTCGCAACAAGCCCGATCTAGCACTGGGCAGTCATACTGGGCATGCTCAGTGCGCCTGCAGGTTGGGGACTCGGCGCCTGCACCCGGAGCCGCACCTTCTGCCGCCTCCCCACAGCCTCTGCCCTGCCCTGCCCTCCCTTCCCCTGGCGCGCTCGGGTACGCCCCCCTCCTCCCCCCCCCGGGCTCCCGAGGCGCCCGGACTCCCGGCGCGGCGGCGGCGGCGGAGGGGGCGGGCAGGCCGGCGGGCGGTGATGTGGCGGGACTCTTTGTGCACTGCGGCAGGATACGCGCTCGGGCGCCGGGACGCGGCTGCGCTCAGATCTCTCCTCTCGGAAGCTGCAGCCATGATGGAAGTTTGAGAGTTGAGCCGCTGCGAGGCGAGGCCGGGCTCAGGCGAAGGAGATGAGAGACGGCGGCGGCCGCAGCCCAGAGCCCCTCTCAGCGCCTGTGAGCAGCCGCGGGGGCAGCGCCCTCGGGGAGCCGGCCGGCCGGCGGCGGCGGCAGCGGCGGCGTTTCTCGCCCCCTCTTCGTCTTTTCTAACCGTGCAGCCTCTTGCTCGGCTTCTCCTGAGAGGGAAGGTGGAAGCCGCGGGCTCGGGCGGGAGCCGGCTGAGGCGCGGCGGCGGCGGCACCTCCCGCTCCTGGAGCGGGGGGGAGAAGCGGCGGCGGCGGCCGCAGCTCCGGGGAGGGGGTCGGAGTCGCCTGTCACCATTTCCAGGGCTGGGAACGCCGGAGAGTTGCTCTCTCCCCTTCTACTGCCTCCAACACGGCGGCGGCGGCGGCGGCACATCCCGGGACCCGGGCCGGTTTTAAACCTCCCCTCCGCCGCCGCCGCACCCCCCCTGGCCCGGGCTCCGGAGGCCGCCGGAGGAGGCAGCCGTTCCGAGGATTCTTCTGCCCATTCCGCTGCCGCCGCTGCCAGACCCCTGGCTGCTGAGGAGAAGCAGGCCCAGTCGCTGCAACCATCCAGCAGCCGCCGCAGCAGCCATTACCCGGCTGCGGTCCAGAGCCAAGCGGCAGCAGAGCGAGGGGCATCAGCCACCGCCAAGTCCAGAGCCATTTCCATCCTGCAGAAGAAGCCCCGCCACCAGCAGCTTCTGCCATCTCTCTCCTCCTTTTTCTTCAGCCACAGGCTCCCAGACATGACAGCCATCATCAAAGAGATCGTTAGCAGAAACAAAAGGAGATATCAAGAGGATGGATTCGACTTAGACTTGACCTGTATCCATTTCTGTGGCTGCTGCTCCTCTTTGCCTTTCTGTCAGTCTCTCTGATAACGTGGGAATAGACGGATGCGAAAAAATGTCCATAGTGTGGGTGACTGACTGTAACGTTTAACCCCGGTCGGATTTCTAGATGTATATTTTGTGTCTCTTTTGAATGCATTCAGCCTAGGGTGTGTTCGGCTAGACGGAACTCTAGCCTGGTTGCAAGTGTCAAGGCACCGATGGGTCTCTTTCTAAGGGCTATTGTCCGCAGAATCCAGTACACTGTTAGTGGATTAGTGAGCTCGGTAATCCGGTCTTCTAAATGAACAGAAAAGTAGATGCTTTGAGCTTGAGCATATTTCGATTAAATCTTGGCTTTAGGCCCTAGATCAAGGGTATAGATCAGATTAAAAGGAAAATTAGTGTTGCACGTACGGCTTATTGCATCAGAATCTTGCAGTGATTGTTTTTAGTTTCCTGGGTTGCATTGATAGATTCTTTTAAAATGTGAGTTGTGAACTGATTTGCATAACTTTAGAGAGACTCATTTTAGCATATATGGTGCTCATTTGAAGGCAAAACTAGGTTTATGTGTTAAAACTAAGTTAATTACAACTTTGAACCGCGTTTAGAAGTTTTGCAGTTTGAAATCAATAGTACCATGATACTTTTCAAAGACGCTCTCATTAGATTTTGTTAAATTTGCTTTTTTCTTTTTGTCTCTGAGATGATGGAGGATAGGACATGAAATTTACAGTTTAGTAGCATTGTAGATTCAATGCTCTTCTGACACGTTAGAATGGAGATAGTGTGGTTTTTGATCTCAGATAATAATGTTATGTAGGTTCAAGGGTATTGTGTGTAGCAAATGGTGATTGCAGAGATTAAACTTCAGTTTCACTTGAAATTTAAGTATTGATTGTGATACTTGAATTAATACTCAACTTTATTTAGGTTTCAGGTCCTGTGACACCTTTGGGTATCCGTTAATTTTACTCTGACATGTGTAGAACATCAAGTATAATTTACCAGCTGATAACCAGAAATGCTGGCAAGAGTGGATTACTCGATCTTTGGATTGTAGGTGTGTTCGCTTTTTTCATATGGTGTATTAAATTTACTGAGTCAGCTTGTTGAATAAGACAAACCCAAGAATTTCAGTGGGGTACAATTGGCTGTCTGAAAGTTAGGCTTTTGTATTTTAGAAGATAGTGGTTATTGAAAGGCATGAATCTTTGCAGTTTCAGGTATAATGAACAAATTTTGATCAAGGATGGGGGATAGAGCCCTCCTTTTTTGCAGAATAGGAAATACGTTAGGAATTGAGAGTCACTGGTAGGCCAGTATATAAGGCATGAAAAATAGGATTAAGTTATTGGTCTGAGGTGACTGAAGCATTTTATTAAGGTTTCTATTAAGATAAAAAATTTGGTGATGTGAATTGTAGCAATGGACAATAGTTAAAACTAAGCAGTTGTGTAGGTGTTACTAGAGTATACTAAAAAAAAAAAAAAAGTGGTTTCTTAGCAAGTATCACTAAACATTTTGCCTAATAGTAGAGTGACACTAAAGTGTATGTCCGGCTAAAAACTGTGGGGAAGATATTTTTGAAGAAAAATGTTACGTATATGAAGAGGTTTTATTCCTTTGGATTGTGTATCTGCACATACATACATACATAGAATTTGCAGCTGATTTTGCCCAAGTTTTTGATATGAAGTGAAGATAAAAGTTACTGAAGCAGTAGCTTTATCACACACACAACTTTTCTGTTAAGTTTAAAAATAATATTTAAAAAGAATATTTGGATATTTTGGAGTAGCATTAACTGAAAAAGTACTAAAGCTGAACTTGACCTGTTTGCCCAGAAGGTAATCATGAAAAATTACTTACTTGGTTCTTCTGATTTGTAACCTATTTCAGAAGTAGTCTGTTTGTGTGACTTGACAGTCATCTAGATGTATAGGACCAAATTAATTAAATGTTTAACTTTTTAAAGTAAATCTCCATTCAAAAAACTTTGTAGAATGCTGTTGGGCAGATTGCTTTTAGTATTCAGAGTTATGTTTATGCTATTTTTGCTTTACCCATTTGATTTAAAGTTATCAGAATTGTAAGACTATCATTATTCTACCAGGTTTTTATATATGAGCAATGCGGTGATTAGCCATTTCTCCTTTGATTTCAGGGTGTGCGCCTCTGTGTGTGAAATTTGTGTGACTTACAGCTTTGTCTAAAACTGTCCTTTTAGTTATGGTATGCATAGAAAGCATTATCATATTTTGCATCAAATGACTAGTAACACTTAATTTCTAGAGTTGTGGTTTTATTGAGCCAAATGTTGATATGAAAAAAAATCATGTTAGGAAAGTTAGTAAAGGGTTTGCCTTTTTGATAGTTGCACTTCCAATAATTTTGATACACCAAGGTACTTTGGTTTGCTTCATTTCACTTCAGTGTTTTGTGTTTATTGTGTTGGGGGAAAAATTAAAATGGCCATTGAAGGCTTTTTCTCTGGCAAGTTGTAGTATCTGTTTCAGCAGTTAGCCTTCTCAAAGTTAAGTTCTTAAATTAAAGTAGTGATTGGAGTAATTTCATAAAAGTCAGTAATGAAGTGATTTCCTTAAAGGAAAATTGAGGACTATGGTGTTTTTTTGTTTTTTTTTTTGCAAAATTGAATTATTCTAAAAATAATTTGTTGGTGGGGGTTTATCCTTAATATTAGTCTGGAAAGTAGTACTGAACCTGAGAATATAAAAAATTCATTGTCTTTAGATTTCATGAACACTTTAGTCTTCTATTGAATTTTAATTGTTGGATAAGTTTGCATCTTTTCAAATAAACTTAATAGAGAAAACTTTTTAGTTCGTAGAGAGTATAGTGACTGTTGAAGTTAGCTCTTATCTTTTAAGATTAGTGATTACTGAAATGACTGTATAGTGAAGATTTTTTTAAAAAAGATTCTACTCAAGAGTTTTTATTTTACACTTTTTATATCAGTTAAGTTGTATTTCTTTCCTGTGCAAAATGACTGGGCCACCTAATTGTTACAGGATAATCTACAAACTTCATTTTGATAAAATCTCTTAAAGAATAAAGCACATCTGAGAAATTTACGGTTTATGTAACTCTTAATATAAGGAAAAAGGAATTTATTGCTGTTCATTGTAAAAGTTTGCACTATAGTATAGTCATCAGTGCAGATTTAACACTGCTTATGATACACTAAAGAAATAGTAAATATAAAATATGATGAGACATAACCACGTTAATTTTAAATATAGTTTTAGAGAGATAGTAGAGAAAGATGCATTTGTATGTATTACCTTTTAGAATTTTAACAACATCGAAGGTAGCTGGTGATATTTTAATTCTTGTGTGATACAGTATAGTATCTGCTTTTTTCCATAAACCACGAAAAAAAAATACAGACCTCTTAATGTCACAAAATACTTTTTGGAAGTCTGATTTTCAGATGTCCTCATTTTGAGATTTGCCCCATTTGCTATTTGTTCATGTGGTGATAGCTTAATACTTTTTAATAATTTTTAAGCCACTTAAGTAATCACTTTAGTGACTTTTAATGTAAGAGTATTTATTATGGGAAAATCAGTTCACAAAATTTCTACGTTAAATCACTCTCAGACATTCTATTTTTAAATTTTTACCTCAACCTTTCTAGTAAGACAGCAGCGTAGGAAATTTTTTTATATTAATATTGTATTGTGTGAAATTGGAGTTTGTAAAAAGAAATTTAGAAGTTTGCATGTTTATGACAATTTTTCACTTACTTGAAATGTTAGGCCTTGGCTGTACTATAAGAAGTTAGTGATAATGAAAGAAATGTATTTGGTATACTTTTTTCCCTGTAGACACTCTTTGTTCCGAAGTTCTGTTTGTATTTCATAGAACTGTCACTCTTTTCTCCTCTCTTTTCTGTTAGACAAACATGATTTTAAGTAAAGTCAGTATTCTTTTGTGGTCTGATTTCACTAAGAAAAAGTATTAGGGTTTATTCTAAGGATAATGACTTGGGATGTATCAGACTGTGAGATTGGGGTCAGAAATTATTTCAGTAAATATTCAGTTTTACAATTGCTTTCTAATTGGTAACTCTAAAATTAACACAATTGCTGTCAGAAATATCAATGTTAGGCTGAACAACCCTAAACTAATGACCTTAATTCTTTCATATAGGCCGTATTACTTCCACATGCATATTTTGCTAGGTGGTGAAAAGTATTTTGGTATTCTCAAAGCATAGACTATATATATGCACTTATTAATGTAAAATATTTTTGTCAGGAAAGGTGAGGTTAGTATATTGGATTTGACTATTCACCTGGTATTCCCTAATTTTTGGAATTTTTTCATTGGCTACAGAAAAGCTATTAGCAGTTTGGTTCTTTTAAAATAATTTGCATTGGAATTAAAAAGACTTGGAAAAATACTGATTAAGAAGGATAAACATAACTTAGTGAATTAATTTCGTATGGAAAGTTTTAATTTAGTTCCGTATAGTTAAGGCAGATTCACTTCATTTGCAACAGTTTGCATTCAGAGATGAGTGGACATCTTCAGGGTATTAGGTGTGTACTTGGTCGTTTTGGCAGATTAGGATACTATGGCAGTACCTTCCAGCAAAAAATTATTCTTAGTCTGTATGTAGTGTGGGGAAAAAAGACTATGTATCATATTTTAAGTTGTTACACACTTACTTATCACTTCAGCTTAGTCATCACTTCAGCTGTGGACAGTGAATCTAACTTAAAAGTGTTTGAATACTTTTGTGTATGTAAATAAGGACAAAGTTAGACAACTATAGTAATATTTCTAAAAATTGAATTTCTCTTTAAAGAAGAGTTCACCTGGTGGGTATGATTTTATAAGTTTTAAATAAGGTTAAATCTGTTTTAAATTACATTAAAATATTGAGTATGAATTTTTTCCACACATTGTTTGTACACTGTTTCATTTTAGATTTTTAAGGTGGCAGTGTAGGCTCTGGAACCAACACTGCCTGTGTTGGAATCCTGACTCTGACACTTAGTAGTAGCTGGATGACTTTGTGTAGGTTGCTTAACTTTTCTCAATCTGTATTATCTGTGAAATGGGGATAATGGTACCCACCCATATAATGTTTATTTTGAAGAATAAATGAGATAAGTAATGGCATAGCACTTGCCACCTTGTAAATATTTAAATGGGCACTGCTGCTCTTAAAAGTTATAATTCCAGGCTACCCACGTATGAGAAATTATTTGTCTTTTCATGTTTGGGAGGAGCAGTGATTTTAACTGAATTTCCTCAGTTTTGGATATGTTGCCACATTAATTGGTTCATGCTAAGAGTATTTTTTAAAATAGGGGTATTCCTTTAGGAGCTCTGAGTATAAAATGTTTGTGATTTTGCTGTTTCTTTACAAATAATTTGAAGCTCTGCTCCCTCATACTATGGAAGCATTAATCATACTAATCAAAGACTATTTGCTTTAAATACTAAGGTATGATGAAAACTTCCTCTATATGAAGTAGAAAAATAAAATTTTGTTATATTAAAATAAAAATTTGTTAAAATATTTAATTTTCTTTAAAGACAGGTCAACTAAAATATATATTTTATTCACAGTAATCTCTGTCTCAAAACATTTATATGTGATACAACAGTTACATAAACTACAGTGAAGGTACTGTAGCATTTCTTTTTAAGTTCAGATTTTTGGAGGAGTCATGCAGCTTTGAACGCCAAGTTACATTTATTATATTATCATTTGCACTTAAAATAATCTGGCAGTGCATTAATATGGGAGTTTTATTTAGGTTAAACCTTTGTATTGTTTCACATTTTCATTTTTGATCCAGTTTTAGGCCCTAGAAATGGGAAGAACAGCTAAAAGAGTTTTTCCTTAATTTATTCTTACCAGGTATGGGGAAAGATGGAATAAGCTTGAGACCTGCCTCTTAAAGGCCATTTCTTGTGTATAGAGATCAGTCTTCTTTTTTTTTTTCTTTCCCTGTCCTGGTCTCCTTGCTGTGTCACAGTGCCCTCAGTAGTGAAGCACTTGATTTCCAGGGAGGTTTTTGTTTTTTTCTTATTTGTTTTGTATTACAGAATGAATTGTGCTGTCTAATTATGTATGCAACTATCTAATTACGGGATTTTTTACATGTTTTGTTATATGTTGGATAAACTAGCTGTATTTTTGGTCCAAGTCTAGGTTGCAGAATTGAACTGTGCATTTTGACAACTTCTAGGAAAATGTAATTGTCTAAAATTCCCTCACTTTCTCTTTTTATTTTATGTTACATGCACCTAGATTTTGTTTTATATCACTACCCCAAACTTATAGTTGATTTAGTGTTGTTAAAGCCCTTTAGAATAGCTTTTGATTTTATTTCTTTTGCTTTTTGTCGGTTTTTAGGCTGAATGTAACAAGGTTCTCTCTTCTTTAGTATTTATTATTAATCGACTAAGTTATTAAATCATTAATAGTTTAATAACTAGATAAATAAACTAAATATTAACTGGTATTAATTGCATTCTGCTAGTTTTATATATTTAGTATTTTTGATCTTTTAAGGAAGATTAATTAAGGTGTTATAAAATGGGTTGTGATTTGAAGCAGGTAGTCCTTACATCAGATATATATATATATATATATATTTTTTTTTTTTTTCTTAATTAAAAAAAAAAATCTTGGCTGTTCTGGGTCTTTGTTGCAGTGATTGGGCTTCTCTAGTTGTGGTCCACGGGCTTCCCTTGTTTTGGAGCCCAGGCTCTAAAGCACATGGGCTCCGTACTGTGGTGCATGGGCTCTAGTTGTGGCACGCAGGCTCAGTTGCCCTGCAGCACGTATGACCTTAATTTCCTGGCCAGGAATTGAGCCTTTGTCTCCTGCATTGGAAGATGAATTCTTAACCATTGGACCACCAGGGAAGTGCCAAGTCAGATATATTCTTAAAGTGATTTATCAGTAGAGCATACATGTTGAGTTGCAAATAAGTCCTTGTTTTAAATATATACAATTTTTTTTTCATTTAAAATTCATTTGCTGTCATGAATTTACTGAGCCGCTTCTGTTTGAGTGTTCTATTTACTTGGAACTTACTGGAGATTAAATAAATAGAATGGAAATTTTTATTCTACTTTTAAAATGAAGTTTGGGGAATGTTACCAAGCTTGATACTTTTTAGGTGTTTATTTTTTAAGCATGTATTTATCAGTGACTTTGAGTCTATCAGAGTTAAGGTGAAATTTGTAGACTTTTTTTCTTTTATAATGTGAACACAGTACTTTGCCAGGCTTAACTTCGCTTTGTTGTAAAATTTATTTAACATTTTCACTGACTCATTTATGAAAGATGAAGAAATGAGGACTTAAGCTAGAAGGGATTTTTTTTGAAAAATGGAATAGAATTAGCTAGCATATATCCTGTGTCTTATATTTGTTTAGCATTTTTCATTAACAAAGCCTTTAATAATTATTATTGCATTTGATTTTGCAAGAAAAAAGGAGCAGCCTAAAAGATGATACAAGCATTACTTTCCTCTTTTTTTATACAGGAATTGTAGCTCCAAAAAAAGAAAAAAATCATTAACTTGTTAAAGGCTACCAGAAGATTGAGTCCAAAGAGGGTGTTGGGTTTTTAGGCACCCAATGCAGTATTTTTCCCGTTATGTCCATCAGTGGTTCTCAAACTTTAAATGGGCAGGTAAAGAACTTTCAAGACTTAAGTCATAGATTACTTGCCCCACCTCCAGAATTTCAGATTCGTTAACATTGAGTTGGGGCCTGAGAATTTGTATTGTATTAAGTTCCCAGACGGTACTGATGATGGTAGTCTGGGGATCATACTTTATGAACCACTGTATTACATTATCTCCTGTCAGTTCAGTTCAGTTGCTCAATCGTGTCCGACTCTTTGCAACCCCATGGACTGCAGCACACCAGGCCTCCCTATGCTCCCGAAGTTTACTCAAACTCACATCCATTGAGTTGGTGATGCCATCTAACCATCCCATCTCTGTTGTCCCCTTCTCCTCCCACCTTCAGTCTTTCCCTAGCCTCAGGGGAATCTCCTGTCAAGCAAATCCTTAATATGTTATCTCCTTTAGTTTAATAGAATTTATATATGCATATCATTTTATTTGTAAATCCTAAATAGCTCAGATGGCAGTTGTTATCCTAATTTTTGCAGACGAGACTGAGTTTTACAAAAGCATAGTGAAATGGAAGGAGTATAGATCTGGGAGTTAGCTAGACTTAAAGTCTAGCTTAAGTCCTTGCTTGACTATTTATCATTTATGTAATAAAAGGCGAAGTACTTAACCTTGGTGAACCTTGGTTTTCACATCTCTAACATGGTGGTAAAAACGCTTGTTTGTGCTTTTTTAGGTTTGTTGGAAGAATATATTTTCAGAATATTGGTTGCCAACTGGGGGTGAACCCCTCCTGCCTTGTCTGGGTATTTGGCAATGTCTAGAGACATTTTTGGTGGTCACAGCTTGGGGAGGAGGGGCAAAGATTGGAAGCTATTGGCATCTGTCTCAGTGTAGAGGCAAGGAATGCTGCTAAACATCTTAAAATGCACAGAACAGCCTCATCCACAACAAATAATTGTCTAGCTAAAATTGCCAACACTGCTGAGGTTGAGAAACTCTAATTTAGAGGTTTAAGTGTTTGATATATAGAAAGTATGATATTTTATACAAGTCAATACCTTTGCCCTTAGGTTGTGGTATTTAAGAAGGTCAAATTGCTAATAAATGATAGAGCTAGGCTTTTAACATCTATATTTTTTGACTGCTGCTAGGCTAGTATTCTTTATAAGAACTTTTTCCACAAAAGTTCCCTGGTAACAAAAAAAGGTTTATTTGAAGAAGGCTCATGTGTTACTTGGCTGATTGTGAAAGTGTTGCTTTGAACTTCTGTCAGAAAAGGCTGAAGATGTTTTCAACTTAAGTATATTGCACTATATGAGGTATTCAGAAGGATGTTACATAAAACTTCTCTAACAGGATGGATATGCTTTATTAAAGCATTTTTTTTTTTCCATTTTCGTATTGCCAGTAGTTTTAAAAGTAATTCTTAGCTTGCTTCCTTTAGTTACGTAATTAGGAGATACTTTACTTACAGGATACTTGTTTTGTGGTGTTTAATGCATTCTTTAATCTTATACTTTTTTAATTCTAAAGCTGCTTTTGTTACAGTGAGATGTGTGAAGTTAAATATGCTGATTTAAAATGGCAAGTTTCTGACAAGTTATAAAAATGTCTTTTGTTTCTTTCCAGTTGAAGAAACTAGGGCCAGCTAAGGTTCTCTGATGCGTGTGTTACATTCTTTCTGAGACCCTAAATTTGCTGTCAGCCCATTGAAGAAGTGCTTTACTTATCTATATTTAAAAACATTAATGTGTGAAGTTTTTAGAAAAAATTGGGACAGAGTTTTAGATTAGTCCAGAGTCGAGACAATGCCAGAGGAGTAGCTTAGTGGATTCAGAGTTTTGTTTTGTTTTTAGGACAAACATAATTACGAAAGTGTTCTAGGAATAGATTGTTTGCTATGATTTTTTTTTTTTTTCTGTTCGCTTGATATTACAATTTGCTTTGCTTCTCAACTTTGCACAGGCAGATGTCAAGGCCTATTTTAAAAATCCTTATGAAATTTAAGTTTTGACTATTTTGATTCTTTGTGAAATTATAGGAGCTAGTCAGAGATACTGATAAATATTTTAAAACCAGGGCTTCTAATCATGTGATAACTTCACATTTTAAGAAAAATAAATTGCACTTGTTGCTATAATTTAATTGAATAAATATGGTGTTTATTTCAGTATATGAATAAAAAGCTCCATTTTCCTTACCTAAGAAAATTTCTTTTATCAAAATTACTTAAAGAATTTTGAAAAAAGTACTCATTGCTCTACTCCTCTGAAACTTCATGTTTCCATGTTATTTTTTAGTTTTTGTTGATATCAATCTATTTTGAAATATTATTCATCATAGTAAATTTAAAGGTGTGTGTGTTTGAACTGAAAGGTGTGTGTGTGTATGTTTGAACTTAGAGACGTATGTGCATTTTAACAATTTCCAAAGCACCTCATAATTTCCTTAATTATTTTAAATGGCAGAGTCATCAGAAATGTTTGTTTCTCTTTAGTTACACAT
Source organism: Antilocapra americana (assembly GCA_007570785.1). Taxonomy (NCBI): domain Eukaryota; kingdom Metazoa; phylum Chordata; class Mammalia; order Artiodactyla; family Antilocapridae; genus Antilocapra; species Antilocapra americana. Next base: position 16,878,639 of record ML664183.1, on the reverse strand, counting down.
TAAACATTTTTCTATTATTTGGCCAATTTTTTTTCCTGTTCTTTTCTGATTTTCCTTACTGTGAATTTAAGATGCCCTAAATATTTGAAAAGGTTGTCATTATTTTGATTCACAAGATCATAAGTAGCTGAAGTTTGACATCTAGCAGCTTTTTTCCCCTTACTATATGATAGCTATTGCATATTTAAAATTTATGCATATTTTAATAATAATGAAGTGAGGCAAAATAGAATTTAGCTACTTTTGATCCATCAAATTTTCTATTGCTATGGTAGGAGTATTACTTCTGTTGTGTCGAAAGTGGATATAGATATCAATTCCACCTCAGATCATCAGGCATTGTATCCCTGAGGTTAGGGACCCCTGCCCTAGAGCATATTTTGAATGATAGCAATTTATATTTACTTGGTTGCCTTGGTCGTAGTAATTGGTAATAGTAATTGATGCAGGTTTGCTGTGCATTTGCATTAATAATCAATATTAATTTTTGTGATAGTCTATATCAAATTTTCTTTTTAAGTATCAGTCACTGGAACATGGAAATGAGTTTAACCTTATTAGGTAAACAATAATTCTCAGTGAATTTATTAATTCATGTAGCTAGAACAAAAATATTGCAAAAGAAACAGACTTTCTCTTTTTTACACAAAATTACTTGTTAGTGTAACATTTTCCAAATGAGATAAAATTGTTTGAATTCCTTTTTTGGGGTGTGTGTGTATAGTTGCTGTACAGTGTTGTGTTTCTGCTCTACAGCAAAGTGAATCAGCCACACATATCCATATATCCCTCTTTCCTTGGATTTCCTTCCTGTTTAGGTCCTCACAGTGCCCTGAATAAAATTCTCGGTGCTATGCTATACAGTCAGTTCTCATTAGTTATCTGTGTTCTACATAGTAGCATATGTATGCCAATCCCAGTGTCCCAGTCCATCCCTCCTCCACTTCCCCTTTGGATTGTTAACGTTCGTTCTCTTTCTCTACCTCCTCTGTGTTTATTTGTGCTTTGCAAATAAGTTCATCTATACCATTTTTCTGAATTCCACATATATGCATTAATGTATAGTGTGTGTTTTTCACTTCACTCTGTATGACAATCTCTGAGTCAATTCACTTATCTGCAGATGGCACAATTTCATTCCTTTTTGTGAATAATATTCCCTTGTTTATATGTATCATACCTTCTTTATCCATTCTTCTGTTGATGGTTGCTTCCATGTCCTGGTTATTGGGGTGAACATTGGGGTATGTGGGTCTTTTTGAATTACTATTTTCTCAGGTTATATGCCCAGTAGTGGGATTGCTGTGTAATACGGTGGTTTTATTTTTAGTTTTTCCTTCAGCTAAGACAGCAAAAGAAATGATTTATTGTACACGTTACATTCAGCCACAACTGAGAAGAGAACTAGTCCATTATTATCAGAGGTCCAGAGCAAAGGAGCAAAAGGGACGGATTTGATACGAGCATGGTGGGTCTCTCGAAGGTGGTCAAGGCAATCAGAATGGCCATAGATGTTCCAGATCCGTTGAGAAGTTCTAGATAGTAGGCATGCAGTCCACAGTTTGTACCAGCATCCTTGGCCTCTGGCTTCCCTTGTTTCTGCTTCTGTGGCTTCCATGGGTGTACAAGTTTACCTGGACCTCTGCCTCATCTTTCTTCTTTTGCACTTCAGCCTGTGCATTTGCTTCTTCCTCCACTTTGCTCTCATGGTGCAGAGGTTTCTCAAAAGATGGCACTAAGGCTGAGACTATTTTTAGTTTTTGAAGGAACTTCCATGCTGTTCTCCATAGTGGCTATACCAGTTTACACTCCCGCCAGCAGTGTAGGAGGATTCCCTTTTCTCCACACCCTCTCCAGCTTTTATTGTTGGTAGAATTTTTGATAATGGCTGTTCCAACCAGTGTGAGGTGATACCTCACTGTAGTTTTGATTTGCATTAGCAGTGTTGGAGCATCTTTTCATGTCTTTATTGGCCATCTGTATGTCTTTGGAGAAATTCCTGTTTAGGTCTTCTTCCCATTTTTCTATTGTGTTGTTTCTCTTTTTGATATTGAGCTGCATGAGCTGTTTGTATATTTTGGAGGCTAATCTGTTGTCAGTTGCTTTGTTTGCAAATATTTTCTCCCATTCTGAGGACTGTCCTTTCATCTTATTTATGATTTCCTTTGCTCTGCAAAAACTTTCAAGTTTCATTAGATCCCATTTGTTTATTTTTGTTTTTATTTTCATTACTCGAGGGGCTTGGTCAAAAACCTTGCTGTGATTTATGTTAGAGTGTTCTTCCTATGTTTTCCTCTAAGAGCTCTGTCGTGTCTGGCCTTACATTTTGCTCTTTAATCTGTTTTGAGTTTACTTTTATGTGTGGTGTTTGAGAGTATTCTAATTTCGTTGTTTTATATGTACCCATCTGGTTTTCCCAGCATCACCTGTTGAGACCGTCTATTCTTTGTTGTATGTTCTTGTCTTTTTTTGTCATATATTAACCATAGGTGCATGGGTTTATTTCTGTCCTGTTCCATTAATCTATATTTCTGTTTTTGTGCCAGTGCAATAGTGTCTTGATTTCTGTAGCTTTGTAGTATAGTCTGAAGTTAGGGAGCCTGATTCCTCCAGCTCTGCTTTTCTTTCTCAAGATTGCTTTGTCTGTTCAGGGTCTTCTGTGTTTTCATACAAATTGTAAGATTTTCTGTTCTAGTTCTGTGAAAAATGCTATTGGTAATTTTTTTCATTGCATTGAATATGTAGATTGCTTTGAGTAGTATAGTCATCTTCACAATATTGATTCTTCCAGTCCAGGAACATGGTATATCTCTCCATGTGTTTGTGCTGTCTTTGATTTCTTTAATCAGTATCTTACAGTTTTCTGCGTACAGTCTTGCCTCCTTAGGAGTGGATTTTATTTTTTTTGTTGCAGTGGTAAATGGAATTGTTTCTTTAATTTCTCTTTCTGATCTTTCATTGTTACTATATAGGAATGCAAGAGATTTCTTTGTGTTTGGTATCCTACAACTTTACTAAATTTATTGATTAGCTCTAATAGTTTTCTGATAGAATCTTTAGGATTTTGTAATTATAGTATCATGTCATGTGTAAACAGCGACAGTTTCACTTTTTTTTCAATTTGAATTCCTTTAATTTCTTCTTCTCTGATTGCTGTGGCTTGTACTTCCAGGACTGTGTTGAGTAATAGTGATGAGAGTGGGCACCATTGTCTTGTTACTGATCTTAGAGGAAATGCTTTCAGTTTTTCACCATTGAAAATAATGTTTGCTGTGGGTTTGTCGTATCTGACCTTTAATATGCTCAGATAGGTTCCATCTATGCCCACTTTCTAGAGAGCCTTTTTTTTTTATCATAAATGGTTGTATAATTTCGTCAAAAGTTTTTCTGCATCTATAATGTGACCATTTTTTTAAAATATATTTTAAAATTTTTTGCTGTGATGGGTCTTCATTGCTACACATGGGCTTACTCTAGTTGTAGCAAGTGGGGGCTACTCTTCATTGCTATGTGTGGGCTTCTCATTGCAGTGGCTCCTCTGGTTGTGGAGCACAGGCTCTAGGTGTGTAGTCTTCAAAATTGCAGTGCGTGGGTTTAATAATTGCAGCTCATGGGCTCTAGAGCATGGGCTCAGTAGTTGGGTGTACAGGCTTGGTTGCTCCCTGGCATATAGTATTAAACTGGTGTCCCTTGCACTGCAAGGTGGATTCTTAACCACTGGACTGCCAGTGACTGCCCCATGTGGTTTTTATTATTTAATTTGTTAATGTGGTATGTCACATTGATTGATTTGCATATATTGAAGAATCCTTGCATCCTTGAGATAAATTCCACTTGACCATGGTATATGATCCTTTTAAAATGGATCGGGTTGGCCAGAGTGTTCAGATTTTTCTGTATTGTTTTGTGGAAAAACATAAAGGAACCTTTTGGCCAATCCAATATTATGTTGAGAATTTTTGCATCTATGTTCATCAGTGATGTTGGCCTGTAATTTTCTTTTTTTGTATTATCTTTGTCTGGTTTTGGTATCAGGGTGATGGTGACCTCATAGAGTTCGACAGTGTTTTTTCCCTTTGCAATTTTTTGGAAGAGTTTGAAAAGGATAGATGTTAGCTCTTCTCTAAATGTTCGATAGAATCTTTTGTGTAGCCATATGGTCCTGGACTTCGGAAGATTATTAATCCCAGTTTCAATTTCATTACTTCTGATTGGTCTGTTAATATTTTCTCTTTCTTCCTAGTTCTTAGAAAGTTGTGCATTTCTAAGAATTTGTTCATTTCTTCCAGGTTGTTCATTTTATTGGCATGTGGGCTTGAATTAATCTCTTCACATCCATTGTATTTCTGCAGTGTCAGTTGTATTTCTGCAGTGTCAGTTGTTACTTCTCCTTTTTCATTTCTAGCTTTATTGATTTGAGTCCTTGTCCTCTTTTTTTCTTTTAAATTTTTAAAAGTTGTTATTTTATATTGGAATTTAGCTAGTTAACAATACTGTGATAGTTTCAGGTGGTAGCAGAGGGATTCAATACATATGTCTGTATCCATTTTCCCCCAAACTCCCCTCCCCTCCAGGCTGCTGCATAACATTGAGCAGAGTTCCCTGTGCTGTAGAATATGTTCATGTTGATTATCCATTTTAAACATAGCAATGTGTACATGGTGATCTGAAACTCCCTAACTACTATCCCGCCCCTCCCAAGCCATATGTTTGTTCTCTTTAGTCTGTGAGGCAGATTTTGGTTTATAAGTAAGTTCATTTATATCATTTCTTTTTAGACTCTGAATATAAGGGGTGGCATATGGGATTTCTCTTTCTCTAGCTATCCTCAGTGTGACAATTTCCTCGGTACGTCCATGTTGCTGCAAATTGCAGTATTTCATTCTTTTTAATGGCTGAGTAGTATTTCATTGTGTCTATGTGCCACATCTTCTTTATCCAATCCTGTGTTGATGGACGTTTAGGTTCCTTCCATGTCTTGGTTACTGCAAACAGTGCTGCAATGAACTTTGAGGTTCATGTATCCTTTTGGATCCTGTTTTTCTCCAGATATGTGACCAGGAGTAGGATTGAATGATCATATGGTAACTCTATTTTTAGTTTTTTAAGGAACCTACATACAGTTACTGGTTATTAAGGCTATTTGGATTCCTTTTGGTGCTGAAAAGGTCACACAGATTGTGATTGTTGTATAGTGTCCAAGAAGTAAGGCTTGCCATCTGTTATACAAATATAGGAAAAAGTTAAGATAATCTAGTGATGTAAGTGGTTTTGAGACTTCTCCTCTTAGAATCATCTATTAATTACAATTTTTAAAAAGAAATATCAAATTTTAAGCTTTTACAAAAATAAAACAATAGTTATGCCAGTGTTGATATTTTTCTAAAATTTGGAAACTAAATATTATGTAATGAAAGTCTGACTTTTATCATTTATTTTCTTCAGATTGTTTGGATATTTAAGTGGAAACATAATGTTTTAACTAGAGATACTATGTTATATAAGATTTTCCTACTGTGGTTAAGATTTTTAAGCTTTAGTTTTCCTAAGAGTTGATTTATGGAAATTCATTATTCTAGAACTCAATCAAGAATTTGATAGAATAACTATTCCTTAAAAATTTGCTAAAATATTTTTCTTTCTTTTTTTTTAAATGATGGTGAGGTTTATTTATTATTATTTTTTTATTAGTTTTGCCAAACAATGACATGATATCACCATGGGTTTACATATGCTCCCCCTCCAGAACCCCCCTCCCTCCTCCATCCCCGCAGGAAATCTCATTGCACCAGCCCCGAGCATCAATCCTGGGCTGGCGATTGATTAGACATATGATAATTAACATGTTTCAATGCCATTCTCCCATATCATCCCACCCTTTCCCTCATCCACAGAGTCCACGAGTCTATTCTATACATCTGCGTTCCTTTTGCTGTCTCACATGCTGGGTTCTCGTTACCATCTTTCTAAATTCCATATATATGCATTAATATACTGTACTGTTGTTTTTGCTTCTGGCTTACTTCACTCTGGATAATGGGCTCCAATTTCGTCCATCTGAGTAGAACTGCTTCAAATGAATTTTTTTTTAATGCTGAGTAATATTCCATTGTGTACATGTACTACAGCTTTCTTATCCATTTGTCAGTTGATGGGCATCTAGGTTGCTTCCATGTCCTGGCTATTGTAAATAAAGCAGCGATGAACATTGGGGTACACGTGTCTCTTTCAATTCTGGTTTCCTCGGTGTATATGCCCAGCAGTGGGATTGGTGGGTCATATGGCAGGTCTATTTGCAGTTTTTTAAGGAACCTCCACACTGTTTTCCATAGTGGCTGTACTAGTTTGCAATCCCACCAACAGTGTAAGAGAGTTCCCTTTTCTCCACATCCTCTCCAGCATTTATTACTTGTAGATTTTTGGATTGCAGCCATTCTGAGTGGTGTAAAGTGATATCTCATTGTGGTTTTGATTTGCATTTCTCTGATAATGAGTGATGTTGAGCATCTTTTCATGTGTTTGTTAGCCATTTTTATGTCTTCTTTGGAGAAATGTCTATTAAGTTCTTTGGCCCACTTTTTGATTGGGTCGTTTATTTTCCTAGAATGAAGCTGCAGGAGTTGCTTGTATATTTTTGAGATTAATTGTTTGTCCGTTGCTTCATTGGCTTAAAATATTTTTCAAGTGCTTTGCTTTCTTCTGTAGCTCAGTTCTTGTCAGTATGCTAGTAAACGAGTTTCCTCTAAAACCTTGGTGTTACATTTTCAACCACAGCAGTAGTTGTTAATTTCTTATCATCTCTAAGAATTTAGTCTTTGTTTCTTAGACATCTTTAAAATTGCATATTGGGCTTAATAGGATCTGGTTAATTTTAACCTACTTTATTATGTTGACATTGTTTTTTACTGAGAAATTCGTTACCATACCAAGTGTGATTAATATGATCAGATATAATATTTAGATATGATTTTGAATTTATGTTCTCAAATGCAGCTTTGTGTCTGGGGTTTCTAGTTTGTGTAAGAAATGTCTTTCCAATTTAGAGTTAATGTCTGATTAAAGTAAATTGTTTTACTAGTATCAGTTTATAGAATTTGTTCATTCTTGAATTGTAGGCCATGAAAAGGATGATGCCCTTTTCATGGGCATGAGGATAGATAGTACATACATGAATTACAGCTCTCACATGAAGTGGTGTGTATGTAGGTGAGATTTTTTTTATCTCAACACTCGAGGTTTAAAAGTCTTCACCTGTTCTATTTACTTAATAGTATTTAAAGGGTGTGAGGTATTAATAAGAGCTTTTCACCCTCTTCATTTCTCTCATCTAACTGTTGCTATTTTTGTCTTTCTCTGTGTTAAACGTTGTGTTTTTAAAAGTTTATTTACTGGATGAAAAAGTTACTAAGTTTCTTTTTTTTTTTTCAGCTTATTTTCCAACATTTTTTTCTTGTATTCTCCTTTGGATATGAAGGTTCCATAACTAATCATGGTCAGTAATTGTGTCTCTTCCCCTAGTTACAATAATTGGGTTTATACTAAAATGGAACACACTGTCTAGAATTAAGAGTGATAACAGTTCAACGCCAGCTATGTGGACTTATTCTTGTAGCTGTTAGTATATTCTAAAACTGTATCTTATTAAATCTTAAGATGAATTTTTGCTAGTATTTTAGAAAATATGTAATTTCAGATCTTTTGGATAATACACTTATTCAAGCAATTTTAAATTGGTATGGTTAAAATACCATCAGTGGGAATATGAATCATACAGTATTAGAACAAGATACTTATCATAAGATCAGTAACATGATTCTTACCAATAGAGGAACGAATGCCAATGTATTTGTGTACGTATTTTAAAATCCACCTGAATTTCTAGTTCATATTGTTCTTACCCAGATTAAAATACTGCATTGAGGCAGCACTATTTTTGCTGATTGAGAAAAAAAGTAAGTCATTTCTAAATGATTTTCTGACTTGCTATGAAATAAAGAGATTAGATTTTGTAATATTAAAGCCAAATATAAAATGAAGCAGTAAGTACACACTTGTTTGTAGCTTTTTTCCTTTAAAATGGATCAAATTAATGACTTTCTTTAAAAGGCAGATTTGATTGTTAAAAGTAAATTTAAAAATTTTGCAGTTTTGGCTGAATTAATAGGAGAAGGGAAATGCACTTGTTGACACGTTTGTATTGGAACTTTTTTTTCCTTAGCTTGTGTGTGGTGGTTTTGAATGTTAGAAAATTTGTTCATGATTGTATCTAAAAGGTCAATTCAGTTACAAATCTTGGAATCTTTTTTTTTCTTCCAGAATGCAATTTGCTAATATTGAGTGAATTGGCACTGAATGTTACTAGGCTTTTGTTGTCATACTACTGACAAATCACTTGCCATCTTCTGTGCCTTAACTCTTTGAATGTCTTTTTTTCTGTAAAAGTTAATGGCCTTTTATCTTTTTGCATAGCTATAAAATAGCCAAAACTAATGTTTTAGGTAGTTACTTCCATTAAAATAAATGATAAGAGAATGGCTTTTATCATAGAATGATATTACAGAAGTAGTGCATAAATCTTAACACTGAGTATGAATATTAGAGCATAAAAGACACCCTCTTATGTACTTTAGTGTGATAATGGATTGAAATAATTTAAACTTTTACAGTCTTTAATATGCTTTATTAAGATTTTGTGGTAGAAAATTAGTATTTGACTTAGTTCAAGTTTAGAATGTTGATAAGTGTCTAATGCATGTTGTTAAACTGATAATCTTTTTGAATGTTATTATTTGTTTGTCATTAGTTGTCAATCTTAGATGCTTTTTAGTGGGAGCAGCACTGTAGGGAGGGGTGTGTGTGCGTGTGTGTGTTTTAACAGCAGCAGAGTTCTGAAACAGGAAATCAGTCTTATCGTATTCTCCAGAGACCTAGGAAGAAGGTAATTGTTCAGTGTACTCGTTAAAACCAGTTAGTTGAGCAACTTAAATTTTTAGAGGTTCACAGATGTAGGCTTGAACAGTTGTGGATATATTATTTCATAATTAACAACTACTCTGGAGAAAAACTGATTCAGTTAGTTGAGGGTACTAATACACTAAACACCTCAGCTCAGTGCATTAATAAATTATGCTTTGGATTTTAAGAGTATTGTTCATACTATCAGTGACTTGATATGATATTTTTCTGTGTTATTAGTTCATGGGGTCGCAAAGACTTGGGCATGACTGAGCGACTAAGCATACACGCATCAGTGGCTTGGTAACATATTTTTCTATAGTTCTAATTTACTTAAATAGTTAAAGTTCACAGTGCCTTGATTATTCCTTTAAAAAGATTTTTTTTTTAAACTAGTGGGATCTTAATGTATCTGGCTTGAAATATTTTCAGAATTATTCTTAAATTTGAATGGTTTAATAGAAAAAAGTCACTTCTATTTTATATCTGTCAACTGGAATTTCTCTTTCCCTGTTAACGTACATATAAACATAATTAGATCTTCTGAACCAGTGATTCCATACTGTTCTGTGATTTCTTTTATAACATTTTTTATGTCAATGGGTACTTATTTTAAAAGCTATACAGGTAATATTTCCTCAGGGTAAATATCATGATTTGCTAAACAGCACTACTGTAAGTATCTGTATCGTTTACCTTTTCCTTTGGTTTGTGTTTTTAGAGTGTAGTGTTACAGTAGGATTGCCAGAGTAAAAGGTATAGCAGCTTCACAGCTCTGTATTAACAGCTTGCGAATTTCTTGCCAAATGAAGCAATTTATAGGGTTGCTTCTAAGTGGAAGAATTACTAGCAGTTCTTAATATTACCTTTGAAGAATGTGGTGTTTTCATTTACAAAATGAGATATAAATTTATGTAAACTTTTCTGTCAAGAAGAGTTGGTATAGTATAAAAACATCAAAGGAAGTTGAGAGGTTTAAATTGCTTGGAGAAGTAGAAAACTTTAGTAGTTCCTCAGTTATTTGGCTTTATGGTTTGGCAGTACTAACAGAAAATTTTAAAGTGTTAAATGGAACCTAAAATTTATGCTAAAGTGAATTTAAGTTAATATATTGAAATTCCTTTTATAATTTGTTTTTGAAGACACTGTATTGAGTTGCCTTGTAATGAGACATTTAAACTAAAAAGTACATTTCTAGTTTACAAAACTTCAAATTATTCAGTTTCGTTCAGTTCAGTTGCTCAGTCGTGTCTGTCTCTTTGCGACCCCATGAATTGCAGCACGCCAGGCTTCCCTGTCCATCACCAACTCCCAGAGTCCACCCCATACCCATGTCCATCGAGGCGGTGATGCCATCCAGCCATCTCATCCTCTATCATCCCCTTCTCCTCCTGCCCCCAATCCGTCCCAGCATCAGGGTCTTTTTCAATGAGTCAACTCTTCACATGAGGTGACCAAAGTATTGGAGCTTCAGCTTCAACATCAGTCCTTCCAGTGAACACCCAGGACCAGTTTCCTTTAGGATGGACTTGTTGGATCTCCTTGCAGTCCCTTATTTACAACTGTAGACCCCTTTGCAGTTTTATAATTTAAAGATATTTCCTCTTATCTCATTTGATCTTTGAAACAACCAGTGAAGAAATTGCAGCAAGTCTTATTATTTTATAGAAAAACAAAAGTATTTGCGGTTCAGAGATTCAGTAACTTAACCTGAAGTATAGGCTTTTAAGTTGCAAAGCTAAGGATGGAATTCTGGTATTCTGTATTAAAAAACAGTATATATATTAAGTGCTTAGTACAGGACCTTTCACCTAGTAAATATTTCCAGTGTTCCTGTTCATTTCTCCTTTATTCTTTTTTTTTCCCTTTTATTGTTTTTGCCATACAATGCCATGATATCACCATGGGTTTACATAAGCTCCCCCTCCAGAATCCCCCTCCCTCCCCCCTCCCTCCTCCCTCCCCCCTGGAAATCTTGATGCACCAGCCCCGAGCATCAATCCTGGGCTGGCGATTGATTAGACGTATGATAATTAACATGTTTCAATGCCATTCTCCCATATCATCCCACCCTTACCCTCATCCACAGAGTCCACGAGTCTATTCTATACATCTGCGTTCCCTTTGCTGTCCCGCATGTTGGGTTCTCGTTACCGTCTTTCTAAATTCCATATATATGTGTTAATATACTGTATTGTTGTTTTTGCTTCTGGCTTACTTCACTCTGGATAATGGGCTCCAATTTCGTCCATCTGAGTAGAACTGCTTCAAATGAATTTTTTTTTAATGCTGAGTAATATTCCATTGTGTATATGTACCACAGCTTTCTTATCCATTTGTCAGTTGATGGGCATCTAGGTTGCTTCCATCATTTCTCCTTTATTCTTAAAATTCCCATCTTTTTGAGTATTCTTTCTCATTATTTCTGTAGTTCATGCTTTTGTACCTCTGTGCCCTTTTCACTTTAGAAAATTAAAGTTTAGGCTGCATTAATTTGGTTTGTAGAGGGATGATTATATGACATATATTACAGCAGATGTTCTTAAATAATTAACACTTTATCAGCTGGGAAATTCAAGCAACTTCTATTTCTGCTTTCCTCCCAATGTGAATCATCAGATTAGAAGCCAGATCCAAACATTAACACACTTTTTAAGGAAGAAAAATCTAGTAAGAAATATAAAATCTTTTATTAAATGAGAAGGTCATAGAAGTCTATGAACGTGGCTAGTATTTAAAGCATAATTTGATTATAAAAGTTGATAATGTGGATATAACTGTGACATATTTGGAAGGTATTTGTTGAATTTAAACCTGTTAAAATTTGTTGAAAGGAATTAAAGCTTATGTAAGTAATGAATCAGTGGCTGAATTTTTCTTCTCACCTGAGCCTTAAGTGCCTGTGAGTTGAAAGCACTCCCAGAAAGCCGAGAAAAACTCCAGATATTCCTAGAAACTGAAATTAAAATGGTGAAGTTCTGGTATGTACTAACTTGTTTTTGATTGTTGTCTTCTCTTGTTAGTCTGACTTGATTCCTTTACTTCTGCTGCCAGTTTAGCTCAGTGTTCCTTTTGTGATCTGGGCAACTTCAGATTTGCTTTGGAGACTTTTTATCAGTATCAGTTCAGTCGCTCAGACGTGTCAGGCTCTTTGTGACCCCATGAACTGCAGCACGCCAGGCCTCCCTGTCCATCACCAACTCCCGAAGTCTACCCTAACCCATGTCCATCGAGTCAGTGATGCCACCCAGCCATCTCATCCTCTGTCTTCCCCTTCTCCTCCTGCCCCCAATCCTTCCCAGCATCAGGGTTTTTTCCAATGAGTCAATTTTTTGCATGAGGTGGCCACAGTATTGGAGTTTCAGCTTCAACATCAGACCTTCCAATGAACACCCAGGACTGATCTCCTTTAGGATGGACTTGTTGGATCTCTTTGTAGTCCAAGGGAATCTCAGGAATCTTTTCCAACACCACAGTTCAAAAGCATCAATTCTTAAGCGCACAGCCTTTTTCACTGTCTGACTCTCACATCCATACATGACTACTGGAAAAACCATAGCCTTGACTAGATGAACCTTTGTTAGCAAAGTAATGTCTCTGCTTTTCAATATGCTATCCAGGTTGGCCATAACGTTCCTTCTAAGGAGTAGGCGTCTTTTGATTTCATGGCTGCAATCACCATCTGCAGTGATTTTGGAACCCAAAAAAATAAAATCTGATACTTTTTCCACTGTTTCCCTATCTATTTCCCATGAAGTGATGGGACCAGATGCCATGATCTTAGTTTTCTTAATCTTGAGCCTTAAGCCAACTTTTTCACTGTCCTCTTTCACTTTCAGCAAGAGGCGTTTTAGTTCCTCTTCACTTTCTGCCATAAGGGTGGTGTCTTCTGCATATCTGAGGTTACTGATATTTCTCCCAGCAATCTTGATTCCAGCTTGTGCTTCTTCCAGCCCAGTGTTTCTCATGATGTACTCTGCATATAAGTTAAATAAGCAGGATGACAATATACAACTTTAATGTACTCCTTTTCCTATTTGGAACTAGTGTGTTGTTCCATGTCCAGTTCTGTTGCTTCCTGACTTGCATTCAGGTTTCTCAAGAGACAGGTCAGATGGTCTGTAATTCCCATCTCTTTCAGAATTTTCCGCAGCTTATTGTGATCCACACAATCAAAGGCTTTGGCATAGTCAATAAAGCAGAAGTAGATGTTTTTCTGGAACTCTCTTGTTTTTTCGATAATCCAGTGGACGTTGGCAATTTGATCTCTGGTTCCTCTACCTTTTCTAAAACCAGCTTGAACATCTGGAAGTTCATGGTTCATGTATTGCTGAAGCCTGGCTTGGAGAATTTTGAGCATTACTTTACTAGCGTGTGAGATGAGTGCAATTGTGCGGTAGTTTGAGCATTCTTTGACATTGCCTTTCTTTGGGATTGCAATGAAAACTGACCTTTTCCAGTCCTGTGGCCACTGCTGAGTTTTCCAAATTTGCTGGCATATTGAGTGCAGTACTTTCACAGCATCATCATTTAGGATTTGAAATAGCTGAACTGAAATTCCATCACCTCCACTAGCTTTGTTTGTAGTGATGCTTTCTAAGGCCCACTTGACCTCATCTTCCAGGATGTCTGGCTTTAGCTGGGTGTGTGATCACACCATTGTGGAGACTTTTTGATACTCTCTAAACCTATATGTCACATTTATTTGACCTGTCATGTTCCATGTATGGGATAGCTTCTAGCTTCACATCGCACACCTTTCAGTTAACTAGAATTCTAAAAATAACTTCTGTAGACTTAGGGAAATAATTTTCCTGGAAATAATTATAGCAGTAGTTAATGATTTGTAATTTAACACTGCATTTCAGTTTGTAAGTTGTAAAGGGATAAGCATATCTATTAGTATATGCTATATGGGGTACTACAGAGAAACTTTTCAGAACTGCTTTACTGTTAGTAATTATGCTTAAAACAAGATTCAGCTTTTGTGTTAGGAACACATTGTTATAAAATAAGGCTCAGAGGCCCTATTTCCCCTCTCTTACTATTTTAATAAGATATGCAATAGAGTGGAAAGTAGTGAAACAAAATATCTTAGGGAGGTATATTTGGTTGTTATCCTCTATTTGAAAATTCAAGGTAAATTTATCATATGAACCCCATTAATTTAGGCTCAAATAAACTTCTGAAGTAAGGTAGACTCATGAGATCTCAACCCACATTTTTTTTTAAGCTGTTTATAATTATTTATTTATTTATTGTTTAGTTTTTGCAGTGCTGGGTCTTCATTGCCGTGAGAACTTCTCATGACGGTGGCTTCTCCTGTTGTGGAGCATGGTCTTCAGGGCGTACAGGCTCAGTAGTTGCAGGCCCTGGGCCCTAGAGCACAGGCTCAGTAGTTGTGGCGCACCGGTCTAGTTGCTCTACAGCATGTGGGGTCTTCCTGGGCCGGGGATCGAACCTGTGTCTCCTGCATTGGCAACTGGATTCTTCACCCACTGAGCCACCAGAGAAGCCCCCACAAGTTGCTTTTTAGAAGATGTTTTGTTAATTAGAAGTAACTTGCAACATATTTTTAGTTTTTTAAGTTATGCTTGGATGCTTAGGACAGCCAATAAAAAATTGTTTAGCTTTTATCATAGCCACGTTATAAGAATAATAGGTCAGTTATGGGTTGAATCAACTTCTGTGGACATATTTTAAAACTTAATTATTATATTTAAAAACTTAATTATTATTAAGTTTTTTTCTTTGGGATAGTATTCTGTGATGTGAAAAGGATTGTTGTAGCACTTGACTCAAATATGATATGCTGTGTATAATTGTCAGAACTCATAAACCAGCCATTTAAGATCTATATGTTTAATTGTATCAAGTTGTACCTCTGTTAAAACAAATTTAACATGTTTGCTCGAGGGAGGGGGAGTAGGGGGAAGACCCCAGTGTGTATGAGATCTCCTGTAGCTGTGGTGGCGTTCAACCTGGGCAAGAGAGGACCATGTATACATTGCTTACCTGTCTCCTTATTTCATGTGCAGTAGCCACTGATGTGGGGAATAAAGGCTTTTTTCCCCCCTTTTGGAGTTACATTTTGCATATGTTCTTAAGTTGAATAAAAAGGCAATACACTAAATATTTTAAAGAATTAAAGTTTCTGTTAGGCTTTGATGTTCTTTAGAAAGGTTAGGTTATTCAGCAAGTCAGTGTCATTGAAAAAACAACTGAACAGTTACAGTGGGCTCTGAAGAGCTAGTATTATACCATTTGTTCAACTGACAAACATCATTACATTCTAGGCATTGTTCATATATTAAATCATTTAATCCTTAAAAGAACCCTGTACAATGAGTACTTTTATTAGCCCCTTCTACTTATTATTCAAAATAATATCCAGTAAGTGCAAGTTAAGTCTATTCTAATATTTCCTCCCTCGGTTATTCCTGTTTGGTTGAAATTATCTAAAGTATGACATAAAAGGTTTAACGGGAAGCAAAAAAGTTGTATGTAAGAAAGATTTTAGTTATCGATACAGTTCTTGGCTTGAGAAATGTTTGCCTCAAAATCGAGTACTTATTAGTTGCCGACATCAGTTTTGGAAATACCAGTAGATTTTTCTATTGTTTTTTAGACGTTTTTAAATGTGTGATTAGTAAATTACTTCCATTTGGAGTTACGTACATAATGGGTTTGAATTAACTACTGAATGGCTTTGGGACCATTCTTTTTGATCCATAGTTTCATCATCTGTGGGCTTCCCTTGTGGCTCAGCTGGTGAAGAATCCGCCTGCAATGCGGGAGCTCTGGGTTCTTCCTGGGTTTGGAAGATCCCCTGGAGAAGGGAAAGGCCACCTGCTGCAATATTCTGGCCTGGAGAATTCCATGGACTGTATAGTCCTTGGAGTCGCAAAGAATCAGACACGACTGAGTAACTTTCACTTTCATCATCCTTGAAGTGGTAATGTTATTTCAAAGGATTGTTAGGGTTAAATGAGAATGTATTTGGCATACTGTCTGGGACATGGTCTCTGTTTTTCTAATTCATGATGGATGCCAAAGTGTTAGTAAAATTTCCAACTGTATGAATAAGGAAGGTGTAAGTCTGAGAAAAATGAAACCTTAAGAAGGCTAAATTCCTCAGTTCTGTTTAAAGGAAGAAATGGATTGTTGCTCAGTAAGAGATTGCAGAGCCATGGGTTGTTGCTCTGCTAGAAACTCCCATGTTGATCCTGGTCTTTGACTCCTTATCTGTCTGATTGACTTGAACTTCCTGTCACAACATCCTTAAACCTAGACCTAATCTTCATCAGTCCTGCCACCTTCTGCATAAAGCTTTGTGTGTGAGCTGTATTGGACCACTCGCTTTTTCTGAATATTTTATGTGTTGAGTTGGCCAAAAAGTTCTTTCAAGTTTTTCCATAGATGGTATAGAAAAACCTGAATGAACTTTTTGACCAACCCAGTATTTCCATGTATCTGTTCTACCCTCTGTTTAGAATGTTGTAATTGCTTTTGTTTCTTCTTTTTTCTGATGTATGACTTATTTTTTAAGGATTTCTAACATATTACTTACCTACTTTGTGATTTCTAACATATTAACCTACTTTATCTCCACCTCTGCAGAATTAATCCTTTCTCTTGCTCTTAAAACATCTTGATCTTATGTATGTATAGTGGGGCCTTTGGCGTAGTTGTAGCTTTGTGTGTTTGTCTTCCTTGATAGAATAGGAACTCCTAGAGTGTGGTAGGTAGTCTTTGCTGACTTAGACTTGTGCTCTGTGTCCTGTGCACAATGTTCAGTATGGGAATGTTCAGTGTGTGTTTGGATAATTGAGTAAAGGAGGAAGCTGATGAGTATCCCCATTCATGTGTAGTTACTGACAAGTGTTTTTCTTAAGTGAGTTAACCAAGCCCTTTGCAACCTTATTTGCTTTATTTGTCAATATTCATAGTACAACGATAAATCTAAATTTAATGACTGCGTCTCAAGGGGCTCTATATTTCTGTGCTTTTTAAAAAATTTATTGAAGTGCAGTTGGTTTATAGTGTTTCAGGAATACAGCAGAGCAATTTTGTGTGTATATACATATATATATATATTCTTTTTCAGGTTCTTTTCCATTGTAGGTTATTCAAGATGTTGGATATGATTTCCTGTGCTATACAGTAGGTCCTTGTTGATTATCTGTTTTTTATATAGTAGTGTATATGTATAAATCCCAAATTCCTAATTTATCCCTTCCCCCACTAATATGCTTTCTTGTAAGGCTGGAATATTACTAGCATTCCCACTGAAATTAATGGTTAGGTCAGGTAAGTTTGTTAGTAGTGATAAAATTTTTTTACATAAAAAATTTCTGTTGGCATTGCTCAGAAAACCTTGGCATAATATCAGTTTATATTTTTTAGTAAAATGTGTTTGTAATTATTTAGTTAGAAATTCCAGATTTGTGGTAGTTGCCACTGCTTTGGGTTCCCTACTGCTGCCTCATTTTTTTTTTTTTTTTCTGTTTCCATTTTCTTATGTTTGTATGCTGTAAGACAGAGTTAAAAAGTAAAGATTATTCGTATTTAGGGATTGTAGTGCTTCAGGCTTGATTTGAAGCCTGGTCTCTTTTTTTTTTAGCTGAGTGGATACCTAAAACATTTTGGTAATTAGGAATTACATTTTTAGGTGGGGCTGCTTTCTTATGTGAGAATAATAGATGATGACTAATATTTGTGATGTTAAAAATGATGATCCTAATGGTTTTCTTTTGGAGTCTTCATAGTAGGGGAACCCTTTGAGGGTGAGGGTGAATTTATGTATTCTTTAAGTGACAAAAATTATTCCTGGCCTATATATTTTACTTTATTTTTTTAAAGAAATTCAGCTTTTTAAAAAACTACATACAAGCTGATTGTAAGTCATACAGTGCAAGACAATATTTTGTTAAGACACTTAGGAAATAGATTTGGAGATAATTATTAAACACTTTTTTAAACCTGTTATAGAAACAGTATAGGTGATCATATTAAAACAAGCAAAAATGAGAATATATATTCTACTACCTAGAGATTATTACCTTTAGTACTTTTAGTTTGTAATCTTTCTGTCTATATATTTTAATTATACAGGTATGTTTTATATGTTTTCTTTTATTAAAATAGTATCACATTGTACCTTCTCTTTTGAAACCTTTTTTTTTCCAGTCAATAATATCTACTTTTCCATTTCTGTAAATTTTCATCTCAGCCAATACTTAGATCATATTTAAATTTTTTCTAGTTGGTTCAAAAATGTCCTTAGTGGCTGGTTGGTCTGAAACAGTAACTAGAACAGGATTGTACCAGTGAACTTAACTTTTAGAATCCCGAGTCTTTCTAAATCAAGGACAGCTACCCATTTCTCCCCTCTTCAGCTTTGAAATGATACTTGATTATTTTTAAAAAGATAATTTGAAAGATACTGGGTCATGTCCTACAGACTTTTTGAATTTTCCAGTTTATACACATAATGTCATTTAGCTTGTTCTATCTCATATCTGTAAGTTAAATTTTATATGAATGCTTCGTGGATTCTCAGATTGAAGATATGTGACTCTCATCAATGATGCTGTGTCCTTCATGTTGCATCACATCAAAAGTTATGTAATCTCTACTTAACTTGCTTGGTAATGCTGAGATTGACCACTGAAATTGGGTGACGACAGTGTTTTCTATGCATTATTCAATTATGTTTGTCTTCTTACATTAGAAGATATATTATGTGGTGTTTCCTTACATTAAAAGATATATTGTGTGGTATTACTTTGGCTCTGTTAGAAAGTTCAGTTCCTTATTATCCACTCACCTATTGATTTAGCACCATTTGTTGATCCTTGCCTAAGTCAGTAATTTTATTAGGGCTTTCAAAGTTTGATTTTTCTGATTCTAATTGATTTTTCTAAAATTCTTTATTTTTATTAACTGGTATTTTCTGTTGTGTTTGCTTTATGAAATGGAGCTATTGAGTTGCTCTGAAATAGAATTCCTACAGGAAAAGTAGGATAAATCCTTTGCCTTCCCCTTTATCAATTTTAAAGTAAAGAAAATAACTATTCCAGTAGACACTTTTCATAGCTTAAAAATGAAAATAATTTTTTGTTTTGTTATAATATTTTTTGTATTGAGTATCTTTATAGACTCAGGGATTTATTTCCATCTTATTCAGGGTTCTTTGATTTACTACCATTTACATTTTTTATCTGATACTCAGTTTGTCATAAATTTAGCCATCCTTCATGCTAGCTCCTATGTCTGTTTGATATAGGCTACTAATGTATGTATGCTTTCCTTGCTTTCTGGCGCAGAAAGGTATTACCTGTACCTTCCCTGCCCCAGATCTGAAATCAACTGTTTTTTCAAGGAGTTGATACCTTTTAGTATAGTATGATATTGAAGATAAAATCAGGGTTTTAGAAGTGTTTACTGCTGCTCAGGTGACATACTTTTAGGCTGTTTCTTCGGAAAGACCTAAACAATATAAATGTCTGCAAACATGAGTTCATATTAATATTTTCAGTTATTATTTGATTTCTTGATGTTATAATGTTATCTCTTTTCTCTTATAGTAATAATCACAAACCTTCAAGTCATTAACATAACTTCATTGATTTTTCCTATAATATAAAGAAAAAGTTTGAAGATATTAATACTAATATTATTAGAAATTACTGGAAAAGTTTAAAATTTCTTTGTAGCTCTTTTTTCTTAGAAAACTTCCTGCCCAGAAGTACAGTAAAATTACAGTGTCTGGATAACCCTTGAAATAAATCCTTTCTCCTGGTTACCAATTTGATATTTAATCAGATTTGTTTCAGTGTGTGCTTGCCTCCTTCCCCTCTTCTCCATGAAGCAGTCATTTTTATTAGTCTCACAGTTATCTGTATGTGTGTTGGAGCATTCCAATTCAGGCAAATAAATGTGTAAAAAATTAATTTATAAAGTATTTCTTTCAAGGTAGCATACTATATACTCTTACATACATTATTTTCCTGAGAATGTTTTGTAGATCTGTCCAGACAGTACTAATAATTATATAGAACATATAGCAGTAAATAGGTAATCTTTTCTTAAATTACAATATCAGAATGAAAGGTTTTAGTAATTTAAGTAGTTCTTTTGGGTTGAAAATAATACTGAAATAAGCTCACTAATATGAATGCAGCAGAAATTAAAAAGATCTCTAAAAAGGCACTGGATTTGATGAATTTTGTATTGTATTTGGGAGATAAATGGGTCCAATAGGTGAACATAGAGATTTGGAGATAGTCTTGAGTGGTTTAAAGCTGTTAAGATTACCTGGTTTGAAACATCTATGTCAGAAAAATCATGAGATTAGAGAGAATTGATGGAGCTCAAGAGATGAGAGCCAGTCTGATGGACAAGATACTCAGATATGTGGATAATCTGTGCTGCTTTATAGTTTTATATAAATTTTTCTTGAGTATAAAAGTTTGTTTTATGCAGTTGTTGTATATAAGTTAATAGAATGGGCACGCTAAGTATTGATTACCTTGTTTGGATATGAGATTAAGTTTCTACTTTAGTTCAGTATTATGAAAACCAAGGGTTAAGATAGATCATTGTGGTTTTTCTCAAGCTCCTCACCATGTAGAACAGGAAGTTGAAGTCTAAAAAGGGTGAGTTGTCCAATTTAAACATCTGATTAGAGGAATAACCTGTTCTTAAATCTAATTTTCTAACTCTTAGTTGTATCTACTTTTCTCTGAAAAAATGAGAAATTGTGCAGCTGTTTCTTGTTTCGTTTTTATTTTGATTTTTGGATTTTGTCTGGATATTTTAGTATTGTAAATATGAAAGTTACCTTTTACCTTAGATGCATTCTAAATGTACTGAGTAGAAGGATTTAAAAATCACTGTGTCATATGATTGTGTGTTAGTTGCTCAGTCATGTCCGACTCTTTGGGACCCCATGGACTGTAGCCTGCCAGCCTCCTCCATCCATGGGATTTTCCAGGCCAGAATACTGGACTGGGTTGCCATTGATATTTTTGGGGGTCAGTGTATTTACTTATATTTCTTAATTACACATGATGGCTTATAAATAAATACATTTGACAGCCTTATTATTAACATGGTTTGTAGTGGGGAAAGCTTTTTATAATAAGCTAATATTTTAAAACATTTACATGTAGTTTGCATTGTATATTTCAGTCAGCTAATGTTTTAAAATGTGTACATGTGGTTTGCATTGTTGCATATTTCCTTAACTTAAGCACTCAGATATTTATCCAAACATTATTGCTATGGGGTTTCCTGCAGAAAGACTTGAAGGCGTATACAGGAACAATATTGATGATGTAGTAAGGTAAGAACTTTTTAATTTTCTGTTTCAAATATTGATGTATATTCATGTTGTATTTTCATTTAGGAAAATTTCTAAACCACAGAAAAAGATGTACTTTTTGATGTTAAGTTTATTTTTATTATGTTGATGATCTATAACCTCTTTGTTTATTTTGCTTCATGTACCTACTGGGCGTCAGTGGGATAAAACTCATTGGATAAGAACTGACCTTTTACATAATCAGGTGTATGTGATATGATTTCATGGACTCCATAAAATGCCCCTCACCAGTTTAATATCTGGCTTCCATTGCACAATGATGTTTGTCTTTTATTTCACAATTGGGTATTAGCCTTAAAGTCCTTGAGTGGATTTATTCACTTAAATTTATTTATGCTAAGGTATACATAAGTGATGTAATTTTACATAGAACAGTTTATAATGGGGCATAAATCTACAAAGGACCTGGAGAAGTATTTAGTACAGGGGATCTGGAAAGGAATTTGTTAGACACCAAAGCCTAGGTGTCTGCTTTTCAGTTTTTCATCATTTTTAAGAGGAATTATCATTCATATCTGAATAATAGTTCTCAAGGCTCATAATTGTAAATAGTCAATATTTTTTCTAATTTCAGAACAAAAAATATGTGTATAAATAAACTGTAAAATGTCAGTAGGAAGTGTAATTGGCTTTTAAAAGTTTAAATGTTCTATCATTCCTTGTACTTTCTTTCGGAGGTATCCTTTTTGGAGACTTCCAGTTTAAATATGTGGTGGTTGTGAGAACTAAATGTTATAATGGGCAGGAAAGCACTTTGTAAAGCATTATGCAGATATAGGATTCTTTTTAAATAGTCATCCTAGTATTTAAAACTATATACTCTTACATGAGCCAACCATAGTTGTTTTTTCCAGTCGCTAATTTTTAGCAATTTGCTTTGAACCAAAGTCTTTACATTTTTGCAGTATTGAGTTGTACCCTGTTGAGTTTTTGTAGTGCTTATATGGTGTTCAGAATTAAACTTCAGTATTGACAGAAAAACTCCCAAACTACTTTGTAGTTGGTACATGAGGCTGTCAGAGGAATGATTTAAGATCTTGCAATTAAGAAATGAGTTTGCCTTCTAATAGTTGGGCAGGACACAAGAATGGGAGCAGAAACTTGGTATGGCTTAGTCAGTGTTAATACCAATCTACAGAAATACAGTGATTGATAGAAAAAAGATGAAGAGAAGTAAATTTTGACTCAGGAGAGATGGAGAATCTGGGAAATGAGCAGTGCTGTCATGAAGTGTGTTTGCTGCTGCGGTGAGGAGTGTTTATCAGGCCTCTTTATGGCCTAGAAGAAACATTTCTAGAGTCGATCCACTTAACATTACTGTAATTCTGTATTCAACCAACTACTAATTCAAACAAGTCAAATTGATACTCATACAGAAAAAAGTATGAATACTCTTGAGTAGAGGATTCATTTTCCAGTCACTGTAAGAATATCCTTATGGTAAATTAATTTGATGTGCTAATTTTTACATTGTTCTCTTCTGAATGTGAATTTGTCTATTCTGACTGTGGATTAATACTGAGGCTGTTTGATCATCTTTCAGGTTACTGATAAGTCCAGTTTCTGATTCTGTATGTATGATTGACATATGATCATCAGATCTTTGGTGGTGGTATTGTAATGTTTTGTCATTACGACGTGTTCAACCCATGGACTGCAACATACTGGTTTCCCTGTCCTTCACCATCTCCCAGACTTTGTTCAAATTCATGTCCATTGAGTCAGTGATAGTATTTAACCATCTAATCCTCTGCCCACTTCTCCTCCTGCCTTCAGTCTTTCCCAGTAACAGGGTCTTTTCCAATGAGCCAGCTCTTTCATGTCAGGTAGCCAAGTACTGGAGCTTCAGCTTCAGCATCAGTACTTCCAGTGAATATTCGGGGTTGATTTCCTTTAGGATTGACTGGTTTGATCTCCTTGAAGTCCAGTGGAGTCTCAAGAGTCTTCTCCAGCACCACAATTCAAAAGCATCAGTTCTTTGGCACTCAACCTTCTTTATGGTCCAACTCTCACATCCATACATACTGGAGAAACCATAGTTTTGACTATATAGACCTTTCTCAGCAAAATGATGTCTATACTTTTGAATACACTGTGTAGGTTTCTCATAGCTTTCCTTCCAAGGAGCAAGCATCTTTTAATTTCATGACTGCAGTCACTGTCCTCTGCCTTTTCTAAACCCAGCTTATACATCTGGAAGTTCTTGGCTCACATACCACTGAAGCCTAGCTTGAATGATTTTGAGCATAACCTCACTAGCGTGTGAAATGAGCACAGTTGTATGATGGTTTGAACATTCTTTGGAATTGGAATGAAAATTGTTCTTTTTTAGTCCTGTGGCCACTGCTGAGTTTTCCAAATTTGCTGTCATATTCAGTGCAGCACTTTAACAGCATCATGTTTTAGGATTTGAAATAGTTCTGCTGGAATTTGTTTGTAGTAATGCTTCCTAGGCCCACTTAATTTCACATTCCAGGATATCTGGCTCTGGGTGAGTGTCCATACCATCATGGTTATCCAGATCAGTCAGACATTTTTGGTATAGTTCTTCTGTGTATTCTTTCCACCTCTTCTTAATCTCTTCTGCTTCTGTTGTCCTTGCCATTTCTGTCCTTTTATTGTACCCATCTTTGTTTGAAATGGTCCCTTGATCTCTTTATTTTCTTGAAGAGATCTCTAGTCTTTCCCATTCTGTTTTTCTCTACTTCTTTGCAGTATTCATTTAAGAAAGCCTCCTTATCTCTCTTTGCTATTCTATGAAACTGTGTTCAGTTGGATATAACTTTCCCTTTCTACCTTGCTTTTCACTTCTCCTCTTTCCTTAGCTATTTGTAAAACCTCCTCAGACAACCTTCTTGCATTTCTTTTCATTGGGATGGTCTTAGTCACTGCCTGCTATACAATGTTAAGTTATAATAACTCCATCAAGAAAATACTGTGCTAGGAAGTATTTTGATCTGTCATCTTCTGACTTCAGAAACCTCTGCCTTTATGCCTCTGAATTAAGATTCATATACATTTGGCTCATAATTAGGAACAGTGGTTGAGGTTTATTCTGTCTCCTTTAATATCTAGTTTATTTTATCTAGCTTTCGACTTTTTCAGATATTAATCTTAAAAAAAGGTTTAGCAAGTAGTTAGTTTAGCCAACTGATCTTGTCACCAGCTGGTCTTGTCACCCTAGTGAATAATGGTTATAGCACATAAAAATGAAAAATCATCAACCAAAGATAATAACTATGCTGTACTTGTTTTGTTTTTCCTTTTTTTTTTTTTTGGATCAGTGGATAACTGGCCAGTAATGTTTTGCTGTTATCAGTTTACCCCTTTCCCCTTAGTTTATGAGAAAAGGTGAACAGTGACCGTGAAGGAAGATATATCTTTTCCTATGA
This sequence comes from Antilocapra americana, assembly GCA_007570785.1. Taxonomy (NCBI): domain Eukaryota; kingdom Metazoa; phylum Chordata; class Mammalia; order Artiodactyla; family Antilocapridae; genus Antilocapra; species Antilocapra americana. The sequence goes on along the minus strand of ML664183.1, from coordinate 16,853,904 downwards.
GCTAAAATGAAAATGAATAATTCCTAAGTAGTTTGTGTGTTAGGATTAACCTTTCCGTGGAAATGACTGTCTCTAGTACCTAGATAATTGATTTCCTTGAATGGCTTGCACGATATTGGAGTTCAGTTCAGTCACTCACTTATGTCCGACTCTTTGCGACCCCATGGACTGCCGCAAGCCAGGCCTCTCTGTCCATCTCATGTCCATTGGGTCTGTGATGCTGTCCAGCTGTCTTATCCTCTGTTGTCCTTCTCCTCCCACCTTTAATCTTTCCAGTATCAGGGTCTTTTCAAATGAGTCAGTTCTTCGCATCAGGTGGCCAAAGCATGGAGTCTCAGCTTCAGCATCAGTCCTTCCAATGAATATTCAAGACTGATTTCCTTTAGAATTGACTCCTTGGATTTCCTTGCAGTCCAAGGGACTCTTGAGTCTTCTCCAAAACCTGTTTAAAAACACCAATTCTTTGGTTCTCAGCTTTCTTTATGGTCCAGCTCTCATATCCATACATGACTACTGGAAAAACCATAGCTTTGACTAGATGGAACTTTGTTGGCAAAGTAATGTCTCTGCTTTTTAATATGCTGTCTAGGTTGGTCATAGTTTTTCTTCCAAAGAGCAAATATCTTTTAATTTCATGGCTGCAGTCACCATCTACAGAGATTCTGGGGCCCCCCAAAATAGTATGTCATTGTTTCCCCATCTATTTGCCATCAAGTGATGGGACCAGATGCCATGATCTTAGTTTTCTGAAAGTTGAGTTTTAAGCCAGCTCTTTCACTCTCCTCTTTCACTTTCATCAAGAGGCTCTTTACTTCTTCTTTGCTTTTTGCCATAAAGGTGGTGTCATCTGCATATCTGAGGTTATTGATATTTTTCTCAGCAATCTTGACTCCAGCTTGTGCTTTATCCATTTCAGCATTTCACCAGTACTAATCAGTAGTGATTTTTTTTGGTTTTTTTTTGGTTCAAAGATGGTAACACTTCAGTGAAAAAATGTCTTGATTGTGCAGAATTCAGACTTGGTTGTTGCTACACATCATTGCTTTGAGTAAAACTCATATTCCAGATACCTTCATGCTCAAAGTATTAACTGTTTATGGATATAATTCATTATAGCAATGTAAGATTTTATACTTGAAGTATTCAAATATTTAACTTCTCCTTTTGAGGTTACCTCCTGGTATCAGGTATTAATGTAAAAAATAAGAGCAGAGGTAAAGTGAACCAAGTTGAAATTTTTTTTACTATCTTTACTGCAAGTGTTTTCTTTAATAAGCAGAATTGACAGGGCAAGACAGGATCATTTCATAGAATGGAAATTGAAAAACTAGCTCTCCCAGATCGTTTTTTCTTCTTTTCATCTTAATATTGCCTTCTCTCTCCTTTCTTTCTTGCCTCTAAAATTCTTGCTCTGACCAGCTGGTAATCTGAAACAATATTTTATTCAGGTGATTTATTATTCTTTGATATGTATATTAATCTTGTTTCTCAGGTTAATATTGAAGTTATCTATTAATTATTTATATGTTATCTGTATAAAACTGGGCAATTTTTAACAAATTGATGATGCTTCGTATGTTTATTACACATAGGTTGAGAATTGTTCTGTATGTAATAAATCAGAAGTGTAAGCTTAATAGAGGTGAACTGGCTTTCTTACTGCATAACCTTTAGTGTGCTATTATGCATTGTAATTCTCCCAAGAATGAAATTATAATATGTTCCTTTCCTTTTTTTTTTCCCATTTCTTTCCCTTTCTCTTCCCCTCTATATTTTTCTTTTCCTTTGTAGTATAGTTAATAACATTTCCCTTAACAGTGTTCCATGGAGCACAATTTTGGAAATGAAAAAAATTGTATATAACAATATTTTCCTCTTATCTGTCATTAGGAAATAAATTACTTTCTCCTTTTTTATTGGAAAGATCAGCTTTTTCACCCGTGTATAAATAGGCATATTGCAGATTCAAAAGTCTGTCAAAAGGAAGACAGACTTATACATTTTCTTCCTGAAGAAACTTATCAAATATTCTTCTCTTAATCATATACTGATCTCTCAATCAACTTTATGTTGACTTTCAATAAAAAAGGGACATGTTTATTATCTCAGCATTACCATTATTGGTTATTCAGTTTAAAAAGGTTGAAAAGAGATTATTTATAGGAAAGCTTTAAAAATAATTTAGGAGGATATAGGAAAGCTTCAAAAATAATTTAGGAGGGTATCAATTCCCTTCTCCCTTTCCAACAACTTTTGACTTCTTTCGTCATTGCCTCTCTGTTTCTTGCTTCCTTTTTTCCTTTATTCAGATGTAAATCATATAACATGAAATCGCCCACTTCAGAGTGTACAGTTCAGGGACATTTAGTGTCTTCACAATGTTTTGTCACCACCACCTTTGTCAAGTTCTGAAACATTTTATCGTCCCAGAAGAAAACCCTGTTCTCAGAGACAACTCCTACTTCTTTTGTTAGTCTTTATTCTTTACAAATCGCAGAGCCATGATGAATTTGACAATCATTAAATTATCTATACCAATCCAATTTTTGATATTTTAATAATAGGTGACATTTGTTTACATTTATTTATATATATGTGTTACTATTGTATAAGCAGTTTGCATGTGTTCTCTTCTTAAATTGCTACAGTAAAGCTATCTCTATTTCATAGATGATTTAAAAGAAGCTAACTTCCCCAAGTGCTACAAGCTGGTAAGAACAGGCTGAGGATTGACTCCAGGTCTGTCAGATTCCAAAGCCGATTTCTTTAATAACCATAAAATCTTGTCTATCAGAGGACAAGAACTGGAAACTCCTGGCTCCTTTAGCCTGTTGATGTCCTTGTTTGGCCTAACACTGTTGGTCCCCACTCAGTGTGGGAAATCATCTAGGAAAGTCTTTTCTGGTATCACAGAAGAACATTTCTCAAGGATTTGAGTCTCTAGATTGTAAAGACCTACATAGTGCCATGCACAGTAAGTGAAAACAGGTCAATACCAGGCAAATTATTAAGTAGTTAAAAAAAAATATCAAGAAGAATGAGAATTTCTCAGAAGCTTTCAGGGTCTCAAAAGCTTTCAGTAGCATCTAACTTCTCAGCAGTAGAATTAAAGATAGAACATTGAGGAACAGCACTTGAGATGGCTGCAGTCAACCTGGAATTCTGTATCCAGCCAAACCATCCATCAAGTGCAAGAGTAGGAAAAAAAGACACTCAATGGACTGAAAAAAAAATTTTGTCCTTGTAACATTTCTTAAGCGATTACTAGAAGATGTGCCCTAGGAAAACAGGGGGAGAAACCATGAAAGAAAAGAAAAGAGCTTCAACAAACTGAGAATCCAATGGAGAATCCAACTCAGAAACCACAGTCAAGTCCTGGGGTGACAACGGTGCCACCAAGCTAAAGAGCACCCAGTTCTGATTAGAGCAGTAGGACGGAAGGCTTTCAGGGAAGAACATTACAGGTGGATAATGAAATAGTATTATCTGGGAGAAAATATAGTAAGATTCTTAGAAAATTTGGTGAATTAGAAACAGGAAGCAATTTTAACATCTATTGATTTAACCCAAAGTTGTGATGTTACCATTTAAAGGAGATTAAGAGAAGTGAAGTGTGTGTTGGGGATACTACTGGTTTTGTTAGCCTTCTCTACTAAGGCAGAAAATATGGAGGTAATTGATCAATCTACAAGAAGCACTGTTTTATCTTTATATAGAAATGCTGACTTAAATACCAGGGAAAAGAATTCTAATACTTGAAGGTAGTTACTTTTGGGGAAAAAACATGGGTTTGAGGATGAAGAGTGATGGGAGATGAGTATTTTTTTCCTATTATGGTATAATATATATAGGGTAATGTATCATTTCAACTTTTTTTAACTGTACAGTTCAGTAGCATTAAATATATTCACATTCTTGTATAATTATCACTACTGTCCATCTCTAAAACAGTTTTATCATTCCATACTGAAATGTTGTACTATTTAAATAGTAATTTCCCATTCCCCTACTTCCAGCCCTTGAACCACGGTTATATTTTCTGTTTCTATGTATTTGATCATTCTAGGTACTTTATATAAGTGAAAACATATAATATTTATCTTTTTGTGTCTTATTTTACTTCGTTTCACCCATGTTGTGGCATGTGTCCTTCTATTATATGTATATACCACACTCTGTTCATCTATTCATCTGTCAGTGGACACTTGGGTTGCTTCCACCTATTGACTATTGTAGATAACATTAATATGAACATGGATGTACCAGTATCTGTTCGAGTCTCTACTTTTAAGTGTGCACTCAGAAGTGAAATTGCTGGATCAAATGGTCATTCTATGCTTGTGTTTTTTGAGGAGCTGTCATACTGTTTTCTACAGTGGCTGTATCATTTTACATTCCTACCAGCAACGCACAAGTGTCCCAACTTCTCCAAACCCTCTCTGCCAACACTTGAGATTTTCTGGGATTTTTTATTTTGTTTGTTTGGGGTTTTTTGAATAATAGCTGTCCTAATGGGTATAAAGTGATATCCCATTGTGGTTTTGATTTGCATTTCTCTAATGATAAACCATGTTAAATATCTTTTCATGTGCCCTAGTCACGATTTGTATATCTTCTTTGGAGATATGTCTATTTGAGTGAGCCCTTTGCTAGTTTATGAATTGGATTTTTTGTTTGTTTGTTTGTTTTTGAGTTCTATATATGATGGATGTTAATCATTTACTAGACAATGTGATTGGCAAATATTTTTTTCCATCCTATTGGTTGCCTTCTTACTATGTTGATATTGTTCTTTGATACATAAAGGTGTTAAATTTTGATGCAGTTCAATATTGTCTCTTTTTTGTTGCCTGTTTCTTCAGTGTTGAATCCAAGAAATCATTGCTAAATTCAGTGTCATGAGTTTTTCTTGTCTTCCCCTTTAAGAGTTTTATAGTTGTAGGTCGTTGATGTAGTCTTTGATCCATTTTGAGTTAATTTTTGTAAATGATAAAAGATAAAGGTCCAACTTAGTGCTTTGGCAAGTGGATATCCAGCTTTCCTTTCCCATAACTATTTGTTGAAAAGACTCTCCTTTCCCTATTGAATGGTTTTAGCATACTAGTCAAAATCATTTGACCATATATGCAAAGTTTTATTTTTGAGCTCTCTATTCCATTGGTATATGTCTGTCTTGATGCCAGTACCGTACATTGTTGCGTGCGTGCTCACTTGTGTCCGACTCTTTTGCAACCTGGTGGACTGTAGCTCACCAGGCTCCTCTGTCCATGGACTTCTCCAGGCAAGAATACTGGAGTGGGTTGCCAGTTGTAGCATTGTACAAAATACATTTTGAAATCAGGAATTGAGTCCTACAACATTGCTCTTCTATTTCAAGGTTAATTTGGCTATGTAGGGTCCTGTGAGAGTTCCTGAGTTTTAGGATGGAAGTTTTTATTTATGCAAGAAGTTGTTGCAATTTTGATAGGAATTGCATTGTATGGTATTGAAACCTTAATAATATAAAATCTTCTAATCCAGGAATATGGGATGTCTTTCTATTTATTTAGGTCTTTGATTTTTTTTCAGCAGTATTTTTTAGCTTTATATATACAAGTATTTCATCTCCTTGGTTAAGATAATTGCTAGATATTTTATCCTTTTTGATGCTATCATAAATAGCATTGTTTTCTTAATTTCCCTTTTTACATTGTTTATTATTATATAAAAATGTATCTGATTTTTGCATGTTAATTTTGTATGCTGCTACTTTGCTGAATTTATTCTAACAGGTTTTTTTTCGTGTGTGTGTGTCATCTTAAGAATTTTCTTTGTATAAGATCATGTCATCTGAAAACAGATAATTGTACTTCTTTCCGATTTGAATGTGTTTTTCCTTCTTGCTTAATTACTCTTGCTTGAACATTCAATACTTTGTTTGAATATAAGTGGCAAAAGTAGGCCTCCTGCTTTGTCATTTACTTCAGAAGAAAAAAAATTGTCTTTTACCTTAGCGTATCATATTAGCTGTGGAGTGTATTTTTTTAAGAGCCATGTTCATAGCTGTATTGAGCAGAAAGTACAGAGATTTCCTGTATACCCCCTACTCTTTGTACATAGCTTCCTCATTATCAGTGTCCTCAACCAGAGTGGCACCTTTGTTAAATTGATGAACCAACATTGACTCATCATTATGCAGAGCCTATAGTTTATGTACGGCTCACTCTTAATACTGTGCAATCTGTGGATTTGTACAAATTATTTAAGTATGCATCCGCTACTATAGTATCATACAGAGTAGTTTCACTGCCCTAAGTCTGTCTTTTGCCTATTCATCCCTCTCTGTCCCCAGCCTCTGGCAACCACTGATGTTTTTATGGTCTCCACAGTTTCAGCTTTTCCAGAATGTTACATAGGTAGAATTATCCAGCATGTAGCACACAGACAGTCTGTTCCTATTCAGTATGGCAGTGTATGAGAAATCCACGACACACAGTATGATATAGCTACTTTGGGAAGATTGTGGTTTCTTACAAAGCTACACATAATTTCTGTAATCAAGCGGTAACACCCCTTTGGCTATTTACCCAAAGGAGTTGAAGACTCATGTTCACACAGAAAGACTTACATTCATCCTATGCAAGGAAGTCATACTTCTTAAATGCCTGGCTCCTGGAAGAAGAAAAGGAAAAAGAAAATAGGCTGTGTATCTTTAAATCCCCTGGAAGCCATTTCTGTTGTTGGGGATTGCAGCAATGGCAGCCTGGTTGTGTCTGCACATCCATAATCATAATTAGAAGCAGCCATCAAGGATCAAGGCACAGATCTCTGATATTTTAAGGACCGAGTCCCACAAGCTGTATCAGACTGCTCTAGGAGTCCACGTGTGGCTGCCTGCTGGGAGGGGACGATGGGTGGCTAACTACTACCACACCAGGAGTTGGAATTGAAATTAATTGTGATTTACTGTCCAGGCCTTCTCTCCTGAAAACTGCAAATAGACTCCAGAGTTGTAAATAGTTACACCAGACAGATTATGCCAGTACAATAAAAAAGCTTATTTAGAACTATTCCATGGAATGAGGAAAGTAAAGACTTAATAAGACAGTGTTTATTCTCACAACTAATTCAAATGTGTATATATATATATATATATGAAATTATTTGAAATAAGGTAAGAAATTAGAAGATTTGAATTCTAGTATTTTAAGTTTTGAGAGTATTATCTCTCTGCTCTCAGCCTCAACTTTCCAAGTATCCACAGTTAAATTTTCCCATTTCCCTTTGGAAAGTGCTGTTTTCTTGCTTTTTTCCGCCTTTCCATTGTATCAAACTTAGAAGGCAGTGAGCCAATTGTGGGCATGAAATCCTTGGGAGGAGAGAGAAGGAAGTGGGAGGGGCAGTCATGCTGAATGTTTCCCTAAGTAATATTCAAGTTCTTTGAGAGAACTTAGCCCCCCTCCGCCCCGCCCCCCCTTGAAAAAAAAAATGCCGTGATATTTTCTTTTAAATAGATTGTTTATTCTCCTGCCTGTTTCACTGTTGCCCACAGTGCTAGACAAGAAATTACAGTAAAGTTCACATATTAAAGGGAACACACAAAAAAGTATAATTTCACCAACCCTCACTTTTAATAAAAACTATAGGGAAATAAAAGAGGTCAGGGTTCTTGATTGCACATGACAAAAAATAACTCTTATTAACTTAATTAAAAGAGAATTCTAAAAAAAAAATATTAGCTCACAGAGAATGAGGCTTTGAAGACTGACAGAAGGTAAGAGAAGCAGATCATGGTCAAGAGCTTATAGAAGAGCACCACCAGCTGAGGACACTGCTCTTAGATATTTGCTGTCTCGGGTACTACCACCATGACTAAATATTGATGACTGGGTTCATAAGCTTTCAGCTCCGCTGGAGATCTCTCTGAATAATCCCTTGACTCATCTGCACCTTGTTCTTACTACCTGGATTTCAGTGTCCAGAACATGAGGACCTAATTGATCTTAGACCTTACACATGTGATGTGAGAAAGATGGGGAAGGGAGTATTTGTTTATTTCTTGAAATTCTCTCCAGATTGGGATAGTTTTGGATGCTAAACAGCCTAGAGATGGCAAATATCCTTACAAATTTCTCCTTCACATGTCATATCCTCAGACTCTCTTCCCAAAGATATCTACAACTAAAAGTTTCATATATTCTTTAAAAAATTGTTTTCATGTTATACTCACCCTTTAAGAAATACAAATGAGAACATACTGAATATTCTTTTTTCATTTAACATACAATTTTTTTTTTTTTGCAATTTTTGCAATTTTCCATATTGGTGTGGAGATGAAATTGATTCTCTTATTGGTTGTCTTCCATTTTATGATCATACCATAATAAACAGCCCACTTAGATACATATTTTAGGGTGCTTCCAGTTACTAAAAACAGTGCTCTAAACAGAAATTTTGCATGGTTGTCTTCGTGTCCTTCCGCAAGTACTTATATCCTTAAGGTAAATTTCTTTGCAGTGAGTCCATGGTTTAAACTCAAAAATGGTATCATTGTATATTCTCACCAACATGTATATGTCTTCGCCCCAAGATGTCTTCACAGTCTTGGTGAACTAAATATTACCAAGCTTAAAACTTTTTGCAGTTTGTTGTAATGTGATTTTTGATTGCATTTCTGTGTGAGTTTAAGCAATTTGGTGAACTTTATTGGTTTACATATTTTTCCTTGGTTTGTTTGTGTGTGCTGACCTTGCTGTGATTATTAATGATTTTTACAAACTCTTTGGAAATAAGTGGTGCTATCTTTTCAGACAATTTTTATAATGCTCTGCCACTCTTGACATTTGAATTTTACAAGATTCAGATAAAGCAATGATAAGCTCGGTGGTTTAGCTCTGTTTTGAATTATTGATTGCTCTCTGCTTTATGAATATGTATAATCATGGAGTATGAAAAGATTTTTGCTCGTAGCCGTTTTTTAAGAAAAGTTCTTTAAGAAATAGCCTTGTTTAAATTGCAAATAAAACTTTTAATCTGGAAAATACCATGCATCCGTCACTCTTGAGTTATTGATTCAGAGCAGTATTTTCTTGGACAGAGAATATAGAAGTGAAAAGGAAATTTAGGAGTTCCTGCTTTTTTTCTGCCTCTAGCATTATATAGCTAGCTAACTTGTGGAATTCTGTCTTACTTATTGCTCTTTTTGGTTTAAACATTGCTTTGCACTCCAAGCCTTTTCTTTTGTCTTTACCATTTTTATTTTCCTTTATATATGCTACTCTTTTATATTCATCTGTAAATATTTCCCCCCCTTTTTTTCTGGAGATATATATATTTTTAATCTAATCTGGGTAAATTCTCTGTAGCTGTATTTATTGGTCTTAAATAATTTTTGTTTTTCCTCTTTTGTCTTTTTTAAACTAGGGTCATTTGTAATTGTTTATACAGAAGTTTAGTTTTTAAAACCTCTCTGTGGTCTTTCCTTTTAGATATTGAGTTATGAATTCATAGCCTGTTATTTAAATGAAGCTTTTGAAATCTGTTTTACTGATCTGTATCATATCTAACTATGCCAGTATTTCCTTCCTTGTCTGACGTGAATTCTAAAATTATATGAATACTTTCTCCCTGTTTCCTGGCATTTCCACTCAAACTTGTTCCTCATTCTTGGTTAGAAATACATCCAAAATTGTAGTTCCCTTCTTTATTAGTCTACTGATAAAAGAAAATCAAGCATATCAAGAGTTTGTTAGAAAATTGCGTGTAATTGAAAATATTGTTTTCAGTAGGTATTTTGACAGTTGTGAAGCCCCTAGTTATTAATGTATCATTCTTCTGTTTCAATTTTATGTTCTATCCCAAGAATACACTTTCTAAGAAGCAAACATCGTATGTTCCATTGGATTTTTTTCACAGATACATCTTTTAGACTTGTGCTAACCAATATGGTAGCCAGTAGCTACATGTAGCTATTTATTAAGTTTACAGTAATGAAAAATAAATTTACTCATTCATTTTCATTTGCAACAGTCACAGTTTAAGTGTTCAGTAGCCACATGTGACTAGTGTCTGCTATGTTGGATAGCACAGATGTAGAACATTTCCATCATTGTGAAAATTCTGTTGGACAGTACTATTGTAGATGGTGCCATTTTGCATTTCCTTCTAAAAAGTTCTAATTCCTGAATATGATGTGCTCCTTCTGTTGCTGTTTCTGCTGTTAATCAGTAAATTTGAGATTTTTATGAGGTGATTGCATTTTACAAGTTGATGATTATAATCATATACTCTTAAAAACCAACTTTTTAAAGGTATAATTTGCATTCAACAACATTTACCTATTTTAAGTGTACAGTTCATTGAGTTTTGACATATATACACCCATGTAAAAACATCACCACAATCAAGATTTAGAACATTTCTATTACCATAGAAAGTTTCTTAATGCCCCTTTGCAATCAATCCCCAGCCCTGCTTCTGGGCTGCCCTGCAGGCAGTCTGTAAGTTTGTTGTATCACTCTGTAGATAAGTTTTGCCTGTTCTAGAATTTTACATAAATGCAGTCATGTAATATGTACTCTTTGAATCTAGCTTCTTTCTTTTAGCATAGTATGTTTGAAATTCATCCCTGTTGCTTTTATTAGTAATTTGGTTTTTTTTATTGCTGAGTGATATTCCACTTTATAGATATGATATAATTTATCCATTTACTTGTGGTGGACCTTTGTTTTCAGTTTGAGTCTGTTATGAACAAAGCTGCTGTGAGTATTCATGTACAAGATTTTTGTGGATGTATGTTTTCATTTCTGTTGGCTATCTGTGAGTGGGATGGCTGGCTGAGTTATTTATAGATCAGTGGAGCATGATAGAGAGTAATTGCTATCACACACATATTGTTCATTGACAAAGGTACTGAGATGATCCACTGGGGAGAGGACACTCTTGTTAACAGAATGATACAGAAGCAACTGTAAGTCAGTGTGAAAGTAAAATGAACCTTTCTGATACCACAGGCATACCTCATTTTATTGTGCTGCTCTTCATTGCACTTCACAGATACTGCGGGGTTTTTTTTTTTAACAAATTGAAGGTTTATGGTAGCTATTCATTATTCAGTGATGGTTAGCATTTTTTAGCATTAAGGTATTTTAAAGTTAAGGTATGTACACTATTTCTTTAGACACATAATGCCTTTGCACACTTAATAGACTATAGCATAGTGTAAACATAACTTTTATATGCACTGGAAAGTCAGAAATTTCACGTGATTTGCTTTGTTGCTATAGCCATTTTATTGTCAGAGTCTACTGTGTGTGTTAGGTGCTCAGTTGTATCCAACTCCTTGTGACCCCATCGACTGTAGCCCACCAGGCTCCTCTGTACATGGAATTCTCCAGGCAAGAACACTGGAGTAGGTTGCCATTCCCTTCTCTAGGGGATCTTCTTGAGCCAGGGATCGAACCTGAGTCCCCTGCATTCCAGGCAGATTCTTTACCATCTGAGCTACCAGGGAGCCGAACTCAAAACACCTCTGAGGTATGCCTGTGCACAAAAATCAACTGAAAATGGATTATAGCTAGAACCCTTAAGTGTTGATCACTCAGTCGTGTGCAGCTCTTTGTGACCCCATAGACTGTAGCCTCTCCATGGAATTCTGTAGGCAAGAATACTGGAGTGGATTGCCATTCCCTTCTCCAGGGGATCTTCCCAACCCAGGGATTGAACCTGGATCTCCTGCATCGCAGGCACATTCTTTACTGTCAGAACCACCCGGTAAGCCCCAGAAACCCCTTTTCCTTTGAATCTTACACCTCTTTAGATAGAATAGATTTCCTTTAGTTCTGGAGATTACTATTTTTCACATGAATTTAATATAAAGCTCTTATTTTTGCCTTTCTGTTTAACTTGAGATAATGTAGGAGAAAGTACTACTGTGCAGTCAAGAGTTAAAAAGTACATTTTCAACAAGATACTTTTCTTTTATCAGATACATAACAAATTTTGATTGTGGCAACCTGAAGATGACTAGGAGAAAATAGTTAAGGACTATAAGGTTGGTGTAAAAGTATTTGTGGTTTTACATTGTTGAAGTTTGCCATTGATATTAGGAATACATTCTTAAAAAAAATGTAGTTACATTATACATCATCTTAATGCACATTTCTTGCTTTATTTTTTTTTTGCTAATGATTTATTTGTTGTAGTTTAGTTGTTAAGTCATGTCTGACTCTGCGACCCCATGTACTACAGCATGCCAGACTTCCCTATCCTTTTTTATCTCCCAGAGTTTGCTCAAACTCATGTCCATTGAATCAGTGATACCATCCAAATAGCTCATCCTCTGTTGCCCGCTTCCCCTCCTGCCCTTCATCTTTCCCAGAATCAGGGTCTTTTGCAGTGAGTCAGCTCTTTGCGTCAGGTGGCAAAAGTATTGGAGCTTCAGCATCAGGCCTTCCAATGAATATTCAGGGTTGATTTCCTTTAGATTTGACTGGTTTGGTCTCCTTGCTGTCTGAGGGACTGTCAAGAGTCTTTTCCAGCACCACAGTTCGAAAGCATCAGTTCTTTGGTGCTCAGCCTTTTCCATGGTCCAGCTCTGACATCTGTACATGACTGTTGGAAAAACCATAGCTTTGACTAGATGGACCTTTGTTAGTAAAGTGATGTCTCTGCTTTTTAATTTGCTGTCTAAGTTTGTCATAGCTTATCTATAACAAGTGGATTTTATATGACAGGTCACAACAACTAGCTCAGTGGTTGAACTGAAAAGAAGCTCCAGAGCACTTCCCCAGAGACCAGTTTCCACCAAATAAAGGTCATGGTCACTGTCTGGTAGTCTGTTGCCAGTCTGATCCACTATAGCTTTCTGAAGCCTGGCTAAACCATTTCATCTGAGATGTATGCTTAGCAAATCAATGAGATGCATGGAATACTGCGTTGCCTGCAGCTGCCATTGGTAAACAGAACAGGCCCGATTTTCCTCCACAATAGCACCCAACCACACATCACACAACTAGCACTTCAAAAGTTGAATGAACTGTACTACGAAGTTTTGCCTCATCTACCATATTCACCTGACCTCTCACCAGCCAACTACCATTTCTTCAAGCATCTCAACAACTTTTTGCAGGCAGAACACTTCCACAACCAGCAGGAGGCAGAAAGTGTTCTCCAAGAGTTCATCAAATCCTGAAGCACGGACTTTTATGCTACAGGAATAAACAAACTTACTTCTCATTGACAAAAATGTATTTATTATAATGGTTCCTATTTAGATTAATAAAGATGTGTTTGAGCCTAGTTATAATGATTTAAAATTCACAGTCTGAAACAGCAATTACATTTGCACCAGCCTAATAGAGTATTTGAAGTTTACCTTTGTTAATGGGATTAAGCATGATATGATTTGTGTGTTAAAAGGAAAACAGCAATCCAATTTCACGTTTCAGTAGTAGCAGTAGCAGCTGTAGGTATGTTAGGGTTATAAGGGCAAATATTGATTCAACGTGGATACAGCAGATGACTTAAATATGGTTGCCAAATAGTTACTTACCTATAGAAAAATGTGGCATATAAAGTAATCATTTTTCTTTTTAGCCTACCCTGGATTAATAAAAATTGTCTAGTGTCCTTAGGCTGTTTTGTGAATGGGACACCTTTTTAAAAAGGAATTTGCTGGGTTTCTGTCAAGCTGCTAGAAGCAGTTGTTATTAATGATTGCGGTTGTTCATACTTGGAGTTTTGTTACCAGTGTATCTACAGTAGTATTTGTTACTTTACAAGTTTTCAAGAAATGTTTTTTGGATGATATTTTATCAGTTGTCCAAGCACTTGAAAATGATAGAATGCTCTAATCTATTAATACTGGCACAGAGCAGAAATAAACTAGTTCACCTTTAAGAAACAGAAGGACTCTTAGGACTTAAAGTAAGACTTCAGATTAATCCAGTGGAATATGTTTACTTCATCTACACAAAGCCTTTCAGTGTAAAGAAAGATTGGTTGGCTATTGAAATATAGGAAAAACACTGCCAGGACGAAGGAAGCCTTAGCCGATGAACTTCAGATATTTTTGGCAAAACCATTCCTTTTGTGGAGATGGAAACGTCAGAATATCTTAGTCTATTAAAAATTGCTTCATTTAACTAACTTCTCTTGTTTGAGTTCACACTTACTCAGCAACATTCTGATTATACTTCTCAGATCTCCTTAAGGTGAGATACGATCTTAAATGAATAATTTAGTTCTTATGGCAGTAAGATTTTCAGTAAATTAAAATATTGCCATTATGATCATTCTAATAATTATGCATCAGTCATACAATACAGGTTCTAATTTCCTGGGGGAGGGAAACACTACTCAATATGTTGACATGATCAAGTCTAATTCTGTTCTAGTTCTCTGAAAAAGACCGCCGGTAGCTTGATAGGAATTGCATTGAATCTATAGATTGCTCTGGGTAGTATACTCATTTTCACTATATTGATTCTTCTGATCCATGAACATGGTATATTTCTCCATCTATTTGTGTCTTCTTTGATTTCTTTCATCAGTGTTTTATAGTTTTCTATATATAGGTCTTTTGTTTCTTTAGGTAGATATATTCCTAAGTATTTTATTCTTTTTGTTTTGATGGTGAATGGAATTGTTTCCTTGATTTCTCCTTCTGTTTTCTCATTGCTAGTGTATAGGAATACAAGGGATTTCTGTGTGTTGATTTTATATCCTGCAGCTTTACTATATTCATTGATTAGTTCTGTTAATTTTCTGGTGGAGTCTTTAGGGTTTTCCATGTAGAGGATCATGTCATCTGCAAACAGTGAGAGTTTTACTTCTTCTTTTCCAATCTGGATTCCTTTTATTTCTTTTTCTGCTCTAATTGCTGTGGCCAAGACTTCCAAAACTATGTTGAATAGTAGTGGTGAGAGTGGGCACCCTTGTCTTGTTCCTGACTTTAGGGGAAATGCTTTCAGTTTTTCACAATTGAGGATAATGTTTGCTGTGGATTTGTCATATATAGCTTTTGTTATGTTGAGGTATGTTCCTTCTATTCCTGCTTTTGGGAGGGTTTTTATCATAAATGGATGTTGAATTTTGTCAAAGGCTTTCTCTGCATCTATTGAGATAATCATGTGGTTTTTATTTTTCAATTTGTTAATGTGGTATATTACATTGATTGATTTGCAGATATTGAAGAATCCTTGCATCCCTGGGATAAAGCCTACTTGGTCATGATGTATGATCTTTTTAATGTGTTGTTGGATTCTGTTTGCTAGAATTTTGTTAAGGATTTTTGCATCTATGTTCATCTGTGATATTGGCCTGTAGTTTTCTTTTTTTGTGGCATCTTTGTCAGGTTTTGGTATTAGGATGATGGTGGCCTCATAGACTGAGTTTGGAAGTTTACCTTCCTCTGCAATTTTCTGGAAGAGTTTGAGTAGAATAGGTGTTAGCTCTTCTCTATATTTTTGGTAGAATTCAGCTGTGAAGCCATCTGGTCCTGGGCTTTTGTTTGTTGGAAGATTTCTGATTACAGTTTCAATTCAAGTCTAATTCTGAAAAATAGAAGATCAGACTCTGGACCACCAGTAACTTCACCAAAATAATAACTGAATTTCTGATGCCTTCTAAAAGTCAGTAAAAGCTTATCTTGAAACCTAGATTCTTTCTTTGTTGGAATGAATTCAGTAGCATGGTGTTAATGTATAGAGCCTCTAGAGTTAGTTGCATCTAGATTTAGTTTTGCATTTGATTTATGTAATCTGGCTTCTTCAGTTTTGAACATTGCATAGTGTATTCATTGTTTGTAGAGTGTGCCAACTTGTATAGCAAGTATTTGTAATTTTGAACTTATAATCACTGGCTTTCTTAATTGTGTTTAGTCCATTTATATTTAATATGATTAATATGTTTTCTTTTAGTCTAACACCTTCCTATTTGTGTTTATTCATTGCTATTTCAGTCTCATTCTCCCTCATTCCTCTTTTCCTCATTCCTTTTTTTCGTTGGGGTTAATAGAATATTTTAAAGTATTCCATTTAAATTCTTCTATTTTTTAGCTGTGTGTGTATCTGTATATATTTAGAGTTTGTTCTCGGGATTATAGAACATAGCCTGTTACAGTTCTCTTAGAGTAGTTATTGTAAGCATTAAAATATAAGGGCTTTGCAGCAATAAAATTCTATTTTTCGCCATTTCTTTTGTATGATTTTGTCATATATTTTATGTCTACGTATGTAGCAAACCCCAGATTACAATGTTATTTTATTTTGCTTTAAGTGGTTATCTTTCAGTGGCATCAAGAAAAAAGATGTCCTTTTATAATTACTCCTATATTTACTATTTTTGATGCTTTTTGTTTCTTTCTTTAGAGTCAAAGTTTTCATCTGGAATTAGTTCCCTTCAGTCTAGGAACAAGTTTGCTGGTGACAAATCCTCTGTATTTGTTGATTGTTTTTGAAAGGCATTTTGCTGAATATAGACTTCTGTGATAACTTTGTTTTTGTTTTTGAATGCTTCACTAGATTTGATGAGAAGTCAGCCATTATTCACACTGGTATTCTCCTAGATATATAATGTATTTTTTTCTTGACTTCTTTTGTTTTTTCCCCTTGGTTTTCAGTGGTTTTGATTATGATAGGCATAGTTTGGTTCCTTTTATATTTGTCTTATTTGGAGTTTATTAAGCTTGTAGTGTCTCTTAAGTTGATGTTTTATATACCATGGGTGGGAAATTTTTAGCCATGATGTCTTTAAATTTTTTTTTTTCAATTTCTTTCTCCTGTTCTCTAGGTTAAATAATTACTACTATATGTTATCAAATTTATGTCTTTATTTTCCAGCTGATATTTATGCATAACAAACCACCTCTAAACATAAATAACATAGAACATTTATTTATTTTATTTTCACAGATTAAGTGAGTCAGAAATCTGGACAAGGCATGGTGGAAATGGCTTGTTTCTTCTGCTTCAGAATATTTGGGGCCTTAGTTGGGAAAAACTCAGTGATGGAAGATGAGTTTTGGCAGATTGAAGGCTGAATCATCTATTTATATTTTCACTCATGTGTCTGGTATAGGCTGTCTGCTATCTGGGTCTTTAGTTGAGCTGTTGTCCGGAACCCCTACACTTGGACTTTCCATGTAGGTTATTTTGAGCTTCCTCATAGCATGGCAACTTCTTGAAAGTGAAGATCCAGCGTCCAAGGTAGAAGTATATGGCATTTTTTATGACCTAGCATTAGAAATAGCTTAATCTTCTCTCAGTACTCAGTTGGTTGAGGTAATTACAGAAGTGTGCCCAAGTTGAAGGGGGATGGACCGTAGACTCTATCACTTTAAGAGACCATTGTTAAGGTTACGTTTATGAAGAGCATGTGGAATGGGGAATATGTCATTCTTAGAAAATGCAATCTCCCGCATCTAATGCAGTCCTCATCAGTCTTCCATTAAGACCATGCAAGTAGATTTTTCTTTTCAGATACTGTACTTTTGAGACCTAGAATTTCTGTCTTTTATAGTCTCTATGTCTTTGCTTAGATTTTTCATCTTTTCACTTAAGCTGTAATCATTTTCTTTTACATTCTTGTATATTTTTATAATAGCTGCTTCAAAGTCCATGTCTACTAATTCCAACATCTGGTTCATCTTAGAATTGGTTTCTGTTGACTGCTTTTTTTTTTCCTTCTTGGTCATAGATCATGTTTTCCTGCTTTGCATGTGTAATAAAGTTTAATTGTATGAATTAAACAATTAAACAATTAAACATTGATGAATGTTTTGGGTGATATGTTGTAGGAAGTCTGAATTGTTACTTTAAGTGTGCCGAGTTTCATTTTGGCAGGCATTTAAATTAATAACTAATCTCCTTATATTATCAGGCTTGGTTGTCTTTGTTAAGGTAGGCCTGTTTCAGTTTTGTCTTTTGCTTCATGTCATGGTCCTTATTCCTCAGGTGTGGCTTTCTAGGGTCTCAGCTGAATACATGAGGTCTCTCCATTCTGGCTGGACAGAACTCTTTCTCCCAGTACTGTGCTTTCTCTGATGTTACCTCCAGTATCCTTCCAGAAGCTGCAAATACGTAGCCTAACCCATCCCAAGGCCCTGAGGTTAATTTCCACACAGACTTCGAAGTCCCTCCATCTGTCCATCCTCCTTTTTCTGCTATTCTGTTCCACAAACTCTAGCTGCTTTACCACCCAGAACTCCAAATTCTGTTTGTTTACCTCAGTGAAACCTTTGTTCCATTTCCTTCTGCTCTGTCAATAAAGAGTCTTCAAGCTGAAAACAAGGCAAGCTTGGGGTTGTTGTTCATTCACTTAATCGGTCTGACTATTTGTGACCCCATGGACTGAAAGATACCAGGCTTCCCTGTCCTCCACCATCTCCTGGTGCTTGCTCAAATTCATGTCCATTGAATCGGTAATGTGATCCCGACCATCTCATCCTCTGTCATCCCCTTCTCCTCCTGCCTTACATCTTTCCCAGCATCTGGGTCTTTCCCATTGAGTTGGCTCTTTGCATCAGGTAGGCAAAGTATTGGAGCTTCAGTTTCAGCATCAGTCCTTCCAATAAATATTCAGGGTTGATTTCCTTTAGGATTGGCTGATTTGATCTCCTTGCAGTCCAAGGGACTTTCAAGAGTCTTCTCCAACACTGAAGTTCAAAAGCATCAGTTCTTCCGCCCTCAACCTTCTTTATGGTCCAACTCTCACATCCATGCATGACTACTGGAAAAACCATGGCTTTGACTATACGGACCTTTGTTGGCAAAGTAATGTCTCTGATTTTTAATATGCTGTCTAGGTTTGTCATAGTTTTTCTTCCAAGAAGCAAGTGTCTTTTAATTTCATGGCTGCAGTCACCATCTGCAGTGATTTTGGAGCCCAAGAAAATAGTCAGTCACTGTTTCCATTTTTTCCCCGTCTATTTGCTATGAAGTGAGGGATCAGATGCCATGATCTTAGTTTTTGAATGTTGAGTTTTAAGCCAGCTTTTTCACTCTTCCCTTTCAACTTCATCAAGAGCTCTTTAGTTCCTCTTCACTTTCTGCATTGGTGGTGTCATCTGCATATCTGAAGTTATCGATATTTCTCCCGGTGATCTTGATTCCAGCTTGTGCCTGCATCTAGCCTGGCATTTCACATGATGTACTCTGCATAGAAGTTAAATAAGCAATGTGACAAAATACAGCCTTGATGTACTCCTTTCCCAATTTTGAACCAGTCCTTTGTTCCATGTCTGAGTCCAACTGTTGCTTCTTGACTCCTTTGTTTATAATGTATATTCAAAGATAATTATTATCTTTTTTTAATGTTTAAGGATTATTTATTATGGGCACAACTGCTTCCCATTCTTTTATTTTTCTACATTCCATTCAGGAAGGACAAAGTCTTACTAAATAAATAGTCTCGTTTGATTCCTTGTAACACACACTAAAAAATAAAATCACTTGAATTCTAAAAAAGAAAAGTATCTATAAGGGTAAACTTTTATAAAAAAAAACTTGCATACAGGTTTTGCACGAGGCAGGTAAGATTTCTTTTTCCTTGACAGTCATAGGCCTCTGCTGCCTTTTGTTTAGTTTCTCATGTATTTTTCCCAATTTTGCATTTATTTACTAGAGAAAAACTCCTATACCAGTGCTCTATAATGGTCAAAAGTATATTCATGTTCCTGTAAGAGAAATTTTAAGAGATGTCACCTTTATATTGAATGCCAGTGTAAAAAAATATTTTTACAGCAAAGCTTTTTAAGGCTTATTCATAATAGAGTTTTATTTGGTTACAGTAACTTTGCCTACTGTATAATAAATTATACTCTTCAAATTTTCTTTTTCTAACTTGATAGTGAAAGACAAGGAAGGAAGCTAGGCATGCTGCATTCTGTGGGGTCACAGAATTGGACGCAACTTAGTGACTGAATAACAATAACCTATAAGTTTGTATTGATGTCCTCTAGAGATGGCAGAGTGAGGGAGAGAGTGTTTTATTCTCTCTCCCTCACTAATGGCAGACATTGGTAATCAATAATCATATTCTTTCTCAGTCTCCACCTGGATATTGTTTTAATAGCTTAACATTGCACCTCAATAAGCCACCAACAGTTTGGCACCTGTTTGCCATCTCAAATCTATTTTCATTTTACTAATTCAATCATTATTATTTTGTGGAGTATTTAATTTAATGAAAGATTACCCTTATAGGTACTTTTCTTTTTTTAGAACTGAAGTGATTTTATTTTTAAATGTGTGTTATAAGGAATCAAATGAGACTATTTAGTAAGCCTTTGTCCTTCATGAATGGAATGTAGAAAAATAAAAGAATGGGAAGAAGAAATTCTTGGCAGTTGTGCCCATAATAAATAATCTTTGAACATTAAAAAAGGATAACAGTTATCTTTAAATATACATTATAAACAAAGTAGTTACTAGCTAAAGTAACATAAAGAGTGTGTTGATGAAATTGAAGAAAAAGCTTTTCATGGCTGAAATCTCTAGAAGGGGTTTAAAGGAATAACATTATCAGCATTTTAATGAATCGTTTCTCTTTTGCTGACAGCATTTCTCACTGATGTCAGATTGGTGATTTGGCACCAAGTGTGTGCTAGTAAATTTTTATTTTTTTAATATCCTCAGGACAGGCTCAGTATGAATGAAAATACAGTTAAGAAAAACCTTACAAGTCTTTGTAAATAGGGATTGCATGAATCTCATTAAAACTATTTCTCAAAGAGGACTGTTTTCACATAAAAAAACTTTGGTTCTTGTTTTTTGTACTTCAAAACAGTATATAAAAATAATAATTTTGTGTAAACTCCAAAAATACTGTTTAAAAGAACCTAGAGTTTCGTGAAGCCCACTCTTTTGAGATAGGCTTTTGTGATAAAACTTGATCAGTTCTTACTTTTTCAGGGAAATACGTTAGGACAGAAAACTTTTTCCTTTGAAAATAGTATGTGCTTATGTTTTAACAACAAAATTGTAGAAGTGTTGAAAGTAAATCAGGAAAGCGCCCATCTTTCCCTTCTGCTGCTGCTGCTAAGTCACTTCAGTCGTATCCGACTCTGTGCGACCCCATAGATGGCAGCCCATCGGGCTTCATCCAGGCAAGAACACTGGAGTCAGTTGCCATTTCCTTCTCCAGTGCATGAAAGTGAAAGTGAAGTCGCTCAGTCATGTCCAACTCTTCGCTACCCCATGGACTGCAGCCTACCAGGCTCCTCCGTCCATGGGATTCTCCAAGCAAGAGTACTGGAGTGGGCTGCCATTGCCTTCTCTGATCTTTCCCTGAAAACCCAGGATAACCACTATGACCATTTTGGTATGTGTCCTGTCAGTCCTTTTTGCTCCAGTTTAAGTGTACATAGGACTACCACATTTGAATAGTATTCCCTGGAGCTGGGCAATGGGATGTGTACATTCCTATTAATATAGTATAGGTTTATGTATTTAGATTCAAATCATAGTTACCAAACTCAGAATGAACTAAAAATGAAATGTTAATCCTCCATAATACCTCCCCTCCCCTCCTCTGCTCACATTAACATTGTAGGCTTTCTGAGAGAAAATTGTATTTTGTAGATTATTTTTTGCTTATTCATTTTCTCTCATAAGAAACCAATGGTGGAAGATATGGCAGGTAATAATGAGTTGTTGTTTATTAAACTTTATGATCACTGTCCTTGAAGTCATTTGTCCATGTTTTAGGTATTCTAATTGTCCTTAGCATTGTCTATATATCCAACCAAATTGAAATAGAAACTGAGAAAAGTCTAAAAGTATGTATAAAGCTACTAGAACAAAAGATAGAGAATATCTTTATGAACTGTTTTTGCATGTAGAAAGATTTCTCAGAGAAACTACAAGGTTCTAAACAAAAGAAAAATATGATATATTGGATTTTATAAAAATTTAAAGTTGTTGATTATCAAAGCACATTATTAAGGAAATGGAAAGGCAAGTTGTACACAGGGAGCAAATATCTGACAAAGGACTTATACCCAGAATCTATAAAAGACTCCTTTAGATCAGTAATAAAAAAGACAATTCAGTTGGGGGATAAAATGACCCAATAACCTAGACATTTCATGAAAGAAAGTATAAAAATGGCTAATAAGCAAATGAAGGACTAGAATTTTTTTTAAAAAAACCTGACATTTCTAAATGTTGATAAGACTGTGGAGCAACTGAAACTCTTAAAAATGTAGTAGGTCTGTGGAATAGAACAGCCACCCTGGAAAGCTGTTCAGTAGTTTCTCACAGAGATGAGTATAAACCTACTCCTATCTACTAAAATCCCAGATATCCATCAAAGAAGAATGGATCATGGTGGTATGTTCATACAACGGAATAATAATTGGAATAAAAAGAATGAACTAGTGATACATGTTAAAACATAGATAAATTTTAAAAAAAGTGAAGGAAGTCAGTTAAAAAAGAATGCATACTTCATGATTACATTTATATGAAATTAAAGAACAAGGGCCAAACTGATATATGGTAATAGTAGTAGCTACCTGAGAGGTTGGTGAAGCTTCACTGCAAATGGGCATGAGGGAATTTTCTGGGATGGAAGAAGTGTCCTATATTTTGATTTGAGTGGTTTTTGCAGAATTCATAGAATTGTATACCTGAGGTCTATATATTTCACTATATGTAAATTTTACATTATTTAATCCAAAACTACAAATTGAGAAAGGTCCAGGAATGTAGAAGATAAAGAGGGTAAAAGAGACAGGACTGAAAGGGTCTGTAACATACCAGTTTTTCCTATAATATTATTTATAGTTCATTAGAAGTCTTCATAGCAGAATCATTGCTTCCAGGGTTGATTGAAGTAGTGGGTTAAAAAAAAAGGATTAGGAAAAGTGGAAGGAAAGTTGTGACCAACCTAGACAGCATATTAAAACAAACTGTAGAAAATCCTGAGAGAGATGGAAATATCTTCAGAAGGATTTTGTGTAAATTGTTTTCTAGCTGCTGGTGTTGCCGTTAAAAAAGATGAAGTTGCCAAAGCCTTTGACTGTGTGGATCACAATAAACTGTAGAAAATTCTGAAAGAAATGGGAATACCAGACCATCTGACCTGCCTCTTGAGAAAACTTGTATGCACGTCAGGAGGCAACAGTTAGAACTGGACATGGAGCAGCAGACTGGTTCCAAATAGGAAAAGTAATATGTCAAGGCTGTATATTGTCACCCTGCTTATTTAACTTATATGCAGAGTACATCATGCGAAATGCTGGGCTGGACGAAGCACAAGCTGGAATAAAGATTGCTGGGAAAAGTATCAGTAACCTCAGATATACAGATAAAACCACCTTTATGGCAGAAAGTGAAGAAGAACTAAAGAGCCTCTTGATAAAAGTGAAAGAAGAGAATGAAAAAGTTGGCTTAAAGCTCAACATTCAGAAACTAAGATCATGCATCCAGTCCCATCACTTCATGGCAAATAAATGGGGAAACAGTGGAAACAGTGACTGACTTTATTTTTCTGGGCTCCAAAATCACTGCAGATCGTGATTGCAGCCATGAAATTAAAAGACACTTGCTCCTTGGAAGAAAAGCTATGACCAACCTAGATAGTATATTAAATAGCAGAGACATTACTTTGCCAGCAAAGGTCCATCTAGTCAAGGCTATGGTTTTTCCAGTAGTCATGTATGGATGAGAGAGTTTTACTGTAAAGAAAGCTGAGCACTGAAGAATTGATACTTTTGAACTGTGGTGTTGAAGAAGACTCTTGAGAGTCCCTTAGACAGCAAGGGGATCCAGCCAGTCCGTCCTAAAGGAAATCAGTCCTGGATGTTCATTGGAAGGACTGATATTATAGCTGAAACTCCAATACTTTGGCCTGCTGATGCGAAGAACTGACTCATTGGAAAAGACCCTGATGCTGGGAAAAATTGAAGGTGGGAGGAGAAGGGGATGACAAAGGATGAGATGGTTGGATGGCATCACCAATTCAATGGACATGAGTTTGGGTAAACTCTGGGAGTTGTTCCCTTCCAGGGACAGGGAAGCCTGGGGTGCTGCAGTCCATGGGGTCACAAAGAGTTGGACACAACTGAGCGACTGAACTCAGTATAAATGATATATTATATCTGGTTTTTCCTACACATTTTTCCCTCCTTCCCTCACTTTCACCTCCTCTCTCTCTTATTTAGTCTCTGCATTCTTAACTTTGATTCTTCCCTAAACTTGCCCCTAAGTTTTAATCTCTGGAAATGTTTGAGCATATTTGGCGTTATATCAATTTCATCTTCTTCAGGAACCTTCTAATCTTCCCTAAACTGGCTTAGTTGTTCTCTGAGCTTGCTGTATGACTGTCTACTTGAGATGTTCCTTCAGTATTCATTCAGGGGTTCTCTGTTTTCTTGTCATGAGTTGAATTCTTCAGTTTCTGGAACTTGTCATCTTTTTTCATAGGTTTCCCACCCTTGTCTTTGTGGAACACAGTTTCTCGTAATTTTCTCATTATTTCCTGAACGAAAGAATATGTGGAAATCAAAATTATTTGAGACTTTGCTTATTTAAAAATGCCTTTATTATAGATTCACATTTTTTGTAATGTATCTTGCTGTGGAATTCTAGACTAGGAATAATTTATCTTCAGAAGGTTTTTGTGTAAATTGTTTTCTAGCTGCTGGTGTTGCCATTAAAAAAGATGAAGTTGCCAAAGCCTTTGACTGTGTGAATCACAATAAACTGTAGAAAATTCTGAAAGAGCTGGGAATACCAGACCATCTGACCTGTCTCTTGAGAAACCTGTATGCAGGTCAGGAAGCAACAGTTAGAACTGGACATGGAACAGCAGACTGGTTCCAAATAGGAAAAGGAGTACGTCAAGGCTGTATATTGTCACCCTGCTTATTTAACTTATATCCAGAGTACATCATGAGAAACGCTGGGCTGGAAGAAGCACAAGCTGGAATCAAGATTGCCGGGAGAAATATTAATAACCTCAGATATGCAGACGACACCACCTTTATGGCAGGAAGTGAAGAAGAACTAAAGGGCCTCTTCATGAAAGTGGAAGAGGAGAGTGAAAAAGTTGGCTTAAAGCTCAACATTCAGAAAACTAAGATCATGGCATCTGGTCCCATCACTTCATAGGAAATAGATGGGGAAACAGTGAAAAAAGTGTCAGATTTTATTTTTGGGGCCTCCAAAATCACTGCAGAGGGTGACTGCAGCCATGAAATCAAAAGACGCTTACACCTTGGAAGGAAAATTACGGCCAACCTGGATAGCATATTGAAAAGCAGAGACATTACATTTTGCCAACAAAGGTTTGTCTCGTCAAGGCTGTGGTTTTTCCAGTAGTCATATATGGATGTGAGAGATGGACAGTGAAAACAGCTATGCGCCGAAGAATTGATGCTTTTGAACTATGGTGTTGGAGAAGACTCTTGAGAGTCCCTTGGACTGCAACAAGATCCAATAAGTCCATCCTAAAGAGATCAGTCCTGGGTGTTCATTGGAAGGTCTGATGTTGAAGCTAAAATTCCAATATTTTGGCCACCTCATGCGAAGAGTTGACTCATTAGAAAAGACCCTGATGCTGAGAAGGATTGAGGGCAGGAGGAGAAGGGGATGACAGAGGATGAGATGGCTGGGTGGCATCACCGACTCGATGGTCATTGTTTTGGGTGGACTCCGGGAGTTGGTGATGGACAGGGAGGCCTGGCGTGCTGCGGTTCATGGGGTAGCAAAGAGTTGGACATGCCTGAGCAAGTGAACTGATACTGATACTGATTCAGGTTTTTTTAATGAAACCTGATTCAGGCAGTTTCTAGGATCTTAGGTTTATCTCTTCAATATTCCAAAACTTTGCTAAAATATGTATGCCTTTATTTGGGTCTGTTTTAATTTTTCTTAAATACTGATTATACCCTTTCAGTTTGGAAATTCATGATCTTCAGTTTTGGGTCTTTTTCTTGAATTATATCATGGATTTCTTCTGTATTTTCCAGACTTTTCTCTGGGATACCTATTCATATGTTGCATCTCCTAGATTTTATGTCTTTTAAAATCATCTCTTCTGTTTCGATTTGTTCTTCTATTTATTTCCTCAGCCTTACACATTTCTAATCCTTCTGTTACTTACGTCACAGAATTTGAAAAGTTTATATGCATAAGGTATCTAAAGCAGTGCCTGGCATTTAAAGTATTGGCTGTAATTGTTGTTTAGTTTCTTAGCTAATTGTTGAGGACGAGGTCCTTGGTGTTGATTTTTGACTTCCTAGCTGAATGACCTCGGGGAAGTCTTATAATTTCTTTTACCTACTTCCCGCATCTGTAAAATGTGAATAAGCTCTACCTCTCACATGTTTGTGAGCATCAAATAAGAATATGTATGTGAAAATGTTTAATACACTGTGTAAGACTAGTATCAAATGTTTTCAGTTTGAAGGAAATGTTGACTGAATTACCAGGATTATTTTTAAGATTACTTGATTGCATCTTACTTACTCAGAAGAATATATAAGCTAGGTAACTTGAGGTAAATGCTAATCATGCTTTCTAAATAAGTTATTTCTTAACACTCAGCTTCGTTATGTTAGGCTAAAGAGAGGTTATGAAAATATTCATTTTATGAAAAGCTATGGCTTTACTTCAGATTGTATAAATCTGTGTAATGTAATAATTATATAAGAAGGAGCTGCTTAGTAGCTTAAACTCATGGAAGGAATATTTATTGGAGTTTATTAATTTTTCTTAAATTACATTTGAGATTAGGAAAAACAGAATCTGTCTTTTGGTTTTTCTCAGTAGTATTAACTGTAATTTCAAATGTTAGCTCATTTTTGTTAATGGTGGCTTTTTGTTTGTTTGTTTTGTTTTAAGGTTTTTGGATTCAAAGCATAAAAACCATTACAAGATATACAATCTGTAAGTATGTTTTCTTGTTTGTATGCTTGCAAATATCTTCTAAATTAACTATTGAGTGAAAGTTATTTCCTTGTTAGAGTGAAGTAGAGTTAAAGATAAAATTTAACAGAGTTGTATTCCTAAAATAATTAGTTCAAGAAGTCTCATTCAGAGCATTGTTAGGTCATTTAGAAAGTGTAGTGATGAGGTAAAACAATGTCAGCACAGATTCATGTTGCTTGATCTCCTTTAAATGACTTGGCATCTAGCCCATCTTTGCGCCTGTAACCATGTGGTAACTGGAAGTGTAATTCACACAGAGCTTCTAATAAAGCATCAATGCCATCTTCTATGGAGGGAAGCTTCTAATATAATTTTATTCTGTGTCTCTAGTTCAATTGATTGAAAAGTTATTAGTATATTCTCTACCTGTATATAAGATAAATAAGTTACCTAAAATTGTTAAAATGGGTGGCTCTTGTTTGAGGCAGAGGTTGTAAGGATTGCCTCTTGATTCAGCTAGCTGACCTTATCTTTAACTTTTCCTTTTTTCTTTTGGCTTTGTTGAGTAGTGATGTGGAAAAGAGAGAAAAGAAGGAAAGAAAAATGTGAGGAAAATATTAATATCTTACCATTTTTGCTCTTGACCATTTTTTCTTCCCCTAATATTGACCATTTTCTATTTCTAAAAAATGATATATAAAATGTGTTATGTCTGTACATGTGTGATATGTATAAATTGTGTGTTGGAAAAAGTTTTAATCCCCAGTTATATATACTATCCACTCTTTTAATTTCTGTAGAGTTTATCAGATGTAAGAAGAAGACTCTTTTCTAGAGTGGGCTTTCAAATATTCACCAGAAAAATTAAAGCACCTCTGTGCCTTATGGGCTTATGGGATGTTGCTTTTTAGTTTGATTTAGTGATCTTTGTGTTCTGATAAGACTTCAGAAGATCTGAGAGTGACATAGGCACAAGTGTTGTTTCTCTTAGTTGCGAAATGATTTCCTCAGATCCACAGAGAAGCAGACATTTACTGAGTGCTTGATACATGTTGGACATTCTAAAACATTTTTCCAGCCCTCAAGTAATTAGTCTACTGTAAAAAGGAGACAAGTTACTATAGAAGAGGTAACTCTTGCATAGAAGCCAGCCATATGGACAACAGTCAAAATAGTGATTGCCTGTTATAGGGAAGATTTTCTAAAGAACTGAATGCTTAAGCTGAGGTGAAAAGAAGCATGAAGGTTGACCTACAGGCTTAGGAGGAGGGAAAATGGTGTTGCAGGCCTAGAGAATGGCATGTAAGAAGCTTGCTGGTGTAGTGCCGTCTAGGAATATGGCAGTGATTATGCCAGGCTTGGCCCATTATGGTCAGATTATGGTGTGTGGAGGGTGCAGGGGTATTAAGGTAATAAAAGGAAAGGAAGGAACAGGTGCTGTAGATACTTAGTTTGGGGGGGGTCCCAGTTTACAAATGGGCTGTGCATATATATCTTTCTCTTTTCTGGATTAACCTTTTCTGCAACAGCTTTTGTTGCAGATGCCAGAAGTTTATGTGGAGAAAAGTAAAAGTCACAGAGTTTTATAGTTTTTGGACAAATGAACTCAGAATTTTAAGTTAAAAAGAAAAAGAGGTCATGAACTGTCAAAAGCTGGAGTCCACTAAATGAGTCATTTTGGATTTAGACTCTCAGGATTTAGCATGTAGAGCCCCAGAAGGAAGGCTTTAACATTATATCCAAAGAAAAGAAAGGAAATACTTTTCATTCCTGTATACAGTGGCTTCCTGCTTCCAGAATTTAGGACTTAGGTTTGTACTGTCAGTCTTGTGGGTCACTTGTTTTATTTGGTTAAAGTTGGCATTGGGATCTAGCCTGGAAACTTGATTGCCTGCTTGTATATCCAAACATTGGACTCCCAAGTTAATGAATTGTCTCATTATTAGTTGAGAGTTGCTTTTGGTGCACATATTTTAACATGCTTATTCCCCCATCCATTTAATGGAATCATAGAACTGGAAAGTACCTGAAAGAGATCATTTAGTCCAACCTTCTCATTTTACAGATGGGGAATCTGAGGCCTAGAGAAGTTAAGTGAGTTGAACAAGGTCACACAGGTACCATATGTTAGCAGACCATCCACTGTTGATACCAATATTCCCTTTCTGGTTTTTTTGTTTGTTTGTTTGTTTCAACCTCCCCAAATTTAACTTACTTCAGAATTTTTTAGAACTACCAAGTTGTAGCATGTTTTGATTTCAGACATCATTTTTCAGTCTTCTTTACCTATCCCTGTTTATATTTCTGTCTCTGGGTAAGTGAGTCTGATAAGTAGCAGATGTTTCTATTTTGTTTCTTTTATTTTTAGGATATTAATAATGTGATACATGTCTTTGAAACCATATGTAAGTGGAAAGATCTTAAAATTCTTGGCTTAACATACCTATATTCAATAGTATATTAAATTTTTATGACAACTATGACATATGGATGAAGATGAGTTCTTAACATGGACTTTCTAATAATTGACTATCTGTTTGTATCTCTATATTACTAGGCATTCAGTAAGGTTATTTTAAGAAAGAACCGAATCATGAACCAAATGCAGATATACTTGGTGAATTAGTACATTTGTTTTGTGCAAGTATGTGTATTTCATCTTTGTATGTTCCTCTATAATCTATCTTCTGAGGAGGGTAAGAGGAGGAGGGAAAAGATAGGGTATAGAGATATAATATAGTTCTTACCTTTGAGGAAGTTAAATGTTCCTTAGATACTAATTTTTAAAAGGTTGACTATTTTATCATATAGTTTGTTTAACATACAACTCTCTTCTTGTGGTAAGCCTTTAGCTGTTATTAATTTTTATCTACTAAGTTTTCTTTTGTAAGATAAGGATAGCTCCATTGAAGAAAGTAGAGAAGAGACATACATGCCTAGCTGAATCGATGGCAAGCCTCACTTCTCTGGAAGCTTTTCCCATTAATCTTATCCCTTTCTTTATTTTCTTCTGCTTCATTAAAAACTCTTTCAGTGTATCTTCATTTTTCTTATCTCGTAAAAGCCAAAGGAGATGATGATTTTAAAAAGCTGTCTTTTGAGTTCTATTTATAAGGAAGCATAAATGGTTAAATCTTCCTAACACTTGTCTTGGTCAGATCCCATTTCCCATTCGTGTATATTCAATTTTGGTTTGTTTTGAAAAACTTGTCCTATCACTAATATACCACAAAAAAATTTATAAGGAATAGTATATGTGTGTATCTGTGCAGTTATCAGAGAAGATTTTAATAGAGGGTCTTCTTTTTTACCCTACTAACCTCTCCCCCGGAGAAGGCGATGGCACCCCACTCCAGTAGTCTTGCCTAGATAATCCCATGGACGGAGAAGCCTGGTAGGCTGCAGTCCATGGGGTCGCTAGGAGTCAGACATGACTGAAGCAACTTAGCAGCAGCAGCAGCACCAACCTCTCCCCAGATCACTTTTATCCCTACCAGACCCAGTATATATTTTCACATACTCCCTATCCATACTTGTAGAGATTTTTGCAATTTTTTGGTCATGTTTTCTTTATCACTGTTTGTTGGTTCTGTTATGCCAAAAAATGCTCTTGTAGGAATGCTGACTTTGACTAAAATTTGTTGTTGTTTTCTAAGCTGTTTTGTATTCTTTATTTTATGTGGAAGTGTGAAACAGTACTGAAAAAAGTTCAGCTGGGCTCTTCCATTTATATATTGTGGTTTGGGGCAAGTTTTGTAATACTCTTCTAAATGTTAGCATTCTCATATATAAAATGGAGATAATAGTAACTATTATATGATTGTGAGGATGAATTTGAAAACATGTCTAATAGACATTTATTAGCTCATTGTTTTCACTTTCCCTCTGTTTTTTCCTGTTAACAATATTACTTGAGAATCAAAGTATGAAGGTAGTCATAGTGTTTGAGCTGCTGAAAAAGTATGGGAATTTTATAGATAACTGAAGCTGTATGACATTCAAACTTGTTTATTTTTGTTTTGCTGTCATGAGACCAGTTTCTTAGAATTGTTTCCTGGCACAAGCCCTCCCCTTGTCTCCTAAGCCCTATCTTTACATGATTCCTTATATAAATATGCCATTACGGACTCTTTGGCTTCGCTGGTAGCTCATATGGTAAAGGATCTGCCCACAGTGTAGGAGACCTGGGTTTGATCCCTGGGTCAGGAAGATCCCTTGGGGAAGGAAATGGCAACCCACTCTAGTATTCTTGCCTGGAGGATCCCATGGATGGAAGAGCCTGGCAGGCTGCAGTCCTTGGGGTCACAAAGTCAGACACAACTGAGCAACTACTGCTAACTTTATTTTTCATGGATTCTTCACTATTGACCATACTCTTCTTTAATCTGTACCAAAGACAGTGTAAAATAGTACTATTTTCATGGTTAGTTCTCTTCTTTATGTCATTTTTTAAAAATATAAGTGAATATGAAATTATTTAGCAAGGATGTGTGTATATGCATGTCATTATTAAATAAAGTTTCTTTCTAGCAGACTCAATGTACTAAATTATAATATCCTAAAATGGGAAAACTTGGTTTTCAGTGGTAGTATAAAAGCTGATTTGTTTCAGATCTCAGCAGTTAAAAATTAGTGGATTGCCATTTGCTTAGAGTTATTTCAACTTTCATGTGGATTTTTTTTTTTTGGCCACAACCACAAGGCTTGTGGGATATTAGTTTCCTGATGAGGGATTGAATCTGAGCCCTCAGCAGTGAGAGTGCCACCCTAACCACTTGACTGCCAGGGGTTTCCCTATCTTCATGTGGATTTCAGTTTAAAAACTTTAAAATAAAAGAACTTTATAGGTATTCTCAGGAT
Organism: Antilocapra americana; assembly: GCA_007570785.1. NCBI lineage: Eukaryota > Metazoa > Chordata > Mammalia > Artiodactyla > Antilocapridae > Antilocapra > Antilocapra americana. The sequence continues at coordinate 16,822,189 of ML664183.1, read as the reverse complement.
TTTTAAATGTAAAACACAGGTCCATAACTGCTTATTTGAAGCTCTTTGAACTAGTTTTGTTTCAGCATTCAGAATTTTTCAGTTTTTTTAGAAAATTAACATGGAAACATATATTTTGTATTACATAACACCCCAGCAGGATTTGGAACACTACCTAGAATAGATTGTTTCACTCTTTGTTCTAAATGTATTTCTATTAATTAAAGACTACACATTTTTACAAATACGGTCTAGTACTCCTGCAATTGAGTTTACCATACAGTTAAGAGAAAATTTCAGATGTTTCAAAATTTGGGGATTTTGCAGTGGTGGATTAAGAGGCTTTATTTGTTTCAAAGTGCTAAATTTTTAAAAATACCTGGTTTGGGTAGTAGCTGGAGTTAGCAGGATGCTGTTGACCACAACTCTAATGTATGGAATCCCTTTCTGAGCCTATTCATGTTTATAAATGTAGCCTGTTAATCAGGAGTCTGCCAGTGTAAAAAGACAAATTTTAGCATCCTGTAAATATGCTAAGTCAATGTTTTTCTGTATTGATTTTACTTACTACTCTTTCATTACTCTCAGACTTTAATTAAAACTTACATCCTGAGAGATCATTGAAAAAGATGACCTTTGGCTTATCTACAGAGGGGAAGATCAGGTTTAAAATAACTGAGTAAATGTTGTGTTTGAGTAAATTAGCATCATTTACTTTCATTCTTTGCTTTAAATTTGCCCTTACTTTTTTTTAAAAAAAATATTGTAACATACATTTTTTACAATAATAGTTTGAGAAAACTATGTATGCTCAATTATAAGGCAAAGATAAAATTGAAACTAGTTAGTTATTGTGGAATAAAAAACAAGTCCTTTAGCATGTATAATTTTCATAAAGGAATTGGTGAAGGTATAGATGCAGGTGAATTTGCACTGTTTTATTTTAGTGACATTGCAAGTTGTATAACCAAACGTATAAGCTCTGATTGTGTACACTTAGCATTTTAAGCCTAGATTTCCTTAATTTTAAAATGTGGATTAAAGAATGGTACCTACTTTATAGGATTCTTAGGATTAAAAGAAGTAGTTAATATAAGATATTTAACATAATGCCTGGTATATTATAAAGGTTTAGAAAATGTCTGTTACTGTTACACTTTTTTTCCTCAAGTGCACAAGATAATTTTATATCAAATTTAAATTTCTCTTTTAGATGTGCTGAAAGACATTATGATACCGCCAAATTTAATTGCAGAGGTAAGTATAGGTACACTTATCATGTTAGATAACTTGAAGCCAGCAGTCTAAATTTTACTCTCATATCAATAATGAATAATCTCGAGTATTAAGTGATATATTTATCTTAAAGATGGTCTTAGAAAATTTGAAATTAATTTTACTGTTGTGTTTTTGGAAACAAATATCATGTAAATGAGGAAGACTAAATTGAAGTAACTGAAAACTGGGAGAAATTTATAGGAGAAGACTCTTGCGAGTCCCTTGGACTGCAAGGAGATCCAACTAGTCCATCCTAAAGGAGATCAGTCCTGAGTGTTCATTGGAAGGAGTGACATTGAAGCTGAAACTCCAATACTTTGGCCACCTCATGCGAAGAGTTGACTCATTGGAAAAGACCCTGATGCTGGGAAGGATTAGGGGCAGGAGGAGAACGAGACGACAGAGGATGAGATGGTTGGGTGCCATCACCGACTCGATGAACATGGTTTGGGTGGACTCTGGGAGTTGGTCATGGACAGAGAGGCCTGGCGTGCTGCAGTTCATGGGGTCACAAAGAATCTGACACGACTAAGCTACTGAACTGAACTGACTGAGCATATTTTACCTCAGAATCCACAAAAACTTTCATTTGTGTTTGTGGAACTCTCTGAACCACGAGAGACCTGGAAAGTTGAGAAGCTTGGCAAGATGCTGCCGTGATAGTCACAAAGAGAAAGTTGATGCCATGAGCTACAGATTAATATATTTGCCATTGTTCCTTCCTAAATATTTTGGACAGACTTTCAAACAGTTTAAGAATTTAGAAGTGCTAATAACTGAGAGCTAGGGTAGATTTATTACTAAGAATGTTTCATTTTTAGTGGATTTTTGCTGTTTACTGGTCAAAGAGTGTCTTAATCAAGCTTTATCCACCTTTGAATAGACATTGAACAGCTTTTCCTGGATATTTTGGTATGCCACTGGGGAAATGAAGATGAAATGATGTTTCAGCTAGGCAGATGACTAAATCAAAACTGTCCTGATGACTCCCTGTAGTAGTAGTCATTGTCTGAAGAGCTGTTCTGTCACACCAAAGGCTTAATTGAGTATATTGTGTCACTTTATGAATTATTTGGTTGAAGATATAAAAGACATACTTTTCACATATTTAAATCACACAGAAGATAATTAGTTGAATGTTAGTCAGGATTTTTATAGAGTGGAACCTAGGCAGAGACCAATAAGATAAAATTTAAGTGATATATTTAAAGTCTTATTATAGAAAAAAATGTTTTCAAACCTCAACCCCAGCAATGGGGAACAGAGAAGTTTTGAGTTCTTATAACTTAGGTGGAAAGTCCTAAAACTTTGCTTGATAAGCTTTGCTGCAGTGGTATACATTATAGAAAATTTTTAGTATCTTTTGTAAATGTCTTTAGAGTTGTGTGTACACAACAGTTACATTTTCGAGACCATCTTTAAAATAACATGCTTGGCCTTTCTGTTATATAAAGCATAAAATGTAGTCTTTTGCATTGTTGATTTATTAGTGATCTGTACTTTCTTTGGAATACATATTTTGTGATAATGCAATATTATAGATATTACAGTTCCTTGTGCTAGAAAATGTATTGAGAGCCCTGATAAGAGGCTCATCTGATGTTTTTCATTTTGAGTTTACCTCTTCCTCTGTTATGTTATGACCTCTGATATGTTGCTACTCCATTGCCTCCATTGTAAAGTGAGGGAAATAATACTTGGCTTACCTGTCTAATGGATAAATTTGAGTTAATGAGAGATTATTTTCTGTTCAAAAATGAGAAAATTATCAGAAAATAAATTCTTTTTCTCTATAGTTTAGATATTTTTAAACTATTTTGTATGCAACATTTCTAAAGTTAACCTACTTGTAATAAGCAATTCAAGTGAGATTATTTTCTTATTCTGAGGTTATCTTTTTATCACAGTTGCACAGTATCCCTTTGAAGACCATAATCCACCACAGTTAGAACTTATCAAACCCTTTTGTGAAGATCTTGACCAATGGCTAAGTGAAGATGACAATCATGTTGCAGCGATTCACTGTAAAGCTGGAAAGGGACGAACTGGTGTAATGATTTGTGCATATTTGTTACATCGGGGCAAATTTTTAAAGGCACAAGAGGCCCTAGATTTCTATGGGGAAGTAAGGACCAGAGACAAAAAGGTAAGTTATGTTTGATTTTTATTTTTTTTCCTGTCTTCTTAGATCTGAGAATTTATTGGAAAATAAATTTTTACAAAGATAGTTGGTAACCCTTATTTTCCTTCCACTAAACATTTAAGTCAGTATGCTACCTTAACTTTCATATGAGCAAATGGCAGATTCCTTCAGTTTTTCTGTTCATGCCTGCATTTTCATATCATGCTAGCTGATCTTACCTATTAACAGGATTGCATATTGTGGTCTCATGAAATCTTTACAAAGCATTTTAAAAAGTAGCAAATTGATCAAAAGTAAGATTTATATTCCTAAAGCTTGCTTGAAAATAAAGTGTCCTTGGGTAATAACTTGGATGCCATTAAAGTACTACTTTCATAATACATAAAGGTTTTTTTTTTATTTGAATATTGGTAAGTGAGATCTTAAGATTAGTCAGAGGTTCTTCTCTTATTCAAAAAACTAAAGGCTGCTAAAAATCATTGACAAATTTGTGTAATACATGTGAAAGCAAAAAGTGAACTCTTAGAATATTTACAGTGATTTTCAAGGAATTTATTTCTTTGGATGGTAAGTATGACAAAACATGTTTACATGTCTTGCAAAGGGAGAATATACAAATTTCTTGTATATTTCTGTACACAAGAAAGGAAAAAAACCAAACTACTTCGGATAGATAGGAAAAAGAGAGCTCCATTGAGGAAGACATCTGAACGTTATGTGAAAATTTATTATAGTTTTAATAACTTTTACAATGAAGAGGGCTTTCTTCAAGTTTAAACTAATTTCTTTTTAATTTAACTTCAAAACAGAAACATAGGTGATCATAACTATCATTTTCAGCTGGCTAATTGCATTGATTTTTGTTCCTTTACTTCTTCCTCACTTGTTTTATTTGTTGGTACTTTTTTGACTTATAACTAAAGATACCAAAGCATAGTTTATTGATGATAGTTTACAAAATTGAATCTTACTGTTGCTGTATGATTTGGTGAATATTGATTATAATAACTTGCTGTACATTTCTGTATACTGCACGTACTGTGGAATGATAGCACTAAAATGAATTCCAAAGCAGAGGACTTGAGATGTTTATTTTGGTTCATTCTTTCTTCATGTAGAGGGAAATAGCTGCTTTTACTGATTAAAAATATAGAAGGTAAATATTTATGCACTTAAGTGAATAAATGTAGGACAGCATAAGGAAAAGAGACTGAATGAGAAGAAAAGGTAGAGAGATGGATCAAATTAAAGTACAGTCACCGAAGCAGTGGTAGAAATTTAAAACAGGGTTGATGAGCACCACACAGTTCGGTCATTGAAAAGAAAGAAAGTAAAAAGAATTTAAAATAAAAATAGAAAACTTGTGTAATGTGAAGCGAGAACTAGCTTTCAGTTCAGTTCACTTCAGTCACTCAGTCATGTCTGGCTCTGCCACCCCGTGGACCGCAGCACACCAGGCTTCCCTGTCCATCACCAACTCCCAGAGTTTACCCAAACTCATGTCCATTGAGTTGGTGATGCCATCCAACCATCTCATCCTCTGTCGTCCCCTTCTCTTCCTGCCCTCAATCTTTCCCAGCATCAGGGTCTTTTTAAATGAGTCAGTTCTTCACATCAGGTGCCAAAGTATTGGAGTTTACCTTCAACATCATTCCTTCCAGTGAACACCCAAAACTGATCTCCTTTAGGATGGACTGGTTGGATCTCCTTGCAGTCCAAAGGACTCTCTCAAGAATCTTCTCCAACACCACAGTTCAAAAGCATCTGTTCTTCAGCACCCAGCTTTCTTTATAGTCCAACTCTCACATCCATACATGACTATTGGAAAAACCATAGCCTTGACTAGATGGACCTTTGTTGGCAAAGTAATATGTCTGCTTTTTAATATGCTGTCTAGGTTGGTCATAGCTTTTCTTCCAAGGAGCAAGTGTCTTTTAATTTCATGGCTGCAGTCACCATCTCCAGTGATTTTGAAGCCCAGAAAAACAAAGTCAGCCACTGTTTCCCCATCTGTTTGGGACCAGATGCCATGATCTTAGTTTTCTGAATGTTAAGCTTTAAGCCAACTTTTTCACTCTCTTCCACTTTCATCAAGAAGCTCTTTAGTTCCTCTTCACTTTCTGCCGTAAGGGCGGTGTCATCTGCATATCTGAGGTTATTGGTATTTCTCCGGCAATCTTGATTCTAGCTTGTGTTTCATAGAACTAGCTTCAAGTTAGGGACTTTTATTAAACTACTTATGTTATATACTTTTTAAAAAATATGAAAAAAAGCTATAAATATTCCCCGAATTCTGCTTCACTTTTTATGCCAGAATCAGTGGCTGCTGCTTGAGAGTAATGAATAAATCCAAGTGGTACATACAGATTTACCAAAATTAAACTTGATTTTGCTCAGTAGTAAATTTTCATGAAAGAGTCCTATTATTTAGCATTTAAATAACACATTGAAACTATGCCATTGTCTTTTACTTGGCTATTTTTATGCTATCCATTTAGCTTTGACTTTGTTCTTGGTGAAATCAAATGCTCAGAACCCTATCTCATGTAAGAATGAAAGAGCAAACTGGAATCTGTCTTTTTTTTTTTTACCAGATGAAAGTAGGCTTGTGTTAGCAAATAAGAATTCTCTAAGACTCTTCAGATGAGTTCATGTTGCGTCATTTTCTTTGCCTTCTAGTTATTGAGATAATTTTTGGCAAGATCCTGCATGTGTTAGGAAGGAAAGCATTATGACTCCACAGTTTTGTTTCAATATTGAAGAGTTAAACTGTGTTAATGAATTCATATATTATGCAGGTAAAAGTGTAGCTATAGTATTTGTCTTCCTAAAGCCAGTGAACCAGTTCAGTTCAGTCGCTCAGTCGTGTCCAACTCTTTGCAACCCCATGAACCACAGCACGCCAGGCCTCCCTGTCCATCACCAACTCCCGGAGTCCACCCAAACCCATGTCCATTGAGTCATTGATGCCATCCAGCCATCTCATCTTCTGTTGTCCCCTTCTCCTCCTGCCCTCAGTCTTTCCCAGCATCAGGCTCTTTTCAAATGAGTCAGCTCTTCACATCAGGTGGCTAAAGTATTGGAGTTTCAGCTTCAGCATCAGTCCTGATTGACTGGTTGGATCTCCTTGCAGTCCAAGGGGCCCTCAAGGGTCTTTTCCAGCACCACAGTTCAAAAGCATCTGTTCTTCTGCGCTTAGCCTTCTTTATAGTCCAACTCTTATATCCATACCTGACCACTGGAAAAACCGTGGCCTTGACTGGACAGATCTTTGTTGACAAAGTAATGTCTCTGCTTTTCAATATGATATCTAGATTGGTCATAACTGGTCATAACTTCCCTTCCAAGGAGTAAGCTTCTTTTAATTTCATGGCTGCAGTCACCATCTGCAGTGATTTTGGAGCCCAGAAAAATAAAGTCAGCCACTGTTTCCGCTGTTTCCCCGTCTATTTCCCGTGAAGTGATGGGACCAGATGCCGTGATCTTAGTTTTCTGAACGTTGAGCTTTAAGCCAACTTTTTCACTCTCCTCTTCCACTTTCATCAAGAAGCTCTTTAGTTCCTCTTCACTTTCGGCCATAAGGGTGGTGTCAATCTGCTTATCTGAGGTTATTGATATTTCTCCCCGGCAATCTTGATTCCAGCTTGTGCTTCCTCAGCCCAGCATTTCTCATGATATACTCTGCATATAAGTTAAATAAGCAGGGTGACAATATACACCCTTGTCATACTCCTTGTCCTATTTGGAACCAGTCTGTTGTTACATGTCCTGAAAAGGGAACTTACTGTGTAGTAAAGAATTGCATAGATGCTACCACTTTTTGACAAAAACCTCTTAAGAATCCCTTATTTAAAGTCCTGACTTTTGTGAATTTGGCAACTCTCTCAACAGTAGCTTTTTTTGTGACAAATCTTTCACGGTCTATGATTCAAAACTTGGCTCTTGGGAAGCAGTAGGATACTTTCACAACAGTAGATAAGCTTTCTCCTGAGATTAATGGTAGAGTCTTATACACCAGTGCATTCTGGTGAACACAGGATGGAGTCACAGTGACAGGTAGAGCTGCTGATTTTACCAGAGCCGTTAAACCGTATGTTTTGCTAGGCACAAAGGTGTACTCTCTGTCTACAGAATAATGAGATTGCTTCAGAAGCCTTTTTCTAGGCCAAGAAACTTCACCATTTTGAAAACTTTTGAAGTGTCCTCTGAAGTTTCCAAAAAGGACTCCAAATCAGGAGTTGTTGTTTGTGTCACCATGCATGGATTTGATGAAAACTAGTAGCTGTCTAAGCTGAGACATCATATGCTGGAGAGAAGTGGCACCTCCAGTCGTTTCATGGCCTGCTTCATAGTTTTCAGGTTTTTTGGGAATGGAAAAAATTGTTTGATGGAGGTACTACAACAGTCTTACTTTTTCTGTTACCAAGTACAAGTATGACCTCATCTAATGGTTTAAAATAATAATATGTATAATAATATATCTTTAACTTTTAAAAATATGTCTTTCTCTTATCATAAGAAAACTTAGTGGAGCATATTAAAGCTGATGTTATATAACTGTGTAATTTTCCCAGAGAAATAATATAATATTACAATATATATAATATATTGATTTATATTATATATTTATATAATATAATAAATATATATTATATATATTAATAATAAAATAATATTATAATAAATATAATTGATTATCCAAAGTAGTTTTAGTCTTGAAACATCTACTAAGAGATTTATCCTATTACCACTATTTCAGGTTGAGTTCATGAATTTACATCTTTGAAATTGTGAACCACAATTATAGAAGATACATGCATTTTATCAATTGTGGAGTTTGTGTAGGATTAATTTTATTAGAACTGTCTTTATTGTTCTTTTGCTTGTATCCTTAACCGTCTGAGCTGTCAGGGAAGCCCAATTTTAACTACAGAGAAATGCTAAGATACTGAAGAAAGTTATGTCCTTGTGACATTTTAATAGGAGCAAAATATTTCTTCTTCCCCCTTCCCTTCTCTCTCCCCTACCGTCTCTTCCATGCTGCACCTCCCCACTCCTCCCTCTTCATTTGAAGAAAGAGGAGCTAGTTGTCCTGTTTTTGTTTTAAGATTTATAGAATTTGCAGAGGCTCTCCTCAGATTAATCTAGCGCAGCCTTGCCATTTTCTCGGTATACTTGGTACAAATTAGATGGCAGAGTGGTGGGTGCCCCTTTACCATAAAATGTACAGTTAGTAATACTCAAGTAATACTTCAGGGTTTGACTGTTGCAGAGAAGTCAAAGTACAACTGATAACCTCTTACTTAAAAAAAATTTTCTGGGAGTAGGATAACTAGTTGAGGGAAGACTCTTATTCAGTAATTTATAAGAAAGCAATCATGTTATTAACTTTTCTAGGAATCATTTCTTTGCATATTTGGTCTTTACCTTATGCGCACATGGCAAAAACTCTAAAATGAGCTGTTGATGGTTTCCACTGAAATAAAGCCTCTAGGGTTCCTTCCCATCTAGTCTATGCCTTACCCTATTTGCATTTGTACTTACATTTCCAAATTAAAATACATAACCATATTTTTACCAACTATGAATTGAATTAAAATGTCCTACCAATACTGATAAGTGTATATTTTGGAAAGATGTCCCACATTTCTGAATTCAGAGAGACAAACTCTATTCCATGACAAACATACCCGAAATCTCTGCTACTCCTCTCTTTCTTTTGTCTTCTCCCTTCTAGAATGATGGCAGATTAAGTATGCATTAATATTTAATTTCTTTAACTTTTAGGAAAAGATTTTGAGATTTTGATTTTCTTTTTGAGAGGGTTTATTTTCAAAACAGTTATTAAAGTTCTTGTGTGTTATGATCTCTATACATGAATTCATTAGCTTATCTTTAATGAAGGATATTTTATTCTGAGTGACCCCAAGAAGAGGAAATTTTCTAGTTTCTCTGAGGAATGAATTGATCTGCTAGTATAATCAGGTTATAATCAGGCTAGTCTATTTATTAAGTTTCTCCATATGGTAACCTAATGAAAATTTCTCATCTTTTCATTTCAAGCAAAGTAACCTATAATTACCCTGTTTTTTGGCTTAATAAAGCTTTGAGTATATGATTTTTATTTTTTCTAACACAGTAATTCTCTTGGGCTAAACTGTGTTTCGCTAATACATGGTATTTAAACCTGTTATCCAATCTATATATGCATAAAGTTGTAAAGTTATTAACCTTGAAGAATCTTTTGTTGTTTAGCCACTAAGTCATGGCTGACTCTTTTGTAGCCTCATGGACCAAAGTCCCCCAGGCTCCTCTGTCTATGGGATTTCCCAGACAAGAATACTAGCGTGGGTTGCCATTTCCTTCTCCAGAGGATCTCACTGACCAGGGATCAAACCCTTGTCTCTTGCGTTGGCAGGTGGTTTGTTTACCACTGAGCCTTGAAGAATCTTAGCAATTATTTAATTCAGAACCCATTTAATATAAATGGTAAAGCAGATCAGCGAAGATAGTTTTCCCCTGATCATTTAGTCTTTGTAATAACTTAAAACCATATCTCCTAAGCTCAAATCCAGTATGCTTTCTACTGTACTATGTTCTCCTATCCATATTATTATTATTATTTTAATCCCCAAAGCCAAAGTGAAAATAGAAGTTTTAAAAAAGGAAAAATGAAGTGTATTTTAATGTATTAGAACTCTTTCAGTTTCAAGTCACAGAAACCCAACTCAAAATAGCTTAACCATAAGGAGACATTTATTGGCTTGTATAAACGTAAAAACTCTGACCTGGATCTAGATGTTTAACATATGTCAGAAATCTTGTCTCTCAACTCTCTTTTTCCATCTTTCTCTACTTTATTTTAGGCAGACTCTTCACAGGTAATGGCAGGGTAGTAGCTCCGGGTTTGCGTGCTGTCCACTTGAGCCCCTGCAATGGGACGAGAGCTACAGTTCAAGCAAAAATTTCTAGATTAGCTTCTAGTTTACCTGAATTAGGGCATGTACTGATCCTTAACCAAACATTCTGGCCAGAGGCTTGGGGGATATATCCATAGCTGAAGACTAGGCCCCACCTTTTTCTCCCCACAAGTCACAGGGAGAGAGAGAGCACCCCACAGGGAAAAGGATGCTACTCAGAGAGCATTGTTGCTCTTCCCATTGCAGTTGCCAAAGCAGACAGCATATAAACCTGGAGCTACACAGAAAGAAAAATAGCAGTTTTCTGTTTCATATAATTCTCAAGGATTCTGTGGTTAATGTACCACTATTCAGCACACTGTTTATAATTAGTTTCATAGAACTGAAGCACAGTAATACTCTGAACTTTGGAGGTTTCTTGTCAGTGGGAAAACCAAGAGCTCTGAAAGCTTGTGACGTCTTTCATTTTACGTAGTTAGTATGCATACTGTTAGAAAACTCAGGACACAGGAGTTAAAAAAAAAACTAGACTCTTATTTAGGTTCAGATCTTGTTTTTGAACAAAGTGATTATGTACATTAGGACTGTTTTCTTATCCTTAAAATAGAAGAGATCTATCTTGTAAAGTGGTTGCAGTTTTAGGGATATATGTAAAATGTCTGGCATGTAGTTTAATATACAATAACTTGTGTCCATGGGGTCACACAGAGTCAGACACGACTGAGCATCTGAGCATACACTGTTATATGATGTCGCTGTAATAATCACCATTCTTAAGAGCTGTATTTCTTGCTTTGTTGAATTACTTTTCCGTAATAATCTTATTGTGATCACTCTGAAGCATGGGTTTCCAAATTTTCAAGCAAACAATGTCATGTTAAAACATTTAACATTATTTCTGAGTTTATATGTGCCAGTGAGTAGTTTACTGAGCAAGAAAATTACTTTTTAAACTGAGGAATCTAGATTGTAAATTCATCTTGAAGATGATGATATAAGAGGATTGATGCAGAGCAAAATGTGTAAAACTGGACCAAGAATACCATTTTATATTAACACAGAGCACACTCCACAGTGCAGACTTAGCAATGATGGAGTGTTAAACATAGCATCACAATATATTAAGCAAAAACTGGAAGGAATTAGAAAAATTGATAGCAATGCTAGTAGAAATCTTTTTAACGTACTTTAAGATCGTACGTGCGTGCTCCTTTGCTTAGTCATGTCCGAGTCTTTGTAACCCCATGTACTGCAGCCCACCAGGCTCCTCTATCCATGGAATACTCCAGGTAAGAATACTAGAATGCATTGCCGTTTCCTCCTCCAGGGGATCTTTTGGACCCAGGGATGAAACCCTTGTCTCCTGCATTGGCAAGCATATTCTTTACCACTGAGCTACCTGGGAAGCCCTCACTTGAATATCAGGAAGATACAAAATAAGAAGATATGTAGATTCCTTTAATAATATAATAAAAACTCATAAAATATATTTGTTTTCTCATTTTAAAAAGTTATCAATATTAATAATTCATTAGGCCAACCATAACAATCTCACTTCCAAGTAGAAATAATGTAAGCCCCATCCCTTTGTTATAATTCAGTAGAATGAGAAGATTCATTAAAATATTTAATCAAACTAAATCAGCCATTTCGAAACTTAAGAACTCTTAAATAATTTTGGGTCCTTAAGGAAATGGAAATTTATATTAGGTATTATTAAGATAATAGCAAATTGGAGAGAGATGGATTAATAAAGATGAAAATATAAATTTATGAGGTAGGAAACAGTAAGTCATTTGAACTAATAAATCCAAACACTGATAGTATAAAAATACCATTAAAATCAATACATCTTTTTGGAAGCCAATCAAAGGAAAAAGAAAAGAGAAAACAGAAAAATCAGATGTTAGGTTTGAGAAAGGAGATAGAACTACAGTGTGAAAGTGATACTAAAAATTATACTCAGATCTATGCTAATGAATTTGAAAATGTCAGTGGAAAATGGACAGTTTTTTAAAAATTGTTTTAATTGGAGGCTAATTACAATTTTGTGCTGGATTTTGCCATACATTGACATGAGTCAGTCGCAGGTGTACATGTGTCTCCCCTGTCCTGAACTCCCCTCCCACCTCCTTCCCCATCCCATCCCTCCGGGTTGTCCCAGTGTACCAGCTTTGAGTGCCCTGTTTCATGTATTACACTTGGACTGGTCATCTGTTTCACGTATGGTTATATACATGCTTCAGTGCTGTTCTCTCAAATCATCCCACCCTTGCCATCTCCCACAGAGTCCAAAAGTCTGTTCTTTTTATCTGTGTCTCTTGTGCTGTCTCGCCTATAGGGTTATCATGACCATCTTTCTAAATTCCATATGTACACGTTAATATATTGTATTGGTGTTTTTCTTTCTGACTTCCTCTGTATAATAGGCTTCAGTGTCATCCATGTTATTAGAATTGACTCAAATGTATTCTTTTTAATAGATGAGTAATATTCCATTGTGTATATGTACCACAGCTTTCTTAATAAGCGTGTTACCATAAATGTTTCAAGGTGAAATACAAAGTCTGAATAGACCATCCAAGAGTGAAAATGTGTAGGAGCCTTCAAGAAGTAAGTACCAGATTTGTATTTCAGCCTACTGTAATACCTTGAAGCATCAAATAGTTGTTATTTAAATTGGTCCAGGTGTTGGAAGGGAGGTAACTTCCGAGAGGACTGCTCACATTGCCCTCCTACCTCAGTGTGCTAAGGATAACATTTTTAAAACCAGAAAGCATAATACAGGGGAAGTTAAATAGTTTACCCAAAAGTAAGAGTATGTGGAAGGGAGTTGTGAGAGATAAGAGTAGAAAATGAAGTTGGACTATATTTTTATGTTTGTTAAAAAATTATGGGTTTCCCTGGTGGCTCAGTGGTAAAGAATCTGCCTACCAAGCAGGAGATGCAGGTTGATCCCTGGGTTAGGAAGATTCCCTGGACAAGGAAATGGCAACCCACTCCAGTATCCTTGCCTGGGAAATCCAATGGACAGAGGAGCCTAGGGTTGCAAAGGAGTCAGACACAAGTTAGCAACTAAACAATAAACATGAAGAATTATAGTAGTAGTTAAATTTGTTCTTATTTGGGTAGACACTGGGAAGCCATTTAACATTTTGAATTAATTGTTTATGTGATTAATCTTATATTTTTGTCAGACTAAAAGTGTATTTCGTTTGCTCTATGATAGTGATGGTATTAGAAGAGATTTGGCCTTCAAATGCTGGAGAAATAGTAAGTTGAGTAAATAACAGAGGTTGGTCCATGCAAGAATATGAAAGCTTCAGCTCTGATCTATTGTTGTTTTTTAAGCACTTGTGAGATTTTCAGCTTGAAATGTCCAACCATGTGAATTCTGGACTGGGAGTGAGAAGTGTAATCATATTGAGAGACACAGTTTTTAGAGTTAATGTGCAATATTTATAATTAACCTACTGAAGTAGATGTGGAAACAGTGGCTCACTTTATTTTTCTGGGCTCCAAAATCACTGCAGATGGTGATTGCAGCCATGAAATTAAAAGACACTTACTCCTTGGAAGGAAAGTTATGACCAACCTAGACAGCATATTGAAAAGCAGAGACATTACTTTGCCAACAAAGGTCCATCTAGTCAAGGCTATGGTTTTTCCAGTAGTCATGTATGGATGTGAGAGTTGGACTGTGAAGGAAGCCGAGTGCCAAAGAATTGAATTTTTTGAACTGTGGTGTTGGAGAAGACTCTTGAGAGTTCCATGGACTGCAAGGAGATCCAACCATTCCATCCTAAAGGAGATCAGTCCTAGGTGTTCATTGGAAGGACTGATGTTGAAGCTGAAACTCCAGTACTTTAGCCACCTCATGTGAAGAGTTGACTTATTTGAAAAGACCCTCCTGCTGGGAATGATTGAGGGCAGGAAGAGAAGGGGACGACAGAGGATGAGATGGTTGGATGGCATCACTGACTCAATAGACTTGGGTTTGGGTGGACTGCGGGAGTTGGTGATGGACAGGGAGGCCTGGCGTGCTGCGGTTCATGGGGTTGCAAAGAGTCGGACACAACTGAGCAACTAGACTAAGACTTAAGTAGATAGGATTGATATAAAGAGGGGATAGCTGAGATCGATTTTGGGGGTACAAAAAGAGAAGAGATAGCCAATAAAGAGAAAACCTTTAGAGAGTGTATCCTGTGAAAGAAGCAAGGAGTTTTCAAAATGACAGCCAAAAAATTGAGCCACAATGATAGTAGGAAAGCAGTAGAAAATGACCATTAATGACCATTAGAACTAAAGACCTTTAAGAAATTAGCCTTATGCTAACAGGTTTCCAAAAATTAAGGAGACTTCTCGTCAAGAGTTTATAAAGAGAGAGAAGATGGAAGTTTGAGAGGGATACAAGATTTTGGGAGAGTGTAGGTTTTTGATCTTAGAGTTGTTTGCTTATTTTGGATAAAGGATAAGTATCTGAGCTTTTTATTAGGACAGACAGGTGGAGAGAATAAAGGCCGATGTCAGAGAGGCGATAATTAATAGAACACTCGAAAAAATGGAACCAATGTGAACATGAAGAGACACTTTTATAAAATATCAGCACTAAAAAGATTTTAGGGTTAGAGAAAATAATTCTGAGGGTGCTCATATTGGGTTACCTCAGGGTTCCCAGTAAAATGAGAACTTAGTTCTTTGACGATGATGTTTGGGACTGGACAGAAAGAGAGGTGGACAAACAAAATGCTGAAAACATTGTAGTCAAGTGTATACGAGAGGAAAGAGTTATTGAATGATACAGATTTGGAATAGGTGAGGCCAAGTAAAAACAGTAGAAATGTAAGCTAGAAGGAATAGTGGGAGGAACACTAAACGTCCTCCTGGCCTGTGAATAAAAGGGAATTGAAGAAGCAGTGGCTGCCTTTTGAGATGATGGCCAGGAATGTGATGCTAAGACAACCTGTAGAATGCTAAGTTTAGCTAAAATTGAAGTGAATGTTTTACTTGAGGGAAAAAAGTTAAGAACATAAGTAATTTTCTAGGAGAATATTTAGTGGTAGAGAGTAGAACTATATTTTGAGGATGACCAAAATATAGTTATAGACTGGTCTATAGTTATAGACCAGTTTAGCTTAAAAATTATTAATTCAGGAATAGAATTGACTTTTATTAGTCTTAATTTAATTAAAAGTGGAAAAATATGAACATGTTATTTTTAAACTTCAAGAGCTTTTAAAGGTCAGCCCCCTTTTCATATATGTAGAATTTTTGAAGATCAGTAAGTTCATTTCTTACATTTTTTAAAGATATATATATATTTAAATTTAATCTTAATATTCAAGATGCTATAGGTAAAACATGCACATGAATTATTGTTTTCATTGTATGCATTCAGGATAGATGATGTTTAAACTGTTATAAATCACATTGTCAACTTATTGTGGAAGTTTTACTCGTTTTATTTTAAATCCTAGACTATATTGTGATTCATTGTATTGTTATAGAGTGAGGACAACATTTCAAGGGCTTATAGTAGACATTTGGACCTTCCAAATTTTTTTTTTAACAAAGCTAGAATTTATTTATTATCAAATATAGAGATCTAACATAAAACTAAAACTGATTTGGTGGTGCTGAACTCTTAGCATTTGCTTGTCTGTATCTGTAAATTTTTTGATTTCTCCACAAGTTGTAAATTTCTGTTAATTTGGGCACATTGAATTTGAGATGCTAGTGAGCTAACAGATAAGGATTGCAAAGTTAAGATACAGAAGACTAATTATACATAATTTCATAGTAAAATAATACATTTAAAATTATATTTTCCAGCATTTTTCTTTGAATTGTGTCAATTTTGATTCTTGTAATTACACATTAATTATTCGTTGCTAACAGCTATTAGATTCATAGCATTTTTTCTCTATGCATTTGCCTTTTTGTTAAGGATTAACTTGCTACTTGAATAGAATTAAAACTTTGAAAATCTTCTAGTTATTTCATGTACACTTATAGCAAGAATGAAGATAAGGAGAAAAAAGATCATCTTTCACTCCACTAAACCCCAATAAATAACTTAATAACTTGGTCATCTTAAAGGTTTCCATTGATTTAATTTTTAAATTTTAATTTGATTTTAATTTTTAGACTAGATTATAAATATACATGGTTCAAAAAAGATTCTCCCCCTCTCCATCTTCTGTGTGCTGTTTCCCCCAACCTGCTTTCCAGTTCTATATTTTATCTTAATAAACATAAAAACAGTTTTTTTGGGAAACAGGGTTAAGTGGCATTAAGTAATGTGATATAGAGAATAATTTTAAGCTTAACTGTTTTTAAAATTTAATGATAATTTTTACATTGGTATTTGTAGCAGGTCTTAAAATAACACAACTTTAGTTCTGTTTGTTTAAATATGTAGAACTAAAATTACTGCAGTTCCAAAAATTATACCTTAAGTATTTGGTAGAATTTCTAAAATCACTGATTTGGATTTCTGTAACATTTTGTTGTTTTAGCATGGTTTTGTGTTAACTGCACTTAGTGTTTAATTCCCCATGAGAACCTTGTGAAGGTAGTAGTATTGTCTTCATTTTCCTGAAGATACGAAATTTGTGTTTTGACTATCGGCATTCACATCCAAGTCTCCTCATTGCATGATCTTTGTACTATAGCCATAATCTTAGATCTTGAAGTGACTTTTATCCATTATTTGGCACTTTATGTATTTTTTTAATTGTAATAAAATCATACTAGCCTTTATAAAAGTACTGAAACGAATACCTGTATACCTGCCATTCAGCGTACTTCTCTTTAAACTCATATAAATGTACTTTCTACTATTCATTGGGAAAGGAAAGTATAATAGTCCAGAGACTTTAATACACTGGGCAGTTTAAATGCTGATATAACATCTAAAAGAGAAATACTGCAAATTCTTGGTTGAATGTTTAAATTTTCCTGAAGTCATATTGTGTAACAGGAAAAGAAACCTTCAGTAAGTTCCCTAATACCTCATTTTCTCAGCAGCATTAGTGAATGTATTGCTACACACATTAGATTTTTTTATCTTGAGGTAAGTCAGGGTCTCCATTTAAACACCACATGAATTGTATATATTTTTAGCATTTGTGTATTTGAGAGTCCCTTGGACAGCAAGGAGATCAAACCAGTCAATCCTAAAGGAAGTCAACCCTGAATATTCATTAGAAGGACTGATGCTAAAGCTGAAGCTCCAATACTTTGGCCACCTGATGGGAAGAGCTGACTCATTGGAAAAGACCCTGATCCTGGGAAAAGAGGGCAAGAGGAGAAGGGGACGACAGAGGATGAGGTGGTTGGATGGCATCACCAACTCAGTGGACATGCGTTTGAACAAGCTCCAGGAGGTAGTGAAAGACAGAGAACCCTGGCATGCTGCTGTTCATGGGATTGCAAAGAGTCAGACATGACTTCACAATTGAACAACAACAAGAACATACTTAACTTTTGTAAAACGTTATGTATTTCCAAGGTAACACAGTAGCTCAGGGACACCTCTTAGTACCTTTGTTATCAGACTATAGCATACATTTGTGTCAGTTGCATACTCTTGGCTTTGGTTGGGTTCTGAAGCCAACATCTTTTTTGCTGCTGCTATTTTTGTCTCATAAAGGCAGTATGCCTTGATTTAGTTTGCTGATTCTGATAGACTTTTGCCTAGAAAATAAGTATCCAAGTTTGTGAGGAATTCTGTTCTATAAATCCTTGTGGGGAACCCTATGTGTGAAGGCTTTTGATAGTTATTTTGGACATGCACTGGCCTTTGCTTATTGGGTGCATGGTTCAAAGATTGCTGTGACCATTGAATAAATGGGGGAGTGTTATGATAATTGTATTTTAAGGGAGAAGAGTTATTATGATATTTCCTTCGTATTGATGTTGCTTTGATTCACTTTATTACTAAGATAGATTTAATAGTTAGATCATTTAAGGTCAAATTTCTAATGTATATATGTTCTTCAGTGGGTACAACGAAACTTTTCTTTTGACTTTGGCTTTTTGTCTTTTTTTGTCTGTTCACCAGGGAGTAACTATTCCCAGTCAGAGGCGCTATGTGTATTATTATAGCTACCTGTTAAAGAATCATCTGGATTATAGACCAGTGGCACTGTTGTTTCACAAGATGATGTTTGAAACTATTCCAATGTTCAGTGGCGGAACTTGCAGTAAGTGCTCTAAATTCTCATCCTTTCGTTTACTGTAACACGTTTCTTAACATATGTAGAAGTTTATAAAAAATCTAGAAAGAAATTTACCATACTTAAACTTTATGCAAGTTTGTATATTTCTGAGGTGTCCAAACTGATGACTTAACTGAGCTGTTCAGCACACATTGGCCTAAGGAAGCCAAGGCCATTGGGTTTGAAAGTCTATGAAGCCATATTATGTTTATGAAAGAAGTATTCTGTGCCACAACCACCAGATGCAGCCTATATTGTGACTTGGTGACTTAAAGCCTGTCCTGTCAGTGATTCAGTATGAGTAGCATTGGGATTCACCACTTCAGTGGTGTTAGGGTAGGAACCAATTCTTCAGTATCTTAGGAAGACCAGATATTAATAGAAATGGTGATAAGGACGTTAAAAAGAAAACAATTATAGGACATGGCAACAAGCTGAAGTATAATGATTGAGTGTGGAGTATTAGAGGAAGCCTAGATTTAGATCTGAGTTCCAGTGCTAAAGAGGCTCCCCAGATGGCTCAGTAGTAAAGAATCAACCAGTGCAGGAGACATGGATTTGATCCCTAGGTGCCCTCCTAGGTGATTCCTTTGGAGGAGGAAGTGGCAACCCTTTGCAGTATTCTTGCCCAGCAAATCTCATAGACAGAGGAGCCTGGTGGGCTGCAGTCCATGGGGTCCCAAAGAGTTGGACATGACTAAGTTACTGAGACCCTTCTGTCTACCCCCAGTGCTAGATTTGTCATTAATGTGCTATGTAACCAAGGGCACATCATCTACCTCACCTCTCTTGTCTTTGTTTATCAATAATATGAGGATATTTTGAAATCTGAAATTTCTTAGAAAAGTGTTAAATGAAGATCATGTCATTGATGTCTGCCTTTAATTTATCTCTCCCATCCCAACCTCTGTAAGCCCACCTCAGTCCTCCTGGTCCTTCTCTGCTTCCCTCCTTTTCTTTGCCAGAGTTTTTAAGCTAGACTGATAGGAACCTTAAAACCTTGACCCTGAGCAGGTGGTCAGGAGAGAACACATGAAAGTATCATGCAGCCCTATAAAAGAACGCACTGTGTGCTGCTTTTTTCTGTTACAGAGATTTTTGTATTAGTTTCTGTCTTGGAAGTGATTGGTCGTATTTTCATGTTTGTGTCTATGTGTGCTCAGTTGTGTCTGACTGTTTGTGACCCCATGGAATATAGCCCTCCAGGCTCCTCTGTCCATGGCATTTTCCTGGCAAGAATACTGGAGTGGGTTGCCATTTCCTATTTCATTTCATATTTAAGAACTATGTTTTATTTATTTAGAATACAATTTTGTAGTTTCTAGATAAGATGTAACTGTATTATTTTTCTAATACCTCTAATAGTATTTCAGTGATACTTTGCAATTTGTTGGTGGTTTTATTTTTTAGCTTAAAGTTTTCTTCTTGACAGTAAATTTATGTAACTTAAAAGCTTTCTGACCCTGAATTAATTTATACCTAGGGAATTAATTTCTTTATGTTGTTTACTTTTGTCAGCTGTGATCACCTTCATTAGATCTTTCCTATATTCTTAGGGCAAGTTAACTTTATTTATCAAAGACCACAAGGTCTATTAACATAGCATGTGGAAGGCTTCAAAGAAACCTCACTGATGTTTTTGTCATCTCAGTACAATTTTAAAAACTGCTGAGTACAAGGTACTAGGCTGTCAAGAGGTGATTGACATAGGAACTTAGATTTATAGCAGAGAAGGGAAAGGAAAAAAAAAACCTCAGGCCCTTCCTACAGTGTTAAATATCAGTGTAAGCCAAATGGCAAGATATAAAATATTATAGAAGTAAAACATTGAGCTCAGTAATTTTATCTGCTCTTAATTTTTTTTTCCGTATTGGTCACTCTAGCAAACATCTATCAGTTCTTCTCTGCAGCTGTGCTCTACCTTTAAACCATGTGTGTTGTGTGTGTTTGAGTATACTGGATCTCTCAGTATTGCATTTAAACTTTGCAAGTTACTATTGAGATCTGTTAAATCTTTACTGATTTTTTAGTTCTTTGTTTACATACTATGATTCAATACTGTCTAGTAAAGCTGTAATATAAGTAATATATAACTAAATGTGTGGTTGTACGTGTAGATTACAAATAGTATTTTCAGAAAAATCAAGTTGGGTGGGGGGGTGTTGTCAAATAGTTTCATGAAGGAAGTCCAGCTCTTTATTTGAACATTGGAGAAAGCATGCAATTTAGATTAGCCTTTAAACCAAAGAAAATTACAGGCAGTAGGAAATAGCTTAAATTGAAGCACAGCAGAAGGAAATGAGCTGGACAAGAAATATAGAGATGGAGAATAGAATAGGAATGAAATGTGTGGCTGACTGTTAGAAGACTCCGAATAGGCATATCGGACTTGATTTGATAAATACTGTGTTGTCAGTAATCATACTAGAGGCTTAAACTGTAGTTAGATACAGTTTTGTAGAAAGTAGTGATTGCACAAGAGAAGAAAAAATGGTGGAAAATTAAACAGTTGCATTACATGACTTTCTTTAAGCCAGGTGTGTTTTGCTAGGGCAGTCAAATAATTAGTTTTTCTTTTGCCATTTATATCTAAATATTTCACTCTGGTCAAGTGAATAAGTCACAGAAAAGGGAAGAAGGAAAAGGGATTCTGAGACTTGGAGACATGAATGTTGATATTTTGGTTTTAAACATATGTTTTAAATCAGGTAAAGGTGAGCTGTTTACATGAACATATTCAGTTGGTACTTGAAAGTATGAATTTGAACTTATGTGAAAGATATGTCTGATATTTTGAGAAGCATCAGGAATGAGACATGTTAGTTAAACCTTTCATATAAATTTGGTATGGGGCTAGAATATGGGAAGGCTCAGATGGAAACAGTGTGAGGGCTGAGACAAACAGGGTTCGTAATAGTTTAGGCTCAAGAGAAGGAAGAAGAATTGGTGAAGAAAACAACATGAAAATAAAGTATCTTCTGCGAAGTCATCATGGGTTAACACTTTTTTCTTATTTGATTATTGTCTTAATATTTCTAAATAAAGCAAAAGTTACTATTTTCTGTATATCTGAAAGGGTTAAAAAAGTTAATAAAAGATGATCACTGTGCTTTTTCTCTCATAATATATCAATATATGTACATCCAAAAAAATTCTAAGTTTTGTTTCATTTCTGTTTTTTTAGAGCACAGTTGACCCTATCAAAGATAGATAAATATATATATATTATATATATATAGCTGAGTTATGTGTTAGTCAAAAAAACCATACTAATGTTGGACTTCTGTTAAGTTTGGTCTTATCTATCTAAAATGTGAAATTCATACTGTAAAGAAAATTATCTTTAGGGATTTGAGGGAATATTTTTCACTTATTAAAACTTTTTAGCTTAGTTATTTGAGGAAGTATCTAAGTAACACTAATCTCTAATCAGATTATTTATTTATATAATTCTAAAATTCTTGGAAGTACACATTTTAGATGTAGTTTAATTGAAATCTGTTAATTCAGATTTCATAGTTAATTTGCTTTTTAAAGCCCTAAGATTAAGATTATCAGATTCTGAATTAGTGGAGTTTGAATTAATACGATTGCAAGGCATTTTCATCCTGATTGGTTTTTATCACGGTTTTAAAATCATACTTTGTTTGCTTCTTTAAGCTGGACTTCTCAGTGAAATTTTCAATATCAAATTAGTCTTGTAAGGTATCTCACTGTACTTTGAATCTTTAGTCAAGGAAGTGAAGATTATTGATAGGTTGCTAGTGTAACATTTCTCTTTTTAGAGTTCCTTTTTCTCATCAGTGTCTCACAAATCCATATTGCAGTAAACACTCATGCTTTTTATCAAGCTTACTATTTATTATGTGATTGATGATACTGCATTAAGTATTGTATAGATGAGCCAGTAGGTGTTTATTATACTGGAAAATTTATTTAGCCTGAATAAGCTTTTTTCCTTGTCCAGAGTTGTGGACAAGGCAACTTTATCACATAGATAAAGAATGTGATACATTCCCCCCCCACCCCCCCCCACAATATTTAAGGATGATGTCTTTTGGTGCTGAGAACGTTATGTCTATATATTTGTATATTTCTCATTAACTTTATGCAAGCTTATATTTTTATTTCCTAATTATCTTGGTATATTTTGAAACTTCAAAAACCCACTTCTTCCTTCCTCAGTTTAATTACTTTCTTTCTAAACTGCTAGGATCTTAATGTTCATAACTTGAAGCCAGATTCTGTCATCAGTGTCATTAGTATAAATGTATTTATGAGTAGATTTAAAAAATAAAACACAGAAGCCTTTCTTTTCACACTTAGCTGCCTTTTAGTTGCATTGCTGATATAATAAACATATTTTGAGATTATTTTATTTTTATTATTATTATTTTTTTACCATTTATTTTAAAACCCAGACATGGACCAAAGTCAAAATACTTGTTAATGAAAATGGAGTGTGTTTTGAAGAGAGGGAGGTTGTGCTATAATTTGTACTTGATGTCTGTTGCATTTCTTTGCAGACGCTTCAAATCTCTTTCTTCCTGTTTCTTGAGGTGGTGGCTTTATATACCTTTAAAAATAAAATATGAATTATAGGTAAAATGAAATATGGTTAATATTTTTATAATTATTGAAACGTGTTTATGTATTATAACTTTGTTATAGGTTATGTTTTCTTGTGAATTTGCAAGGATTGGTATTTTGTGGTTTTTATTCTGTGTTACAGACTTTAAAATACTGCAGCAAATACCTGTTTTAAAAGTTCCTTTTTATGCAGTTCTTAAAATCATTTATGTTAGATTTTAACATTGTAATGTTAAAGTTTTGATGTTACTGTATAGTGCTACAAGTTCAGTCCTGGTACTTAACTATTTATGAAATAGAATTGACTTTAATATCAGTAATATTACTTTATACTGATGGTACAAATTAGAGAAAATCTGATATTGGTTATATTTTGTTGTAGTTTAAGTTGATTTATTTCTATCTATGTGTCTGTTATTTTGTATCCATTGATTTGTTTTAGATAGGGCATTAAAGATGCAGAATTACTACTTTGTGTCTGTTGCTAATACTAATCATCAAAATAGCTTTTGACAGTTGAATATATTTCCTGTGAAGTGATGCTAGTATGTATTTGACCATGCAGATCCTCAGTTTGTGGTCTGCCAGCTAAAGGTGAAGATATATTCCTCCAATTCAGGACCCACACGACGGGAAGACAAGTTCATGTACTTTGAGTTCCCTCAGCCGTTGCCTGTGTGTGGTGACATCAAAGTAGAGTTCTTCCACAAACAGAACAAGATGCTAAAAAAGGTTTGCTCTTTACTTTTGTTTGGAAAAATATCCAAAATAGCCATACCTTGAATAGTAACCTCAGATCTTTTGCTTAAAGCATTTAGTTGGGCAGAAATCATTCTGAAAGGAGAGACTAAAACCTGTGTTTTGTGTCTGACAGCTAATAAATCATGAATAGTTTTCTACTAAATCTGCACGTGCTTTGCTTACTATGGCATCAGTGAGCCGTTATTGTGGTAAATAGTCCTAGGAGAAGGAAAAGGCATGTGACATTGTAATTTGAGATGAATTTTTCTTAACTTGGGTTATGCAAATAAATTCTATAAAAGTATTAAAGATTGCATATGTACCCCATTCAATCGGTTACAGTCCTTTTAGAAGAGATGATTGATTAAACCGAGAAGTAAGCATGGGGCACAAGTTTGAAAAAAAAATTTTGGTCTGTTTGTATAAATAAAATCTGTTTCCCCCGTTTTGGTTGATGTTTCTTGAGACTGGGTCATTTTATATTTAGCTTCCTCAGATTTACTGAGTATTTCAATTTTTAGCTAGGTGAGGAATAAATACGAAGAGGAAGTAATAAAGAATGAAAAAATGTGGGTATTTAAATATACACGTTTAGAAAGTTAGTGATGTTTGCATCTCACTGAGCTATGTTTAGAGAATATAGGAGCTCATTTTAAAACAAACTGTCTTGGTTTAAAATACTAAGTGTGAACATTTAAGGTGAGCCTAAGCTGCAAAATATTTAGGTAGTAATGAGCAGAGACATTAACTGTGTGTATTGTTAATGCATCCTAAACATACCAGGTAGTAGTGTATCACTAATCTTTTAGACAGTCTCCATAGTCCGATTGATTTCATTTTCCTGAATTTTAGCCTTTTATTGTTGTTGAGATAAAATAAGGAAGCTTCATTTACTACAAAAATTTTGACTTCTATTTTACTTATCAGAAGAAATATATTTTCCTTTATCCAGAATTCAAGTAGCTGGAAAATCACAAGTTGTAAAACTGATTTTTTTTAACTAGAAACCCGTTTCCTGTGTGTACTATATAAATAAAAATTAAGTATATCTCCATCACTTTGAAAACGTTTTTCAGTAATCTAAGAGGTATTAATAAATGTTTTACAGTTAAGGTAAATTTTTTCTTTTATTCATTGTAAGATTAGCACACATAAAATTTTATGTTTTGCTTTTAAAAATAAGCACCTGTGTCACTTTTTTTTGAAACTTTTAGGAGTGCACTAATTCTTATTCTTCCAATTTATATTAACACATGTAAAATTGTAGGTTAGGTTAAATATTTATAATAATTTGTGTATCTTGAATTACCTTACATTTATTTCCACTTTATGTGATTTTCCTTGCATGTTATGTTGTAAGAGTTTGATCTGTTTTAAACAAAGCAGTTTTTCTATAATCAGTGCATTAGCACAATCCACAGTTTTTGAAGTTTTAAATTTTGCTAGTTTATTTTCTTCTGACTTCACATTAAGTGAAGAATGTGTATAGTTACTAACTCAAAATAACTTTTCTAAAATAATTGAAATTAATAAAACATTTTTAACAGATTTATACCACGTTATAAAATTGCTGTGCTAGGTAGAGTTAAAAGATACAAAGACATTTAAGACATACGTTCCTTAAGATTCTTACCATCTTCCCGGGAAAATAAACTTGAAGATAAATTAGAATAAAAGGTTTAAATGGCAGTTTAAGGTACCAAATAAGATGTCACAGGGTTGTACATCATTAATTGTCAAGTGATGCATGCAGGCCAGTTCCACTAATTAAGAAAGAGAACAGTTTCTATGTTGATCCAGAAAGGTTTGAAGTAGTGAATTTCTGATGTGATTTTTTTTTTTTTTTACAAGACCTCATCATTAGTAAGAAGTGATTTTTTATTAAAGTGGGCATTTTGTAACAATGAAAAGTAGAAGTTCCTAACACCCTTCAGTGCTTCACTGGAAAATTGTACTGACATTTCAAGAGCTTTTGTTAAAGTAAATTTTGTAATAGCTTGTTGAAACACAGAGGAAATTAAATCCATTTCTGAATTTTTTAGTATATAATATAAACTCAACACTTTAAAAAACTAACATTAGACTAGAAAAGGTATTTAAGTAAGTTTATTTTAGCACTTGTGGAATTACATTTTTGGTCTAGATTTGAATTAAAGGAAACTTCTTATGGGAATTAGATGCTATAGATAGATAACCCATAGACTGCCCAGTATTAGTTTTTGTGTTTACCTTTATTCAAAATATTAAATAGCACTTGGCATGATTTGTTCACTTCCTAGGACAAATGTTGAATAAATTAGCATTGTCTTTAAAAAAAGAAACTCAAATATGCCTTTTTTTTTTTAAAGGACAAAATGTTTCACTTTTGGGTAAACACATTCTTCATACCAGGACCAGAGGAAACCTCAGAAAAAGTAGAAAATGGAAGTCTATGTGATCAAGAAATTGATAGTATTTGCAGTATAGAGCGTGCAGATAATGACAAGGAATATCTAGTACTCACTTTAACAAAAAATGATCTCGACAAAGCAAATAAAGACAAGGCCAACCGATACTTTTCTCCAAATTTTAAGGTCAGTTAAAAACATTGAGAAGTTGGTGAGTGGCTCTCTGTGTTTGTTTTATTCTAGGTATATAGCTGGTGAAAGACTTGCATGGTTAATTTTTAAATTTAGTATATTCATAAGCATTGCTTATGTAGCAGTAACCTAAAACTTTCTAATGAAATCAAGGATGCACAGAGAGTCAAAAGGCTACCTTTTTCTTACCCTGTTCTTTGCAATTTGATGAAATATGGGGCATAGATTGGGGAGGGGATTTAAGTTAAATATGAAGTAGGAATAGGTGAAGAAAGAAGTGGAAAGGAACTCAGTCCTTTAGGAATGATTCATATGGAATGTTTTCACTGCTTCTACCCTTTCCCCTCTCCATTTTATTCTCAACTCCTTAGAGCGATCTTAAAAATGACTCAATTGTATCAGTCTTGTTTATACTTTTTAAAGATCTGTGGTTTCTTGATGTGACCTGCAGGGAACTGTATAATTTAGCATGGGGCTACTTTCTACATACAGTCTAGCCACATTCTCTTCCTGCAGTTCACTCAGACTGGTCTCTTGTTAGTTCTTCAGTTGCCTCAAGTCTTTCCAGTTCGTTTCCTTCTCCCCATAGCTCTCCACCCCTCAGCTTTTCCCTGCCCTTCACATGGCTGTCCTTCTTACATCCTAACCTTGCTTCAATTTCATGTGCTCTGAAAGGCCTTCTCCTATTCTTCCTTTTTTTAAACTCTGCCTACCTCCTCTTGTTATGGAATTATTTGGTTCATTTGACTTTTATCTGTATGTCACATGTATTTGTGTACTTTTATTTATTTTCTAGTTGAGAATTAAATCAGGTTAAAAATCTGACTTGCAAACATTCCCTAATGGTGGTTTGCCATTTTTTTCTTCTTCTCATTTCTTACTGTACCTGATTTTTCGCTCTTCCTTTCACCACACCCTCTTCCTTTTTTAAAAATTCTCTCTTCATTCCATTTTTATAACATGTAGCAAACTTAATCATATCTTATAAGTTTAAAGATATTGCTAGTAGTAATAAAAATAAAGAGGGGCTACCTGTTTCAAGTGACAATGGAGCTAATAAGTGCCTTTAGATCTTATATTTAAAGTGTTTTGAAGTGTCTTTTAGAATTCATATGTTTGTTTACTTTCTATTCTCTGTCTACATTTTCCTCAGTTACTAGCTTTTAAAGTGTGACTTCCTCTATTTTTTCTGTTTTTATGTTACAAGAGGTTTTATATTTGTTATTACAAAAAAAGCTATTGCAGTTATCAGTAAACACATATAATATCGTATAATGGTAAGTGCTTTGGAAAAATCAGAGATAGGAGAGAGAGTGGCCTTGGTGTGTTTTTTAGTGGGATGGTTAGAGAAGGCCTCTCCAAGAAGTTCAAAGTTGACTTTAAATAGAGGTCTAAATGAAATGAATGAGCTATAAAATATCTGGGAAAAGAGGAAAGAGCAGGTGTAGAAACCCTGAGACAAGAGTGAGCTTGGTGTATTTGAGGAACAATAGATAAGAAATCATTTTGACTAACGCACATCAGTCCAAGTGTGAAGACATTGAGTGTTTTCTCCACAGGAAAGATGTAATCTGATTTTTGTCTTTAAAAGTTTACTCTGTCCTCTCCTTTAAAATATAGGCTAGAGGAGGGCAAGAATGAAAGCTAGGACACTAGTTGAAGGTAGAACTAAAAGGCTTTACTGATGGAGTGGATATTGAATGTAAGAAAAGGAAGAATCGATAATGACTCTTGGATCATGTGGGCAGGGCTGTAGATATAATAGACTGATCAAAGAATTTGATGTCAGATCTAATTTAAATCCCACATCCACTGCCTAATAGATATGTGGTCGTTAGCAAGTGTCCTAGCCTTTCTGAACTGTAGCTTTCTCTCTTTTAAAACAGAAAGACCTGTCTTGTAGAGTTGTTTTGACAGTTATTTCAGCTCTGCTTGTAAAGGTCAGTTCACTATTTAGAGCACTGTATGACATTAACTTTTTTATTACTCCCTTTCAGTGAAGTTTTTAGGGCGAATGAAATCCTAAACATCATTGTTAATATTATCTGTATCAGAAGATACGTTGAATTTCAGACAGGCTATAAGTGAAACATTCTTTTGAAACAACTCTTTGTGAGTTGAATTTTGTGATTGAAAATACATTATGTAGACTATTGAAATCAGTACATTTCTTTTGTAGAATTATTTCATTAATGCTTGTAGTTTATGCTTATTTAAAAAAACACATAGTATATATTAACATCCCAGTTTCTTTTCAGTGTATACCAAGAAAGAAAATGTAGGAAATCTTGAGAAGAGAAGGTCCTTTAAAAGGCTTTTTAAGGATTCTATATGTCATAGTACTTGAAAATGAGGCTGATAAAGATATGTATCTTTAAGAGTAGTCAGATTTATGAACTTTTCATTTACAACTTCTCTTCTTTCTCTAGGTGAAGCTGTACTTCACAAAAACAGTAGAGGAGTCGTCAAATCCAGAGGCTAGCAGCTCAACTTCTGTAACACCAGATGTCAGTGACAATGAACCTGATCATTATAGATACTCTGACACCACTGACTCTGATCCAGAGAATGAACCTTTTGATGAAGATCAGCATACACAAATTACAAAAGTCTGATTTTTTTTTTATCAAGAGGGATAAAACACCATGAAAACAAACTTGAATAAACTGAAAATGGACCTTTTTTTTTTTTAATGGCAATAGGACATTGTGTCAGATTACCAGTTATAGGAACAATTCTCTTTTCCTGACCAATCTTGTTTTACCCTATACATCCACAGGGTTTTGACACTTGTTGTCCAGTTGAAAAAAGATTGTGTAGTGTCATGTATATACCTTTTTGTGTCAAAAGGACATTTAAAATTCAATTAGGATGAATAAAGATGGCACTTTCCCGTTTTATTCCAGTTTTATAAAAAGTGGAGACAGACTGATGTGTATACGTAGGAATTTCTCATTTTGTGTTCTGTCACCAACTGAAGTGGCTAAAGAGCTTTGTGATACACAGGTTCACATCCTACCCCTTTGCACTTGTGGCAACAGATAAGTTTGCAGTTGGCTAAGAGGAGTTTCTAAAAGGTTTTGCTACATTCTAATGCATGTGTTTGGGTTAGGGGAATGGAGGGAATGCTCAGAAAGGCATTTGTTGTGTGCTGGATTCTGGACCATATACCATCTCCAGCTACTTACACGCACCTTTCTTTAGCATGCTACAGTTATTAATCTGGACATTTGAGGAATTGGCCGCTGTCACTGCTTGTTATTTGTGCATTTTATTTTTTTTAAGCATATTGGTGCTAGAAAAGGCAGCTAGAGGGAGTGAATCTGTATTGGGGTACAGGAATGAACCTTCCACAACATCTTAAGAATCCACAAATGAAGGGATATAAAAGTAATGTGGTCATAGATAAGAAACACAGCAACAATGACTTAACCATACAAATGTGGAGGCTATCAACAAAGAATGGGCTTGAAACATTATAAAAATCGACAATGATTTATTAAATGTTTTCTCAGTTGTAATGACTGCTCCATCTCCTGTGTAATCAAGGCCAGTGCTAAAAGTCAGATGCTATTAGTACCTACATCAGTCAACAACTTATACTTATGTTATTAGTTTTCAATCATATACCTGCTGTGGATGCTTCATGTGCTGCCTACGAGCTTCTTTTTTCCTATTAAATATACAATATTTTGTAATGCTGCACAGGAAATTTCAATTTGAGATTCTACAGTAAGCGGTTTTTTTCCTTTAAAGATTTATGATGCACTTATTCAATCCAATAGATGTCAGCCGTTCCACCCTTTTGACCTTACACATTCTATTACAATGAGTTTTGCAGTTTTGCACATTTTTTAAATGTCATTAACTGTTAGGGAATTTTACTTGAATATTGAATACATATAATGTTTATATTTAAAAGGACGTTATTTGTGTTAAAAAGGAAATTAGAGTTGCAGTAAATTTTCAACACTGCACAAATAATAAGTCATTTACTTTTTCAGTAGAAATTGTCCCACATAATGCTTTTATCAATTTGCTATTGAAAGAACAGAATTTTTTAAATGTGCAGTGTTGAATCATTTCTTCATAGTGCTAGAGTTAGGATTAGGGCTTCAATTTCACTTCTTAAATACCATATATTTGATATGCCCAGACTGCATACGATTTTAAGCAGAGTACAACTACTATTATAAAGTTAATGTGAAGATATGATTAAAAATAATTTTTTTTCCCAGAAATTTAATATCTTTCAAATTACACCTTGACCTTGAAACGTTTGACTATCCAGCCAATTTATTTCTTAATGGTGTAAAATCTCATTTTCAATAACTTATTGGTGCTGAAATTGTTCACTAGCTGTGGTCTGACCTAGTTAATTTACAAATACAGATTGCATAGGACCTACTAGAGCAGCATTTATAGAGTTTGATGGTAAATAGATTAGGCAGAACTTCATCTAAAATATTCTTTAGTAAATAATCTTGACATGTTTTCCATACCTCATCAGTTTCATTCAAAAAATAAGGTTTTAAAAATTTTTAACAAAGCGGTTAGTATGTATACATTTATATTTAAACATTGATATGTAGAGATTTGACTGCTCATAAGTTAAATTGGTAAACACCTATTCCTCAGATCTCATCATTGAAATTTATCTCACTTTTCATAAAAGCTGAAAACTGTTGACTAAAATGAAAATCAGCTATTTGTGTTTTGAAGATAGTTATTAATACTGTTGTTTGTTACAGTTTTGGGCACAGTATATTAAAGCATAACTTGTATTGTTCCAATATGTACCATGGAGGGCCAGGTCATAAATAATGACATTATAATGGGCTTTTGCACTGTTATTATTTTTCCTTTGGAATGTGAAGGTCTGAATGAGGGTTTTGATTTTGAATGTTTCAGTGTTTTTGAGAAGCCTTGCTTACATTTTATGGTGTAGTCATTGGAAATGGAAAAATGGCATTATATATATTATATATATATAAATATATATTATACATACTACTCTCCTTTATTTCAGTTACCATGCCCATAGAATTTGACAAGAATTGCTATGACTGAAAGGTTTTCGAGTCCTAATTAAAACTTTATTTATGACAGTATTCACGATTAGCCTGAAATGCATTCTGTAGGTAAATCTCTTTGAGTTTCTGGAATGTTTTCTTAGACTTTTTGGATGTGCAGCCGCTTACTTGTCTGAAGTTCCTTGAAGGCATCACTTTTAAGAAAGCTTTCAGTTGGGCCCTGTACCATCCCGAGTCCTCTGTAGCACCTCTTGAACATTTTTCTGCCATAATTATTAAGGGGCAGTTGGGTAAATAGCATCACCATTCTTCACTGTGGCACAGGTTATAAACTTGAGTGGAGTTTACCGGCAGCATCAAATGTTTCAGCTTTAAAAATAAAAGTAGGGTACAAGTTACTGTTTAGTTCTAGAAAATGTGTGCAATATGTTCATAACGATGGCTGTGGTTGCCACAAAGTGCCTCGTTTACCTTTAAATACTGTTAATGTGTCATGCATGCAGATGGAAGGGGTGGAACTGTGCACTAAAGTGGGGGCTTTAACTGCAGTGTTTGGCAGAGTTGCCTTCTACCCTGCCAGTTCAAAAGTTCAAATCTGTTTTCATATAGAATATATATACTAAAAAATTGCAGTCTGTTCAACAGCCTTACTCTGATTCAGCCTCTTCAGATACTCTTGTGCTGTGCAGCAGTGGCTCTGTGTGTAAATGCTATGCACTGAGGATACACAAAAAAATACGATGTGTACAGGATAATGCCTCCTACCAATCAGATGTCCATTTGTTATTGTGTTTGTTAACAACCCTTTATCTCTTAGTGTTATAAACTCCACTTAAAACTGATTAAAGTCTCATTCTTGTCATTGTGTGGGTGTTTTATTAAATGAGAATATTTATAATTTAAATTGCTTAGGTTCATTGACATTTTAATGATGGGCAGCCAAATGTGATTAATAAGTTTTTTGTAAGGTTTTTGTAACCCCTGCTGTCCTTCAGAGCCTACAGTTACATAAAAACATGGGCCCTTATCAGTTTGGGAGTAGAGTACCAATCTACTCATGTTTGAGAGGCATTTAGCTTTTTTAGGATCTTAGTAATATTTAGTAAACTGTTTCAAGCACAATTTAAATTGCACATATTAAATAATATGCTAATCCCAAAATGTTCACGATTTTTGAAAAATCATGCATGTATCTATATATATATTTTACTAAGTTGGGTGTCTGAAGATAATTGCCCAGAGTGGATTTGGTATCTCAGATTTCAATTTTGTGGCTTTTCCATTCTTTGATTCTGTAATAACAACATCAGCATGGGAAGCTTCATCTGTTCATTGTGACTTACGCCTTTTAAAAATTGATATTCCACAATAGTCTAAAGGACGTTAGGTTCCTGAACTTAATCTTGTTATTTCTAATATTTTTAAGAGCTCAAAGACTAAGGCATATCCTTTCAACAAAGCATAGTAAGGTAATAAGTGAAAGTGTAGCTTATACAAATGTTTTAAAAAGAAAGCAGATCATTTATGTAACAGAATTTAATGTTATTTCAAGTTTACATTTCCTCTAACTTTTAAAAAGTGAATAATATATAAAGTATGAAAATGTGTGTGTGTGTGTGTGTGTACACACATTTTTTTCTTTTTAAATATCTTAAGTATGGATGAAAACCATACTGGAGTCTAAAATCATTCTGATTTATAAGATGATCTTGGTGATGTATGAAAAATAGGAATTTACTGTTTTTTTTTTTTAATTGCATTTTCTCACTACCCTTAATTTGAGCTAGCTTGGTTAAGTGAATGCCATCACCATTTCCATTGAGAATTTAAAAATCACCTGTGTTTTAATATGCAGGCTTCCAAAGGCTCACAACAAATCAAGACCCTTATATCTAGTTAATTTGCTGCTAATGTGAAACTTTTCTTGTTCTTTTATTCTTGCCAGACAATAGCCCCAGATCTAAAACTTAGTTTTAAATGGCTTGAGTGTAAGTTTTGATTAGCAGTGCTGTTACTAGTTCAGAGAGAAATGTTTGTAAATGGAAATAGTTTAAATATTCAGTCCCAACTGGTATAAATACGTTAAAAAAACTAGCAAAAAAGATAATAGAGAAAAACACTTAAAAACTTCTAAAGATGAGATGAAAGAGACTGATTTTCCTACAGAATTATGCATCTGTAGGAAAGCTAATGATCAATGGTTTTTAATTTTAGAGTAAATACATTCTTTTATGATCTTGCTATTTTTCCATCTTTTAAGAGATTTTCCAAGTGTATCAGAATATATGTAGCCACTCTGACACATATGTTGGTAGCTTTAAAAGTTTGTACTGTGAAGTCAGTAAAGGACAGTAGTTTCATTGGCTGGTAATACCCTTTGGTTTTTAAGTTAGCTGTGTTGAGAACAGTTTCCCATAAAAAAAATCTTCACTCATAATCTCACCAACCTGGAAACAGCCATTATTAATACTTTAGTGACTATACAATCATGTTTTTTTTCTTGTATATCATGTATATATTTTCTTTAAATAGTGAAATTTGTACTGTGCATACTCTCAGAGCCTTTAAGCTTAGTATTTCTCTCATGGATTTGTAGAATGTTAAATTACATCAGGAAATGGACATTGATTGGATTCTTTCTAGTGCTACAGATGCAGATTGTGTGTGTACTGGAGAGCCCTTTCCAATTCAGTGGGTCAGTCGTAGATGTTTAAATATTGTTGGCATCAGAATAATACATGTCTGGGTAAATAAGTTACATTTATATAGAATAGACAGGCTTAATATTGTAGATATTTTTCTTCAAAAACTTTCAAATATTTGCATTTCAGAATTCTGTGTTAATGTATGAAACACTATTAGTAGTTAATGTCATCATCACCTTTCTATTTCCCTTATAAGTTGAAAAAGAAGGATGAGCTTTTCACTCTATAATTCCCAAACAGTTGCTCAATTTAGAGTGAATCAAACACCTGCAAAAAAGAAAGTTACTGCTGGTGTATCATTTAGCTGTCTCTGTATCTGTCATGAGACTCCTGTCACATCAAAACCTTGTTTCTTGAATGGTTCGCATTTAGCTCTGGAACTTAACCATGTTTAATAATGGTGGGCTTAGGACATTAAAACTTTTCTTGACAGTTAAGAATTTTGGTGAAAAAAATTAGCTGGAGGGCAATACATAACTTATAAACCAATGTATTGATATTTTACCAACATTTTTACATATATGAGTGAAGTCAACTGCCATTTTTGAGCATTACCACATTTTAAAGTAAAGCTGCATATTTTTAAATGAAATGTTTAACAAGGATTTATATTTTTCATTTTTTTAATTAAAAATAATATTTATATCTCCTTTGTTGCATGTGGATTCTCATCTGTTCTTAAAATGGTTAGAGATTTTGTTTGTGCTGGAGTGGAGCAGAGCTCATAGTCATGGCTCTAGTGTTTCAGTTTGTCAAATCTGTTTACTGTTGTGAAATTCTTGAAATGGTTAAATGTGGCTTTCTGTAGCTTATCATTTATTGGCTTTCATGTACACTTTTAGGATTTTTCTGCCTAACGCTGTTGTCTAAGTGATATCCCATGTTTACAAATGCTCTTTCAGTTTCTATTTTCTTTTGCCATTATAATGCCCTAATGGGCCTTTTTTTAAAAGAGAGAGAGTGTGAAAGTGTGTGTGTAGTGAGGTCTGGGTGGCTGGGTGAACTACATGTTTGAGAGTGCTAGATTTTAGAGATTAAATAGTTTGATTCAGGCAACCAATTCTCACTGGAATTTTACAGTTCATCATAATGAAAATAATCTTAACCCTGGTTGACTTTGACATCCAGTAATGAATCTTGGATATTAATGAATTTGTTGGTAGTATCTTGATACGTGCATTATTGAATTATTTTCTAAGTTGTGCATTTATCCAAAGTTGGTATGTTGGAAATGTTTATATCAAAATTTCATTTGGCTACTGATGGACATAAAAACAGAAATGCTTTCTTATGGACAGTATTTGTTTCTTTAAAAAATTAAAAAGGTTAATTATTTTTAATACTTGGTTTTAAACTTTTTATTCAACAAGTGTTTGTCAAGTCCGTAGATGTTTGGATTATATTAGAGATCCAACCAACATCCTCTGGCCCTTGAGGAGTTTCCATTCTAATAGAGAAAATAGACTTTATTAAAATAGTTATTGATATGTGACGCCATGATGATTACTACACCTTCCAGATGCTCCTCTAAATTTCCACCCCCGTTAAATTAGAAGGGCTGTTCTGACTAATTTATTCCAGTGAGTTAGCAATGAAAAGTGGTATTACACTTCCAAGGAAAAGCAGTGAAAATAAAATCCCTTGTACAATCTTTAGGCTTCTCTACTACAGTGACCAAGGACATGATGTGTTCCAGATGGTGCAACTGTCAGCCTGGCTCTTGAGTGACTATATGGAGCAAAACTTCCTCAAATCCTCCCCCTGTATTGAATGTGTTAGGTATTAGCATGAGCAAGAAGTAAACATTAGCTTACACTGAGATTTGGGAACAATTTTTACATTGCATCATTAATTGTATTCCAACTTACGCCTTGGAAGGACAAGACCCTGATGCTGGGAAAGATTGAAGTCAAAAGGAGAAGCGGGCAGCAGAGGATGAGATGGTTAGATGGCATCACCGACTTCATGGACGTGAATTTGAGCCAACTGGGAGATAGTGAAGGACATGAGCCTTGCGTGCTGCAGTCCAGGGGGTTGCAGAGTCGAATATGGCTTAGCGACTGAACAACAAAACGGGGAAGGCTTTCTTGAGCAAAGAAGAGGGAGTTAAGAATAAAGCAAACTGGAAAACAAAACAGCGACAAAACAACATGATGCAATAAAGAAACTAAATTGTAATTCACTCAGTTATTGAGCACTTGATATGTATCAAGTACTGATCTAGATATGTGGGATACAAATGAGGGAACAACAGATCCCTGTCTTCATAGATCTTACATTCTAGTAAGGGATACTATCAATGAATAATGAATGATCACCGTACCGTTTATAAGTTAATAAATGCTGTGGGAGGGGTGGGGTGGGGAATGTGAACAGGGTAAGGAAGAACCGAGTACACAGAAGCAGAGATTGCACCGTTGAATAGGGTAAGTCCCGACAGGCCTCCTCTGAAACAGTAGTTAGAATTTTTCATCCTTTTAATTAGCAAGATGTGCTCATTATCTTGTATAAACTTCTGTTCTCGCCTTTTACAACTCTATATTGATTCTTGAGTTTTTAGGATTACTGTTGGTATCTCTGAGCCTTGCCCAAGCAGTAAAGAATTCACCTGCAATGCAGGAGACATAGGAGACACGGGTTCGATCCTTGGGTCGGGAAGATCCCCTGTGGTGACCCACTGCAGTACTCTTGCCTGGAAAATCCCATGGACAGAGGGGCGAGATGGGCTACAGTCCGTGGGGCCGTGAAGTCGGACACGACTGAGGGTGCAGGTGCTGTGGGTATATCTAGGGAGAATTTTTAAGACTACCACTCAAAATAGTTACAATGTTCTAAGGTATGTTATTTTCTAAATTGATTTGGCAAAATCTGTATAAATCTGTTTCTCTTCAGTCTCAGAGTTGAGTTCATTTTTAAATTTCTTGCAGTCTTACGAAATGTGTTTGTATTTTGGCAATATTTGATACCACTTTTCAGTAGACGTTAAAGTTCTGTTATGGTCTTAAACACTTCTGTAAAGCTGAAAGGAAATGTCACTTCACGATTTATTGATAGGAAACAAGTTGTAAATTTTGAGTTACTCAAGACAAAAAAGTGAAATTTATGGCCTAGTGCTTTATATTCTTAACTCATAAGCAAAAGCCTGTGGAACTGTGTAATAGGGAAAGAAATGTCTTTTCACAAAGAGGGACCTCCTCCCCCCACCAACCCCTGACACACGCTCTTCTCTTACTCCATTCAAGAAACAAGAAGTTTAACTTTATGATCAAAGGGAAATAGTATAATTAAATTAAGTTGATACAACAGAAATTTGCAGCTATTTATCAGGACATTGTTTAACTGGTATTTGCTAGTGACCCAGTTTCTTTTTCCTAGCAAGGCAACTATGTATAACTGGACATAAAATTTTTAAAGAAAATGTTATCTATTAGCTATTTTTAAAATAAGATTTTAAGTGGTTTAAAAGATTTCCTTGACAGTCTTGCTTTTTGTTTTTATTCTGAGTCCATGGCTTTTTTTTCCTACTGCATTTTACTTTAGAAAGAATTTAAGTAGCTGAATGGGCTTCCCTAACGTGTGAACTGCCAATTCAGTTTAGAAAACCATATTGCATATATCTATTGGTCTTGGCTGAAGTAGGTTAAACTTACTGGGAATATCTCCTGAATCTCTCATTGAAATATTTTTGTGAATTGCTCCTTTAAGCTTTGATAAATAAGTCGCCAACCTAATTTTCAAGGAAATAAGCTACACTTTTTTGAAATACCTGAGACTTGGGAAAAATTGAGCTAGTCATATTTTTATATTTAATATTTCCCAGGTAAATATGATCTATCAGTTTAGTCACTCTGTCATGTCCGACTCTTTGTGACCCCATGGACTGCAGCACACCAGGCTTCCCAGTCCATCACCAACCCCCGGAGCTTACTCTAACTCATGTCCATTGCGTCAGTGATGCCATCCAACCATCTCATCCTCTGTCGTCCCCTTCTCCTCCTGCCTTCAATCTTTCCCAGCATCAGGGTCTTTTCCAGTGAGTCAGTTCTTCGCATCAGGTGGCCAAAGTATTGGAACTTCAGCTTCAGCATCAGTCCTTCCAGTGAATATTCAAGACTTATTTCCTTTAGGATGGACTGGTTTGATTTCCTTGCAGTCCAAGGGACTCTCAAGAGTTTTCTCCAACACCACAATTCAAAAGCATCAATTCTTCGGCACTCAACTTTATGGTCCAAATCTCACATCCATACATGACTACTGGAAAAACCATAGTTTTGACTAGGCAAACCTTTGTCAGCATGTCCTTGCTTTTTAATATACTGTCTAGGTTTGTCATGGCTTTTCTTCCAAGGAGCAAGTGTCTTTTAATTTCATGACTTCAGTCACCATCTGCAGTGATTTTGGAGCCCAAGAAATAAAGTCTGTCACTGTTTCCATGGTTTCCCCATCTATTTGCCATGAAGTGATGGAACCGGATGCCATGATCTTAGTTTTTTGAATGTTGAGTTTTAAGCTAAGCCTTTTCACTCTCTTTCACTTTCATCAAGAGGCTCTTTAGTTCCTCTTTACTTTCTGCCTTAAGCATGGTGTCATTTGCATATCTGAGGTTATTGCTGTATCTCCCATCAATCTTGATTCCAGCTTGTGCTTCATCCAGCCTGGCATTTCACATGATGTGCTCTGCATATAAGTTGGATAAGCAAGGTGACAGCATACAGCCTTGATGTACTCCTGTCCCAATTTGGAATCAATTTGTTTTTCCATGTCCGATTCTAACTTGCTCCATGACCTGCATACACATTTCTCAGAAGGCAGGTAAGGTTATCTGGTAGTTTCATCTCTTGAAGAATTTTCCAGTTTGTTGTGATCCACACAGTCAAAGGCTTTAGTGTAGTTAGTGAACACTAAGCAAAGGCAAAAATATGACCTATAGATACTGTGAAACTCATGCTTTCCTTTTCCATTATCATATTTTTGAAATTAAAGATCTCCTAGTTTTCTAATTCTTATAATCTGTAAGGAAGAGAAATGTATTTAAATTTTATGGATATGAAAATTATTAAACTTCTTAGTTGT
The DNA here is from genome assembly GCA_007570785.1 of Antilocapra americana. NCBI lineage: Eukaryota > Metazoa > Chordata > Mammalia > Artiodactyla > Antilocapridae > Antilocapra > Antilocapra americana. Next base: position 16,782,926 of record ML664183.1, on the reverse strand, counting down.
GCTCAATATTTCCATGAAGGTATATTTGATGGGAAAACATTTTGCATGGTTATATTCAACAAGGGAACCACAAGTTTTCTTTAATTAATTGGCTAATACTTTGTTTACTGTGTACAGCTATCACAATTCATATGAATAATGCATGGGCTTGTTATGATTATTAGTACTGTATATTAATGAATATTTGAAGGAGAAAATAAATCTTAGTCTTTTTATAAAATAGTAGGTGCATATAAGGTAAAATTTCCCTTTTGCCAGACCCAGCAGATATTTAATGTGTTTTAGCTGTCGTTGGAGGAGACTGAAGCCATTGTTTCTATAAAAAATCCAATAAGATTAAAACAAAAATATCACTAGGAACATGATTTATTGAGGTAAATTCTTAACTAGGAGGTCCTTGAAAACCTCAAGCAACTTGAATCTTTTTCAGGAAAATCAAACACAGTTCTACATCAGAAAACCTGAAGACACATATTTAAAATTAACGGGAATTCTGTGATGATAGGTCTGGTACCTAGAGACCGAAATAAAAGAAACACAGGGAGAGGAAGCTGAAGTAGGAAAAGAAGGGAAAGCAGGAAGTAATGCATGGGAGAGCTCAAACTAACTCTTAGTACTGGGGGCCGGTGGAGGGATGAGAAAATGAAAAAACGTTCTTTTGAGTCTGTGGTATGTGCCAGATGCCGTGGTAGATATTTCATGTGCTTTACCTACCCTTCAAGGTAGGTAGTTGTATTTCATTTTCTGCACAAAAACTGAAGTTCAGAGTACTTGAATTTGCCATCTGACAACTATTAAGAACTAGATTTTAACTGAGCTGTCTCCTATCTGTTAAACAGAATCGAATTTACAAAGCGAACAAAACAAAGCCTCAACAACTGGTGGATAATGAAGTCATGCCTATATTGTTTATTACTGACAGGAGAAAAGCAAGTGTCAGCTCAGGGTATGTCATGAAAAGTGAATTGCAAAGAGAAATACGTAATTGTTCGAGCCATAAAAGAGGAAAATATATCTTGCAAACTTCTTGACAGGTATGATAGTAAGCTTTTGGCACACATTTTCATATCAAGACGCAGAATGAGAGCTCTTTCTATTTACTAGTTTATTATTAAATTGATTAACTAAACTCACATTTTATTTTTGCTTGGATTAGAATACCTGGACTGTTCAAAGTAACTGGTTATCAGTTAAGCAGGCCAACTAACCATCCAACAAGGACATGTTGCGTGCTTTCCATGTCCAGTTGGCATTATGGTAGTGTAGAAGTCAGAAAGCTTCCCTGGTGGCTCAGACAGTAAAGATTCTGCCTGCAACACAGGAGACCTGGATTTGATCCTGGGTTGGGAAGATCCCCGGGAGGAGGACATGGCAACCTACTCCAGTATTCTTGTCTAGAGAATCGCCATGGACAGAGGAGCCTGGCAGGCTAGAGGTTGCTAAGAGTTGGGCATGACTGAGCAACTAAGCACACAACAGAAGTCAGAAAAGGTCATAGAGTGTTTATTTAAGAGCGGGGAAACAGATTTTAGGTAGAGGGAAGAGCAAGCTCCATGGCTTGCTGTAGGTGCAAACTTAAGTCATTTAAGAACCTGTAAGAAGAAAAAAGCTGATGTAGAGTAAGTGACAGTGAAGAGTGGTGGGAGAAAGCATCTGGGGAAGTAGGCAGGGAACTTAGAGATTTAGTCAAGGTGTACCAAAACCACTCAATTCTATCTTTCTGGCTAATGACAACCTCTGAAGCAAATGTGAAAATCAAGTATAGTACCTAAGAACCCTGAAAAGTAAACAAAAGCAAGCAGACTATGAAGGAGTGTCAAAATTTGGAGAAGCAACTTGTATGAGGATTTCCCGTGGTTTCTCTTTTCTCTTGTAGCTCGGCCTTAGGGGTGGGCCTCATGGTGGAGCTGTACATGGTTGGAGACATCCAGCTTTCTGGCCAGAGGAACCAGAAAGAGTTTCATCTGAGTCAGCATGGGGTTGGGGAGAGTGGGAAAATCTTGAGGATATCCTGAGGAAAATCCAGAGTTGGAAAACCATCAAATTCTTTGTGTGACATTCCACATGTCCTGGGCTCACTACTGAGATGGCATGCCTAGGACAAACCCAAGGCACCATAGCAGCCTTCACAAATGAAACTGAGGTCGGAGTCCCCACTCACAAAAGGCGAGACAGAACTTGCAGTCTGAGCCGTATTGGGTTGATTGCTTAACTAAACAATCAAACAAAATGTTTCCCCATCCCCCCAAGTTCCAACAAGATCAGAGGTGGTATAAACCAATATCCAAACTTACATAACCAGGAAGAAGCAGAAATACTTTTACTAAAGAAAAAAATGTCAGGAGAAGCCAGCCTCCAGATAACCGAAATGTTAGAATTATCAGATGTAAATACAACTATTATACTTCAAGAGATAAACACACTTGAACTGAATGGAAAAAGTTCTCAGCAGAGAAACAGAAATTATGAAGATAATCACATAGAAATCTTACAGCAGAAAGTATACCATCTGATATTAAAAATAAAAACCACTACATGGACAATAGAAAAAATGGAAGTGATAGGAGTCAGCAAACTTGAAGATAAATTAATAAATGTCTGATTTTCATGCTGACTTTAAAGGCTTAAAGGTGGATGAGTGCTTAAAAAGCAAAATATATCTGATTGCAATTAGCTCCAGGTGCCTTAATAAGATATTAATCCAAGAACATTCATGGGACTACCTCAGCTATATATAAAGTTCCTGCTGTTTGTCAACAACACTGAGTGAAAAATTAGCATTATCCAAACATGATTATGTCAATTTTATATTACAGTGTTTTATGCAGGTTTAATATGTAAACGGTTCCTCTGGTGGCTCACACTGTAAAGAATTCACACACAAGGCAAGAGACCCAGGATCGACCCCTGAGTCGGAAAGACCCCCTGGAGAAGACAATGGCTATCCATTCCAGTATTCTTGCCTGGAAAACTCCATGGGCAGAGGAGCCTGGTGGGCTACAGTCCAGGTGATCTCAAAGAGTTGGATGTGACTGAGTGACTAAGCATGCATACAATATGTAAAAACCTGTTTCAAATGCTCTGTGACTTACAGTGTCCAAAGTGGCATTGACAAAAAATCAAATTATGATTAGGTCTATTGTGTTGTATACCCATAATAAAAGCAGCTTCTAAACATGGGAGAGTCCAGGTCAATTTGATTGCCTACCCGAGGTCATTAATTATCGTGTTATACATGCTACTTCCTGCAACAACTTAAGGAAACCTTTAATTTCTTTAAGAGAGCATGGTCTTCAAACTGGAATGGGTAGAACATTGGTGTAAGGAGCACGTTTCAAGTGTTTAGTTTCAGAATTCCTTTATACTCTTAACATTTATTGAGGACCTCAAAGAGCTTTTGTTTGTGTACTTTACCTATTGATATTTACCATATTAGAAACTAAAATGCAGTACTAGTTTTGGCACTACATATATTAAAAGTGGAATGATACAGAGATTAGCATGGCTTCTGCAAATCTGTGAAGCATTCCAGGATCTGGAATTAACATAGTGCTGTAAGTCAATATTGTTGTTTAGTCACTAAGCGTGTCTGACTCTTCTGTGACCCCACCAAGCTCGTCTGTCCATGGGATTCTCCAGGCAAGAATACTGAAGTGGGTTGCCATTTCCTTCTCCAGGGGATCTTCCTGACCCAGGGACCGAACCCATCTCCTAAACTATCAGGTAGACTTTACAACTGAGCCACATAGGAAGCCCCAATTAAGGTCCTCTTCCTATGCCCACCACTGGCAGTGCATGTGTGTCCTTTGTTGATGGAGAAAGCCAGTAGATGGTAAAGAAGTAAATAAGTAAATGAGGTAATTACAGAACCAAGTCAAATATTCTGATTGAAACAGACAGGAGATAAGACTGAGTATAACCAGGGAGGCCTCTTTAGATGAGGTGTCAGGGTAAGGTCTACATGTGTAGTTCATTGCTGTTTAGTCACCAAGTGGTGTCTGACACTTCTGCAATCCCATGGACTGTAGCTCGCCACGCTCCTTTGTCCATGGGCTTTCCCAGGTAAGAATACTCGAGTGGGTTGCTATTTCCTTCTCCAGGGGATCTTCCTTAGCCAAGGATCAAACCTGCATTTCCTGCAATGGCAGGCAGTGGGTTCTTTACCACTGACCCACCAGGGAATCCCAAAAAGAAAGATACGTTATAGCTAAAAAAAAAAAAAAAAGGGAATTAAAACTCAAGCCTTATTACCTGACATATGTTTACTAATTTAAAAAGTAAAAATAAATAAATTCATTACATATTAAGATAATATTTTTGATGAAGATGATGTGCTTTCCAAAACAGAAATTTAGTGATAACAGTAGCTTTTTAAAAAACATTTTCTCATATTTTTTTTTTACTTACCTTAATAGAATGAGTTGGACTTTTTTACATGCTTTTGCATTTAATCCATTATGGTATGGTATTTGGTTGTAGTATGTGAGGAAAATATGGCCTCACACAGGTATGCAGTTAGGGAAAGAAGTATGTTAACAGCCTTTTCAGATCATTGTTAAGTGGAGTTAAGTCGTGTCTCAGTCATGTCTGACTCCTTGTGACTCCACAGATTGTAGCCTGCCAAGCTCTTCTGTCCATGGAATTCTACAGGCAAGAATACTGGAGTGGGTTGCCATGCTCTTTTCCAGGGGATCTTCCCAACCCAAGGATTGGACCTGGGTTTCCTGCATTGCAGGTAGATTCTTTACTGTCTGAGCTACCAGGGTAGATATTTTTATTTGGTACTACCAACCCACCAAGTTTTAATTTCCTTAAAGTTAGGCTCAATGTGGAATTGGAAACCTTCAGTGAATTTTTTGTATTCTATTTAATGCAAACACATTGATTCATCCTGTTCATTGAATAGATATTTTACCCATGCATGATTTTGTAACATCATACATGGATTACTTGGAAAATATTGAGTTGTGTAGATCTTCCAAATGTTGACACATTTCCTTACACAGTGTTAAAAAAAAATCATGTTTGCTAATATCACTCTGAGCTCATCAGAAACGTCCTTAAATATTAGAAAGCTGTCAAGTTAATGGTGGCAGATACAAGTTTTAAAAAATATTAATTTTTATTCAAAAGCTTGAAATTTGTTACTGACAAGAAATGTATTCATTTGTTTTGCTGAAAGGATCTCAATATTCTGCAGGGGCTGGAGCTTTGACTGGGAAGTGGCAAGTAAGAGGACATTTACCTAAAACAAAGGTCCAAACAAATTAATTTTCAGAGTGATAAAGGAACTTGAAAATAAGGCCTCAGAATTATTAGCAGTAATCTGTGACAAATTAGGGGAAATGGGAGAAAATTCTGTCACATAGAAATGAGAAAAGATTGCCTTAGCTCTCCAGAGGGATACATTCTGGGTAATGAAGACCAGTGTGTTTAACATTGATTCCCAGAAAAAGACTATACCATATTCTGTAGCACGGAATTCAAAAACATTAGAAAACCACCCAGTGATTATCAGCTGTCACGAGGGTGAATTAGGTCATCTTAAGTTTCATTTTTCCTTTATGATCATCTGACCCAGTGCTTTTACATGGTGTACATGTGACAATGTTTGAATAACTACATAATGGCAGTTGAATACTAATTTCTATAGGTACTACTTGTACAATGCACAAATCTCACTTGATTAAAAACCATTTATACAGTGCTTGCCATATGCAAAATACCCTATTAGGCAAGGTGCAGGTATGAGAGGCACATATGGAGGTCAACTAAAAGTTTTCCTTGAGAACAGAAGCCCAAGGGTATTTTCAAACGTTGTAAAATATTTGAAGTCTGCTGTGTGAGAGAAAGTATTAACGGCATGTTGTTTTCCAAAGAGCACAACCCTGGGAGTTAGAACATCTGAGTGCTCATCCTGGATTTCCCACCACTCAGTGGATGACCTTGGGCAAGTTGCTTCAATTCTAGATCTATACTCTGTAGCTGTAATACTAAAGAGGCTAAAGCCCCTGAAAGAGGTGAGTTGTGTTCTCTCACTCCATGGAGTATAACCAGAATTTATGAATGGTATATCCGAAGGCCAAGTTTACCTCCCAATAAGTAATTTTCAGCTCTTTGCTCTTCAATACCATCACCACTAACCATATGTGGCTGTTGAGCACTTGAAATTCATGACTTGTCCAAATTGAGATTTGCTGGAAATATAAATTACGAACCAGAATTTGGAGACTTAGTGTGAGAAATGGAATGTAAAATATCTCTTCAGTAATTTTTGTATTGATCAAATGTTAAAATAACTTTCAGATATACTGGGCTACTCTTGAGAGTCCCTTGGACTGCAAGGAGATCCAACCAGTCCATCCTAAAGGAGATCAGTCCTGGGTGTTCATTGGAAGGACTGACATTGAAGCTGAAACTCCAATATTTTGGGCACCTGATGTGAAAAGCTGACTCATTGGAAAAGACTCTGATTCTGGGAAGGATTGGGGGCAGGAGGAGAAGGGGACGACAGAGGATGAGATGGCTGGTTGGCATCACCGACTCAATGGACATGAGTTTGGGTGGACTCTGGGAGTTGGTGATGGACAGGGAGGCCTGGTGTGCTGCGGTTCATGGGGTCGCAAAGAGTTGGACCCGACTGAGCGACTGAACTGAACTGAAAAAATATTTCACCTGTTTTAAAAATACATAGCTACTGGAGAACTTAAAATTACTTGTAAGGTTTACATTTTATTTCTATTGGACAGTGCCATTCTAGCTAACAGAATTTCCAACAGAAGAATTATAGCTTGAAGAACTTAATTTTCCTTTTTTTTTTGTATTATAAAGACCATGTATGGCAAAACCACTACAATATTGTAATTAGCCTCCAATTAAAATAAACAAATTTATAAAAAAAATAGCCTATGAAAGGTCTTAATTTTGCTTTTAACTTACATTTTGAGATACATAAGCAGAGGCTGGGTTACAGTTTTTATAAGAGAGCCTCAAAGAAGACTCCATTTGCTGTTCATTTGGTTTATACTGTGTTCTCAGTTTGTTATCAAATGGATGCTAAGGCTCTACCAGCTCTTTGTCTATGGTGGACTTGAGAGACATTCTCTTCTCCTGTCCTCTTTGTCTCCTTCCTTCCTCTCTCCAAGTGTACAACTCTTCAATATGTGATAACTGAGTGGATGCTTGAGTGTACAAAATCTGTGTGTATACGTCAGGTAAAATGGTAATAGAATTCATGATTTGGACCAAGTCACATCACCACATTGATTCTCAATGCTACTGCTTACTAGCTCTCTGACCTTACTCACCCACTCTGTGCCTCAGTTTCTTCATCTGAAAAAAATTGCACGTTTTTGCATTTACAGCTTTGAATACAGTATAGTAGATTTCCCTGGAAACAGGGCATGCTGCTGAACATATTTGGCAATGCTTTGCATAAATCATATCTTGCAAGAGAAAATGACGCATAACAACAGAAAGCCCTGTAAACAAGTTATTAAACATGTTCTCACTTCCTTGGCTCTGTCACCACCTGTGCAGCATGTTTTTGAAGCAATTCCACAGCGCTTGTGATTCAGGCAGCTCTGTACATTGCCTGGGCACCCTTAGCAACTTGATCTTAGGGTGGGAGAGTCACTTCTGGGGAAGTGGGAACTTTATATGCAGCAAAGACCTGTTAGGCTCAAGGAGATCCAACATGTTCTCTCTCTACTTCTGCTTTTCTCATTCAAAGCTGGCCCTGATCATCCTGGCGGCATGGAAAGGGAACTTAAAGTGTTTGGCTTGGACACCTCCTATCTGACTCTTGTTGTTCAGTCACTAAATCATGTCTCTTTTGTGACCTCATGAACTGCAGCACACCAGGCTCCTCTCTCCTCCTCTGTCCTCTCAGAGTGTGCTCAAATTCATGTCCATTGAATCAGTGATGCTATCTAACCATTTCACCCTCCACTGCCCTCTTCTCATTTTGCCTTCAATCTTTCCTAGCATCAAGATCTTTTCCAATGAGTCTGACTCTTATAGTTCTAAAATACAGAGCAAGATGGTGGGTAGCAATTATTTTTGTAACTCAGATACTTGGCAATCCTATTATACTTTGCTATCCAGCTTTATTATACTCTTCCTCAGTGCTCAGTGTGAAGAAATAGAGGAAAACAATAGAATGGGAATGACTAGAAATCTCTTCAAGAAAATTAGAGATACCTAGGGAACATTTCATGCAAAGATGGGCCCAATAAAGGACAGAAATGGTATGGACCTAACAGAAGCAGAAGGTATTAAGAAGAGGTGACAAGAATACTCAGAAAAACTATACAAAAAGATCTTAATGACCCAGAGAATCACAATGGTGTGATTACTCACCTAGAGCCAGACATCCTGGAATGTGAAGTCAAGGATCAAAGCATCACTAGGAACAAAGCTAGTGGAGGTGATGGAATTCCAGTTGAGCTATTTCAAATCCTGAAAGATGATGCTATGAAAGTGCTTCATGCAATATGCCAGCAAATTTGGAAAACTCAGCAGTAGCTACAGGACTGGAAAAAGCCAGTTTTCATTCCAATCCCAAAGAAAGGCAATGCCAAAGAATGTTCATACTACCACACAATTGCACTCCTCTCACACGCTAGCAAAGTAATGGTCAAAATTCTCCTAGCCAGGCTTCAACAGTACATGAACCATCAATTTTCAGATGTTCAGGCTGGATTTAGAAAAGGGAGAGAAACCAGAGATCAAATTGCCAACTCCACTGGATCATTGAAAAAGCAAAAGAGTTCCAGAAAAACATCTACTTTTGTTTTATTGACTATGCCAAAGCCTTTGTTTGGATCACAAACTGGAAAATTCTGAAAGAGATGGGAATAGCAGACCATCTTGCCTACCTCCTGAGAAATCTGTAGGTCAAGAAGCAAGTTAGAGCTGAACATGGAACAACAGACTGGTTCCAAATCAGGAAAGGAGTACATCAAGGCTGTATATTGTCACCCTGCTTATTTATATGCATAGTACATCATGAGAAATGCTGGGCTGGATGAAGCACAAGCTGGAATCAAGATTGCTGGGAGAAACATCAATAACCTCAGAAATGCAAATGACACCACCCTTATGGCAGAAAGTGAAGAGGAACTAAAGAGCCTCTTCATGAAAGTGGAAGAGGAGAGTGAAAAAGTTGGCTTAAAGCTCAACATTCAGAAAACTAAGATCATGGCATCTGGTCCCATCACTTCATGGCAAATAGATGGGGAAACAATGGAAACAGAATTTATTTTTTGTGGCTCCCAAATCACTGCAGATGATGACTACTGCCATGAAATTAAAAGACGCTCCTTGGAAGAAAAGCTATGACCAACCTAGACAGCATATTAAAAAGCAGAGACATTACTTTGCCAACAAAGGTCTGTCTAGTCAAAGCTGTGGTTTTTCCAGTAGTCATGTATGGATGTGAAGTTGGACTACAAAGAAAGCTGAGCACCAAAGAACTGATGCTTTTCAACTGTGGTGTTAGAAAACACTTGAGAGTCCTTTGGACAGCAAGGGATCCAACCAGTCCATCCTAAAGGAGACCAGTCCTGGGTGTTCATTGGAAGGACTGATGTTGAAGCTGAAACTCCAATACTTTGGCCACCTGATGTGAAGAACTGACTCATTTGAAAAGATTGAAGGCAGGAGGACAAGGGGACAACAGAGGATGAGATGGTTGGATGGCATCACCGACTCAATGGCCATGAGTTTGAGTAAGCTGCAGGAGTTGTTGATGGACAGGGAAGCCTAATGCGCTGCAGTCCATGGGGTTGCAAAGAGTTGGATACTGCTGAGTGACTGAACTGAACTGAACTGCGCTGAACTGAACTGATCTACCTTTCTCCCATCACTGAACTTCTGCTTCCCTACTCAGTCTATTGCTCCCATCTTCTCTATTCTCTCTCTCAGAACCCATGCGTGTTTTCTACTGAAGAGAGAGAATTAAGGCCATTGTGCTATGTGGACTGCCTCCACATCCTGACCCTCTTATGGCCATCTTCAACTAACCCTCTACCTCCCTCAATCTGCCTTCCTCTAATTTTAGGGGAAAAAATATTTTCCTTCTTGTTTAAGACTAACTTTTCAATTGTGCCTTTATTCCTCTCTTTCCTAGGGCAAAGATCATGTTTTATTGGATTCTCTTTCTCTTCTTATTTAGTCTCTTTTGAAATCTATGTTGTTATTGTTTAGTCACTAAGTCGTGCCTGACTCTTCTGAGACCCCTTGGTTTATGTAGCCTGCCAGGCTCCTCTGTCCATGGGATTTGCTAGGCAAGAACACCAGAATGATTTGCCATTTCCTTCTGCCGGAGATATTTCTGACCCAGGAATCGAACCCATGTCTTCTGCGGTGACAGGTGGATTCTTTACCATTGAGCCACCTGGGAAGCCCTTTTGAGATCCACAGATATTATTAAATTCCTTCATATTTTATGTTGTAAAGGAATAAAAAAACTCTCTCTTGCATCCTAGTTAGTTATCTCTCGCCTCTTACTTTTTAAAAGCAAACTCAAAAAGGACATCTGCCTTTGTCTCTGCTTCCTCACATCTCATTTTTCTATTTCCAATAGCTAATGTATTAATTCAGTTATAAATCCACATTCAAAAATCATATATGTAAATTAATATATCAGATTCTATACCTCATCAAGTTACCAATCAAGTACAAAGGTAGAATATACAAATTTTCAGGAATTTAGGGTTTCAGAAACTTTATCTCCCATGCAACTTCTCTTAGGAAGGTATGTGAGAATATGTTCAACAAAAATGCAGAAGTTAACCAAGAAAGAGGAAGACATGGGATCTGGAAAAGGGGAGGGAAAGCAGCAAAGAGAAGTCCTAAAAATAAGAGCTGTGCAGCAGGCCTAGAGAAACACCAGCCCAGAAGCAGAAACATGGAGTCTTCAGGGAGAAAGATCTCCAGGGGAAATAAATGGGACTGATGTGTTTGAGTGTATGCAGTAAGTTGTTGATAGGTAGATGACAGAGATGTTGGAACATCTGGGCAAGAAAATGTTAGAAGTACATAGAAAATCAAATGAAAAGATGGGTATTTATTGACTCTGTGAAAAATGAAGAGTTGAACAAGACAGGATGGACATATGATAGCAAAGGTTCCTCAGAATCATTAACATGCATTACTATAATATATACACTGATCAATGATTTTATCAAAAATTGCTAAGATGTTGGCTGAGGTGTGGTGGTGTGGGGAGAAAGATGATGGTATGGAAGAGCTAAGCCATAGAAGGGCTTTCATCTACCATAATGGAAAAGCAATGGTTAATACCTAAAGCCTAACATTGATGAATCAAGAGATAGAAGCATAATGTTTAGGTAAATATATGGAGGCAAATACAAAGCAAAACAAGAATAGTTGACAATGGGTTTGAGACATTTCCTCTGGAGAGTAGGATCAGGACATGAAGAAAGGTAGAGGTAGGAATCTGTCCCTTTTCAATATAAGCCTTTTAGCATTATTCGAAGTTTAAGATTATGTACACATGGAATTTCCATGGAGATCCAGTGGTTAGGACTCTGCATTCCAGTGCAGGGGGGCACAGATTCAGTCCTTGGTGGGAGAACTAAGGTCCTGCAAGCTTCACAGCATGGCCAAAAAATTATATACATGTGTTATTTTAATTCAAAATAATTAAAAATTCAGTGTGAGATTTTGATGCCCATGTTTCCCAGGGTTCTGACCTCTTCCTTTCTTCTACACTAACAGCTTGCTTGGGTGATCTTTTTCTATTTCATGATATTAACTGTCATTGGTAATCTATAACTCATATCTGACCTCCCTCCAAGGCACTGCTTTCCCCATGACCTCCTCAAGAGGAAGTGGACTTCACCTTTACATTACAGATAACTCAAGGTTTGGTAGGGATGGAGTGATGAGATAGGCATGGTCATTGCTCCTCACTGTTACTTCTCTTGTCCTGAAAAACCAAAAGCAAAAAAACACATCCCCTCTGAAGTCTATGCATTAGACTTTACAATTCAGTACTTCTCCATCTTGCAATTTCCTGGTCATCTGTTCTTCTTCTTCACTGATGACCAGTACCTTGCTTCCTGATTTCCTGTGTGCTCAGTCACTCAGTTGTGTCTATTTCTTTGCAACCCCATGGACTATAGCCTCATCTTTCCATGGAATTTTTCAGGCCTACCCCTTAATCTTAGGATTCCTGGTAGGTTACCATCTAATAGACCCACAGTTCCTTGACAGGATCACTTTCATTGATCTTTTCTTTCCCTCCACTTCAACTAACAGCTATCATTCTCTTAGACTCGATCTTTCCATTTCCAATTTTCAAATGTCTCCCAAATCTCTGGTTTTGAGCATCCTACTCTCTATTCGTAAACCAAGCTGGTTTTAGAAAAGGCAGAGGAACCAGAGATTAAATTGCCAACATTCGCTGGATCATCGAAAAAGCAAGAGAGTTCCAGAAAAACATCTATTTCTGCTTTATTGACTATGCCAAAGCCTTTGACTGTGTGGATCACAATAAACTGTGGAAAATTCTTAAAGAGATGAGCATACCAGACCACCTGACCTGCCTCTTGAGAAAACTGTATGCAGGTCAGGAAGCAACAGTTAGAAATGGACATGGAACAACAGACTGGTTCCAAATAGGAAAAGGAGTATGTCAAGGCTGTATATTATCACCCTGCTTATTTAACTTATCTGCAGAGTACATCATGAGAAATGCTGGGCTGGAGGAAGCATAAGCTGGAATCAAGATTTCCAGGAGAAATATCAATAACCTCAGATATGCAGACGACACCACCCTTATGGCAGAAAGTGAAGAAGAACTAAAGAGCCTCTTGATGAAAGTGAAAGAGGAGAATGAAAAAGTTGGCTTAAAGCTCAACATTCAGAAACTAAGATCATGGCATCTGGTCCCATCATTTCATGGCAAACAGATGGGGAAACAATGGAAACAGTGGCTGACTTTAGTCAAGGCTATGGTTTTTCCAGTGGTCATGTATGGATGTGAGTGTTGGACTGTAAAGAAAGCTGAGTGCCAAGGAATTGATGCTTTTGAAGTGTGGTGTTAGAGAAGACTCTTGAGAGTCCCTTGGACTGCAAGGAGATCCAACCAGTCCATCCTAAGGAGATCAATCCTGGGCGTTCATTGGAAGGACTGATGTTGAAGCTGAAACTCCAATACTTTGGCTACCTGATGTGAAGAGCGGACTCATTGGAAAAGACTGATGCTGGGAAAGATTGAGGGCAGGAAGAGAAGGGGACAACAGAGGATGAGATGGCTGGATGGCATCATCGACTCAGTGGCCATGGGTTTGGGTGGACTCCGGGAGTTGGTGATGGACAAGGAGGCCTGGCGTGCTGCGGTTCATGGGGTCACAAAGAGTCAGACACGACTGAGTGACTGAACTAACTAACTCTCTATTGTTTCATTATTTTTACTCATTTAGTCTTATACCTTTCCTCTGTGTGCTTAGTCACTCAATCATGTCCCACTCTTTGCAACCCCATGGAATGTAGCCCACCAGGGGGATTCCACAGGCAAGAATACTATAGTGGATTGCCATGCCCTCCTCCAGGTGATCTTCCCAACTCAGGGATGAAACCCTTGTCTCCCACAATGCCAATGGATTCTTTACCATCTGAGCCACCAGGGAAGCCCTATTTCTTTCCTATTCTGGCATATTTTCAACCTCAAAAGATATCTAGACTTATCTCTACACAAAAACCTGCATGCAGATGTTTACAGCAGCTTTATTCAGAATTGCCGAACCTCGGAGGCAACCAAGATGTTCTTCAGTAGGTGAAGAGGTAAATAAACTGTGAAATGTCCAGACAATAGAATATTATTCAGCACTAAAAAGAATGAGCTATCAAGTCTTGAAAAGACATGGAAGAAACTTAAATGTGTATTTTACTAAGTGAAAGAAGCAAATCTGAAAAGGTTATGTATTGTGATTCCAATTATATGACATTCTGGAAAAGGCAAAGTTATGGAGACAGTTAAAAAAAATCAGTGGTTGCCAAAGGTTAGAGGGAGAAAGGGATGAATGGGTGGAACAAAGAATTTTAGGGCAGTGAAACCATTTTGTATGAACTTATAATAGCAAATACACATCATTAAACATTTGTTAAAATCCATAGAATATACAACACAAAGAGTGAACCCTGATTTAAACTATGAACTTTGGGTGATAATGATGTGTCAAAGTTTATTAAATGTAACAGATTTTCCACTCTGGTGTGGAATGTTAATAATGGGAAGACTATGCATTTGTTAGGGCAGGATGTATATGGGAACTTTCCCTTCAATTTTGCTATGAACCTGAAATTGCTTTTTAAAAAAGTCTGTTACCAGAATAATTGACCAATAAAACAGACCCGGAAATAACAGTGGTGAAATTAGTAGAAAATAATCTTAAAATACTATTGAAAATATTATAATCTATTAAAAGATAGAAAAGAAAGCATGATTGTCAAATTAGATAACTCATTTTTAGCATAAAGACAGGTTTAAAGTGAAAGAATAGGGAAAAATATACTATGCAAATACTAATAAAAAGAAACCTGGCTATATCAGACAATATAAACTTATAAATAAGAAATATTACAAAAGTTAGAGAGGGACATTTTTTAAAATTTATTTTTTAATTGAAGGATAATTGCTTTACAGAATTTTGTTTTCTGTCAAACCTCAACATGAATCAGCCATAGGTATACATATGTCCTCTCCCTCTTAAACCTCCCTACCACCTCCCTTGCCATCCCACCCCTCTGAGTTGTCACAGAACACCCGTTTGAGCTCCCACATCACACGGCAACTTCCCACTGGCAATCTGTTTTACATATGGTAATGTATATGTTTCCATGCAGCTCTCTCAATTTGTCTCACTCTCTCCTGCCCTGGTGGCTCAGATGGTAAAGAATCAGCCTGCAATGCAGGAGACTAAGGTTAAATCCCTGTACTGGGAAGATCCCCTGGAGAAGGAAATGGCAACCCACTCTAGTATTCGTACCTGGAGAATTCTATGGGCAGAGGAGCCTGATGGACTACAGTTGGTGGGGTTGCAAAGAGTCGGACACCATGGAACAACTAACACTTTCACTTTCAGTCCTTCCCCCACTGTGTCCATGGGTTTGTTCTGTCTGCGAGAGAGAGACATTTCTTAGTATAAAATAGGTCAACTCATTAAGAAGCCATATTGCTTTAAATGTGTGTACATCTGATAGCAGAGTTTCAAATATATGAAAGCAAAGCTAATACAACTGAAAGGAAAAATAGACAAATCCACAATTCTAGTTGGAGAGTGCCTTTGTAATATGAAGATTAATTAGGCAAAAATAATTTTAATTTATTTTGAATGATTATTCCATTCATAGTGTTTAAAAAGTTTATACTGTATACAGTTGTTGTTCAGTTGCCTAGTCGTGACCAATGCTTTGCGACCCCATGGACTGCAGCGGCCTCAGCCTCCCTGTCCCTCACCATCTCCTGAAGTTTGATACGGTGCATGTAGCATAAGGTATAGAGTGAAAAGTCTTACCATCTTGTTATACTCTTCTTAGCTAGTTCTTTTTGGAGGTAACCACTGTAACCAACTTTTATGTATTGCCTAAAGATATTTTATGTATATATAAAATCATTTATATAGCCTCTACTTTCTTTTTTTTTATACAAATGGTAGCATGCAATATGCATTTCAGAAATTCCATTTTGTTTTAACATTTAATAATATTTTTGATTCTATTATTGGTACATAAAATTCTACCTTAGGTAATTTAGGGCTTGGGATTTTCTCCATAGTACTGTGTGGTTTTTTGTTTTTGTTTTTTGCATTCAATTGTGTATGCTATGGCTTGAAATTTTTCAACAGGTTTCAAGCCCCCAGGGAGATTGCAAAAGATATTTTTTATTGAGTTGTAATTCACATACCATAAAATTCATACTTTTAAAGTATACACTTCAGTAGGTTTAGTATATTCAGAAAGTTGTGCAAACATCACCACTTTTTAATTCCAAAACAGTTTCATCACTTGTATCTGTTAGCAGTCACTCCCCATTTTCCTTCCCCACATCTCCTGGGAAACACTAAAGTACTTTATGTCTCTACAGATTTGTCTAGTTTGGACATTTCATATAAATGAAATCATATAGCATATGGCTGCTTGTAACTGGCTTCTTTCACAATTTATTCATGGTGTACTTCACTCATTTTTGTGGTCAAATAATATTCCATTGTGTGGGTATACCACCTTTTGTTTGCATTAGAATTCTAAACAGAAGATAACAATGTACAGTTGAGTCAATACAGGACTAAGTGGTGTGAAATAGTATACATTGAAGCATAAGTCCTTTTTAGGTTATGAATTTGAAAAGGCCTATTTTTAATACATTGTGTAAAAATATTTAGATATGTGTTAAACACATTTAGGAGAATCAGGAAACCTTGCCAGTTGCCACAGATTTCTGGGAAAGATGATAGCTTAAGTACGAAATTCTGAAGCTTTCTCAGAATTAGAAATGGATAAGACATTGAAGAAACAAAACCAAAATATCCCCAACTAATTTGTTTTGAAACCAGGAAATGGTGCCAACCACATTCCACAAAATTCAAAGAATTTATATTAGCTATAGTGCAATGGGACCAGATTGAAGTGACAGAGAAGAAGGTAAATCCTAGAAACTCTACTGACACACCTTAGTTTAAAATGATTAAGATTATGAGTGAGGATGGGAGGTGTGGCTATAATAATAATATGAAAGTGAACGTGTTAGTCGTTCATTCCTGTCTGACTCTTTGCTACACCATGGACTATAGCCCATTAGGCTCCTCTGTCCATGGAATTCTCCAGGCAATAATACTGGAGTGTGTAGCCGTTCTCTTCTCGAGGGGATCCCTCAAGGGCAAATTGGGAATTTTCTTTGATCCATCTTCTCAGTAGTCTTCCCTGGTGGCTCAGGTGGTAAAGAATCTGCCTGCAATGAAGGAGACCTGGATTTAATTCCTAGATTGGGAAGATCCCCTGGAGGAGGGCATGGCAACCCACTCCAGTATTCTTGCCTGGAGAACCCCCATGGACAGAGGAGCCTGGTAAGCTACAGACCATGGGGTCACAAGGGGTAGGACATGACTGAGCGACTAAGCACAAGACATGGAAAACTGCTTTCCTGTGACAGGTGAATGAAATATGAAAGTCAAACAACAGAGAAAAATTCCCCACCCCAATCTGACCCTGGGGCAGGCTCTGGTCTCTGCTCTCTCTAGCCTTCTGTAAACTTCTTTTGGAATGGTTATGAGAACACACATCATCAGCCTTCCAGTTGGATCTAAAAGGTGGTATTGGGGTGCTCAAGATCAGCAAGGAGAATGTATACACACTATTTGGAGGTGAATACCCAATCTGATAATTACCTCAATGTGTCTAAATTATGTGTCAATATGCACTCTATTTTTTAATTTAGAAGTTTATATTGATTTACTATTTGGAAGATGCCATTTAGCACACATATTCCCGTATTTTTACCTTTTTTCAATCCTCTTGGTATCACTATATCACACTTTTCAGTTAAATCACTATTAAATATTTGTATCACTGGACTAAAGAAATATTGCTCTCTTTGCCAAGCACTGTCCTGATTGCTTCTTAAATAACTATTGGTTTTTCTGTAGTTAGTAATTCTCTGATTTTCTTCCATTTGTCCATTTCCTTGTGCCCTGTGCCCTTTGCTATTTTTCCTCCTTTCTTTCAAGTAGTATTCCACATGGGCAAATCCAACTGTAACATATTCATTCCATTTATTTTCCTGGAGCCATCTCTTGGATTGCCAGTGGTTGCCCTCCTGGCCTGCTATACTGATATGATCCTGGGACTTTCTTTTTCTCTTGTGTTGCGTTCCTGCCTCCTCCCCCCACCCCCTTTATCTTCTGATTCTTTACTGACTGCTGTATCTTTCTCTTTCTTGGTTTAATTCTTGTTTTAATGATGCTTATTATTCTGGAACTTCCTAAGGAAAGGTACAGAGGAAGTAAATTATTTTTCTTAGATATTTTGCACATCTGTAAAGATATTTTTTCTATTTTCATATTTGTTTAAGAGTTTTAGTTAGGTATTGACTTTTAGGTAGCAACTCATCCTTAGAATTAAAAGAAATTTTATTTATTTGTTTGACTGTGTCTGGTCTTGGTTGTGGCATGCTGGCTTAGCTGCCCCATGGCATGTGAGATCCTAGTTCCCTAGGATTGAGCCCCTGTCCTGTGCATTATAGGGTGAATTCTTAACTAGTAGGCCACCAAGGAAGTCCCTAGCCATAGAATTTTGAAGTCCTGTTCAATTTGTCTTCTTTAAATTTATGTAGGAGATACTTAAATTGGGAATATTGGATTCCAGACAATATTCTGAGCACTTACACATATTAACTCATCTAGTCCTCACAATGGGCTTCCCAAGTGGCTCAGAACCCACCTGCCAATGCAGGAGATGCAAGAGATGCCAATAAGATCTCTGGGTCAGGAAAATCCCGTGGAGAAGGAAATGGCAAACCCCTCCAGTATTCTTGCCTGGGAAAACCCATGGACAGAGGTGCCTGGCGGGCTGTAGTCCACCAGGTTGCGGAAGAGTCGGACATGACTTGTCAACTAAACAACAACAAAGTCCTTATAACAACCCTATGAGGTAATCCTATTATTAGTGCCATTTTTCAGATGAGGAAACTGAGGCATAAATAGTAATTAACTGTGCAATGTTACATCATTAGCAGCAAGTAAAGTCAGGATTCTCACCCAGGCAGCCAGGTTCCCAACTTTTACATGATAGTGCCACCTCTGATGTAAAGTTCAGTAGCATTTGGATTTCTATTTCTTTTATGGAACCCACCCCTCCTCCCTTTTTTTTTATCTTTCTTTGGAAGCTTTCAGAATCTTCTTTTTATTTTTGGTGCTCTAAAATTTTATAATCATGTGCCCTAGGGATTTTTTTTTTAATTCATTTTCTGTGATAGTAGATCTTTTAAATTTATAGTTTCATGTTCTTTAACTTCTGGAAATTGTTGATAATTTTCCTCCCACTGCTTTCTCTGTTCTCTCTTTCTGGAACTCCTCTTAGTCATATGTGAATTTTTGGATTTTTAAACATCTTTTCTCTCCTTGTTCTACTTTCTGATGAATTTTCTTGACTTTATCTTCCAGTCCTATTGATTTTTAAAAAATAATTTAAGTTACATTTTCATTTCCAGAATCTCTTTCTTGTTCTCTGAATTTCTCTTCTGTGTGGCTTCCTGTTGTTGATTTATAGACACACATATTCTCATTATTCTGAGGGAAGTACTTACAGTTTTTAAAATTTCAAGTTTTCAACTGCTCTTTACATTGTCTTTTTCTTCTTCAACTTCTTTTTTAAAGTTTGTTTGGTTATTTTTTGTTCACATTAATGGAAATGTCCTTCCAGATATTGCTTGGAAATATTGCTTGGCTGTCCATTCATAATGAGAAGCAGGAGATCCAAATCTCAAAGCTCTATTTTCAGTTTTACCCCTCTGTCTATAACACTCTGCTTTCTGCACCCCTTTTTTGGGTTTCACAGAATAAATTGACTTCTCATCAATATCTTTCATGGTAGGCATTTAAGTTTTACTTTCTACTGTTTTCTGATAGGTTGTTACTATTCATTCATATCTTTTCCATTCTTTGTATTTTTATGGTTTGCAGATGTCTCCAGGATCCATTAAAGTTGAATTTGTGTTTCTGTTCTCATTGTCCTTGTGGTTTGGAGGAAAGTCCTGAGAGAAAAACTGTGAGTAATTATCCTTACTTTGCAATTTTAAATGAAAGTCAACCACTTTTTCTTCTTGAAATATTTTCCTTTCCTTGCTTCTGTGGTTCCACAGTCCTCAGATTCTGTTCTTACTTTTTTATTTTTTACCATACATCTAAACTGTGGAGGCCCCCACACTATGGTACATGACTACCTACTCATCTCTTTCTGTACTTTACCTGAGATGCTCTAATGCATTTATGAGATATTAAATCCCTCTGTATCCCAATTCCCAAGTTTATATTTCTCTCCCAGATCTCTCCTTAGAATCTCAATTTTATCTATTTTTCAAGTGAATCACAAACGTAACATATCCCAAACTCTTGACTTTTGGCCTTAAACCTGTTCCTCCACTAGCCTTTCACATCTCAGTAAACAGCAGTACTGTCAAGCCAGTTGCTCAAGCCTCAAGCCTTGTTATTTCTCCCTCTCGTTGAATAAGCCCTTCCTTGCCACATTTCCAGTCCATTTACTCCAAGTTTCTAATTCCAAAATATAGTTTGAATCCCTCTGCCATGATCCAAACGACTATAATTTCTCATCCGGATTCCCAACCCAGCCTCCTAACTGGTCCCCAGCTTCTACTTTTGTCTTTTCCATTCCATGCTTCAGATAGCAGCCTTGTGCATTCACAATGTCAGTTGGGTCATACACTCCTTTTCCTTACAGATCCTAGTAATTTATTTGAACATTTCCAAGAAAAGCCAAGCTTGTATAAGACTGGGCATGACCCGGTTTTTACCGACCTCTTGACCTTTGTATCCTACAGAGTGCTGAGGGTAGAGGAGTGGCGAAGACCCAGGCCTCGGGGCTTTCACATGTGCTGGGTTTTTTTACCTTGTTCACTCTTACACTCTTTCTTCATATAGACTGCTTATTTCCATCCTCCAAATCTCATCTTAAATGTCACTTCTCAGCGTGTGTATCAGTAAAACTGTGTATTATGCAGTGTTTCATGTAGGAACATTTTAGTAAAATCTGTATTGTTTACAAAATAAAGAGGTCTCCTGGATGACCCCATCTAAGGTAGGTTCTCCCAGGTTTTCTCTCTTAAGACTCCTTTCTTTTTCTTTGATAATTTGTCCTGATTCATTTTGGATATTTTTTTTCTTTTTTCAAAAACAAAAACTTTATTAACAGTTGAAAGCTTAAACATGAAATCTTGGGTTCTGAATCTGTGAAGCTTCTAAGGTCTCTTGATCAAATGGGGCAGCAGCCCGCAGTGCAGCCAACAAGGGGCCAATCCAGTTTATCTTACTGAAGAGCATCACCCTGAGCAGGGGAAGGCAGTGGCAGAGGTGAAGGGTCTGATTCAGTCTCCCTCTGGTCTACATCTTCCTTCACTGTGAGATCATCACAGGTAGCTTGGGTTTATTGTTGGGGCCTGTGAGAACATTCTCAATCTTTCTCATCACCAGAAGTGTCTCAGTGATTTTTTCCAAATACCAGGTGCTTCCCATCTAGCTAATTACGCTTAGAGCTGGTGATGAAAACCTGGCAGCCATTTGTACTGGGGCCACTGTTTGCCATGGAAATCAGGCCTGGAGCTATATCTAAGCTTAAAATTTTTGTCTGCAAATTGCCTTTGGAAAATACAGGCAACTCCAGTACCATCTCCATTAACAAAATCTTCATCCTGAAATCTTTTATGACTTTGTGGAAGGTGCTTCCTTTGTATCTTATTGGAACCCCATCTTTTCTGAATTCTCCATTTCAGAACTGCCTAAAATTCTCGGCCATCTTAGGTACAACATCTGCAAAGAAATCAATCTTCATGTGGCCAACTACCTATAACCAGCGGGAGATGGTTAGAAGGCCCAGCCCAAGCCCATGAAGGCTTTCATGGTGGCTCAGACAATAAAGAATCTGCCTGCAGTGCAGGAGACCTGGGTTTGATCCCTGGCTTGGGAAGATCCTCTGGAGAGGATAATGGCAACCCACTCCAGTATTCTTGCCTGGGAAATCCCATGGACAGAGGAGCCTGGAGGGCTACAGTCAGTAGGGTTGCAAAGAGCCAGACAGGACTAGTGACTGAGCATTCTTGCAAGCCAATGAAAGCCTCATCCCAAACAGGGAAACTTCCCTCCCCCATGTTGCTTGGTCCCTCCCACCTCCACCTCCCATTTTGGATTTTTACTTTCTTACCTACTTAAAGTCTGTCTTTCACACTAAAGGATGAAACTGTAAGCTAGTGCTAGTAAGTTAAGATTTTTTTTTTCTTTTTACCATTATTCTTCCAGGGCCAAACCTGTGGAGATCTTCCACTAACATATATATAATATATATATTCCACTAATATATATATTGTCAATTAAATGAATGGTTTCAGAGATGACTAAAGAGCAATGAAATAAAATTGATATATGTGAAAAAATTCTGCCACATAAATTAGAGGATTACTCTAGTATTTCCAAACATAGAATGAACATACTTTAAGAAAGGCAATTAAATTTTAGGGAATATTTGCTTAGTGTTTTCAGGGTACTTAAGGAAATTATGAATTCTTTGAATAAGCTTTAAAAGATGTTATGGTGAGACAATAAGATAAAAATAAAATGGAAATGTGAGACTGATGTGTGAGGAAACAAGGAAGAGTATAAGAGAAATTATGGTGGCATAAGAAGCAATAAAGAGCAGAATCAATACTGCAGAGAATCAATTCAATGAAAGACAAGTAAGAAGCTCTTTAAGAACACAGGAAAAGGACACAATGATTAGAAAACTAGAAAGAATATAATAGATTAAGGAGATAAATAACAATAACGTATCTTACTACCCCAAAATAGGCTAAATGGCAGCTGGAAGGGAGGTAGCAAGAGGGTAAATATATATACTTTGTTGTTTTAGTTGCTAAGTTGTGTCTGACTCTTTGCAATCCCATGGTCTGTAGCCTGCCAGGCTCCTCCATCCATGGAATTTCCCATGCAAGAACACTAGAGTAGATTGCCATTTCCTTCTCCAGGGGATCTTCCCCACCCAGAGATTAAACCCACATCTCCTTCATAAAGGCAGATTCTTTACCACTGAGCCACCAATACATATATATATGCTGATTTCCATAATTTTTATAGGAGACACCAATGGATACTATTCATTTGTGACCAGAGACATTTGAGAATATAGAGGAGAAGCATGGATTTAAGTAGTTTTTTTAAAAAAGATAACCACTGGCAGAACTAAAATATTCCAAATTCCTAACGGAGGAAAAATTATTAGAGCATCAACTGAAAGTTAGAAAATGGTAATGAAACATTTAAAAAATACAAGATAACAGAAGTAGATGCAAATGTATATAACCTAAAAATAAATACAAGTGGGATAAAATCACCAATAAAGGTAAAAAATATTCAGTTCAGTTCAGTCGCTCAGTCATATCTAACTCTGTGACCCCAAGGACTACAGCACCCAAAGCCTCCCTGTCCATCACCAACTCCCGAAGTGTACTCAAACTCATGTCCATTGAGTTGGTGATGCCATCTAACCATCTCATCCTCTATTGTCTCCTTCTCCTCCCACCTTCAATCTTTCCCAGCATCAGGTCTTTTCCAATGAGTCAGCTCTTCACATCAGGTGGTCAAAGTATGGGAGTTTCAGCTTCAACATCAGTCCTTCCAGTGAATATTCAGGACTGATTTCCTTTAGGATGAACTGGTTGGATCTCCTTGCTGTCCAAGAAACTCTCAAGAGTCTTCTCCAACACCACATTTGAAAAGAATCAATTCTTCAGTGCTCAGCTTTCTTTGTAGTCCAACTCTCACATCCATACATGACCACTGGAAAAACCATAGCCTTGACTAGACAGACCTTTGTTGGCAGAGTAATGTCTCTGCTTTTTAATATGATATCTAGGTTGGTCATAGCTTTCTTTCCAAGGAGTTAGCGTCTTTTACCTTCATGGCTGCTGTCAGTCAAAAAACAAAATCAACTAAGATTCTATTTACAACAGACATCTAAGATGAAGTAACAAAGGTTAATCAGCATTTATTGATTCAGTCAATCATTGGATCAAATTACGGAATGCCTACCACATGCCAGGAGCTGTTATAAATGCTGGATTAAAAATGCAAAAACTGGCAAAAATATGCCATTCAAGAGCTTCCCAGGTGACACTAATGTTAAAGAAACTGCCTGCCACTTCAGAAGGTTCAGGTTTGATCTGTGGGTGGGGAAAATCCCCTGGAGAAGAGCATGGCAGCCCACTCCAATATTCTTGCCTGGAGAATCCCATGGACAGGGGAGCCTGGCGGGCTACAGTCCATAAAGTCTCAAAGAGTCAGACACGACCGAAGCAACTTTTTATGCAGCCCATACAAATACAAACAAAACTAAAGCAGGACTCCCAACTTCCATAGAAAGTTTATGTATTGCTATAAAAATCAACAAATAGGACAAAGAGATTGTTTTATTGTTGACACTTTCAAGCCTCAATAAATACTTAACTGCAGTTAAATGATATGCATTGAAGAACACAATGACAGAATACATAATGCTAAATCTATTTGTTGTGTGTGAAAAAAAGGTTTAAAACAATATTGCAGGGAAACATTAGCATATTCCTCCGAGTCTTTACCTAACCAAAGAAACAGAAGTAGATATGATTATTTAAAAATTGAATAATATAAATTGATAATATACATTTAAATATATAACAAATCTTATTTCTTACAAAACAAAACTCTTATATTCTTAATGTCTGTAGAACACTAAAAGAAACTTTCTAAATTACAACTGACTCAGGTGTATAATATAATTTTATTAAAAAAATCTGTATATGGATATTTATATAAATATATTTAAATAGATAAAAATAAAGCATGATGAAGACTGCTTCAGCAATAGTGTTTTTCCCTAGGTAGTGGAATTTCTACTTATTAATATTTTCCCTTTATTTATATGTATTTTGTACCATTTCTACAATGAGGATGCATTGCTTGTATAATTAAATAAGTAAAGTGGAGAGTGAGCCAATTAATGATAAAATGAAATACATATTATTAGAAGAGAGATGGGCCGTAATAAGAAAGAGGTCATCAATGGGAAGGAGCAAGTGTGACCAGAAGGGGGAAAACTTTAGTGCATTTTGGGAAGCTTTATTAAACTGCAAGAATCGAGAGAAGTCCAAGAAAAAGACATTATTACTTCATATACAGAAAAGGGGGCCAAGACAGCGCAGCACTAGAATGAAAGCTCTTATCATTGGAGAGCACTTTCCCAAGCAGAGTATACCACAAAGTAAGGTACAGAAAGAGAAATAGATCCCAAAGGAATATCGATATTAAAATTAATGCTAATCCTGTAAGGATTGTATTACTATGCTGTTGATTTTGGAAAGTGAAGAAAATTGTGAGTCTCATGAAATGATAAGAGACACTGTGGTGTAGTAAAAAGAAACATATGGAATTAGGCCTATTCAAATTGGAATTCAAGGGCTGCCACTCAACCAGCTTGTTGCCTGATTATTTAAAGATCTCTGACTCTGAGTTTTTTCATCAATAAAAAGGAAATAATAATGTCTTCTTTGGATGACTGTTATATTGGACTGCTTAAAGAAAGGATATATACATGTATACATATATACATGTGTCTGTATATATGAATATATCTACATATGCATGATACCACTCTAATGGCAGAAAGCGAAGAGGAATCAAATAGCCTCTTGACGAAAATGAAAGAGGAGTGTGAAATAAAACTAAGATCATGGTTTCCAGTCTCATCATTTCATGACAAATAGAAGGGGAAAAAGTGGAAGCAGTGACAGATTTTATTTTCTTAAGCTCCAAAATCACTGCAGATGGTGACTGCAGCCATGAAATTAAAAGACGTTTGCTCCTTACAGGGAAAACTATGACAAACATAGACAGTGTATTAAAAAGCAGAGGCATCACTTGGCCAACAAAGTTCTGTATAGTTAAAGCTATGGTTTTTCCAGTAGTCATGTATGGATGTAAGAGCTATACCATAAAGGACACAGGAAGAGGGAAGGAGAGGGTGAGATGTATGGAGAGAGTAACATGGAAATTTAACATCACCATATGTAATATAGATACCCAATGGGAATTTTCTGTATATCTCAGGGAATGCAAACAGGGGCTCTGTATCAACCTAGATGGTGGGGTGGGGAAGGAGACAGGAGGGAGGTTCAAGAGGGAGGGGACATATGTACACCTATGGCTGATTCATGTTGATGTTTAACAGCAAACAAAAAAATTCTGTAAAGCAATTATCCTTCAGTTTAAAAATAAATAAAAATAAAAAGACTGAGCATCGAAGAACTGATGCTTTCAAACTCTGGTGTTGGAGAAGACTCTTGAGAGTCCCTCAGACAGCAAGGAGAGCAAGCCAGTCAATCCTAAAGGAAATCAGTCCTGAATATTCATTGGAAGGACTGATGCTGAAGCTGAAACTCCCATACTTTGGCCACCTGATGGGAAGAACTGACTCATTGGAAAAGACCCTGATGCTGGGAAAGATTGAGGCAGGAGAAGAAGGGGTGACAGAGGATAAGATGATTAGATAGCCTCACCGGCTCAGTGGACATGAATTTGAGCAAACTCCAGGAGATAATGAAAGACAGAGAAGCCTGGTGTGCTGCTGTCTATGGGATTGTGAAGTCGGACACAATTTAGCAACTCAACAACAACAACAACAACATATACACATATACGTGTAGCATCAGGCATAAATGAAACCAGAGTTGGTTAGAAAAGCTTTTGAAAGAAATCGAGCTGAATCTAGAAGGATTAATTTGGTATTTTTGTGTTGAGTACTGACTACATCCTCTAGGCCTCCGTCCCTGACCTCGGGCATGAGGTAGCTCCTCTTGGCCGAGCTTCTGGGTTACTCTTACAGTGGACACGGGGTCTCTCTTCACAGCTGCTCCAGCAAAGCTCAGCTGCCACCCCTGATCTCAGACGCTGGATTATCCAGCTCTCTTGGACACTGGATTACCCTAATCTCATCTGCTGGATTATCGAAAAAACAAGAGAGTTCCAGAAAAACATCTACTTCTGCTTTATTGACTATGCCAAGGCCTTTGACTGTGTGGCTAACAATAGACTGTGGAAAATTCTGAAAGAGATGGGAATACCAGACCACTTGACCTGTCTCTTGAGAAACCTGTATGCAGGTCAGGAAGCAACAGTTAGAACTGGACATGGAACAACAGACTGGTTCCAAATAGGAAAAGGAGTACATCAAGGCTGTATATTGTCACCCTGCTTATTTAACTTATATGTAGAGTACATCATGAGAAACGCTGGGCTGGAAGAAGCACAAGCTGGAATCAAGATTGCCGAGAGAAATATCAATAACCTCAGATATGCAGACGACACCACCCTTATGGCAGAAAGTGAAGAGGAACTAAAACGCCTCTTGCTGAAAGTGAAAGAGGAGAGTGAAAAAGCTGGCTTAAGGCTCAACACTAAGAAAACTAAGATTATGGCATCTGGCCCCATCACTTCATGGCAAATAGATGGGGAAACAGTGGAAACAGTGTCAGACTTTATTTTGGGGGGCTCCAAAATCATTGTAGATGGTGATTGCAGCCATGAAATCAAAAGACGCTTACTTCTTGGAAGGAAAGTTATGACCAGCCTAGATAGCATATTGAAAAGCAGATACATTATTTTACCAACAAAGGTCTGTCTAGTCAAGGTTATGGTTTTTCCAGTAGTCATGTATGGATGTGATAGTTGGACAGTGAAAAAGGCTGTGCGCTGAAGAATTGATGCTTTTGAACTGTGGTGTTGGAGAAGACTCTTGAGAGTCCTTTGGACTGCAAGGAGATCCAACCAGTCCATCCTAAAGGAGATCAGTCCTGAATATTCATTGAAAGGACTGATGTTGAAGTTTAAACCAATATTTTGGCCACCTCATGTGAAGAGTTGACTCATTGGAAAAGACCCTGATGCTGGAAAGGATTGGGGCAGGAGGCGAAGGGGACGACAGAGGATGAGATGGCTGGATGGCATCACTGACTCGATGGACATGGGTGTGGGTAGACTCCAGGAGTTGGTGATGGACAGGGAGGCCTGGCATGCTGCAATTCATGGCATTGCAAAGAGTCGGACACGACTGAGAGACTGAACTGAACTGACTACATACCAGGCACACAGAGTTGGAAACAACAGCAATGTCCTTTCTGTCCTCAAGAAGCTTATATACCAGCAATGACTAAGAGTCCTCTAAGCAAAGATGGTGAATCCCTGAGCTAAAGAACAGTGGAACTTGGGTTACATTGTATGCATCAAATAGTGTACAAATAATTATAAAAACCTTCTTCCAAATCTATCTGAATTAATCACTAAAACTTTTACAGCAACAGTTCACCTAGGATAACCATTTATATCCAGGGAAAATGTATTCCTTCAACAAATGCTTATTGAAAATCTATAAACCCAATACTCTTGATAGACCCTGTAAAGATAATATAGTAAGACCATGTGTATTCTTTTCTTAAGGACCTTGCAGTGAAGTAGGGAACTCAAGACTATAAATAATGTCTATAAATGCCGTACAAGATATTAGAAAATGGACCCCATTCGGGGCAGAAAGATTATGCGGGGCAGGATAGCATTATGGAAATTTCATAGAGGAGATGTTGGCATTTGTGAATGTTACATCAAATGTAAAATCTGGATATACTAACCTATGGATAGGAGGAAGTATGATAAAGCACACTCCTGGGGTACAAAAAAAGGATGAAAAAAAGGCCAGAGAGAAAAGATAACAACAGTGAGTATTTTGATGTGATTAGATTAACAATGATTGCAGCATGATTTTTTTTTATCTGGACAGTTTCAAAGATTATTGTTTGGGACAACAACGCAGGCATATAGAATTGAATAGGTGATGATAGGAAGTTGCTAAAAATCAAATTCTCAAGTATTTACTTCTACCTGTCTGCCTCTGATGAGTATTTCTTAAAAATGAGTGAAACATTAGTACCCACATGCTCAGTAAGATGTTCAAGAGAATGTCAGAGAGCTTGTTTGTTAACCTTAATTGGCAACTGATGTTTAAAAGACAATAATGCAATTTTCATGATTTACTGGGAATATGCTGCTATTTAATGCCAGAGGAGGAGGAGGAATTAATACATGCAAAAGCCCATAGAAATGAGAAATATGGGCAAAATAATCCCCTTTTTGTTTCAGGAAAATGTAAAGCAGTGTGCCCCAGGGACTGTTGGCAAATATTATCATCTCTGACAGCCACTACTTAACATAAATTCTGGGAAACCAGAGGCTTCTGGGTAATATGAGTCAGAAGGAAAGAATGCCCCATGGTGTGGTTGAAACTTTTTAATGGAATACTGGTTGATCTTAGTGAAGAAGGACAGGGGTCAGGGTCAGTTTGGAAGAACTTTCTGTCCCTGTGTAGTGTGTGGTTGTGTGGTTTAGTTGCTAAGCTGTGTCCAACTCTTTTTGACCCCACAGACTGTAGTCCTCCAGGCTCCTCTGTCCGTGGAATTTCCCAGGCAAGAATACTGGAGTGGGTTGCCACTTCCTCCTCCAGGGGTTCTTCTCGACCCAGGGATTGAACCCAAGTCTCCTGCATCAACTTCATTGGCTGGTGGATTCTTTAAACTGAGCTACCTGGGAAGTCCAGGGACTGAGAGTGTCATGGAAAGTTCCAGATCTGCACTAGCATGAAAACATGGTATAGAATGAAGGGGTGTTCCTTTAGGAGAAGGGAAGAGTGGGGAGAAGGGCTGAACTTGCCAAGGTGGAACTCACAGAGAGGAAGGGAACTTGGTGATATTAAGAATGTAGAATGTGTAAGATTTGATGATTTACATGTAAATGATGAGGGGAGATAAGGCAATCCCCATCAGATTGTATATACAGACACACATACCTAATTGTGGGTGATGGTGATGGTGCCATTTACCCAACAGGAGGAGGAAATTTTGTATTTACCTAACTAATGTATTTATCTATATGCTGTTTTTTTACTTTTTGGCTATATTTCTACAAGCTGGTGGAATTTGAAAAGGAGAAATTGAAAACTGCCTAAGTGGTTGCCACCCTATCACTGATAGGAAGAGAATGGCTAGCATACTCACTGCTTTCCCATTGGCTGCTCACTACCTAGAGGAGAGACGGGTCCTGAAAGCACGGAATAGGGATCACTACAAGGTGCTAACCGTCTAGCCAAGGCTATGTTTTTCCAGTGGTCATGTATGGATGTGAGAGTTGGACTATAAAGAAAGCTGAGTGCCCAAGAATTGATGCTTTTGAACTGTGGTGTTGGAGAAGACTCTTGAGAGTCCCTTGGACTGAAAGGAGATCGAACCAGTCCATCCATCCTAAAGGAAATCAGTCCTGAATACTCATTGGAAGGACTGATGCTGAAGCTGAAACTGATCCTCCAATACTTTGACCACCTGATGTGAAGAGCTGACTCACTGGAAAAGACCCGGATGCTGGGAAAGATTGAAGGCGGGAGGAGAAAGGAATGTCAGAGGATGAGATGGCTGGATGGCATCACCGACTCAATGGCCATGGGTGTGGGTAGACTCCGGGAGTTGGTGATGGACAGGGAGGTCTGGCGTGCTGCGGTTCATGGGGTCGCAAAGAGTCGGACACGACTGAGCTACTGAACTGACAGACTGACTGACAAGGCGCTGAAGTGCTGAAGGCGAAACCAGCCTCTTATTCTGCCTGGCGTGGTAGTGGAGGTGGGGTGCTGTTGAAGGCTTCCAAGAGGAAATGGCTCTTCAATTGAGGCCTGAGGGATGAGTGGGAGTTTCGTGGATGGAAAAGAGAGAAGAAACGTGTACATAACATATGTGAGAATGTGGCTAATTTGGGCAATGGCAAATGGTCCAATCTGG
Organism: Antilocapra americana; assembly: GCA_007570785.1. Classification (NCBI taxonomy): domain Eukaryota; kingdom Metazoa; phylum Chordata; class Mammalia; order Artiodactyla; family Antilocapridae; genus Antilocapra; species Antilocapra americana. The sequence goes on along the minus strand of ML664183.1, from coordinate 16,752,271 downwards.
CTGAATACAAACACGAGAAGGGGTGAATGATGTGAAATGAGGCTGGAAGGATATCAGAGGCAGAGAAATATGGGCCTCGATGCAGAGTAAGTGACAGTTTTTACCCTGCGATGGATGGAGAGCTGTTGGAGAATTTTGAGGAGAATCTTTACAGCATCTTAAGAGTATCTTGCTTACTCACAGCCTCACTCACCTACTCAACAAATACTACCTAGCTTTCATGTTGGAATACTCTAGTGGCAATGTGAAGGATGAATAAAGAAAAGGTATTTGGCAAAGAAGATCAGCTATTTTCCAAAATGGGCTTCTTCAGCCTAGATACACAGCTGGACCACATCTCAGTCTCTGTGGCTGTGTGTCCTTATTCTGTGAAATGTGTGTGGGAGTGAATTGTGCTACGTCTTGGTCAGATCCACTAAAGGCTGGCTTATCCTGGGTTTTACGCTTTTCTTCTTCCTGACTGACTAGGTTGAGACTTTGGAAACCAAGTCATGAAGATTTTGGTGCTGCCATCATTACCGGACTCCCTATTATCTTAAAACGCCCTCTTGGGCTGTCCTGTGAGCCAGAAATAAGCTCTTATGATGCTGAGTCATTGTGTCTTTGGATCTATTACCATAACTTGGTCTATGCTAATAATACAGAGTGAGATAAAAAAAACTTGGTGTGAGAAGATGAAAGTCTCAACTAAGAACAGGCATAGAAAAGGGGAAGGGGTGATAATATATCGAGATTTAGGACATGGAGCAAACAGGACTTGGCAAGTGATTGACTTAGTGGATGAGAGTAGAGACAAGGTCCAGCACAATTCCTGGACTTGTGACAACGGTGACATTCAGGAAGATAAAACATACTATAAGAGGAGCAAAGTTCGGTAGAAGATGTATTTGGTTTTTAACAAAGATAGGTTTGAATTTAATCTAAAAAAATGGAACTGATGAACCTGCTTACAGGGAAAGAATAGAGGTGCAGATGCAGAAAAGAGACTCGTGAACACAGTGGGGCAAGGAGAGGAAGGGACAGATCGAGAGAGTAGCCTTGACATATGTACACTACCATGGATAAAATAGGTAACTGGCGGGAAGCTGCCGTATAGCACGGTGAGCTCAGCTGGGTGCTCTGTGATGCCCTAGAGGGATGGAACAGGGGAATGAGAGGGAGGGGACATATGTATACACATGGCTGATTCACGCTGTTGTACAGCAGAAACTAACACAACATTGCAAAGCAATTATATTCCAATAAAAGAAAGATATTTGACTTGCCATGAGTGTTAGGAATATGAAACTGGCATATTGTAGAAGTATGAGGTGTAGATGAATATAACCTTAGGGAGACTAAGGTTATAAAGCTGTGAAATGATTCATTTACATGTAAAAATACAGTGTAGAGAAGAGGGTAGATAATTGATTTCTATGAGACACTTGAAAGTCCTGTTTGCTCCATTTCCTAAATCTCTATTATCACCCCTTTCTCCCTCTCACTAGGTCACTCAGCATACTTGTCTGTTTGTAAACCCTCTTTCTCTGTGATTCCTTAAATGTTGATGTCTCTATGAGAAATACAGAGAGGAAAAAGACATGTAAGTAACACTGCAGTGATCAAAAAGCAGCCTGTGGAACAAAACAATAACCTATTTTCCTCAACAGTTAAATGCAATCCTTAATTAAAAAAAAAAATTGAAACAGAAGAGTGAACCTACACTTTGAGACTTAATTGTTATATCAACTAATAGTAATATATTGATCTTAGGATCATGACTCAAATAAACAAATTATAAGATAAATAAACATATGTGTATACTGACATTTGAGTACACAAAACAGGCAAGAGAATCTGAGTGCTGATTAGATCCTGGACTCTATTAAGAAGATATTGTTAATGTTTTAGGTGTGTAAATGCCAAGTCTTTTTTTTTTTTAAGTGATATCTGTTGAAGTATTTCTTAATAAAATGATAAAATGTTGAAGATTTGTTTCAAAACACTCCAGGCAGAGGGAAATGGGATTAGGGTATCAGAGAAAGAGGGTTTATAAATAGACAATTTTGCTGAGTCATCTAGTGTTAAGATCAGTATTTGACCAAAACTAACACACTATGACAGAATAGAATTCTGGCATATAAGAATAAATTTGGATTCTTACTTTTAAGGGTAACTGTTATTACTATTTTGTTATTTAAAAATTAAGTAGTCAAATTTGAAAACTTTGATATCCCAGCATAGAAACCATCATTCCTTAGTGCTGTCTCTACCTGGACTTCTTTGGTCAAATATCTGTACTTTCCCAGTAGTGAACCATTGTTTTCTTTCAGTTGAAATCAGTGGAGAAGCAAGATATTTGGGGTACCCCATTGTTCTGTAACATGTTTTTCTTTTTTTTTATATCCTTTATATCCTTTCTTTTGTTTGTTCCAAATGTAATTACTATTGTATCCAGATTTTGGAGACCGTCCTATTCATGAAACTTGGAGGTGACAAAGGTGATATTTTTCTTTTTATTTATCCTCTCAAGGTATGAAAGGATTTCCAAATAGGGCTTTTCTTTGAAAGACTCATGGCCTAATTCAATTAAATATTTGAGTGTTAAATATAGTTCTTGAAAGTGATTTTATTTTATTAATTTTCATCAATGTTACAAACCAAGAAATTCTACAAAGAATTCTAAAATTCTAAAAATTATGATATCTTTACTAGTTTACTTCTATTATTATAGTTTTTATTATTGTATTATTACTAGTTTACTTGTATTTAAAATTTTCTAAACATATTTTGATTCAAAGTATGTCATATCCTTGTTTATAGTTACTTAGATAGCATTCTATCTACAAATGTTTATATTAACTGATATATTTCCTTATTGAACTATTTGAAAGGTTTTAATAATTGTTTTTGTGCATGAAATAGTTTTCACAGTTATCACGAATTATTTTAGCATTTTACTTTAGTGATATTTATTTTTCAAGGGACTGATACTGTTTCTAGATACACAATACTTAAGGTTTTCACTGCAAGTTACATCTAGAATATTTACTCATATTTTTAAAATTTGTTTTTATTGAAAGATAATTGCTTTATAGAATTTTGTTGTTTTCTGTCAAACTTCAACATGAATCAATCATAGGTCTACATATGTCCCCTCCCTTTTGAACCTACCTCCCATCTCCTACCCCATTCCACCCCTTTAGATTGATACAGAGCCTTTGTTTGAGTTTCTTGAGCCATGCAGCAAATTTCCCTTGGCTTGCTATTTTACACATGGTAAACAAGTTCTGGGCTCCAAAATCACTGCAGATGGCGATTGCAGCCATGAAATTAAAAGACACTTACTCCTTGGAAGGAAAGTTAGGACCAACCTAGACAGCATATTAAAAAGCAGAGACATTACTTTGCCAACAAAGGTCCATCTAGTCAAGGCTATGGTTTTTCCAGTAGTCATGTATGGATGTGAGAGTTGGACTATAAAGGAAGCGGAGTGCCAAAGAATTGATGCTTTTGAACTGTGGTGCTGGAGAAGACTCTTGAGAGTCCCTTGGACTGCAAGGAGATCCAACCAGTCCATCCTAAAGGAGATTAGTCTTGGGTGTTTGTTGGAAGGACTGATGTTGAAGCTGAAACTCCAATACTTTGGCCACCTCGTGCGAAGAGCTGACTCATTAGAAAAGGCCCTGATGCTGGGAAGGATTGAGGGCAGGAGGTAAGGGGGGCGACAGAGGATCAGATGGTTGGATGGCATCACCGACTCAGTGGCCATGGGTGTGGGTGGACTCTGGGAGTTGGTGATGGACAGGGAGGCTTGGCGTGCTGCGATTCATGGGATCGCAAGGAGTCGGACACGACTGAGTGACTGAACTGAACTGAATTGAATGTAAGTTTCCATTTTACTCTTTCCATACATCTCACCTTCTCCTCTCCTCTCCCCATGTCCATAAGCCTGTTCTCTATTTCTGTTTCTCCATGCTGCCCTGTAAATATATTCTTCAGTACCATTTTTTCTAGACTCTGTATATATATGTGTTAGAGTATGATATTTATCTTTTTCTTTCTGACTCACTTTACTCTATAATATGTTCTAGGTTCATCCACCTCATCAGAACTGACTCAAATGCATTCCTTTATATGGCTGAGTAATATTCCATTGTGTATATGTACCACAACTTCTTTATCCATTCATCTGTCAATGGACATCTAGGTTGCTTCCATGTTCTAGCTATTGTAAATAGTGCTTCAGTGAACAATGGGATACATGTGTCCTTTTCACTTTTGGTTTCCTCAGGCTATATCCTGGGAAATATACCTGGTAGTTTTATTCACAGCTTTTCAAGGAATCTCCATACTGTCTTCCATAGTGGCTGCACCAATTTACATTCCCACCAACAGTGCAAGAGTGTTCCCTTTTCTCCACATCCTTTCCAGCATTTATTGTTTGTATACTTTTTGATGATGGCCATTTTGACTGGTGTGATATCTCATTATAGTTTTGATTTGCATTTCTCTAATAATAAGTGATGTTGAGCATAATTTCATGTGTTCATTAGCCATTTGTATGTCTTCTTTGGAGAAATGCCTGTTTAAGTCTTTTCCCCATCTTTTGACTGGGTTGTTTGTTTTTCTGGCATTGACATGTATGAGCTGCTTATATGGTTTGGAAACTAATCCTTTGTCAGTTGTTTCATTTGCTATTATTTTCTCCCGTTCTGAGGGTTGTCTTTTCATCTTGTTTATAGTTTCCTTTGCTGTGCAAAACCTTTTAAGTTTAATCAGGTCCCACTTGTTTACTTTTGTTTTTATTTCCATTACTCTAGGAGGTGGGTCATAAAGGATCTTGCTTTGATTTATGTTGTTGTGTGTTCTGCCTATGTTTTCCTCTAAGAGTTTTATAGTTTCTGGTCTTACATTTAAGTCTTTAATCCATTTTGACTTTATCTTTGTGTATGGTGTTAGGAAGTGTTCTAATTTCATTCTTTTACCTGTAGCTGTCCAGCTTTCCCAGCACCGTTTATTGAAGAGGCTGTCTTTGCCCCATTGTGTATTCCTGCCTCCTTTGTCAAAAATAAGGTACCCATAGGTGGATGGGTTTATTTCTGGGCTTTCTATGTTGTTCCATTGGTCTATATTTCTGTTTTTGTGCCAGTACCATACTGTCTTGATGACTGTAGCTTTGTAGTATAACCTGAAGTCAGGAAGGTTGATTCCTCCAGCTCTACTCTTCTTTCTCAAGACTGACTGCTTTGGCTATTCAGGGTCTTTTGTGTTTCCATTTGAATTGTGAAATTTTTTATTCTAGTTTTGTGAAAAATGCCATTGGTAATTTGATACGGATCACACTGAATCTGTAGATTGCATTTGGTAGTATAATTCATTTTCACAATATTGATTCTTCCTACCCAGGAATATGGAATATCTCTCCATCTGTTTAGATTGTCTTTGATTTCTTTCATTAGTGTTTCATAATTTTCTGTGTACAGTTCTTTTGTCTCCTTAGGTAAGTTTATTTCTAGATATTTAATTCTTTTTGTTGCAATAGTGAATGGGATTGATTCCTTAATTTCTCTTTCTGATTTTTCATTATTAGTATATAGAAATGCAAGTGATTTCTGTGTATTGATTTTGTATACTACAACTTTGCTAAATTCACTAATTAGCTCTAATAATTTTCTGATACTATCTTTAGGGTTTTCTATATACAGTATCATGTCATTTGCAAACAGTGAGAGCTGCACTTCTTTCCTGATATGGATTCCTATTTCTTTTTCTTCTCTGATTGTTGTAGCTAAAACTTCCAAAACTATGTTGAATAATAGTGGTGAAAGTGGACACCCTTGTCTTGTTCCTGATATTAGGGGAATAATTTCAGGTTTTCACTATTGAGAATGTTTGCTGTAGGCTTGTCATATGTAGCCTTTACTCTGTATGGGTAGGTTCCTTCTATGCCCATTTTTAGAAGGGTTTTAATCATAAATGTGTGCTGAATTTTGTCACAAGCTTTCTCTACATCTATTGAGATGATCATATGGTTTTTATCTTTCAATTTGTTAACATGATGTATTACATTGATTGATTTGCATATATTGAAGAATCCTTGCACTCCTGGAATAAACCCAACTTGATCATGGTGTATGAGCTTTTTGATGTGTTGCTGAATCCTGTTTGCTAAAATTTTGTTGAGAATTTTTGCATCTATGTTCATCAGTGATATTGGTCTGTAGTTTTCTTTTTTTGTGTTGTCTTTGTCTGGTTTTGTTATCAGGGTGATGGTGGCCTCATAGAATGAGTTTGGAAGTGTTCCTTCCTCTGCAATTTTTGAAAAAATTTTAGAGGGATAGGTATTAGCTCTTCTCTAAATGTTTGATAGAATTCTCCTGTGAAGCCATCTGGTCCTGGGCTTTTATTTGTTGGGAGATTTTTGATCACAGCTTCAATTGCAGTGCTTAATAACTGGGTTGTTCATAATTTCTACTTCTTCCTGGTTCAGTCTTGGAAGATTGAACTTTTCTAAGAATCTGTCCATTTCTTCCAGGTTATCCATTTTATTGCCATATAGTTGCTCGTAATAGTCTCTTATAATCCTTTGTATTTCTGCATTGCCTCTTGTAACTTCTCCTTTTTCATTTCTAATTTTGTTGATTTGATTCTTCTGTTTTTCTGGATGAGTCTGGCTAAAGGCTTGTCTATTTTGTTCATCTTCCCAAAGAACCAGCTTTTAGTTTTATTAATCTTTACTGTTGTTTCTTTCATTTATTTTTCATTTATTTCTGCTCAGATCTTTATGATTTCTTTCCTTCTACTATTTTTTTTTGGTTGTTGTTATTCTTCTGTTTCCAGTTGTTTTAGGTGTAAAGTTAGGTTGTCTATTCGATGTTTTTCTTGTTTCTTGAGGTAGGATTGTACTGCTATAAACTTCCTTCTTAGAATGGCTTTTGTTGCATCCCAAAGGTTTTGAGTTGTTGTGTTTTCATTGTCATTTGTTTCTAAAAATTTTTTGATTTCCCTTTTGATTTCTTCAGTAACCTGTTGGTTATTTAGAAATGTGTTGCTTAATCTCCATGTGTTTGTGTTTCTTATAGTTTATTTTCTTGTAATTGATATCTAGTCTCATAGCTTTGTGGTTGGAGAAATTGCTTGATATGATTTCAGTTTTCTTATATATACTGAGATTTGATCTTTGACCCAAGATGTGGTCTATCTTGGAGAATGTTCCATGTACACTTGAGAAGAAGGTGTGTTCTGCATTTGTATGGAATGTCCTGAGGATATCAATGAGATCCATCTCATCTAATGTATCATTTAAGACTTGTATTTCCTTATTAATTTTCTATTTTGATAATCTGTCCATTGGTGTGAGTGGGGTGTTAAAGTCTCCTACTATTGTTGTGTTACTGTCAATTTCTCCTTTTATGTCTGTTAGTGTTTGTCTTATGTTTTGAGATGCTCCTATATTGGGTGCATAAATATTTACGATTGTTATGTCTTCCTCTTGGATTGATCCCTTGATCATTATGTAGTGTCCTTCCTTATCTCTTTTAATCTTCTTTATTTTAAGGTCTGTTTTGTCTGATATGAGGATTGCCACTCCAACATTCTTTTACTTCCCATTTACATGGAATATATTTTTCCATCCTCTCACTTTCAGTCTATATGTGTCTTTAGGTCTGAAGTGGGTTTCTTATAGACAGCATATATATGGGTCTTGTTTTTGTATCCATCCAGCCAGTCTGTGTCTTTTGGTTGGAGCATTTAATCCATTTACATTTAAAGTAATTATTGATATATATGTTCCTATTGCCATTTTCTTAATTGTTTGGGGTTGATTTTGTAGATGTTTTTTCTTTTCTTGTGTTTCTTGACTCTATAAGTCCCTTTAAAGTTTGTTGTAAAGTTGGTTTGGTGATACTGAATTCTCTTAACTTTTGCTTGTCTGAAAAGCTTTTTATTTCTCCATCAATTTTGAATGAGATCCTTGCCAGGGATTTTTTCTCTTTCAATACTTTAAATATATCTTGCCCTTCCCTTCTTGCCTGCAGAGTTTCTGCTGAAAGATCAGCTGTTAAGCATATGGGATTTCCCTTGTATGATACTTGTTGCTTCTCCCTTGCTGCTTTTAATATTCTTTTTTTATGTTTAGTCTTTGTTATTTTGATTAATATGTTTCTCCTTGGGTTTATTCTGTATAGGAGTCTTTGTGCCTGTTGGACTTGATTGACTATTTCCTTTTCCATGTTGGGGAAATTTTCAACTATAGTCTCTTCAAAATTTTTCTCATACCCTTTCTTTTTCTCTTCTTCTGGGACCCCTATAATTCATATGTTGGTACATTTGATATTGTCCCAGAGGTCTCTGAGACTATCCTCAGTTCTTTTCATTCTTTTAAACTTTATTCTGCTCTTCAGAAATCATTTCCACCATTTTATCTTCCAGCTTACTATTTTGTTCTTCTATTTCAGATATTCTGCTATTGATTTCTTCTAGAGTATTTTTAATTTCAGTAATTGTGTTGTTTGTCTCTGTATGTTTATTCTTTAATTTTTCTAGGTCTTTGTTAATTGATTTTTGCATTTTCTCCATTTTGTTTTCAAGGTTTTTGATCATCTTTACTATCATTATTTTGAATTCTTTTTCAGGTAGTTTGCCTATTTCCTTTTCATTTATTTGGATTTCTGTGTTTCTAGTTTGTTCCTTCATTTGTATAGTATTTCTCTGCCTTTTCGTGATTTTTTTTAACTTATGAATTTTGAGGTCTCCTTTTCCCAGGCTTCAAGGTTGAATTCTTTCTTCCTTTTGGTTCCTGCCCTCCTAAGGTTGGCCCAGTGATTTCTGTAAGCTTCATATAGGGTGAGTTTTTGTTTGTTTGTTTTTCCTCTGATGGGCAAAGCTGAGTGGGGTGGTACTCCTGTCTGCTGATGATTGGGTGTATATTTGTTTTGTTTGTTGTTTAGATGAAGCATCCTGCACAGGGTGCTCCTGGTGGTTGGGTGATGCTTGGTCTTGTACTCAAGTGGTTTTCTTTGTGTGAGTTCTCACTATTTGATACTCACTAGGGTTAGTTCTCTGGTGGTCTAGGGTCTTAGAGTCAGTGCTCCCACTCCAAAGGCTCAAGGCTTGATCTCTGATAGGATTTCTGGTTAAAGAAAACCTCAGAGATTCTAGACAGTTAAGTTTCTTATTGGAAATACCAGATCGTAATTCATGAACATATCCTTGTGAAGACAGGGTTCATTCATGTTTGCTGTTTTTCAGTCCTCCTTCATTGAGTGGTGCTGATAAAACTGAGCAGGACCCTATGAGGGCCCACCTGGACACAAATCCTTTCCAGGTTCCCAGTTTCTACTTTGTCACATCTAGAATATTTATTCATATTTGAGATGAATATTTTGATACTAACTATAAATCTGGGTAACGAGACTCATCATGGTGAACATTTCATAATATATAAAAATAGCAAATAATTACTTTTTACTCACACCATTATTTAGTTGTACACTTAAAACTAAAGTAATGTTATAGGTCAATTATACCTTAATAAAACACAACAAAAACAAAAGAAAGTCCCATAATTCTTTTTCTGTATTGGTATACAGTCCGATGTAATGGAACCTGGGTTGTCATATGATTATTGGTACACACAAGTTCAAGGATGCCAGAAATAATAATGAAGTTGCATTCAGTTATTCGGTCTTTCAGAGCTGAAGCTGAATATCAGCTGAATACTGAGGTGGAAGGATATTGAAAGAGAATATTCAGATAAGCAGGAGAGACCGGGCAAGAATAACTAATTCAACAAATATTTATTTAGAGTCTATTATAGGCCAAGCACTATTATACACACTTGGGATACATTAGTGAAAGCACATACATTCTCATATTATGGAATCAAGGAAACTGAGGGAAGAGTTTCAAAGATCAACAATTTATCTAGGTCAGTTAAAATAGGAACGGAGAAATGTCCATGGGGTTCAGCAGTTCAAGAGTTAAGTGGTAGCCTTGGTAAGAAAAGTTCTAGAGGAACTGTTGGTTTAGAGGCTAATAGTGAATGGGAGGTAGAGACTATTGCTTAGGATTCCTTTAGCAGTTCAGCTGTCAAAGAAGGAGAAAGAACAGTAGCTGGAGGATGGGCTAAGTAGACGAAAGGATTTTTCTTTCTCTTTTGTCATTATTATTATTTTTTACAAAAGTTTACTCTTAAATGTACAATAGGTTCCAAAACAACACTTCATTCTAGCTATAGGTGACAACAGATACTATGGCAGGGAATCCTGTTAAACAGGGATGAAATTAAGGTGCAAGGACCTGCTTACTTTTTGCCAGACTTCTTTCTTTCTTTTTTTAAATTTTGGCTTCCCCGGTGGCTCAGCAGTAAAGAACCTGCCTGCAAAGCAGGAGCTGCAGAAGACGTGAGCTCAGTCCCTGGCTCAGGAAGATACCTGGCAGAGGGCACGGCAACCCACCCCAGAATTCTTGCCTGGAGAATCCTGTCGACAAAGCCTGACAGGCTCTAGTCCATGGGATCACAAAGAGTCAGACATCACTGGAGTGACTTATCATGTACACACATAGCCACTTACGGAACAGGGAACGGCAACCCACTCTTGTAATCTTGCCTGGAAAATTCTATGGACAGAGGAGCCTAGCAGGCTAGAGTCCATGGGATCCCAAAGAATCAGACATGACTGAGTGACTGAGCACACAGCACATGGCCAAGTAACAATTTTGTGAGTTTTTTTTAAGCTACGGGAGGCTTGTGCACATTAGGCTGATGGTAAACAGGAGTGTCAACATCTAGAAGAGTAAGAGCAGTTAGTAAGATGCCAGCAGTCAGGGTTGAAGCAAGATAGAGATGGAGAGTTTTTTGAACACGCCAGAGCTGACGGGAAGGAGAATGCCTTTGACTCTACAGAAATGGCCCTCGCGATATGCTGTCCCTCCCCACTGATGGAAACAGTGACACACACAGCGCTTCCTTTTAAGAGCCGTGGCGGATGGTGCCCTCCAGCTCCTGGGTCCTTATTAGTGTGCCCAACCTGCTCAAACACAGGGCTTCCTCCCAAACCACAGAAAAGACAACTAGAAGTGGTGGGACCACTTCTCAAACCTGAAGCCACCAAGAAGAAGCTGAGGCCATAGGAATGAGGAAATGGCAGAATCCCTCCTGCTTCGTTCTGGTTTTAAGAAAATCAGGAGTTTCACATAGGAACTCGAAGTGACATGCTCAGGGTGGTAGGATAAATCGATTTTTCTCTGTTCCAGTGTACCTGAGCTAGGGAGGCAATGGAGACGAAACTCTCTGTTCCTCAAGGCTCATTCCCAGGGCCCGGGAATGGACAGCCAACCAAAGAAGGACATTTTTTTTCCCCTCTAACTCACATAGACTCCACATGAGTAACAGCAGCCCTGAAAAAATTTAAAAAGATACTTCTAATCAAAGCTCTACCAATGGCTCAGATGAGGGGTTCTTTATCTTTAAGATGTGTAATTCCACACTCTCATATATTTGGAATATACCTAGAAACACGATTCTGTTTCCTGAGTTCAGTAAGAACTTCTTTGGTGAGTATTTTTTAAAGCAGTGTCTCTGATAACCAAGAAAGAATCCACATTTGAGTGACACAAGAGGCAATGGAAATATGAAAGAAACACATGGGAAAAGTCTCCCATCACATTAGAAAACAAAGTAGAATAGAGCAGCCTTGAGGCAACATTTTAAACCCATAAAAAAAGGAATGACTATGCCTGTGTGGGGAAGTTGATGATGAAACTTGCATTCACAGGACAGCTGGCATCATTTGAGGACAGATCATTTGGAAAACAGCATGGCAACATGCATTGAGAACTTTAACATTGTTTCTATTCTTTTCTTCCCCACATGGTTATCCCATGTCTGAAAATTTATCCTGAGGCATTAATCAGGAAAAAAACGCTGCCTGAAGTTGTTCATTGCAATGTTATTTGTAGTGTCAGATAAACAATGGGAGACCAAGAAATAATCATGTATTGATCTAGCAGTAAATGTATATATATGTTTCTGCTACAGGAACATTCTATATGTAGATAACTCTTTGATAAAGGGATATTTCCAGAAATCATATGTGCAAAATATATACCATTACTTTATACCAGATAGCTTAAACAAATGATACAGGAGTTTCTTTTGTATTCACTAGTTATCCTATGCAAATTTTTATTTATTATTTATTTAATTTATTTTTTGGCTGTGCTGGGTTTTCATAGGCTTGCTGCATGGGCTTTTCTCTAGTCATGGAGAAGGGGGGCTACTCTCTAGTTGTGATGCAAGGATTTCTCATTGCAGTGGCTTCTTTTGTTGCACAGCGCAGGCTGAGGGTGTGTGGGCTTCAGTAGCTGTGGCTCCGGAGGTCTAGAGCAGAGGCTCAATAGTTGTGGCGCATGGGGCTTAGTTGCTCTTGGGCATGTGGGGTCTTCCCAGATCAGGGATAGAACCCCTGTCTCCTGTACTGACAGGCAGATTCTTTACCACTGAGCCACCAGGGAAGCCCTTGCAAAATTTTTACAAGGAAAATAATCTGGACATTGTTTAATGCTTAATGTAGAGGAATAGTTCTGTAACTTAGGTGTACATCAGAATCACTGGAAGGACCCCACCCCCAGGGATTTTGGTTAAGGTCTGGAGGAGGGCCCAAGAAAATCTGCATTGCTAACACGTTTCCAGGGGAGGTTGCTACTGCTGGCCCCAGGGCCTCACTTTGGAAAACCTCTGGTTTTTGAGTCACTAGCTTTTGCCCTGGGAATCATAATGATAACTAGGAATCTGGAGTCGGAAACAAAACCAGATATAAATTCCTAGAAGTTAAGCATTGTGTGTTACTCAGCTATATGGCCCCGCCCCTAGCCTCATGTGATATCTAGGTAAATGCTTGTTAAACCGAATTGACCCACAGCCAGGAATTTCATCAGGCAGTACAGATCTTCACTTTCCAATTTCTTACCCTCCACAGGAAATAGGACTGACAGAACCACCCACCCGGCCATTGTGGTCTTCATGTTGAAGCCAGCTGGTTGGCACAGGCTCTGATATGACCCCTGTAATATTCAACCTGCTACCGAGTCTCGTCTCGGCAATGGGGCAAGTGGTGAGGTCAGCTCTTGCTGTTTTCTCTGCCTCTTAGATCCTAGACCCTTAGCAATGGAAACTGAAAAATTGACCCCCTGGCCTGGGATGAACTCCATCCATTTTTAGCCGTGAGGAATAGAAAAAAATCAGTGCAGATAAAGTCAGCTGTCTTGAGTCTATTGAATTGATGCACTATAATTTAAAAAAACATTCCAATTAATATCTCTAGTTAAGCTTCTTTGTGTTTTCACTAACTGTGGAAATACCAATCACAAGTTTCCAAATTGCTCTGCAAAAGGATTTTGTCATGATTTTTAAATTTTACTTCCAATAATAAGGTTTCTTCATAGTTTGGCTGATATTGGATGTTGTTAATCATTTAGATTCTTTCTATCTGAGGGAAATAATTATATTTTTATTGGTTTATGTTTCATCGTGTGACACCTAGTGTGGCTGAGTAAATCTTATGTTTGTTCTTTGTTTTGCTTCTCATGTGACTGCTTATTCTAATTTTTTTCTTATTTTCAAATGACTTGTCTGTCTTTTCCTTATGTATTTGTGGTTGCTTTTTCTGAATTATGAGGAGTAATTCATTGTTGGTCATGTGATCTCTCAGTCTTTTGATCTTCTAACATTTTTATGCTATTGGTATTATACATATTTAAACTTTTTATACAGTCAAATGCCATTATTTTTGGCCTCTGAGGTTTTCTGTTATAATATTATAAAAAGATCCTTTCTTGTTTTTAAACTTACATTTTATTTTTAAATATTTTATTTTTCATAAAATCTACCTGAAATTTGTTTTTAGCAGGGCAAGAGGTAGGAATCTTATGAATATCCATTTTTCACTATATCAGAACTATCCTTACCCTGCTGATCTCAGATGCTGCCTTTATAATATTTTCAGTTCCCACATACACAACATTTTTGAATATTTTGGTTCAGTGAGGCATCTTTCTATTCATTAGCTAACACTAACTTATCTTAGCTTTTTAGTTTATCCCTCACTGTTATTTTAAAAATGTCTTGGCTTCTCTCATTCATTTTCCTTTATATAAAATTTGGAACCAGTTTGTCAAGTTCCAGAAAAGTTTTTGTTGAAATTTTAATTAACTTAAAAAACTATGTATTTGCATTTAAATCAGTGGTGTATTTCCATTTATTTATGCTTTTTTTCATCTTATTCATACAATTCTTAAATGTTTTCTTGTTAGGCTTTTCGTGTGCTTCTGTTATGAATAGTGCCCTTTTTCTTTTAACTTTCTAAACTGATTATTACAGATGATTAGAAATTCTGATGAATTTTGTGTGTTGATCTTGTGCTAGCTGTATCTACTTTCATATGAGTTCTGGCCATTTGGTTTATCCCCTTGGGTTTTATGTAGACAATCATATTATCTGCACATAATGGTTATATGTTTTCTCCTTTCCCATGTATATGTTCCTTTACAAATTTCTCCTATCTTATTTAATTTGTTAATAGTGCTAATGAAATATTTAATAATTACAGTGATTAATATTCTGCTGTATTCAATTTTCAGATACTTTCTTTGTAACAGTTTATAAATGAAATTTGCCTATCAATTATTAACCACATATTGGTTGGTCCAAGATCCCCTTTGCAATTTGTGTTTATTCGATCTGAGTTGAGGTTTATGTGTTCTGTTCTACTCTTTATAGTGTTTTATACTGTGTTCTGTTTTCAGAGAATTACTATTTCTCTAGTCACTGATGAGTTATCCCAGTGCTCATTGGGTTTATCCTTGTTATATTAAAAAAGAATTGGTGGAAAGATCAATAGTCATCAAGTTGGGGCAAGAGAGGTCTTAAGAAGCCAAATACCAGTTAAAATAATGAGAGAGGAAATAGAGGACAATGGATGGCAACAAGAGAAGCAAAGAACAGATGTGCTGAGAAAAGCAGGGAAATCCCCAGAAATAAATCTTGGTTTATTAGACCTTGGTTCCTAATAGTTTTAAGCTCTGCTTCTTATGAAGCACCAGGTTGTGCTGTCGAGTTTCCTGTCCTTGGGTTTCTATGAGATCCCCATGTATTTTCATTATATCCAACGTTTATAGGCATTAGATATACGATTCTTGAAATCAAAAGACCTGGCCCAGAACACTGACCATCTGGGAAGTCTACTTTTAGGCCGGCAGTAGAACCTTTAAAACTCTTTCACCCTAAAAAGTTGCTCCTAATTTGCCCACCTGGTAGGAAATATGTAGGGTTGGAGAATAAATTTTTTGGTGCAGGCTGAGACTGTCTAGACCTTGAGGATTATAGTTTACTGCCTGGGCTGAGATCTGTCCACAGTCCTACCCACAAGGCCTGTTGGTGTTCAGTTGTCCAGTCGTATCCAAATCTTTATGGCCCCGTGGAGTGCAGCATGCCCACAAGGCCTATGGTCTTCTGTTCTTGTAAGGAGGTAGCATCTAATGCTTTCATGTCAAGAATGACTATTTACAAATGGTACTGGGCAGACTGCACACCCACCTTCACCCCAGAACTGTTAACTGCAACAGTGCCACTCAATTCTTTGGTAAGCAGAGAACAAAAAGAACAAAAGGTGATAATTGTATGGAGTGGACATATGTGCTGTGCTTAGTCACTCAGTTGTGTTCAACTCTTTGTGAACCTATGGACTGACGGTAGCCTGCCTGGCTCCTCTGTCCATGGGAATTCTCCAGGCAAGAATACTGGAGTGGGTTACCATGCCCTCCTCCAGGGGATCTTCCCAACCCAGGAATCAAACCCAGGTCTCCTGCATTGCAGACAGATTCTTTACCATCTGAACCACCAGGGAAGTGCATGAATGCTGGAGTGGGTAGTCTATCCCTTCTCCAGGGGATCTTCCCAATCCAGGAATTGAACCAGGGTCTCCTGCATTGCAGGTGGATTCTTTTTCAGCTAAATTACCAAGGAATCCCGTAGGTATATTCAATTCAGTTCAGTTCAGTCACTCAGTCATGTGTAACTCTTTGCAACCCCATGGACTGCAGCAGGCCAGGCTTTCCTGTCCATCACCAACTCCCAGAATTTACTCAAACTCATGTCCATTGAGTCGGTGATGCCATCCAGCCATCTCATCCTCTGCTGTCCTCTTCTCCACCTGCCTTCAATCTTTCCCAGCATCAGGGTCTTTTCCAATGAATCAATTCTTCACACCAGGTGGCCAAAGTATTGGAGCTTTAGCTTCAGCATCAGTCCTTCCAATGAATATTCAGGACTGATTTCCTTTAGAATGGACTGGTTGGCTCTCCTTGCTCTCCAAGGGACTCTCAAGAGCCTTCTCCAACACCACAGTTCAAAAGCAGCACTTCTTCGGTGCTCAGCTTTCTTTATGGTCCAAATCTCACATCCGTACATGACTACTGGAAAAATCATAGCTTTGACTAGACAGACCTTCGTTGTTAAAGGAATGTCTCTGCTTTTTAATATGCTGTTTAGGTTTGTTGTAGCTTTTCTTCCAAGGAGCAAGCATTTTTTAATTTCATGGCAGCAGTCACAATTTTCAGTGATTTTGGAGCCCAAGAAAATAAAGTCTGTTACTGTTTCCATCATTTCCCCATCTATTTGCCATGAATTTGGATGCCATGATCTTACTTTTTTTAATGTGAGTTTTAAGCCAACTTTTTCACTCTCCTCTTTCACTTTCATCAAGAGACTCTTTAGCTCCTCTTCACTTTCTGCCATAAGGGTGGTGTCTTCTGCATATCTGAGGTTATTGACATTTCTCCCTGTCATCTTCATTCCAGTTTGTGCTTCATCCAGCCCAGCATTTCACAAGATGTACTCTGTGTATAAGTTAAATAAGCAAGGTGGCAATATACCTCCTTGACATACTTCTTTCCCAATTTTGAACCAGTCTGTTGTTCCATGTCCAATTCTAACTGTTTTTTCTTGATCTGTATACGTATTTCTCAGGAGGCAGGTAAGGTGGTCTGATATTCCCATCTATTTAAGAATTTTCACCAGTTTGTTGTGATCCACACAGTCAAAGGCTTTAGTAGGAAGCTAAAAACTCTAATTTCACCTTAGCAGAGAGAGAGAAGGCTTGAACGTGATAGCAGTCAGCACCAGGAATTTTTCTGAACACTCTAGGATTCCTATGGGGCCTGCAGTCAAGGCCCAATTCATGGAGTAGCTTTTCTTGAACTGGTATTCAAAGGGTGGATAGGATTTGGACATGCAGATGAATCCCATTTTGTGCAGAAAATAGCGTGATTGAAGATGTGGAGAGGGTCCAGTATGCTCTGTATACATGAAACTAAGGACAACTCTGTTTACCTGGGTGCTAAAGGTACAAGAAAAGGGAAGATGCATTTGCACCACGAAGGTAAATTGACACTAAATCCTACAGTATGCCCTAGGCAGGCACAGCTAGCATTAGAGTTTTCATTCACAGGCGAGCCATTCATCAGCTGCTCTTAGAGATATTAGCTTGGAAGCGATGTGTGACTGGTGTGAAGAGAAAGTGGATGTCAGGAGATCTGGTAAAAGACAGTAAGAAAATGATGTTGTTTTAATAACATGAGAATAAGAAGTGAGTGGATGAGGAAAAAAATTAGAAACCAGTGGCTCAAATGGGCCTTAAAAAGAAGCAATCTGAGTTGCTCTTGGAAGTTGCCTCTGTTTGTGGTTGGAAGGACTAGGGTGCCTTTTAGGAAAGTAGGAAATGCTAGAGCAGGGGGGATGGGGAAGAGGAGGAAATAATGGGGAGGGAGGGCCATTCGTAAATCTCTTTAAAAAGCTTCAGACTCAAGAGAAAAGTTAACATCAAATTTGAACACATCCTGTCTCAGGGAAAGACTTTGAAAGATACACTTAGGTCATGGCTAAGTTAGACTGCTTCATGTCTGCACTGGGGAAAGTCCATGTTTGTAATATACATCTCACTAAATTCTTCAGTTTGTAATATGTATAAAAATGTCAAAAGAAGTCTTTTTTTTTCTTGTAAGAGAGTTAAGCTATCTTATGGTCTATTAGATTTTTATTTTACTGTGATGATTTTCAAATTACTTAAAAGCTTCTTGTGTATTTATGATTCCAAACACGAAACATCCAAGGCCTTCTGTCTTAGCACATGATTGTATTTCCTTTTTTTAAATATGTCTTTGATGTGGACCATTTTAAAAATCTTTATTGAATATATTACAATATTGATTCTGTTTTATGTTTTGGTTTGGGGGCCTTGAAGCATGTGGGATCTTAGCTATCCAACCAGGGATCAAACCCACACCCCCTGCATTGGAGGGCAAAGTCTTAACTACCTGACTGCCAGGAAAGTCCCTGATTGCATTTCTGATAAGACATTCTTTCCACAGTGAAGGTGACCAATGGGACAGTAATTTTGAGTGAATTTAGAGTTTTAATTGCAAATGGGGACTGTGGGGAAAAAAAAGCATCAACAAAGGAAATAATTGTTCCCAAAAATTACATCTGCACTGCATTCTCTGTCAAAAATTTCTCATTAAAAATGTGTTTCTTTAAAAGTAACTCACAGCAGCTGATGAAACACAAGAGCATGGAAAGTTTCAAATCCCAGTGCAAATTTGGATTCATCAAGGATCCTTTGCCAGAGACCTGACTCAATGGCAAAAGGGCTTCTTACCACTTCTCACATCCTTTAACTGAGTTCCATACTTAAGTTCAGATGCCTCCAGTTTTATTTCCAAAGCTTAGTATTTTCCATTTAAACACTTCCTTTTCATAATACTTTTGGTGTCTCTCGAGCATCATTACTGTTTGATTTCCCCCTTTAATCATGACTCTGATGGTTGTGTTTCTTTATTTTAAAAGAGTGGATAAAAGAGAGACTAAGCCATAGGCAGCACTCCTAAAAAAGTAACAGTCCCGAAAACCATCCTGGGTGCCTGAGCCACAGTCAAAGACCAGGGTCCAAGCATCAGCAGTTATCAAGACTATTCCCAACATCCCATAGCTTTGTTAAAAGTATTTTAATCTGTTACTTATTTGTGTCTATCCCTAATACTTTTCTGAAGAATATATATTTTTTCAATGTGGTCTTTTTCTAAAAATTTGAATATAACTGCTTTAAAATCTTGTGTTAGTTTCTGCTGTATAACAAGATAAGTCTGCTCTATGTACATATATATCCTCTCCTTCTTGGGGGAGGTGGGAGGGAGGGTCCTGTGACTTAATGGATATCACAGAGATTAGGCTTATCTGAGAGGCTGTGGGGGCAAATCTTACAAAAGAATAAGAACTTAGAAAAATATGAGCATCTTCTTGAAGCTTGCTCTGCTGATGAACAGAAAGCAATAGACGGGCAGAGGGAGAGAAGTAAAGAGGTCAAAACTCAGATTTGGGCTCATTCTCTCTAAAAAAGGAAAAGGCTCATTTATAAATTCAATGAACACCTGTTATGCACAAGGACATTACCAAGGGCTGTGGGAATCCCTGTCTCAAGGGAGTTTACAGACGATTGACGAGGCAGGGCACAGGAACCACAGTGATTTAATTATCATCTCCTCAGGCAGGGTGATCTCTCTAAATGGAGTCCCTCTGGTTCTTCCCCATTAGAACAAGATTTCCTTGTTCATGTTTAGAGCGCTTTTCTAATGTGTAATTAGACAGTCGTTTGTTTTGCTATATTGGTTTTGCCATTGCTGTATATCTAGTAGCTGACGCTGTGCCCGCCACATGGTAGGTGCTCAATCAGTGTTTCTTGAATGAATGAGTGAATGAACAGATGACAAGACTAACTGGAGAAAGCTTCAAATGCCGGTAGAGTGCACCAAACACAGACAGCAAGAGATAAAGCTTGTTGAACGGGGAGCAGTCACGTTACTTACCAGAACTGACTCCAAACTGCAGGTGGGAATGGGTCCCCTGTGGACACCATGGAAACAATAGAGGAATCAGATGAGGATGATGGAATCATGCTATTAAGAAATATATTTTATTAAAATACATACGTTTATATATGTAAAAATACATATATTTTTAATATATTAACAGTCATTATGTATCTGGGTTAGAATTTTGATGATGATAGCCACTTCCTCCTCCCTGAAGAACTGCTGAGAACCATTGCTCAGTGGGGCTCAGGGGAGCATTTTCTGTTCTGGCTTGATCCCGATTCCTCTTCTCCCAGCTCCTGCTGACCTCCTTCTGAGTCTAACATTGGTCCTTGACCTATGACTCCTGCTCAGAATCTGTCAGTTCCTTGTTTCAGGATCTTTATTACTATTTGCAGATTATTCTCAGTCTCTGAACATGTGATTGCTCGAATTTCACTTTAAATACAGTCTGTATATTTATAGAAGTTTTACTTCGCTCTACTATAAGCTGCAAAATCCTCCTGCCAGAATTCTATATCTGCATTCTTAGCCTCAGCTTTGTCCGTGACAATATCAACAATAATAATAGCGTAGTCTCTATTTACTTAGTTCTTACTGTGTGGTATGAATTGTTTGTTAAGTAACAAATTTAATCTCTGCTATGCAGGAGGATCCTGAGGAATACAGCATATGTTAAACAGAGTGGGATAGCTACTGTAACACACAAAGCCTGATGTTTTGCTCATGTTACTGTCCGTGCAATTTGACAATCAAGGGTGTCTACTCCACAGTTATTCAGGGATTTAGGCTCCTTCCATATGGAGGTGCCATTTTCCTCTAGGGTGTCAGAATCCTCTCTTAGGTCCCCTGAATCTGGTGGCAATTGATAAGAGAAAGGAGAGGATGTGAAGGATTGAATAGAAAAAATTTGATGCCAGGCCTAGAAGTCATATATCCCTTTTGCTCAAATTCCATTTGGCATATCAATTACGTGGCCTCATCTAAATGCAAAGGACCTAGGTTATATGCCCAGGAAGAAGAGGAAATGGTTTTAGTGATTATCTAGCAATCTCTTCCACACAGAGCTTAAGTGACTTCTACAATAAATAAGAGCAGATCAGCGATTCAAATCCATGTCAGCTGAACTCCAAGGCTGAACATGTCTATGCTTCCTCTTACTCCCTTTACCCATCAGCTCACTTGTTTGTTTGTTTTTGTATACTCTATTCAGCCATACCATAAAGGGAAGGTTATAATCTGCTCTTTTAAAAAATTTTTTTAAACTTTTTATTTTGTTTTGGGGTACAGCCAATTAACAATGTTGTTGTAGTTTCAGGTAAACAGCACAGGGATTCAGTCAGACATACACTTGTGTTCATTCTCCCCCAAACTCCCCTCCCATCCAGGCTGCCACGTAACACTGAGCAGAGTTGCATGTGCTGTACAGCAGGCCCTTGTTGGTTATTCATTTTAAATACAGTAGTGTGTACAGGTAACAGTACATTTGTTCTCTAAGTCTGTGAGTCTCTCTGTTTTGTAAGTAAGTTCATTTATATCATTTCTTTTTAGATTCCAAGTATAAGGGATGTCATACAATGTTCTCCTTTTCTGTCTGACTTACTTTACTCAGTATGACAATCTCTAGGTCCACCCATGTTGCTTCAAATGGTATTATTTATTCTTTTTAATGGCCTGGTAATAGTCCATTGTATAAATGTACTTTATCCATTCCTCTGTCAATGGACTGTTAGATTGCTTCCATGTCTTGGCTTATCATCTGCTCTTTTTCGGGAAGACTCATGGTTTGATTAAAGGCATGGCTGCAAATGCATTATCTGAAGGTCCAACAAAATGGATGCTGTGGCAAAGTGTGAAACCATAAAACCTCTCTCTTCATGCCAGCAGTTCAGAGGTGCAGTTCCTGCAAAACCAATTCTTGCCACTTATCATAAGGCCACATTGTATTAAGGACTTTGGACCTTACCCAGAAGCATGCTTGTGAATTCTTAGCTGGATTCCTTGAAACTGCAAGTGTAATACCCATTGCTGTGATGGGAGGGCCTTGCATCCGTGTGATGGGCAAACCTTAATTTACAAGCATACTTCATTAATTCTCATATACGCTTTTCATATGTTAACAACTCTGAAATCAAAATCTTACAATTGATGGCATCGTTGAATCACTATTGGCTGGCTGACAGTGCTGACCTAATTGCTGTGGCCTGTGCATGTTCGAGCTTGCTCATAGGTATTTATATTATTATCCCTTCAGTTGAATTATATACATTGTTGGTATTACTTAAGTTGAATTTAGCTGCTCTTTGAAATGTTTTAAAAAGATCATCCAAAGCTTCAAGATTGAAATGAAAAGTTACAGTTAACAGAAAGGTTTGGAAATAGAGCAGCGGGGTAAAAATACAGTATTAGTAAAGCGAATAGATACTTCCAAGGAGTCACTGTAAAGCAACAACCTCATACAGGGTAACAGAGGTATATTGCTGCGAGTTTATGAAACTCTCGATTTATTTTTTTTCCTTAGTTGTGTAAAAGGCGTTGCCTGTTAGTGCATGCTAAGCAAGAAGGTACCCACATTAGGAACAATGGATAAATGTATGTATGTATGACTGAGTCCCTTTGCTGTTTGCCTGAAACTATTACAACATTGTTAATTGGCTATACACCAATATAAAATAAAAAGTTAAAAAAAAAAAAGAGAGAATGCACCCACATTAAATATTTTAGAATGGGTGGCAACATCTTGAAAGGAAACCTGGAGCCAGTAGTGGGGGCATTTGTAAGAAATGTTTCATCATCAACACCAGGGATGATATTGTGCAGAAAAATACACACATTGATTTGGGAGAGTTAGACTCTGAATGTGAAGATCACTTCATGAATTTCTTAACCAAATATATTTTTATTTTTATATATAAACTAGCATGATGCATAGTAAAAGTATATGTCCCAACAAATCTAGAGGAGCTTTTTCAGCAAGTATAAAGTAAAAATTCTAAGTGATGAGAAAGCACTCTTTTGTAGATTAATTGGCATCTTTCTTTCTTTGTGATACAGAAATTAATGGTACATTTTACAATTGATGGCTTCTTGGTATCAGTGAAATACTACTTTCTCATTTGAGCTCTCATTCCTTTGGGTATTGGAAACTAAATTTCATTCAGTTTAGCAGTCCCCTCCCCATGACTACGATGCATTTCCTGGGGGCTTTCATGCAGTCACCGTCAAGACTGGGGGCAGTGCATTTATTGAGCATGATTTTCTATCTGTGTTCACAGCCACTGAGCTGTCCACTCTGTCTCATCATGGTCATCAGCTACACAGGTCATTGCTGGGTCCTTTTCTTTCTCAGCTCAGGGTCCTTTAAGAGCTAGGTAGCTCTTCCTGCTGGTTCAGGAGGGCTTGGGCTACACCTCCCCTCGGCACACAGAGACTCTCTGAGGCTGGAGGGGCCCTGGCTCTGCGGTGGGCTCTCTGAAGCAGGAAGGCTATTCTCCCTGTCATGTCCTGCCGAGTGGTGGGGTCCTGGGGAGACTTTGCCCTTCCTAAGCTTCTCTTAGATGTTCAGGAATCCACCTTCTTTGCAGTGTCGCTTCACAGTGACGAAAGTCAGCAGGTGCTTTGCTTATCTGCCCTGTTGTGTTTTACACCCCAGCATTTTGCAGCTTCCCCGGCTTTACCTGGGAAAGGACACAAACACCCTCAGGCCTGTGTAGTCCTCGTGGCCTTTCCTTACCCACTCCTGCACAACTCTGGAAGATGATGGGGCTGCAGGACCCACTGCTGGGGTCCTGCCAGTGTCAGCTCTCCTAGCTTCTGCTCCAACTCTTCTTTCGTCCTGGTCTGGGCGATGCTTTCTAGTCTTGAGGGCCAACAAGCTTCTCTCACTTCATGCCCTAGACTCTTCCCACTCCTCAGAGGCTTTGGGCTCTAGAAACCAAGCCTAGAACAGATGTGTGGTTTTCCCTACTTTCTGAACAAGTATCTCAGAACACACAGCTGACCGAATGGAAGAAAGGTCTGGGAAAGAAGCACAAAAATATAATATCAGTTAACATTTCCAAATATTATCCTAATATTGTGTCCTTTTAGGTTCATTTCTTTTCTTTTTTTAAAATTACTTATTTATTTGGCTGCGCCAGGTCTTAGGGGTGGCACGTGGGAGCTTTGATCTTGTTGGCAAGTCGAGTATTTCATTTGCGATATGAGGGATCTTAGTTCCCTGACCAGGGATCAAACCTGGGCCGTCTGCATTGGGAATGAAGAGCTTAGCTGCTGGACCACCAGGGAAGTCCCTTTAGGTTCATTTCTTACCTTGCTGATTTTCTACCCTCCATCTCATTAACCTAGTGCCTGATTTTAATGATGTCTCAGAGATGATTTCCCTAATCACTTCAGAAACCAAGATGCAGAGATAACTAACTACTCTCCCCTACCTGGTGGTCCAGTGGTTAGGATTCTGCACTTCCAGTGCAGGGGGCACGGGTTCAATCCCTGGTCAAGGGAATAAGATTCTACATGCTGTGCAGCATGGTCAAAAATTAAATAAAATAAAATTTGGGCTTCTCTGGTGGCTCAGACAGTAAAGAATCTGTCTGCAGTGTGGAAGACTTGGGTTCAGTCCTTGGGTTGGGAAAATCCCCTGGAGGAAGGCATGGCAACCCACAAGAGTGTTTTCACCTGGAGAATCCCCATGGACAGAATGGCCTGGTGTGACAGAGGAGCCCATTGGGGTTGCAAGAGTTGGACACGACTGAACAATCAAGCAAACTCTCCTACTCCCCCTTTCTTCCCATCATTATAAAGTTGATAATTTTTGTCTCATTATAGTCAGTAACATGCAGAAAAGTTAGAGAAAAGAAAAAAAAAAAAAAGTATAACCTGACTATCCTAAGACTCCGCTCACAAAATGATGCCATTTTGTTGTTTCTCCTTTAAGTCAGCTTTTACTGCTTATTTTGCTTGTGTAGTTTTTTCATGTAGTTTACACCACATCCAACATAAAATTGTATATTCTACTTGGCTTGTTCCATACTATGACTATTTTTCCTGACTATTATGAAGTCTTCAGAAACATTGTTAAATATGGCAGTATTTCCCTGGTATTAAGGATTTAGCTTATTCCCATTGTTATTATAAATAAATAACAGTACTGTGATAACATCTTTGTGTGTGAAGATTTTCCTATATTTCTGATTATTTTCTTGAGCTGGACTCCCAGAATTGGGATCACTAGAAAGACTACCACTTAAAAAAACAAGCCATATTCCTAGACTTCAAGTAAGGTCTCCTCTCTAAATATGGAAAATCTTTTGCCTGGATAGTCTGTGTTACATTGGTCTGTACCTGATGTTTCTGGTGGGAAAAAAATGATCTGATTCCTACCAATGCAAGAACATTGCACATTTTCCTGAAAGTAAAACTGATGACACAAAAATGTAAAGCCCAAAGCTTTGCCTGTTCTTTCCCTGTTTATCAGTTATAGTAATGCTTATCTGAGAGTAGTATATTGTTATTGGGCTGGAAGTTTTCCACAAGCTGCTGTCTTTCTTTGTTGCCAGTTTCTATGGCTCTTGATGGTTTTCTGGGCCTCATTAAAACAGTCTGGCATTTATCCATAGGAGGACATACACTGTACCAACAAGTACGGTCTGACTCAAACACTTACCTCTAAAGTTTTATTATTATTTTGAACCCAAGCTGTTGACAGGCAACCTGCACTATTAGAACTACAGGATTATACTGAACCTGAAGTGACTCTACAAGTTCTGTGGAGAATTATTACCTGAAGTTGATACATTCAAAGTGTCGCGCCCTCCTAGGAGCTGCTCTAGATGGCTGAGCAATTATTCCAAGGATGTATCATCACTTAAGATAATTTAAGGCCTCTTCTTTTGAAACTGCCATATGAGTCTCTGGGACCTTCTTTTGAATATCCTCAATGAAGGGAAAAAAAAAATCCTTTGAAGAAGGGTTGCATCTTTCAAGCTTTTCAGTGGTATTCAGAACCAAATCTGAGTTGGTAGTGGGGGTGAGTGGGCAGATGGACAAGATTAATAAAAGTAAAACACCAGTGTACGCTAATAAAGCAGGCAGGCTGATTCTTCTGTGACCAGTAAGTAGCACAATATATGAAAGCAATTCTTTAAGTAAAAGGAGCTCCATCTGAAGCCATAGCCCACATGGCTCAGTGGTAAAGAATCTGCCTGCCAATGCTGGAGACTCGGGTTTGATCCCTGGGTTGGGAAGATTCCCAGGAGGAGGAAATGGCAACCCACTCCAGTATTCTTGCCTGGGAAATCCCATGGACAGAGGATCCCGGCGGGCTACAGTCCATGGGGTTGCAAAACAGTCAGGTATGATAGTGACTCAAGAACAACAGCAAGCATTCCCAGGGCATATGGGCAACCACCTTGCTGGCCAGGCTGAGGCACTATATACTCCAAAATATGTGCCCATGTACTTAACCTAAACTCATTACTTACAAATGATATCTTTTAAATGAAATTACCTACATATTTTTAAAAGACAAGCCAAGTCTTGAGAGAAAGAGGAAAAATAAAATCTCTGCATTGGAATTCATGGGTTTAATTAATTAACACTCCAGGGAGGAACTTGTCTCTTTTAAAACAGTGTTTTTATTCATTTAAAAGAAGTAATACAGACTCATCATAGAGAATTTGGAAAATCCAGAAATTTCATCACTCTGAGATATTCCTTCATAATATTTTGATGTGAAAATATCTTACCCAGCCTTCTCCGGAAACAGACTCAGAAAAAAAGTTGCATGAATGTTCACTGGGCAGATGTCCTCAGGAGACGTCCGTATAAGAAAGTGTGGGCCTACCCCAGGGAATTCCACTTAATGCACTGAGGTGACCTGAAGAGGAAGGAAATCCGAAAGGGAAGGGATGTCTGTATGTGTGTGGCTGACTTATTTTGCTGTACAGTAGAAACTAACACGACATTGTAAAGCAACTAGATTCCAATAGAATTAATTGAAGAAATAAAGTAAACAGGCACAGTACAAACCAGCAAAAAAAAAGAAGAAGAATGAAAAAAAAAATCAGTGGATCACCATATACATGAATTGGTCTTGCAGTAAATCACTGCAAGAAGTGTAGTCTGGAGTAACGATTCCTGGTCAGTTTTAGCACCATTAACACACTGAAAATTTTTAGAAAAAAGAAAAAAGAGAGGGCGAACCTTGCAGAGGCAAAATCTGAGGCCAAATGCACATCCACTGAGACTCAGCTGACTACGCAGGGGGCCTGCAAGGGCCTTTCAGGGCAGTTAGGAATGTAGGTAAGTGGGTGGGCTTTGTGGCCTGGTATCAGCAAGTCATCGGCCCCCTGGAGGGGGCTAATTTTGGATGAGTCGATTTCCCAGGGCCAAGAACAATTCCCAGTGAGGGCTGCAGCTGTGAGCTATCAGCGGGGATGTTTGCTGCAGCTGGTGAGGGCTACGTGCTCCAAAGAAGGCATTTGGGTGGAGGCTGCCTTACCTACGCCAACATCCGTCAAAACTGGGATCAGACCAAACGTACAACTTCACAGCCCACTTTTCCACTTAACACTATTGGCTGAATTTTTCCCATTTCCTCAATCTTTAGGGGGAAAGCATTTTAAATAGCTGTCTATTTTATTATATGGAGATATTATTTAAGCATTCTCTTAATGCTGAATGTTTAATTTTTGATAACTTTTCACCCTAGTAAATAATATTGTGATGAACATCTTTGTGTCTTTATAATGTACAAAGTAATAAAAAGAAGAACTTATATTTGATTTGCATGGTTGTTACTGACCGTGTGAGGCCAATATTTTTTTTTTTTTTGCCTTCCTTGTGGTGTTTTTATGAGGAATAAATGAGAATATATGTGTAAAGGAGGCTATAATTTATACCTCATTTAATTCTTGTAAGGACTCCATAATGCAGAGACCATTATCATCTTCATTTTGTAGATGAGGAGCCCAAGGCACAGAGAGCTCATCTGAAGTTCCATAACTGGTGAGCATTCCAACACAGGCACTGTATATCCAGAGATTAAGCAATATACTATACTATTCACTCAGCCTGCTTTTCTGGTGATTTTCCTAAATTTATTCCCTTGAAAGGAGAATCCTGCAATTAACAGGTCCTGATGGCTCAGATGGTAAAGAATCTGCCTGTAGTGCAAGAGACTGGGATTCAATCCCTGGGTCAGGAAGATCCCCTGGAGAAGGGAATGACAACCCACTCCTGTATTCTTGCCTGGATAATGCCATGGACAGAGGAAGCTAGTGGGCTACAGTCCATGGGGTCACAAAAAGTTGGACACAACTGAGCGACTAAAACTTTGACTTTCACTTTCAAAGCTCATGATAAGAATTGCCAGGTTACTTTCCAGAAGCAGTGAGTTACTTTCCAATAGAGCAGAGGGTTTTATTTCACCATAGTCAAAAATGCAGAACCTAAATCCTTAATCAGAACCATGGTTCAAAAACAAGTGACCTATTTCCTTGTCTTCCATAAGGCACTATGAACATTGATTGTTCTTAAGCAACAGGTTTTACTTTTGTTTTTAAGCAGATTCAATTATTTCAAGATCATCTATGTGTTGACTAAAATGTACCACCTACATTTCAGAGAAGGATTATTTTGTTTGTGGAATGAACGGTTGAATGAGGGCAGAGATAAGGCATAGACCAGCAATTTTGCCCTGCATTGAGAGCTGAATAAAGCAGTGAGTGAAAGGGAAGGAAATTTTGATAATTGAAAGGGTTTCCAAAAATAGTTTACTATGGTCTTCCTTAGATGCAGTTGAATTGCCTGTTTAATAAACATTGACTAATACCCCCTTCTTGTCAGATGCTATCTTGTGCTCGGAAACACCGACTTTTAATGTTGGAAAGAACTTTAGGGTCATGAGACTCCACCCCTTATTTCAAGAAGGAGGAGCTGCCACTGCACCTTTTTTTGGGTCATTTCCCTCTTCTGGGTGTGGGGCTGCAGGAGCAGGGGTTCTGTTACCCTTCATCATTAGAGAGGCCCTTCAGAAATGTACTAGAAGTTACTTGTAGTTATTTTATCTTAACACTGACTTAGACCATTCTTACCTTCAAATAGCTCAATAAATAATTTATTTCTGAATTCTGAAGGATTCCTTTGTAAAATCAAGAAGCTTTTCACTCAGTTTTGTCCTGTGGCACTGTATTGAACCTCTCCAAGTTCATTACCTTACCATCTCCTCTTCCACATAGGTTATTGTAAAGCTTAAAGGAGACAAAGTATGCAAAGTTCTTAATAAAATAGTTCCATGGACTAAGCACTCAGTAAATATGAGCTTCAATCCTCTTCCTTCTCCCATGCCATCTGCTTTTTCTCAGAATGGTATATAGTCGTGTGACCTTTCTAAGCCCCAATATCCTCAACTACAAGACTTTACCGCATAGGGTTTTGGTGGAGATCAAATGAGGTAGTCCTTGTAGAGTAACTAGCACAGCACCCAGCACAGAGCAGGTGAGTCATTTGTAGCTGTGAATCCCTTAATACCTGTTGCCATGTTTAAGTCATTGTTACATTGACTGGGCTGACTAAAGGAATGGATACTAGGCACATGATCAGCTTTCAGTCCTGTTGAATTTAAATAAAGGGTAAAATCTATATAAAGAGATAGCAACATTCAGATTTTATGAAGGAATAATTTCATCCTACTTATCTTCAATGTCTATAATTTTCTCAACTCTTTTACTTCTTCTTTCCTTTTCTCAACATTCTTTTTTTTCTTTTTTTTTTTTGATGTGGACCAGTTTTTACAGTCATTATTGAATTTCTTACAATATTGCTACTGGTTTTATGTTTTGTTTTTTTGGCCCCAAGGCCTGTGAGATCTTAGATCCCCAACCAGAGATCAAACCTGAACCCCCTTGCATTGGAAGGTGAAGTCTTAACCACTGGATCACCAGAGAAGTCCCTTTTCTCTCTTGATAATAACTGAAGCGTGCTCATTTTTGTGATTCAGTCTGAAGATAATTGGGGCCAGTGATGAGCAATTGAAGTGACTGCCACTGTCCATGTGTCCTGTTAGTTGCTAAATTTGGATGGATTGGTCCTTCTGGCCTTGGGCAGCATTTAACACTGCTGAATCCTCCTTTCCCTGGACCTTAGGGACACAACTTCCCTGTGCTTCCTGTTTTGCTTCTTCTCAAATCCTTCAGGATCTCTTTCTTCTTTTGCCGGGCACTTATGTTCCGAAGTTCCCCTTGAATTTCACGTGCGATCATTTTCCCACTCATGTCCCATTCTTTTTCTGAGGGATTGTCTTTCCACCAATGATGACTTCATCTTTATCATATTGAGTTGGATGGAAATCTGTGTCTCTGACCTAAACTGTTTAGAAGTGTCCAGTGCTTGGTTTCATACCTGTGTTTTTTTTTTTAATGTTACTAATTCGAAGAGGGATTTATGTCTTTGAAAAATAAATTTAAATGGATGAATGGTAAACCTCCTCTTGGCAAGTCAAGCTCAATGTGTAGAGAATAGAGTCCATCAGAATTTCCCCCAGACTAGCTCCAAATCCAACCCTAAGCCTTAACCACAATGCAACTACCAGTGCAAAAATGATCAGTCTAGGCAGCACAGTAGAGTGAATATATTAAGTTTTTTGCCTTTTCTGAGTAAAATCTCTCTCACATTTTAAATGTCACCTTGTTTATGAGGACTTTGAGTCCATCCATCATTTTTCTTTTTTGTACAATCTATGCCTTATTCTAGCATTTACTTTATCCCCTTACTATTTTCATTTATGTTTCCTTTCTTCTAGACTAGGGGTCAAGGAACTTTTTGGGTAAATAGCCAGAGAGTAAATAGTTTAGGCTTTGTGGACCATATGGTCTCTGTTAAAACTATTCAACTCTGCGGGAATAGTGTGAAATTGGCTTTAGACAAAACATCAACAAATGAGCATGGCTGTGTTCCAATAAAACTTTATTTACCAAAACAGGCAGCAGGCTGGATTTGACCCATGAGCTGTGGCTTGCTTCCCACAGTTCTAGACTATAGATTCTTTTTTTTTTCCTTTTAACAATTTTTATTTTTAAAAAACATTTATTTATTTTTGACTGCTGCAGGTCTTAGTTGTGGCATGTGGGATCTTACTTTCCAGACCAGGGTTTGAACCTGCGTCCTTGCATTGGAAGGCAGATTCTTAACCACTGGACCACCAATGAAGCCCTTGTAGATTTCTGAAGTGTTACTTTAACCTGCCAGATGCTGTAAGAGACCTGAGGATCCAAAGTCAAATAGGGTACAGTCCCTGACCTCAAAGAGACAGACTGAAAACCAAGTCCACCTGCTCTGATGGAGGTGGGGATTTGTCTCCTTGGGCTGCCATAACAAAGTACCGTAAATTGGGCAACTCATTGTCTCACAGTCTTGGAGGCTGGTAGTCCAAAATCAAGGCATTGGCAGGGCTGGCTCCTCTGAGAGCCGTACGCGAGAATCTGTTCCATGCCTCTCTCCCTGCTGGTGGTGTGCTGGCAATCTTCAGCAGTCCTTGGCTTCTCGATGCATCGCTTTAGCCCTCTGCCTTCACATGACATCCTCTTCCCACCCCATATTTCTTCACATAAACTTCCTTCTATGTAAGTCTATCTCTGTGGTTAAATCTCCCTTTTTTATAAGGAAACCAGTCGTATTGGATTGGAGCCCACCCTAAGGATCTCCCTTCAGCTTGATTACTTCTATAAAGACCTCGATTTCAAACAAGGTCATACATCCTGAGGCACTGAACGTTAGGACTTTGGGGGGAACACAGTTGAACCCACAACAAGGTAAATGTAATTGTGATGTGCCTGAGGTGAGGAAGAGTTAACCTGTTGAACAGTGGGAGAGAAGGAAAAGGAAGACACACAACCCCCCCCACAACATTTGACCTGGAAGGATAACTAGTGTCTTACTAGACTGGACAAAACGGGAAGAGAAATGCAGGTTGAGCAAATGCACAGGGGGAGGATTGTAAAGCTTGTAGATTGAATAATTATCCTGGTACAGCTACACAATGGTGAGCTTGGGGAAGGAGCTCACACTGATGCTAGAAAGATAAGCTGGGGCAAGACTGACTGTGTGCAGCCTTCAGAAGATGTTTGGACAATGTTTGTTGAGTGAATGAATCAACGAAGTTGACAGGAATGGCGGTGACTCATTGAATTCCTTGGTGGCCAATGTCAAATGTCCCCTCACTTTTCCAAACACTCATTTGCATCTGAGTTGTTATCCTGAAGCTCTTCCTTTCATCAACACTTGCTTGGGTTCACAGTTCCCTCATAATCTTTGTGCCTCTGTGTCCATTAGAAGATTTCAAGGACAATATAACTGGAGGTCTAACACATAAGTAAATGTTCTCTGATGTAAATATGTCACA
Source organism: Antilocapra americana (assembly GCA_007570785.1). Lineage (NCBI taxonomy): Eukaryota > Metazoa > Chordata > Mammalia > Artiodactyla > Antilocapridae > Antilocapra > Antilocapra americana. Next base: position 16,719,963 of record ML664183.1, on the reverse strand, counting down.
CATTTTCCTCCCACTAATAAAAGTGGCCAACTGTTGCTGAATGTCTATTCAGCATCAAGCGCTTTCCTAAGTTATCTTCTATATTAACTCACTTAGTCTGCATGTGTCTCCATGAGATGCTATCACTTAAGATGTGAAGTAATTGAGGCTCAGAGGGATGAACTGGCATAATGTAGTCCAGCTGGTAAATAACTGACTTTAACCATGAGGCAGCACTGCCTCCCTTTCCCCATCCTCTCTCTTGCTGTGCTTGTCTCTCCATGGTGCATCTTGGATACATCAACCTGTTACTGTTTGTCTCCACCCACCCACTAACAGTTAATATTTGACATTCTGATTCTTTGATTCCCCATTCCTCTTCTCCCATCAGTTGTGATTGTGTTGTGTTAGTCTCAGTCAAGTCTGACTCTTTGCGACCCCATGGGCTGTAGCCCACCAGGCTTCTCTGTCCATGGGATTTCCTAGCCAAGGATACTGGAGTGGGTTGTCATTCCCTTATCCAGGGTGTCTTATTGACCCAGGAATCGAACCCAGGTCTCCTGCATTGTAGACAGATTCTCTACCATCTGAGCTATCAGGGAAGCCCCTTCTCCTCCTGTATTTCATGCTTTTCCCCTCACCTTGGTCTCTCTTTCACTTTTGCTGCATTGAGTTACTGGCTTTCCTACTTTGGGTATCAGCCATAGAGTGTTATTTTAAAGGACTCTTTTTTTCTCAATGGTAACCAAATGCTTACCAGCTGTATATAAAAATGTAGCCCCTGCAGATCTGATAGCTAACCTACTCCCTGTTTAGGAGGGGCCGTAGGAGCGGCTGGAGGGTGTAGAGCAGGTTACATGTTCAAGTATAAAAATACGAAATGCTGTTGGAGCCATGTAAATTCCATTAAAGAGGATTATAGTGATGCTGAGAATAACAAACTTTGAGAACAGTACCGTGTCTTGCGCTGGTAGCATAATTTTCTGGATTACTGTTATTCTGGTATTATCCACATCTGACTCTACTAGCACATATTGTTCAGTAGTGAAGCTTGAGCATATTTTCCTAAATTTACCATTTCTGATTCTATCACAGGAATAAATTTAGAGAGAGCTTGCAGCTGATTCTCCAACAGTGGCTGGCTGGAATAAAGGCCGTGAACTTTGTTCTGAGGCAAGCTTTGGAATTTTAGGCAAGTCAGTCTTGAGAGGAATTCTGGGATGATGGTGGGCGGGAGGAGGAGTGGACAATGGGCCATTTTCAACATCATTACACTGGATGAAGTTAGACTTTTCCTATAAAGCGTCCTTACGGTGCCCTAGCACTCTTTTCTGGTAACTTTGTTGGATAGAAAATAAACAGAGGACTTTTGGCTCCTGACCACCACAGCACCTACAGAAAGCAGCTTTTTAGAACTTGCGACCGAGCAGCTTATGTGTGTCTGAGTGTGCGTGTTTGGCAGGAATTTTCTGGAGAGGCATGAAGCCCTACTTTAATTCCCATGGATGCTGCTTGTTCCTCAGAATGGAAAATGTTCTATTTTTGGCCACAAGAATATTTCTGAGGAAAAAAAAAATTAAACAAAGCATGGTAACAAGTTCATGCGTGTAGTCTTTCGAGTTTGAAGACGCTTTAAGAGTTTAATGCATTTTGACAGGGGTGGGGAGTGGGGGAAGAGCAGCTTCTTGGAGGCACTGGTCTCTGAGTGATAAGAGGAACTATTCAATTTGGATTCCTGGGTCCGGACGGGAGGGTTCTGGGTAGCAAACTGGCTGCAGGAGTAGGTCCTGGTTGAAGCTGTGAAGGCTACGGCTTGGCCTTTGCTTGTAGACAGGCTGGCTGGTGTGGAGAAAAATGCCTTTTGTACCTGAAAAAGGAAAATAATGGAAAAAAAAACCACGAAAAAAAAAAAGGCCTCTCCTCCCGTCATAAATCTATCTCAGATCATAAGGTAACATTCCCCCCAAAATGAGGCAGCCCTGTTGGCACGCCTGCCTTAGTGATACGGTTGGCCCTGAGCCTTTTAGGGAAAGGACGTCCAGGGGCAGGTTTCCAGCAGGGTCTGATCTCAAGGCAAATCCAAGGGGGCCAGCTCTATGGTGAACCAAATCTTTTTTGGCCCTTCCACCAGCAGATACCTGGTGGAAAAGGAAACAGCTTTTTGCTGCCATGACCTCTTTGGCTGCTGTTTGATATCCTTGATATGAAAAGTGAGAAAGCGGACCAACACATCATCCGTTAGCACATTGTAAGGAGTGTGGCCTGTTGAAGGTTGTGTCTTCCCAGGAGCCCAGCCAGTACAGCCTAGGGGCCAATAGAAGGATGTAGAAAGAGAAGGGGACATTTTGCAGAAGTGGTTGGAGTACCTGGCAAGAGTGATCACAGAATTTGTAAAATCCTGGTTTAGCCTGGGAATGGATCTGTGCCTTTTGGCTCCCATGAAGAAAGACAGGCTTGTTTAGAGGGAGCTGTGTAATCTGATACCCTGAAGCAAACATGGGGTGGGGGAGTTCTGGGAGGCAGGGTGGGGCTTTCTCTCTCCATCCTGCTGTTGAAATATTCTTGACTTCCAGTTGGTTCTTTCATCTGCTTTAAGCCTAGCCTTTAGGTACAGATGCAGCCATGTTTCTGGGTAACATTTAATTCTTGGTAGGAAGTGCTGTTCCCTTCCCAAGAAGAGATTTGATACCTACTGGAGCTAAGAAATGAAGTGCTGGTGAGAAGACCTATTATTACAAGTTCCCGAAGCAAAGCATTTCTGGGGAGTGCCATTCTTGAAAACAACTCTGAGTTGATGAGACCCATTGTGAGCTTGGAAGTTTTTCTTCTTGGATACAGTCTTTTGAAATACGTGCTCAATATTGAGGAACTTACATTGCACTGGTTCAGAAATGTAAACAGGCGGTGTGGGGCAGGCACTCTTTCTTGGAGCCAGCTGGATTTCTCATGCATTTAGGCTCGTTTATTCTGCATATAAGTACTGAGCACCTAGTACCTGCCAGGCACGAGGGCAAACACAAAAGACTCAGTCTCTGCTGATGTAGTGTGTATGCTCTGGTGGGGGAGACAGACAGTATACATAAACATAGTCACATCCTGGTATGTGCTGTGAAAAGAAAGAACAGGATATTGGGAAAGAATAATGCGAGATATACTTTAGAAAGGGTTGGCAGGGGTGACATTTCTGGAAAGGTGACATTAAGCTAACATCAAAAGAAGAAGCCAGTAATGGGGAGAAAAGAAGATGGGGAGGAGAATTTCCGGCAGAAGAAATGGCAAGTGCAAAGGTCCTGGGGTGAGAAAGCTAAGTATGTCTGAAGAGGTAAATAACATTTAAGATGAGTGAGCACAAAGCAAGTGAGGATGAGAAAGGCCCAAGATGAATTTGCAGGGTTAGCCGTTGGGCTGGTTCACATAGCACCTTTAGGTCAAGAAAAGGAGTATAAAATTTATTCTGAGTGTTGGATAGCCACTGGGAAGCATGAAGCAGGAGTGTGACTGGGTCTTTCTGAGTATTTTTTAAATATATTTTTTATTTATTTGGCTACATCTGATCTTAGTTGCTGATGTTGAAGCTGAAACTCCAATACTTTGGCCAACTCATACGAAGAGTTGACTCACTGGAAAAGACCTTGATGCTGGGAAGGATTGGGGGCAGGAGGAGAAGGGGACGACAGAGGATGAGATGGCTGGATGGCATCACTGACTCTATGGTCATGGGTTTGGGTGGACTCCGGGAGTTGGTGATGGACAGGAAGGCCTGGCATGCTGTGGTTCACGGGGTCGCAAAGAATCGGACACAACTGAGCGACTGAACTGAACTGAGCTGATCTTAGTTCCAGCATGTGTGCTCTAGTTTCATGACCAGGGATTGAACCTGGGCCCCCTGATCTGGAAGCATGGAGTCTTGGCCACTGGACTCCCAGGAAAGTCACCTCTCTTACAGTTTTGAAAGAGCACCAGCTGCTGTGTGGAGACTGGATGAGGATACAGGCAAAAAGTGGAAAATGGGAGTTTCCAGAAGTTTCAGGGAGTTCCTAGCAGAGGCAGGTTCTTCCACGCCCAGTTCCATTTGCACTGCCACCCTGTGCAACTTGTCCTGTTGAGCTTTTTGTTTTACACTGTCAGTCTGGTTTACACCCTGTGTTCAAAAGTTATTTTCAAAAAGGTAAAATGTTGACTCTTGGGAAACATAAAAGGAACATAAGTTAAAGATTTTATTTAACTCATTAATTAATGAGGGGACCAGTGAGATACTATGGCCTGCTCAAAAACTGTCCAAGAAGCAAGGATACTTACAGGTGACTTAATAAAGGAATGTTAGGAGTAGGTTATTAAGTTAGATATAAACTGGTTAATGCTCCACAGGTTGTTAATCTCCTGGGATTATCCACTGGACAGAAATTATTTGCGTCTCCACCAGACAAAAATCTGTAAGATAACAAGTAACTTCACAAAAGCAGGGACCTTTAGTCAGCAGCAAATTGTGAGATGAACTGAGCTCATTCTTCTAGAAAAGGGGCTTGGAAAAGATGTGCCACCCTCCTTTTTGGGGATCTTATTTCTATTTTTGTGATACTATTTCTTAGAGCAGTGATCACTAGGCCTTTATTAAGATGTTTACAGAAAACCTAGAGAGAGAGCAAAATGAGTAAGGTATGGATCAATTAAATGCAACCTACCTCTCCCAGAAGGAGCTGGAATTTAGCCATTTATCAGATGTGTATAAAGCTCTGACCATGGGTACATAGAACCCTGTGTGGAGCTGTGGGAACACAGAGGTTCACACAAAACAGTTCCTGCCCTGTAGACCTCACAGTCTAGACAGGGCGACAGACACGTAAATGGATACATTCCAATCCACTGCAATTAGGGCCAAGTAGTAACCTGGGGATTGTGTGGGTGCCAGAGAAGGGAGCAGCACCCTCACCCTGGGAGAGTCACGGGGACTTCTCAGAGAAGCTGCATTTGAGCTGTGTCTCGATGGATGGAAGTTGCCAGGTTGAGAAGTGGTGGGAACAGAGAAAGCCACTCAGGCAGGATTGTCAACTACCCACTTGAGAAATGCACATAAAGAGATGCTCTGCTTGGCAGACTTAAGCATTTCTCCTCTATTCTCGCTGCTTGTGGTAGAATTCTAAGATTCTGTGGGGTGGGGTGGAAAAGGGAAGAAGAAGTGGAGTCTCATGGGCAAGCTTGCAAAATTTTCTTTAAATATTAGGTCAAATTCTCTATAAAAACCCTATTTAAAACTTTTAGAAAGACTTTGAAGTCCCAGAGAAGCAGGAAGTTAATTAGAGTGGCTTTGATATCTTAGGGTATGTTTTAACAGCTGCTTAAGACAGTTTAAACAATAAGAACTTATGTGGTTTGGGATGCATCTCTGATAGTCAGCTCTGGCCAGAGTGAAATATCACTGCATCTGAGAGCAAGAGCAGTTGGCTTTAATTTTAGAAAGAGTTCAAGCCAAAAAGTTCTCTAAAACCCAAGAGAGGAACTTCTAAAGAGGAAGACTGCTCTTAGAGAATGTGTTTGGAGGTAAAGGATGAATTGACTAGGGGACAAATTATCTTAACTTGGTTCTTGGAGAAGCACAGGGGTTGCCATTCCTGAATACTTCTCTTAAGGTGGATTTAACCAAGGCAATTTGTTGGCACCTGCCATTTGTAAAGGGGTCTCAATGGGGTGGATTAGCATCTCTAAGGAACACTTGAAAAACACAAAGGGAGTCCAACTCATTTAAATTTTCTGGGGATTGTCATTGTGCTTCAATTAACACTTCATTTGTCCCCCTGGTGGACACCTTCAGACTTCTTAATTATTTCCTTCCACCCTGACCCAGATTGGATCTTCTCCATGTTGAGGAGTCCAAGGACAGGCAATTGAGGAGCTGCCTGTGGATCAGATTTCCAGAGATTCTGGGAAGGCCTGCTCAGGAGGTCCTAGGTGGGCAGCATGCCGACTTGCTGTAGCTCTGGTGATGACAGGGCTGGTGGTGCTCCTGGTGGTGCTGGTGGTGGTAATGTGATATTAGCTAACATTTGGAGAATAGCAGTTATATGATAGGCACCCCACTGAGCATTTTACACCCGTCCTCAGGTGGTAGGCATTTCAGTCCCATTTTACAGATGAAGAAACTGAGGCTCAGAGGCTTTAGTAATTTGCCCATTCATCCATCCACCCATGCTTTAAGTCTTTGGCTTTCATCAACGTCCCCACCTCTTAGCAATTTGTACAACAGTGTATTGCATCTCCTTCTCCATATGCAAAAACTGACTAAAAGACACAAAAGTGGTTGTAGAGAGCTACTTTTGGTAATGGGCCAACAGCTGGCTGACAGATGACTGTATCATCCCAGTCAAAAGACAAATTTATCTTCCGAAAATATTGCCTTGGACATGCTCTCCCAATCTTCCAAGGACTTCCCACTCTCCGCAGAATAAATACCAAATTTTTCTGCCTGGGCGATACATACCAGGCCACTCTGCATCTCACTCTTGGTCGGGAGGGTTTGAGCCCTTGCTGGCTACTGCAGTTGGGGATTGACTGTGAAGAATGTTGTTTCTTTAAAAAAGTGCCATCATGACATCTTTTCTAAAGGAATGCTTGGATTCATTAATAAAATGAAATGAAAAGAAGATTGCAGGAGACTGCATGTTGACAGCACATACACTCCGACTGAATGGTGTGAGAAAATACTGGCATGGATTCTCACATAGAGATAACCTAATGGATTTTATATGTTCATTTTTGGTGTAGCATCTGCAAGAAGTACTTTGAAACAGTTAGCTCTGTGAGGGAGGTGCATTTGTAAAGGAGGAAATTTGACAAAATGTCTGTACAAGGACAATAACTTTCTGCAATAGTGAACTTTTCTTGATAAACTGTTTTCCTCAAAGTGCTTAATTTTTCTTGCAATATGTCCATATTTTCATGTCTATATGTATATATGTATACATATATATATATATATACATGTATTTTTTACCTCTATATATAAATACACAAGTGAGTGGGTGGGTTGCCCAAATCCCCTGGAGGAAAAGGTACAAATGATGCATAAGGAAAGTTCAGATAGAAAACATGAAAGGAGTAGTCTCTTTTCTTAAATAACAGGTATTTTCCACGCACAGGAGAGGGCACGATAAGGTGTTGTCATGTTGAACACTAATAAGAGGGAGGTACAAAAACAAGAGAGAAGAGGAGACATATCAGCTTCTCTTTTGTCCTGTACGCATTTGACGGTCTCTGGGAGCCTTTTGTGCTCACTGTCTGTGGGATGGCCCTTGGGGTCTCCACCTTTGAATGTACAGCTCCTCCTCTCCTTCTTTGTGCCACCTATTGGGAAAGATTTTTCTCCAGATTGGTTGCACAAATTTGGGTGGAAATTTTTGCCTGAGTTTCACATGTTGTCTACAGAAAATAAAGCTTGTTCTTCTGCTTTGGATTTAGGTTTCTTTATTTTTTTTTTAATCAGTTGTTGAAGGGCCACCAATAATCTGGATGAATGTTAAAAACAGTGTGACCTCACTTCATCAAAAGCAGACTGAACTCTGTGCAGAGCAGTGAGCACTATGGAGTTCACAGCTGATCCCAAGTCTCTTGCTTGAGAGCTCAGGCCAACCTGACTTGTTAGCAATCAGCTAGTGGGATGATGTGGGTAGGGGGCTGCCTCTGCTGCTTCCAGGAGCTGAAAAGAATAGACTCTTGAGCATATAAAAGGATATTCCATCTTTCCCACTTCAACCATCTTGTTTAAGAGTTATAATGTTTCCAAATTTTCAATAGATATTTATCTTCAAGATTCAGAAACCAGAGCTCCCAGGAATTCTTAGGAATTCCCCAAATCCTAAATTAGTCTTAAAATACTTGAACATTTTCATATTCTTTATTGTTTTTGTTTAGTCATTAAGTTATGTCTGACTCTTTTGTGACCCATGGACTGCAACATGTCAGGATCCTCTGTCCATGGAATTTCCCAGGCAAGAATACTGGAGTGGGTTGCCATTCCCTTCTGCAGAGGATATTCCTGACCCAGGGGCTGAACCCACATCTCCTGCATAGCACACAGATTCTTTACCTCTGAGCCACCTGGAAACCCTTCATATTCTTTACTTCCTATCATAGATATCTAGGAAAAGGTACTTAATAAATAAGAAGCATAATGTTTAGCCATATTTTCAAGGAACTATAGCCTATAGCAAATATTCAAATGTTTGAAAGTGCTGGCAGATATTATTGGGTTCAGTTCAGTTCAATTAGTCAGTCATGTCCAACTCTTTGCAACCCCATGCATTGCAGCACATCAGGCTTCCCTGTCCATCACCCACTCCCAGAGTTTGCTCAAATTCACATCCATCGAGTCAGTGATACCATCCAATCATTTCATCCTATGTCATCCCCTTCTCCATCTGCCTTTACTCTTTCTCAGCATTAGGGTCTTTTCCAATGAGTTGGTTCTTCGCATCAGGTGGCCAAAGTATTGGAGTTTCAACTTCAGCATTAGTCCTTCCAATGAATATTTAGAATTGATTTCCTTTAGGATGGACTGGTTTGATCTCCATGCAGTCCAAGGGACTCTCAAGGATCTTCTCCAACACCATGGTTCAAAAGCATCAATATCTTCGACACTCAGGTTCCTTTATGGTCCAGCTCTCACATCCATACATGACTACTGGAAAAACCATAGCTTTGCGAGTTGGCAAAGTGATGTCTCTGCTTTTTAATACTCTGTCTAGGTGGGTCATAGCTTTTCTTCCAAGGAGAAAGAACCTTTTAATTTCACGGCTGTAGTTGCAATCTGCTGTGATTTGGAGCCCAAGAAAATTAGACAAGATGAAGAGAAACAGGATGTTCACTCATCTCCTGTGAGAATTCCGAAATTGCAACTTGCTGCTGAACACCCATCCACAGGAGAATGTTGGATCCCACCAAAAAAAAGATACACTGTGTCCAAGAGCAAAGGAGAAGCCCCATCAAGATGGTAGGAGGGGTAAAATCGCGTTTAGAATCAAACTCCATACCTGCCAGAGATGCTTGGAGGGCTCAAACAAAACCTTGTGTGCACCAGGACCCAGAAGCCCCACAGAGACTGAGCCAGACCTGCCTTTGAGTGTTTGAGTGTCTCCTGCAGAGGCACGAGTCAGCAGTGGCCTGCCATGGGGACAGGGGCTCTGGCTGAAGCAGACTGAGACACACAGTTTGTATGGCAAAAGCCCTCTTGGAGGAGGTCATCATTAGCTCCACCATAAAGCTGCTGAGCGCACGACCGCAAACTGCAGAACAATTACTGGGTAGTATTTGAATAATGTATGGGCTTCCCAGGTGGCCCAGTGGTAAAGAATCTGCCTGCAGTGCAGGAGACACAAGAGAGTTTGATCCCTGGGTCAGGAAGATTCCCATGGAGGAGGGCATGGCAACCCACTCCCGTGTTCTTGCCAAGGGAATCCCCTGGACAGAGGAGCCTGGTGGGCTACAGTCCATGGGGTCACCAAGAGTTGGACACGACTGAAGCGACTAAGCAAGCACACACGTTTGAATAATGTCGTTGGGCTCTCTCAGCAAGTTTAATAATACAACAGAATCTCATGTTGAAACTGCCAATTTAAGGACTGATTTTACTTCTGAAACTTTTTATTCTTTGGCATACTAATAGAATTTTAATAACATATACATGCATGTAAATTTATTCATATTATTTCCCAACTCCCTTACCCTCAAAGTAACTCACCATTGACAGCTAACAGGACCTTGAACACACACTTATAGCAGGGTAACAGCTACAAAGAAGGACGAGCTGGCTGGATTGGGACAGTCTCCCTCCAACATGAAACTGCTCCCTCCAGTTTCCTGAAATATTAGCCTTAACCTTTGGTTGCGTGTGTCAGCTGTTCTGCTCGGGCTTTCCATTTGATGTCAGTGGATTCCTTCAAACCATCAATGTCTCTTAGAAAATGAACTTATGATTACCAGTGGGGAGGGTAGAGGGAAAGATATAGAGTTTGAGATGGACATGTACACACTTGTCTATCTATCATGTACATGTTATCAATCATTGTTAGGTAACTAACAATGACCTACTGATATACCTACTTGTATATTACAGAGAACTTTGCTCAATATTATGTGCCGGCCTGGATGGGAGGGGAGTATGGTGAAGAGATACATGTGTATGTATGGCTGAGTCCCTTTGTTGTCCTCCTGAGACTATTACAACATTGTTAATTGGCTATACTCCAATATAAAATTGCAAAAAAAAAAAGCCAGTAAAGCCTCTTAGTTCATTGCGAGGTTTTAGTTTTCTCAGTCTAATTATAACATTTTCCCCATTTTCTCAATTTCTTGATCAACTTTTCTTGGGGTTTGGAATTCAGAAAAAACAGAGCAATTTCTAAATATATGCTGGGAAGGATTTCCTTCATGGAAACACTGAAGATTTCCAATGTTAGTTTCTCTCTTCTGTCTACTTCTGTTTTATATGTCCAGTCTTGGAAAGGATCACTGTTTCTGGGAGTAATCCAGGACATCACCATTCTTCAAAATGGGGACTGGGGAACTGTCAGTTCTAAAAATCTCCGGTGGTTGATCTTGGGTACCCACCATTGTCATTACTCAGTGGTGTTCATGGGGTCTTCCTGCAGCAAAAATGTAGAAGCTGAACCACAACAGGCAGGGGAGATTCATAACTGGAATGGCTTGGTGTATAGCATCCATGGGGGTCTTTGATGCAAATACCTGTATTCAGGCCATGTTGAAAACTTTGATGTTGGTTAACTCATTTTCTCATAGAGTATGGAATAAAGATATGGTGAAAGTAAGAGTGTCAGACCACCTGAGATGAAATCCTGACCCCAATTCGTTGTGAGAGACTGAGCAGGTTGCCTAACTTCTCTAGACTTTACTTTTCTTGTCTGTATCAATCTCACAGATCTTTGGGTGTATAAGATTTAATGAGATAATCCTTACAGTGGATGTAAGGATGAAATGAGACAATGCATGTTACAATGCCCTGGCACATGCTAACTATAAACTCAGAAGAATCTCTTACACTTTTTTTCCAGAAAAGAGTACATGGGGTTACTGAGAGTGCATTTTACCAGCACTTTCATTTATTATTCAGAGGTCTAGGTGCCTGCAGCAAGGTAATAGGCAGGGCCAGTCATAGTTCAGAACTCCATAGTCTGTTTCGGCTCTGTACATTTCTCCAGCGGTGTTGCTGTGCTCAGGTTGAAGTCCTCAAACCAAGTCCAAAAAAAGGTGTCAGGAAAGGATCTTATGTTTGGTAACTCTTCATCTTGACACATTAGCAGGTGTCCCTAACCTCTGGGCCATGGACTGGTACCTCCTGTCAGATCAGAGGAGGCATTAGATCAGAAATAAAGTGCAAAATAAATGTAATGTGCTTGAATCATCCAGAAAGCATCCCCTCCTACCCCAGCCCATGGAAAAATTGTCTTTCACAAAACCGGTCCCTGGTGCTAAAATGGTTTGGGACTGCTGCAGTATAGGACTTCAAGGTGCAGCTGGACTTAAGCATCATTATGAAGACAACAGCAGGAGATGGGCTGATGAAATAAAAATCTGGGCAACCTTGAAGCCAACTACCGAGCAGTGCAGACCCGCACACTCAGGGCTGGTCACTGGGGTCTTCTGCTTATGCTGTTTCTGTACATTTTAGGCTATTGGTACGGGTTTCATAAGAGAAAGGGCCACTTGGGAAGAATTTGTCTTTCTGAATTTATCTGAGAAGATACAGGCCTCTCAGATATGGTCACATAATCTGACATCAGAGCCCTGTGAGTAACTTTGTTACAGGGCAGTCAGTAAACAGTTTACACTGGAGTATGGTAGAAGGTTCTAGTTTAACAGTGTTAATATAGAGACTTTAGCACATTTCAGTTTAAAAAACACTACATTTACTGCCTGTGTGACTTCGAATGAGTTACTTATTATCTCTCAGGTTCTGTTTCCTTGGTAATAAAATGGGGATAATAATTGTACCCACCTCATGAGGTTATTTTGAGGATTATATAAAATACCTTAAAAGCTCTCAAAGCAGATCCTGTAACACAGTAAACACTCAAGGAATATTAGCTCTTTAAAATTATTACAGTTGAGTCAAAGAGGTATATGAATACTCCTTGATGTACTCAAATGTTGCATTCTTGAATGGATCAAAAGGAATTAAAAAAAAAATATATGGTAAAGCAGGGAGTGAGACATCCCTTGGGGACAAAGTTTTCTATTGTCCTGGCCTATGTTTGTTCATACACCATGGTGTCCCAGATGTGGGCAGCAGGAAGGGAGACTGAATGAGAAGTTGGGAGGATCAGAAGGACCCTCTGTGTAGGATGTAGGTGAGTGGGCCCTAGGTGGTGGGACTCCCTTCCAGAAGCCCCAGAAGCTGGCGGTTGGGTGATCTTCTTTTCCCAACAGTTCTTTAACTTATTCCAACCTGTTTAACTTATTCCAGTCCTGGTTTAGTTAAGATTTTCAGAAGAGACACTTAAGTAGTTGTTTACAAATAAGGTTTTTAAACAGACCCCAATTCATCACCTGCAGTGCTTTGTTAGCAGTTTTTGCAAAGACCCAGTTTATCAGCTGGAGAAGGAAATGGCAACCCACTCCAGTATTCTTGCCTAGAGAATCCTGTGGACAGAGGAGCCTAGTGGGCTGCTGTCCATAGTGTCGCATAGAGTCAGAGACGACTGAAGCGACTTAGCATTCATGCATGTGTTGGAGAAGGAAATGGCAACCCACTCCAGTACTCTTGCCTGGAGAATCCCAGGGATGGAGGAGCCTGGTGGGCTGCCATCTATGGGGCCTCACAGACTTGGACATGACTGAAGCGACTTAGCAGCAGCAGCAGTTTATCAGCAGTTGATCAAATAAATCCCAGTGAGGAGACTTCAGGGGATGCAAACATTGGCTTTCTCAAGGGCAAGATGGAGCATTCTTCTTCAAGGATGTTCTGACCAGATTCTGGAAGAGATAGAGAGTCCCCAAAGACCTCATTTTCTGATCCATTCTTACATTTTTGATCCATTAGCTTTTAAAATGAAATAAAAAAGGATGTGACACTGGAAGCTTCCAGAGCTTTTTTCTCAGATTACATCATGGATACTGCTGAGCTGTTCCCACCATTCTTGAAGAACATGCAATCAACATTCTCTGGCTGTAAACAATTCTGAGGATGTCTTCACAGATCACAAAGGACCCCCACCACCAGAGAGAAGGATGGATTCCCAGCACCCATGTATATGGTGTAGGGTTTTCTTGGTGGCTCAGACAGTAAAGAATCTGCCTGCAATCCAGGGGACCTGGATTTGATCCCTCAGTCAGGAAGATCCCCTGGAGAAGGGAATGGCATTCCACTCCAGTATTCTTGCCTGGAGAATCCCATGGACAGAGGAATCTGGGGGGCTACAGTCCATGGAATTGCAAAGAGTTGGACACGACAAGCAACTAACACACACACACGTATATTGTGTGACCTCCCCCTTCCTGGAATGACTTCCTTCCTTTCTTTCTGTCCGGTCAGGATGTGCAATCTTAATTCCCCTACATGGGATCGAACCCATGCCCCTGCATTGGCAGAGTGAAGTCTTATCACTGGACTGCCAGGGAAGTCCCTCTGGAATGATTTCTGATTTGGTGCTTGCATAATAATAGTAGAGATCACAATAATAACAGCAGCTATTTTGAGTGCCTTCTCTGTGTCATGCACATCACTAGATACTTCACATTATTTCCTTTAAACCTCAAAACCAGTTAGGTCTCAGTATCTCTTGTTCACAGATGAGGATAGCAGCTTGGAGAAGATTATTCACTTGCTGCTAAAAATTGATGGAATTGAGATTGCAACCTTGGGCTGTTTGACTCCAGGGCCTTTCCTTTTAACTGCTAAACAGTGGCTTAAATGGATGTGGCCATAGCATCAACTTGCCTTTGAGAATCGGAACTACATATAGTTGTATAGGCCAGGTGACCCTCTTCTTGACACCAGCCATGCCCTGATAGCTAATGCTGATTATAAATCTCTCTTGGTTCTCTTTCTAAGACAGATATTATACCATTGTTTTTGCCTCCTGTATGCACCACTGGCAGCTCTTGCCTTGAGTTTATGATAGATGCTTCTGGTTGGCTTTATAACCTTGTCATTACTGGTTGAGAATTGACCCTAGAATCAGATTGAAACCGCTTGCCTACTACATTCTAAGTCCATGACCCTAGGAAATGGCTTAATTTCTCTCAGCTCTTGCATCTATAAAGTGGGGATAGTAATGGCATCTAACTCATAAGACTAGCCTGAAAATGTAACGAGATAGAGTGCTTTGAAGTGTACAGACTTATGGTTGCCAAAGGAAAGAAGGGTGGGGGATAGATTGAGAGTTTGGGATTAGCAGATGCAAACTGTTATATATAGAATGCAGAAACAGCAAGGTCCTACTGCATAGCACAGGAAACTATATTCAATATCCTGTGACAAACAATAGTGGAAAAGAATATGAAAAAGAATATATTTCTATGTATAGTTGAATCACTTTGCTATACAGCAGAAATTAACACAACATTGTAAATCAACTAGACTTTAATAAAATAAATTTAAAAACCTTTATCAAATAAAAAACAAAGAAAGCAAATGGCTCACATTAGCTACTTGATAGAATTATTCAAACTTGGGAACATTTACTGAGTATTAATAGCTAACAAAATGCTACAAGGTTACACATGGCCCATTACAATGTCTCATTCCCTGACTTTGGTTTGATTTTTAAATAAATATTTATTGCATGTTTACCATATGCACAGGCTGTATGCAGGGTCATGGACACAGAGAAGAATAAAACATTGCTGTGGCTGCCTTCAGGAAATGGATGGTGCAGTGGGGTAAGCAGACTGTAAACATACCTGCAACTTCATGTGCTGAGAATACAGGGTTCCTTAGGAGCCTAGCAGAGAGGAGCGTGTATTAACATGGCTCTACAGGAAAGGCAAGAATTAGTTACATGCAGAGAGAAGGGTTTATGCAAAGAGAACATTTAAAAAGACAGAAAGGGGGGAAATGACAATATGAGTGATTGTTGATATTAGAATAAATATTTTAGGCTAGGAAATGAGGCTAGAGACCAATGTGAAGGCATGGACTTTATATTCTGTAGGTCATGGAGAAGCCATTTGATGGGGAAATTGCAGTGTGGAGGGTGGATATAAGAGGAATAGGAAAGAGGTCGGGGTGGAGCAGGGGAGTTAGGAGGCTATTAGACAAATGGCTCAGATTAAAGTGGTGGGATGGAAAGTAAGGGAGGAATTAAAGACATATTCAGGAAGTGAGATTGCAGGACTAATAATCGGATGGTGATGGAGGGTGGGAGGGAAAAGGGTCTTGGATGATTGCCCTTCGCTGTGGTAAATCCCGCGTGAACGCACCCCCTCTGCTGGGAGTTCTCATTCTAGAGGATAATTCTTATCCCGTGCTTTCAGAAGGATCAATTAGACCATTGTATATGCTTCTGATGTCTAGAAGAGAAACTACCTGAGGAACTGAAAAGCCAGTTCTAAACAATCAACTTAAAAAAGTCGGTAGAGAGATAGTAGCAGATCGTCTCTGCCCGTCAGTCCCTTAGCCTGTAAAAGCAGGGTTTGCTTCATTGGGTTGACCTGATTAAATGAGTCAAAGTTTTAATATCAGTGGCTACCATTAAGCCAGCACTCAAACTATGAGTTGTGGCTAATAGGTTCAAACCCAAGTTCTGTGCAAAATTGAGAAAATAATTACTTAACTCCATTCAGTCTCAGTTTCTGTTATGGGGGCAATAATAGATAATAAAAAAGTGCCTATCTCACAGGCCTGTGTGCAAATTGAATGATGATCTGTATCCTTGATATATAACATGGGTCCTGCCATATATAGAAAGAAGTCAGGAAATATATGTAAGCTACTGCTATATTTCTTGTTATGTGTTAGGCATTTTTGTGTAAGTGCTATAATTTCATTTTCCATGTATCCAGTACAATGGGTAGGTGACATGATCCCTATCTTATAGATGAGGTGATTGACACATGGGGAGGTAAAATACTTTGTCTAAATAGCTGTAGCTGTAGCTGAGCTGTTATATGCTATTCCATTAGGATACTGTAATATGTGGAGAATCTTTAGGAAGTTCCTTGAGGCCCATAGCAAAAGGAGTTTTCAGTTGCACCCAGTTGATGCCTGTATTGATTTCTACCAGAAGGGAATTAGAATCACCATGAGAAGTTAGAGCTGGAAGTAACTTAATTATCTAGAAAAGTGAATTGCAACCTTGTATTAGTCCCCCTCTCTCATGTTAAAAGTAAAACAAAATAAGCAACAACGTGTGTTTAGTCACTCGTTGTACCTGACTCTTTGCAAACCCATGGACTATAGCCCACCAGGCTCCTCTGTCCATGGGGATTCTCCAGACAACAATACTGGAGTGGGTTGCCATGCTCTCCTCCAGGGGATCTTCCCAACCCAGGGATTAAACCCAGGTCTCCTGCATTGTCTGAGCTACCAGGGAAGCTTGAAACAACAGCAACAAAAATCCAATATATAAAACTTACACCGAAATCCAATACGAGAAATAGATAATTGTGTATTTCTGCTGCTGGAAGGAGAGGTAGAGGAGCTCAAATCTTTGTCCCCATCTTTTCTAAAGAGCTCCACAAAGCTCCAGGAAACACACTTTGAAAACCACTGAGTAGCTAATGTGAGAGTGAGAAAACTTCTTTGACTGATGAAGAAACCAAAGGTAAGGGATAAAGTGACTTTTCTTTTTCTTTTTCTTTTTAAATGTTCTTTACTTTATTGTGTTGATTTTGCCATACAATGACATGAAACCGCCCTGGGTTTACATATGCTCCCCCTCCAGAATCCCCCTCCCTCCTCCCTCCGGACTCCCCTCCACCCCCCACCCCAGGACATCTCGGTGCACTAGCCCCAAGCATCAATCCTGGGCTGGCGATTGATTTCACATATGTTAATTAACATGTTTCAACGCCATTCTCCCATATCATCCCACCCTTGCCCTCATCCACAGAGTCCACAAGTCTGTTCTATACATCTGCGTTCCTTTTGCTGTCTCGCATGCAGGGTTCTCGTTACCATCTTTCTAAATTCCATATATATGTGTTAGTATACTGTATTGTTGTTTTTCCTTCTGGCTTACTTCACTCTGGATAATAGGCTCCAGTTCTGTCCACCTGAGTAGAACTGATTCAAATGAATTTTTTTTTTTAATGCTGAGTAGTAAAGTGACTTTTCAATGTCAAACACCAGGACTCACTGAATCCAAAGTTAGCAGTTCCTTCTGTGATTGTTCCAGCTGCAATACCCCCAGACCCAATCCAAAGTCACAGTAACAAGTCTCTCAGAGAAATCAAAGACAACAAAAGCCCACAAGCTTGGCATTACCCCACGGCTGGCATACAAATTGCCTCTTCCCTCTTAACCAACTTAACATTTTAGAATTATTGTTTTCTTGTTATGAAAGCAATATATGTTTATTATAGAAAATTTGGAAAGCACAGAAAATTATAAAAATGAAATGAAGCATTAATATAGGCTTTTACCAACAAAGAAGTTATGGGGAGACTCTATCATGGTTCTGCAGAGTATACCGGGGGAGGGGACAGTGGATGAGGGGGACATGTGAGTTAAATATTATTTATACATTACTAAATTTTTATAAATTACTAAATTTCTAACTGATTCAGTTTGGATGTAGGGGATCAAGAAAGGAGAATAAAGACGATTTTAATTATTTTGTTTCCCTGAACAACTATTTAAATGGAAAACTAGGTGAAGAATAGAATCCAATTGAGGGTGGTATTCATCGGTATGTGTGTGTATGTGAGAGAGAGAGAGAGAGAGAGAGAGAGAGAGAGAGAGTTGGAATCCAAGATTTCAGTTTTGATATGTTGAACTCGAGATAGTGGTAAAACATCAATGTGGTTCTATTAAGCACATAGTTGATTGTACAACCCAGTTGTTCAAAGGAGAGTCTGGGATAGAGATAGAAATCTGGCAGTTGGCAGTTTAGAGATAGTACTTAAAGTCATGTAAGCGGCTGAGATTTCCCAGAGCAGGAAAGTATAAAGATGGAAGAGAAAAGGCCCATGGCTAAACCCAGAGCATTTCAGCATTGAGAGGCAAGGAAGGCAAGACCTGCTGTAAAAAGACTGAGAAGGAACAGTCAGTGGGAAGAACCAGGAGGGCAAAGCAGTGCCAACAAAGTGGGCTTGCAGGGCCCACCTCCCTTCTACAAGGCACACTGGTGTCCTGTACCGGCCGTCTGGCACTTTATGCATGTTGCATTGGACTGCTGTTTCTCTTTGTGTGTGTAGGCTGCTTTCCTCTGTGATAAGATGAGATCTATGGTCTCCAGGGGCTGAAGTCATGTCTGCCTCTGGAATTCCCCATACCAGGCCTGGCTCTTGACCTTGAGGGGATGCTCCAAAACGCTGTGTCCACTGGAGTCAGGGAGAAACATGAGGGGGTTGAGAACAAGGAATCTAGTTTGAAAAAAATGAAAATTTAGAAAGTTTGCTCAATCCCTCATTGAAAGTCTCCTTGAGCAGCAGAATGAGATTCATGATCTGACCAGAGGGAAGTTTTTTTAAGAGTAACATCAGAGCACAGGTTGGTTGTCAGTCCAGGACCTTGGAAAAGCCAGACAGGTTAAAGCAAAGACAGTGCAGAATCCAAGAATTCCACTGAAGCAGGGTTCAGATGGGGAGGGTAGCTTTGACTAGAAACAACAAAGTCTTTTATTGGAAGCTGAGTGGGAAAGGACAGCGTGTTCTTAGAGCTGGGATGAGCTCATGGTGGAAGCTGGGGTAAAACAAAGAGGAAGGAACCATGAAACCCTGGCTACATGCTGACCCACAGCGGTGGCATTGGTTGATTCTCAAGATTTCCTACAGTGGCGTTTGGCATGAAGTGCTGATGTCCTGCTTTAATAGAAGCCTAGGGTGTGGGAGGGGCTTCCCAGGTGGTACTAGTGGTAAGGAACCTGCCTGCCAATGCAGAAGACTTAAGAGACACAGGTTTTATCCCTGGGTCAGGAAGATCCCCTGGAGGAGGGCATGGCAACCTACTCCAGTATTCCTGCCTGGAGAATCCCATGGACAGAGGAGTCTAGCGGACTATGGTCCGTAGGGTTGCAAAGAGTTGTACATGACCGAAGCAACTTAGCAGCAGCAGTGGCAGGGTGTGGGAGAGGTGTAACCCTGAGCTAGAAGGCCACACTCTGGGTCATTCATCCATATTTGATATGCTATCACTATACACCAAGTTCTAGAGATACAGTACTACAGAGACGAAAACATACCTAATTTCATGAAATCCATATTCCAGTGGGGATGGTTTGTGTGTTTGTGAAAACAACAGAAACAATTTAACAAAATAGTTTCATATTGTGATAAGCACTATGAAGGAAATCAGGAAATCATGACATGAAGGAAATCAGGCACATTGATATGCTAGAGCTACCAGTATGATCCCTGGATTGCCAGCACGTCACCAATAAGCTCATTAAAATGCAGAGGCTCAGGAAGCACCCCAGACCCACTGTATGTGAATCTGCATTTTAACAAGACCTCTCTTCTCAATCTTTCTAGGATTTCTACACATGTTAATGTTTGAGAAGCACTGTGCTAGTATGTTTGCAAATGATTCTTTAGGTTGAGTGGTTTTGGAAGGCTTCTCTTGTGGGGGTGACATCGGAGCTGAGACCTAGGTAAAGAGAAGCCATCCATATAATGATCTGTGGACAGAGCATTTCAGGCAGTGGGAAAGGGAAGGCGCTCGATGGTAATCAGCTTCTTATGTTCACAAACCAAAAAATCACGGACTTTGTCCTAGTCATGAACTCTTCTCTTCTTACCTTACCCAGTCTAAACCTTTCTTCCTCTTGGAGGATTCCCTAACCTCCAACACCTTTCCCATAGAATCCTACCCCACCCTGTCCTAATCCTGTGTGAGAGTGGCCTGGTTATTTATCTCCCCAACATGCCTGCCATCTTGGTTCTGAACAGGTGCTGTGTAATTTTGTTTACAGATTGTTACAATGGAAACAAGAAACCCAGAAGAAGAAAGAGGCAGGTTGTAAAAGCTGTCCGACCACAGTTTTGCCTAGAGGCAAGGCCAGTAACTCTTGAAACCCTCTGGCCTTTGCTTGGGGAGGTGGACCCCACCTCACAGTTTGTGCCACCAGTCCTTGTACATTTCCTTCCTCTTGACCCTCATTGCTCTGAGATCTGTGTTTGGACTCTCCCTAAATGTTTCCTTTGAGTCAGGGATCTAGGGCCCAACAGAGGGTATGATCTATTAGAAAGGACATGCAAATGAATGAACCACAAGGCCACGTGCTCAGTGGCAATTACATAGTTGAGAAAAAGTGACAATTGGAGATCAGAGAGGGACTTGGCCCTAAATTCAGGAGGGATTTAGGAAGTTCCATTTGAGCTGGCTCTTAAGAGAGGAAGAAGGCATTTTTCTCAAGTTTAAAGAGGTAGTGGTCACTGGATGATAGTGGTGGGGGAAGGGCAGTGATGGTGGTGGAGGGAGGTTGGTTTTGAATGGAAGTGGTGGTGAGTGATGGTGGTGGTGGTGAAAATGATGATGGTAGTAGTGGCTGAGGTGACTGTGGTAACAGTAGTGGTCATGGTTAGTACAGTATATTCTAGATGGAGACCACAGCATGCCCACCAGCCTGAGGTCATGAAAGACCTCACCAAGTTTCCAAACCTGGAGATGCTCATTTTGGTAGAGAGGCTGAAGGTAAAATGGATCAGCAGATGGGAGCCAGAGATAAGGGAGGGATCAAGACAGGGCCATGATGGATCCTTGTGTTAAAAGTTGAAGTAGATGATGGATTTGGTTAGCTTTGGTTTGTGGCAAGAGAGCTGGCAGCACTGTAGTGAGGGTGAGATCCCCTGTCATAACTGCCTCTCACTTTTATGATCATCTAAGCCAAGAGGAAAGCTTCAAAGGAGGCAGAGAACATGTACAAATCCACTTCTCCTTAACCCCAGCATCCTAGAGAAGGAAGGAATGTCCCCTTTCAAGAAGAATATTGGAATCACTTGAGAAAATTGCTTAGGGATCTCATTCATGTATTTGTGCTTATCTACTCAATCAGTCACTAATTCTTTACTCATTCCAAATACTTTTATCAAGTGCTTGCAGAGTTCAATGCCTAGGATTTGATGGTCCAAAAGAACAGTAAGCTACCTCCCTAGCCCACCAGGAGATTAAAATCTAGTGGATACACATGAGGTGGGATTGTGGGGAACACACAAGGCTGAAAGTCAGAAGTCCTGTGTGCTGTCTCTGACTTTGCAGACTAGGACTTATTCATTTACCACTTTCTTTCTTCCTGTTCTATGTGCATAGGTCTCTGATGGAGAACACACAGATATGTAGAATAGCTCTTGCTCTAAGGAGCAAGAAGTTTACAACCCAGGGAAGAAGCTTCCCCAGACCGCTTCCCTCTTCTGTATTATTTATGTGTCTGCGCATGGGTGAATGTGGAAGCGTTGACCCTATGATTTTGAAGGTCTTTACAAATTTAATATTTTATGACACAAAGACCCAAGATTTATAGAGAGCTCTTGGATTATAAATAAACCCGAGGTTTATGCTAACTTAGCTAGCTGCTCTAAAAATTAATTTCAGATGCTTCCGCTCACCCCTGACATACAGAGTCAGTAATCTAGGGTCCTTGTAAAAGGCTTATGATGGATTTGTGAGGGGCTGTTGGTGGGTGTTCAAACCCAAGTGCAGGTCGTGGGACCGTCCAAGGGAATTTTGGGACCCTGGAGGGCGTGGCTGGGGACATAGTCATCTAATGAAAGACCCAGTTGTTCTCGCTTTATGCTGGGGAATGTGGTTTGAGTGACTGTGGGAACTTAAACTTTCTGTCTTTCTGTGTAACCAAAATCTCAGCCCCCAAGTGTGTCCAAAGTGACGTTCCTGACACAGCGCATGTAGCCTGGCTCTCTCCTAATGTCTGTTTTTCTTACTCTCAGAAGACGAAATGGCCTAAATGATCCTCACGGGCCAACAGTAGAAAAAAATATTTGTTTGGGTTTTGTTGAGCACTTTCCCTATTAAAACGTGAACATTTTGAGGGGAAGGGAGATCCCCATTGTGTGGGTTTGATTCATTTACGCCTAACACATCAATTGTTTCGAGGGGAGACTTTATGTCCCAGAGGCTATAGAAAGCTTTATTGCCCCTTTTCCTTTCAAACAGGAAGTTGCATTTTGCTAAAAGTAAACAAATGTGAACCCGGGAAGGTTTGTTTAGTTTCTGACGCTGACTTCAGAACCTGAGAATGGAGTCTGTGCTTGGCAAAAATGCCTTCTCTGAGATCTATCTGGGCCAAAATGTTCTCTGCTCAGGACCTGGCCTTTGCGCTCTGGTAAACATCCTCCTCTCACCAGCCCCCAGAAATTCACTGCCAAAGTCCCTTGGGAGCTTTGCTAACTTATCAGGGCCATGCTAAAGCTGATGGCAACTTGGAAACCAGTTTTCAGTAGGACGTAGCTTTCTGAAGAGGGGCCACTTTCCGGAAATAGCCTGAGGTTTGGAAATCTCAGAGGATGTGAATGCAGTCAATATTCTTGGTATTTACACCACAGGCTAGCCTTTCTGGGTGAAGAAGCTTCTGGAAGAGTGACTGTTTCCGCTCAGTTAACACGGCAGTGCTAGGCCCTGGATGAAAAAGTGAAAGTATTAGTCGTTCAGTCCTGACTCTTTGCAATGCCATAGACTGTATGGCATACATAGACTGTATGCCGCCAGGCTCCTCTGTCCATGGACTTCTCCAGGCAAGAATACTGGAATGGGTAGCCATTCCCTTCTCCAGGGGATCTTCTCCACCCAGGGATCAAACCCAGGTCTCCTGTACTGCAAGGAGACTCTACTGTCTGAGCCACCACAGAAGCCCTGTATAGGAGTGAGTTAATAAACTCTTCACACAAGCCCCAGGAGAAAGGCACTGTGATTATTTGCAGTTTACAGAAGAGAGAAGTAAGGCTTAGGAAAGGTAAGAGAAAACACAGCCAGTCAAATCAGGGAACCCTTGGGTTTTTCTGCCTTCTGGTTTGGACGATTTTAAATGGTTTATGATCAATATCTGAACTTCAGAAAGTTACAAAATATTTTGGAGAGATCAACGTGATTCAAGTAAAGAGTCACGTAAGACAGTTTGCTATTACAGGCCAAAGAGCTGAGCAAGTAGCATTTAAAGTTTTTAATGAGTATGTTTGACATTGAACCTATCTTGTTCTGGGAGGGGTTTAAATCAGCTGATAAAAGCAAAGGCAATGTCAAAAATAGGGCAATAGGTTAGATAGTGAGTCTGTGATGATTCTCAGAGGAGGGGTATGGTTGACCTTCGAAGAATGAGTGGGAATTAGATAAGGAAGGATTCTTTCAAATTTGGGGATTCAGAATTGACTCTTTCTTTAGGGGACTTTGAGTAGAAGTTACTTTATGAAAACAGTTTTAGTGTACATGATGGCCTTCCTTGGGTCTTGATATTATACTCTCTGAACTCTTATATGTTTGAGAGATATTTTATCCAGCTAAACATGCAAAGAAACATTTGGTCTGTGAAGTGATCTATCACTGAGAGGCAGTGGCAAAGCTAGATGACCAGAAATTGCCCCTCTCCCACCTCCCCATTCTATCAGGAACCAATTCTCCTACATCCTAATGGCATCAGGTTTGTCTGAAAACAGGTTATTGCCTAACTGTGTTTTTTTATGGCACTTTACAGACATCAGCATTAATGCTCACCACTGTTCTCAGATGCTAAGTCAGATTTGGCCCATTCACAGCTGAGAAAATTGAGACTGAAACAGTAAGAACTTTGCCCAAGGTCATACAAGTTCTTCATGGTGGAATCAGCTAACTGATGGAAAAAACTGATGCCCAAAAAGCCCATGTTCTTTGCATTATACCACATAGCTACCTTAGAACAGAACAAAGACTCCCCTAGTGGTTTTTAGCTAGTATTCTGGATTTGCTTAAAATCCTTATGAGATGTTAACAGCGTTAAGTCCTATGGTGTATGGGACACCTGAGCACTTCTGCATTTTCTTTTATTCAAGCTAATAGGGACACAGACCTCTGGCTTCCCTCGTAGAAACCCCCTTTTGAAGTATCTCTGCTTTCTTCATTCAGAAGAACAGATCAGCATCTCTCATGCAAGGCCTGGCTCCATGCCCATCTCACTTTTGCAATGAGTTTAGCAACATCTGCTTTGCCCATTAAAGTGATTTTTCTCTTCCTGGCCCTGAGCCTGTGTGCTTGCTGCAATTGATTACCAGCAATTTCCTTCCCAAACCAGAGGGTTCAGTGAACTCTAAATTGAATTGTTGCTCATGGGTCTCCTTTGGACCAATGCAAACGGCTTACGTGCAAAATGATCAAGCCACTTAGTTCCTGAATCTATAGGCTGATGATTCTGGTTTGACACAGGGGAGGACCTGGTGAGTGACATTTCCCATTTTTGCACACAGTGGCCTGAGGCTGTGGTCATCTCTGAGTTTCTCAATTTCAAACCTAAGATCCGGGGGAGGGGTGAGGTCACCTTGCTCACAGCAAAGCTATTGCTGTGTTCACACCCTCCTTTCTTCTTGTCCAGTTGTAGCACCGATGGCCCCAGAAGTAGCTGCTGGGGATGCTCACCCAAGAGACATCTGAGAAAAATTCTCTCTAGCTATAGAAGCAAAAATAAAGATCTTAGGACAAAGTGCATCATTGTACCCTTCTGAAGGCAACTGAGGGTCCCTTTACATGATCCAGGCAGCTTTTCTCCATAAAACAAAGCCCCAAAGGAAGTAGAGCCTGTCTATCTGCTCCACTGTTCCATTGTGTCTTGGGTCGGTAGATTACTGATCATCCTTTAAGATGCATTCTGACTGCCCCAACCTCATCACTTTTCATGTGCTTTGGTTACCACCCACAAAGTTTCATTGCATTTATCTGCTTACCTAGAGGCCTTTTACAGGGCTGGGGCCCCATTCTTCAGTCACCCTGTATTCCCAGTAGCTAACACAGGGAGTTGCATACAGTAGGGCCTCAGTCAAAGGCTGAAGGGGGTGACGAATGCTGCTTGCTTTGTGAGAAGTTTTTCAATTGGTACTTCGCTCTGAGCTATTCCTGAAATGTCTCTCCTTCCCCACAGCTGCAGTGGCTTTACAGAAGGATGCTGAGGAATAGTTGGTTATTTAGAGAAGTGGAACTCAGGAGTCTTCTCCACCACATAGTCCTTGCAAAAATCAAAAGAACCTGTTCAGTTCAGTTCAGTCACTCAGTCGTGTCCAACTCTTCTTGACCACATGGATTACAGCATGCCAGGCCTCCTTGTCCATCACCAACTCCCAAGTTTACTCAAACTCATGTGCATTGAGTTGGTGATGCCATCCAACCATCTCATCCTCTGTCGTCCACTTCCCTTCCCACCTTCAGTCTTTCCCAGCATCAGGGTCTTTTCCAATGAGTCAGTTCTGTGCATCAGGTGGCCAAAGTACTGGAGTTTCAGCTTCAACATCAGTCCTTCCAATGAATATTCAGGACTGATTTCCTTTAGGATAAACTGGTTGGATCTCCTTGCAGTCCAAGGGACTCTCAAGAGTCTTCCAACACCACAGTTCAAAAGCATCAATTCTTTAGCACTCACTTTGTTAACCCTTGCTAATCAAATTGCTGCTATTTATTAGAACAGTTAAAGCTAGATGTCTAAAATAAGGAAAAGGTAACATAAATGGCTAAAGCCACTAATACCGACTGTTACTTGAAATCATTGTCATTGCATTTTCTGTTTCTTTGGGAAGACATTCCCCATTTCTATCACAGGAAACTCACCTGTATCATCAAGCACTTCTGAAATGATTGTTCCTATCTTATTCCTGTGGATCTCTTTCACAAATATCTTTGGCATCAAGATATTTTTGATGCCAAACTGTCTAGAGGCTCTTTGTTGTTATTTATGGAAGAGATCTCATTTATATTATTACCATAATGAGAAGTATTAGAAAGAGCATAGTTTTCCAGAAAGTATGGCTCAGCTTGAAGCTCTGAGACCCATTCCTGGTAGCCAAGGAGATTTTGAGCTGAACCTCCAAGGCTTTGAAGAAATCCTAGGGTCCTCAGCTTCTAGAAAGATCTTTGGTCTTTATTAAACCCCTGCACATTGGCAGATGGCCCGTAGACCTACTGAGGAAATGGACTACTGAACTTCAAGGGACACTTAGATGGGCTGCATGTGAAGACAGGTTGTTAGGGAAAGAAAATTTAGCATTTTATTTCCCCCCTTTTTTTTTTGGCTTGAGAATCTAACGGAGGAATGGCTGGGAAAATGTTCAGCTGCCTCCTCTTGTTCTCTGCAATCCACTTATCAGATGCAGTGCAACCTGGTGCCCCTCCCCTCTCCAGGCCCACAGCGGAGAGGGCGGGGGCCTCAGCCCCCCAGGCGGGCTGTGCTGAGTCACGCTCTTTCAGTTCTGCTGCCAGTCGCCCCACCAGCTGGGATGTAAAACACATTCTTCCCCTTTCCAGGGTTTCTGGCTCAATTTGAACAAGACTTTTCTAACAGAAACGGACCACCTTAATCCAACTAATCAAGCCCTTGTTTAGTTCAGGGTTTGAGACTGAACAAATCCTTAGGGATAGGAATGTGCTATGATTTACCCAGTGCTAACTAAACCTCCTCAACCATTGGATCACTACCCTTCCCACCCAAATGGCAGTTCATTATATGAATGCTTATCGTGGGCCTGGCACTGTGTAAGCCCTTAACATGCTCGATGTGTTATCCTCATGTAGTTCCACGAAGTGGGGTTTATACTCCCAGTTTACAAAGGAGGAAATGAAGGCCCTGGGAGTTCAATTTTTTTAAGCAGCAAGTATTTGTTAAGAGTATTGGGCACTATGCTAAGTGCTGGGGATAGAGGGGTAAATGAAATAAACACAGCCCTTCCTTTAGGAAGCTTACATTTAGCTAGTAAGTGCAACATACCAAGGCTGGAGTCTTCATAGGCCTTAAAACCTATGTACAATTCCTCAGTCTAAGGCACCCGTTGGGGACACTTCTGAAAACTCAGCATGGCTACTGGGAAGTTAGATCCTGAACTGAGTTTATCCTCCTAACATTACACCACCATGAAGTGTAAGCACACTTGGACAAGGATCATATCTGCCTTCCTCTGGGCACACAGTTGCCCTGGAGTAAGTTCGTGTTTGATGAATGAGGATCAGCTCTCACACTGGATTTTGGTTTTCTGCCTGAGAACGGTCCCCCTAGGCTCAGTGAAAGCACATTAAAGCTCATGTACTATAACAGGTTGCAGAGGAAGTCTTTGAGTCCTTTACATATAATGGGTTTAATTCTTCTTTTCTGTCAATTTTCACACGCCTCCACACTTCCTGCTCTTTCCTAGGCCTGGAAGCGGAAGTATTGAAATACTGAGACAAACTGTTCTTATGGTTTTTAGAGACTGGTTGAAACCAGGAAGGATGGGAAGTCAGAAGGCCGGCTCTCTCTGGGTTCTCTCTGTCCAGGAGACAATAGCTGGGTCTTGGGCCCTTGACCACATTTCTATCCCTCCTTTGAGCTAGCTGGACTCAGCAAGATTAGTCAACAACTTGATCTTAGCTGCAGCTTCATTGTTCAATGACAGGAATATTACCATTCTTTTGATTTCATTTTTTCATCCATGAGTGAAAGGAGAGGTCTTTAGCGGGAGACAATGCTGATATTGATTTCTTGATTATAGATTTATGAACACACTGACTTATTTATCCAACAAATATTGACTATGTACCTCTTATACGTCTCCCATGAAGAGCCCTCATAAAGCTTACCTTCCAATGGAATGTATTTTGTTGTAAACAAAGCAAGCAAAACATGTGTTAGGTGAAAAGACAAAATGCTGTGGAGGAAACTAAAATAGAGGAGGGGGTTGAGGAGTGTATGGTTGAGGGTCCTGCAGTGTTAAGTTAGGTTATTAGGGGAAAAAAGTAATATTTGAATGAAGATCGGAAGCAGTTGAGGGAGAGAGCCACATGGCTATGGCGGAAGTGGATTCTAGAAAGAGAGAACAAGTGTAAATGTCCTGAGGCTGGAAGCTGCCTGGTGTGCCCCCCAAATAGCAAGGTGGTCAGTACGACTGGAGCAAAGTTGGCAAGGAGAAGAGCAGAAAGAGAGACAGTCAGAGTGGAAATGGGGTCAGATTGCAATGAAGACTTGGAGAACAGGGGAAGTCTTTAGGGTGGCCTATGAGTAAGAAGAAGAGCCTCTGAAAGGTTTTGAACAGAGAAGGAACATGATCTGATAAAAGGATGTTGAATTCACTATTTTTGCAGAAGCCCTGACACTTCCTACTGACTGATCTGTGCATGAGTAGCAAAGGATAAAAGATTTGAGTTTGACTGAACCTCCTGACCCTCTGTGACAAGGTATCACCCCTATTTTAGCTGAGGCCCAGGAGACTCAGAGAGTTTGAGTGACTTCCTCAGGCTGTTAGCCTCCTAATAGTGGAGAAAGGCCGGGCAGGCAGCAGCATTTCCGCATGCCCTGTGGCTGCATCCTTCTGGAGGCTCTAGGGTTGAACTTGTGTCCTTACCTTCTCCAATATCTATAGGCTGCTCAAGTTCCTCCATCTCCAAAGCCAGCCACATCACATCTCCATGACCCTGTCTTTGTCCTCAGTCTCTCTCTCTCTGGTCCCAGCTGGGAAAAAGAAGTGGTTTTCCTCCATGGCTCAGAGGATAAAGAATCTGCCTGCAGTGCAGGAGATGCGGGTTCTATCCCTGGGTCAGGAAGATCCCCTGGGGGAAGAAGTAGCAACCCACTCCGGTATTCTTGCCTGGGAAATCCCATGGACAGAGGAGCCTGGCAGGCTACAGTACCTGGAGTTGCGAAGAGTCAGACACAGCTGGGCACTGAGCAGCACTCCACTTTTAAGGATTCAAGTGTAACGTTGGGCCCACGTGGCTGAGCCAGGATATTCTTCCCTACTCAAGGTCTGTAACGTTAATCATGTCTGCAAAATTTGTTTCAAATATATATGTGTATTGTAATACATATGTAAATATTATATGTATATTGAAGTTGTAGGCCAAAGCAAACACCTGTAAGTAATATAATAGGCAGATAAATGCCTTTGGAGACTACATTAGCATCAGGAGAGAAAGGTGTTCAGGAGACAAGACAAGGGGTGGTGGTGAAAAGAATAGAAGACCAAGAAGATGATCTTTGTTTTAGAAAAGAAAAATAAGTGGTTTGCTATCTGCACATTCATACACACAAATCGAAGCACAACAATAAATCAAGATTAAATAGATGAAATGGCAATGGTTCTTTATATGTAATATATGTATTGTTTATAGACCATGTTTTATATATTATAGATACATGTATTCATATATTTATACATGCATGATATGTAAGATAGTATTATATAATACTGATATATGTATTATAATATAATTAATGAACTATTAATATTTATCGGAAGAATAGGAGGGTTCCAGTTATCTACTTTTCCTTAGATCTTCCCTATTCAGCTCTCTACCTATAATCAATTTGCAGGCCCTAGACAGTTTTTCTGAAAAGTCATCATTTTGGTCCTCCAGACTCACATTTTATCACATGGCTACTAGTCAATCACAATAACTAGGGCTGGGGCGACAGTAGCCTCCTCTTCTGGTCCCTTTACAGGTTTAGTTTCCTCTAGTGCAGATCCAGTCATGTTTTAAACTCTCCCATTACCCCTGATAATATTTCCACTAAACAAACTACAATGTCTGCTCTTTAAGACCTGTTTTACTCTAACCCCATCTCATCCTAAAAAATGTCCTTTTCATTATAGGGGACTGGAATGCAAAAGTAGGAAGTCAAGAAATACCTGGAGTAACAGGCATATTTGGTCTTGGAGTACAAAATGAAGCAGGGCAAAGGCTAACAGGGTTTTGCCAAGAGAACACACTGGTCATAGCAAACACCCTCTTCCCATAACACAAGAGAGACTCTACACATGGACATCACCAGATGGTCAATACCAAAATCAGAATGATTATATTCTTTGCAGCCAAAGATGGAGAAGCGCTATCAAAAACAAGACCAGGGGCTGACGGTGGCTCAGATCATGAACTCCTTACTGCTAAATTCAAACTTAAATTGAAAAAAGTAGGGAAAACCACTAGACCATTCAGAAATGACCTAAATCAAATCCCTTACAGTGGAAGTGAGAAATAGATTCAAGGGATTAGATCTGATAGAGTGCCTGAAGAACTATGGATGGAGGTTCGTGACATTGTACAAGAGGCAGGGATCAAGACCATCCCCAAGAAAAAGAAATGCAAAAAGACAGAATGGTTGTCTTAGGAGGCCTTACAAATAGCTATAAAAGAAGAGAAGCAAAAGGCAAAGGAGAAAAGGAGAGATGCACCTATTTGAATGCAGAGTTCCAAAGAATAGCAAGGAGAGATAAGAAAGACTTCCTCAGTGATCAGTGCAAAGAAATAGAGGAAAACAATAGAATGGTAAAGACTAGAGATCTCTTCAAGAAAATTAGAGATACCAAGGGAACATTTCATGCAGAGATGGGCACAACAAAGGACTGAAATGGTATGGACCTAACAAAAGCAGAAGATATTAAGAAGAGGTGGCAAGAACACACAGAAGAACTACACAAAAAAGATCTTCACAACCCAGATAATCAAGATGGTGTGATTACTCACCTAGAGCCAGACATCTTGAAATGTGAAGTCAAATGAGCCTTAGGAAGCATCACTAGGAACAAAGCTAGTGGCGGTGATGGAATTCCAGTTGAGCCATTTCAAATCCTAAAAGATGATGCTGTGAAAGTGCTGCATTCAATATGCCAGCAAATTTGGAAGACTCAGCAATGGCCACAGGACTGGAAAAGGTCATTTTTCATTCCAAACTCAAAGAAAGGCAATGCCAAAGAATGTTCAAACTACTGCACAATTGCCCTCATCTCACACGCTAGCAAAGTAATGGTCAAAATTCTCCAAGCCAGGCTTCACCAGTGCACGAACCATGTTCAAGCTGGACTTAGAAAATGCAGAGAAACCAGAGATCAAATTGCCAACATCCATTGGATTTTCGAAAAAGCAAAAGAGTTCCAGAAAAACATCTATTTCTGCTTTATTGACTATGCCAAAGCCTTTGTGTGGATCACAATAAACTGTGGAAAATTCTGAAAGAGATGGGAATGCCAGACCTCCTGACCTGCCTCCTGAGAAGGCAGGTCAAGAAGCAACAGTTCAAACTGGACATGGAACAATAGTCTGGTTTCAAATCAGGAAAGAAGTACATCAGGGCTGTATATTGTCACCCTGCTTATCTAACATATACAGAACACATCATGAGAAATGCTGGACTGGATGAAGCATAAACTGGAATCAAGATTGCAGGGAGAAGTATCAATAACCTCAGATATGCAGATGACACCACCCTTATGGCAGAAAGTGAAGAAAACCAAAGAGTCTGTTGATCAAAGTGGAAGAGGGGAGTGAAAAAGTTGGCTTGAAACTCAAAATTCAGAAAACTAAAATCATGGCATCTGGTCCCATCACTTCATGGGAAATAGATGGGGAAACAGTGGAAACAGTGACAGACCATTTTTTTGGACTCCAGTATCACTGCAGATGGTGACTGCAGCCATGAAATTAAAAAGACACTTGCTTTGTGGAAGAAAAGTCATTACCAAGATAGACAGCATATTAAAAAGCAGAGACATTACTTTGTCAACAAAGGTCCGTCTAGTAAAAGCTTTGGTTTTTCCAGTAGTCCTGTATAGATGTGAGAGTTGGACTATAAAGCAAGCAGAGTGCCAAAGACTTAATGCTTTTGAACTGTGGTGTTGGAGAAGACTCTCGAGAGTCCCTTGACAGCAAGGAGGTCCAACCAGTTCATCCTAAAGGAAATCAGTTCTGGGTGTTCACTGGAAGGTCTGACGTTGAAGCTAAAACTCCAATATTTTGGCCACCTGATGTGAAGAGCTGATTCATTTGAAAAGACCCTGATGCTGTGTAAGATTGAGGGCAGGAGGAGAAGGGGATGACAGAGGATGAGATGGTTGGATGGCACCACCGACTCAATGGACATGGGTTTGGGTGGGCTCTGGATGTTGGTGATGGACAGGGAGGCCTGCTGTGCTGCAGTCCATGGGGTCTCAAAGAGTCGGACATGACTGAGCGACTGAACTGAACATTTCATCCTCTTCCCAGTTTGTATTCGACATCTCAGCTAAATAGAAGGGACTTATCATCTTGATACACTTCCCAGTTTTCATACCATTGCTCAAGTGTTTCTCCTTCTCTGGAATGTCTCTCCTACCCACCACCCTCTCTTTTTTGGGTCATTGAAATTCTACCCATCTTTCCAGGCTTATCTCAAATCTCCATGAAGTCTTTCTTGACCTTGTCCAACAGGCGTGACTTATCCATCCTTTGAGTGCCTCCTATGGGGACTTTGTACCTCCTCTTTGTAGCTTATCCCATTTTACAGTTATTTGTGTGCTTGTCGTTTCTTTCCTACTAAATTATGCTCTTTTTAGGCCAGGGACTAGGTCTACCTCTTTGTCAGCTTCCCATGGCATCAGCACATATGTAGTGCCTTCTGAATGATGGCTAAGCTGTCTGCAAGGGCATAGGCAGCCAGAGCAGTACTCTTTACTAGATCATTGCTTCCTTCATTGTTGTCTGAATGTATGAGGGAGCCAGTGCTCACTGAGGGATACTTCTGACCTCTTCTATTTCTATGGGCCCCATGCATTTTAATTTTCACACACATTAATTATCTCAGGGATTTGAAAAACTCAGTTTTTCGAATTGTTTTTTCACAATCTCTGCTTTTTCTTTGTACCACCTCCATTATCATTTGCTTAACTAAAAAAATTGATTCACTATTTTTACTTAGCCTTGCTTAAGCCATAAAATCCATGAAAACACTGTCTCTAGCAGGATGTGTGTGTGTGTGTGTGTGTGTGTGTGTACTCAGTTGCTAAGTCATGTCTGATGCTTTGTGACCTCATGGACTGTAGCCTGCCAGGCTCCTCTGCCCATGGAATTTTCCAGGCAAGAATACTGGAGCAGGTTGCCATTTCATACTCCTGGGGATCTTCCCAACCCAGAGTTGAACCCATGTCTCCTGCATCCTCTGTATTGGCAGGCTGACTTTACCACTGTGCCACCTGGGAAGCCGGAATTCAGTGGGATACTCACACATTAAATAGTTACAAAACAAAGCAAAATATCTTCATCGCATGATACTACAAGGACTGTATTTTGGAAAATCCTACCTGAGATCCTAATAGGTGTGAAAGAACTTGAACAAGCTTGCTGAGCTGTTCTGTCTCTTTCCACTAGGCCACGTTGCTCAAAACCTAGAGTCAAGGAAGTGAGCTTACAGAGTCCCTGACACTGTACGCTCCATCAGGGCGGGGACCAAGCCTGTGGTAGGCAAGCTAGAATGATGAGTAGAAACAGTATAAGAGGAACATGGGAGCACCTGCACACACACAAACTTGCACACCCACAGCTGAGCCTCAACTTGGTGGCTGGCAGTGTTTCAGTTCACTCTTGCTTTCCTCATAGTTTCCTCAGGCTTTATTTTATGGGGTGATGCTAGTTTCCCGTCACCCCCAACCTTGGCCTCACCTGGGCACCCCTGCAAGCGGCCACTACAGCCAGTCCCTGGCTTGTTGCTCCCTTGGCCACCTCCTCTGGGGCTGATCCCCAGCAGCTCTGCCCACTCATATCTGCCACATGGCTGTGAAGCACTTCCCAGTCCATGGGGCAAGAGAAATGCTTCGTCATTCTCTCCAGACTTTCTGCTACGTGCTAGGGCCAGTCACAAGAGCATCTGTCTCCCAGAACCTTTGAAGTGTCTTCACAGAAGAAAACAATTGCTCTGATGTGATAGCCCAGGCAGGAAACGGGGCAGAGTCACTCCAGGGCGACAGAGCTGCTCCAAGGCCCCTTTCTTCTTCTCTCTCTCAGCTCTTGTCTTTCCCTCAAAAAGAAAGAGAACATTGGAATTATTTAATAACTTTGTTCACCATTCAGTGTCATTTCACGTTATTCTGGACTGCATCCAAAGCAGACACTTGTAAACTGGAGGTTGTAGTGGAATTTCTTCAGCGGGGTGCTCTGTCTCTACCCTTCTTTGAAGAAGTGTGTTTTTCAGGAATTGACAGATTGTGGGAGAGGTTGCCTGGCATAAGGTTGCCTGGTGAGAGCTATCTTTGACAGTTTTTGATTTCCCACCACAAGTACCAGCTAGAGGTAGGAAATGGGGAGGCGGGCCAAGTGGGAGACCACGGACACTACTAGGAGCAACATGTGGCCTTCGTTCAAGGTCAGAAAGTGTGCTCTGCTTAGTTGCTCAGTCATGTCCTACTCTTTGCGACCCCATGTACTGTAGCCTGCCAGGCTCCTCTGTCCATGGGGATTCTCCAGGCAAGAATCCTGGAGTGGGTTGCCATGCCCTTCTCCAGGGGATCTTCACAACCCAGGGATCGAACACAGGTCTCTTGCATTGCAGGCAGATTCTCTACCATCTGAGTCACAGAGTAGAGTTCAAATCCATCTTGCTGATGGATGTTAGCTTGTAGAATCTTTCTTAAAAATT
Organism: Antilocapra americana; assembly: GCA_007570785.1. NCBI lineage: Eukaryota > Metazoa > Chordata > Mammalia > Artiodactyla > Antilocapridae > Antilocapra > Antilocapra americana. The sequence continues at coordinate 16,685,284 of ML664183.1, read as the reverse complement.
TTTTTATATATTTGGCTGTGCTGGGTCTTACTTGTAGCAGTGGGATCTTTTTTGCTACATGTAGGATTTTTAGCTGTAGTATATGGGATCTAGTTCCCTGAACAAGGATTGAACCTGGAACCCTGCATTGGGAGCACAGAGTCATAGCCACTGCATCACCAGGAGGTCGTTAGCTTGTAGAATCTTGACCAACTTATTTATAAGAGGGGAACTAATCCCTGTTTCTCAATCTTACACTCAACTTGAATCTAATGGAGACAAAAATGTCTTACCACAACGTACTGCACACTATCTCTATGAACTTCTGAGACTAAAAAGACACATATGAAGTGACTTCAAAATCTTTATGAAGCTGTGAGTCCAAATAGGCTGCTTAATAAAGCTTAAAATCTATTATGTTTAAAAGAGGATTCCAAGCACTGGAAGGGATGTTGAGCTTGAAGGTCTTTGGCATGCCTTTCTGTTTAGAGATTCTGTCGTTTTGTGTTCTTTGATCTCACATCAAAGATAGTGTATTCATATAATTACTGCCCAAAGTAGGAAACTTTTGAGAGTGAAAGAGGCTGCTATTAAAAATTACAACAGGACAACAGGTGTAAATTAGAAATGTTTCAGGCAAGTGGGGCTTATTCTTACTGTAATTAGGGTGCAAACTTTTAGCCCTAAACTTTTTGTATTATAAGCCTTCATACTGACCTGGCTGCCACACATTTTGAATCACATCCATTCTTTCCATCTTCAGCCAAGGACTCCTGTTACGTAGGTAAGCACCTCCTGGAAGGCTAAATATGCACGACACAGTACACATGTAAATAACACATCAGATATACATAAAGTGTGGCTAGTGGTAAAGAACTCCCTGCTAATGCAGAAGACATAAGAGATGCCAGTTTGATCCCTGAGTCAGGAAGGTCGCCTGGAGAAGGAAATGGCAACCCACTCCAGTATCCTTGCCTGGAGAATCCCCATCGATAGAGGAGCCTGACAGGCTACAACCCTTGGGGTTGCAAAAGAATTGGACATGACTGGAGCAACTTAGTCTGCATATACATAAAGAGACAAATGAAAGCCAGAGGGTGAGTCGATCCAGGATCCAGATAATCCTTCAGTTCTCTCACTACCCGCCCCCGCCCAACATTGCATGGGTTGGTGGTCCCACAGCCCCCATGATGACCAGCTGTGGAGGGAAGGAACAGGCTGGGGTGAGGCCAACCAGATGTGACTTTCAGAAAACCCAGGCCAAAGCTGACATCTGTTCATGGTCTCAGAGCCTGGCTCTGATGGTCCAGACTCATGGGGATGAGACTTAAAGGGGGAACTTCCGTTACTGCAGACCTTAGGTACCAAGTGAGTTTCTTACATGTCTCTGGGAGTTAGGTTGCTGCTGCAGCTAGCTTCAGCTTACGAAAAGGGCTGCCCTAGTGAGAGTCAGGGGCTTAGGAGGCGGGTGCAGAAACATAGACTGTGAACTTGAAAGGACCCTTAGGGATGCTGAAGGGTGAAAAAGAAGGTCCTCTGAGCTTCTAATCAGTGGATCTGGGTTATCCTTTCTGTTACAGAGAAACCTCAGTGTCCTCACCTGGAAAACTGATGGTAACTGACCTCTTGTGTCTACTGTCTAGGGTGATTAGGGGCAGAATGAGATAATGGATGTGGAAGTAGCTTACAGACTGCAACTCCCTCCACAAATGCCAGGTGGCATTCTACCTGGAGATCCTCAGTTCATACTCCTGAATTTACAGATGAAAATCTGGGGTCTAGGGAGGTCAGCTCTCTGGCTCAGTGTGGGGAGTCCCTTTACAGAAAAGGATGTGGCTGGCTTGTGTGTGGGGGTGGGTTGGGGGGAGGAGTGGGCTGTAAAGGTAACACTAAGAAAAATAGAAAACCAGGGACCAATTGTGGAAGCAAAAATATTTCCAAGGAACTTAAGTTTGTGCTGGATGAGATGAGAAAAATGATTCTGTGGTGATCATTTTTCTCAGGCAGCAGGATCTGTCACATCTTTTATTTCTTAGTGTCATAGACACTGATGGGAATTGATATCATCTGCAGCTTTTCATCCTGCAGCTTTGAGGCTAGAGCTGATTACACTAGTAATCTGGTTAGGCCATTGTCTTCTTGAAAATGCTCTGTTGGCCTAACTGCCCGGCTCTGACACAGGTGATGGGGCCTGGCCAGGTTGGAAAAAAATTTGAGCACCAGAGAAGATTGATCTTAAGCAGAAGGTTTAGGCAGCTTAGCAGAGAAATTAAGATCATAGACTCTGGAGCCAGACTGCCAGGGGAAGAATGCCAGTTTTGCCACTAGTTAGCTGTGCCACCTTAGGTGAGTTACCTAACCTTTCTGTGCTTCAGCTTTCTCATCTATGGTATGAGAATATGGATCCACATCACAGGGTTGATTTGAGGCTTAAGTAAGTTAATACATTTAAAAATGCTTAAAGTAATTGGCACGCATTCAACTTGATTTACCTGTTTATTAAATAAAAATAAAATAGAGAAGAGTGTAAAAGGAGGATGTAGGGGAGAGGCCATGAGGAGTGTTAGAGAGTTGGCTTTGTCATCATTTGCATTTGAATCCTAATTCCAGAATCTTTTTCTATCAACGTTTATATTTTTCTAATTATAAAAGACATGTGTTTATAGTAGAAAATTTTTTAAAAATACAGAAAGCCAGCAGGAACTAAATAAGAACCAACCTTAGTTCCACAACATGGAGATGGTCATCACGCAAGCATCATTGGCAGTGATATTTGCGTTGGTTTGGTTCTGGTACCAGTGGCTTGCTGGTTTTTAATCATTTCTCCTGAATTCGTGTATTCTTCAGCAAAACATCCAAGGGAACCACTTGAGGGCAAGGAACCATAAATGCCTAGAAAATAAAATATTTTTTGACAATGACGAGACCCTTGATATGTAACTCAGAGCCTTTAATCTATACACTTTTTACAGTTCTCTGTTCCTGAGTTTTAGAAGCTCAGTTTTTCTAATACAGCATGCCAAGCATTTAGATTGAGACTCATAAATTTCTTTTTCCAACTTCCCTGCTATAATTACTTGGCCGCCCACATTATTGTTGCCAATTGCCAAATGTGGCTGGTGAGTGACAGGTAGATTATTTGTGCCTGATGTGGGTCACACTTTTGCTTGGTCTGAGCATTTTTGTTTAATGCTCCAAGAGAAGGCCGTCAATGGGGAGTAGAGCAGGAGTAATAGGAGAAGTCTACTGGGCGGTGATTTGGCAGCTCGGAGAAAGTTGTAAATTAGGCTGTCAGAAGGGAACTCTCTGGCAAAGTTAGTGAACAAACACAAGGTGTGAGGTGGCCAGCACTTGTAATAAGCTAACTTTCTCTCTCACTGGTGGTTTCCTCTTGTTGGTCTTTTGGTGAAGTGGTTAGACGTGTTAACTATCACCCAAACAGAACCTGAAAGACTTTAGGGTTGGGCATACGGGGGTGGCCAGCAGTGGTAATAGAGGAGGGGTACAGACGCACACATTTGTAATCAGAGCAGTGATTGTGGGCTTTGGAGATTGGTTAATGGCGTAACCAAATCTAATCCTGGGAGCTGTCCATGAGCAAAGGCACTCAAACTAAATTTCTTTTCATTTTAGTGACTTCATTTTGACAGTTCCCCAGAATCTGCTCTGTCTGCTTTCATGGCCAGGGGAGGGGTGGGTCTGTAATATAAAATTATAATATTAATATTAAAGAAACTTTAAGGAGGTTTCCTCTTTCTACTCCAGTTTAGTGAAGGGGGGAAAAAAAAAACCTTGGTATGTATGCTCAATCCAATTGTATAAATTAACTTCTTTATTGGAACCATCTTCTTTAGTTAATGTGATAGCAATTCATACTGATGAAAGACTTAGAAATGGGTCTGTCTTTCTCACCAAAACCTGTCAACACAGCCAGTACCTGCTTTAATTAGGGTGACCAAACAGTCGGGTTTGCCCAGGGCTGTCTTGGGGGATTACGCCTCTTGTCTCAACCAGTAAATTTTCATAGACCCCCAATTTCGTCCTCAAAAGTGTCCCAGTTAGGACAATAAATTATATGGGCTTTCCCAATATGAATAAAATCGTGGAGGAACCATCCAACAGACAGGCCTGCTTCCCTTTTCATAGTGTTGCTTTGCTTAGAAAAATTTCCAGTGCCTCAGCCTAAAAGCCTCTTGGCCCTGGGGTCACAGTTTGACTTCTTTCATTCTCCAGTAATATTCCTTCCAAAGCTTTTTTTTCTTTCCAGCACTAGAATCTACTTTTTCGGATGAAAAGTCAGACAGAGGCTCTAGTGTTTAAAACAGAGAAAGTGGGTCCTTTGCTGATTGCAGTGAGGGTAGCAAGCTCAGATACCCTCATATTTGGCCCCTCTCTCTTCCTTCTGGTGTGGGTCTCTGATGAATCTCATGGCTTTGTGAAGCATCAGTTAAATCTGCTGCCAGAACAAAATGTTACCATCAATTTAAAGTGCTGTCACCGCATGGATTGAATACTGTGCTCTGGTTCCCAAATCAAGTTACATTAGCAATACTGTATGTGTTGAAAGCTTGGCACAAGTTGATGATCATCAGGCTCTTTAAAAATATTATCTCCGGGTTCAGCCTCAGTTCTAGGTTAGGCTACTCCTGTGGCCTTAATTCTTCTAACCAATCAAATTTTGACTGCCAACTTTGTTGTTCTGTCATGGATCATGGCTGAGGAACAACCACACCAACCATAGATCCTGGTAATTCTCTGTCTCACCTGTTCCCTTTTGGGGCCCTTTAGCTTAACTCTGTCTTTATAGCTCTTCCCCTGTAACCTCATCCTTTGTTTGTGATTTGAAATGCTATTCTAGGAGACTAATTTTCTCTTCATCCTTGCAAATCTTGAGCAGAGCATCCTGGGTCTTTTCTCTGATTGAATTCCCAGTTTATTGTAAAGCTCCTTGTAGCTTAAAAAATACACAAAACCTACCAAACACATAAATGCATTTAAAACCTTCATCACTAATCTCATGAATCTCTCTCAGCTTTACCAGCTTCATTAGTTTAGACATCCTGGCCAAATACAGACTTTCATCAGATATATGTACTATTCTACACCTATATTTCAACTACAGTTGACTCACCAGCCTGACGACCCCCATCAATTCTCAATGATTCTGAAGAGTGGGTTATTTTTCTTGGCATGGACCCAAACATTGAGGCTAGAATTCAATATTAAGCTGGTCTCCCTAGGATGTCATTAAGAGGGTTTAGTTACTGAAACACTAAAAGATATTGTCATAATGTAGCAATTTCACTCCAAATGGCCTTGTGTCCCAGCTGTTGTGACTGACACATTTTAAAATTCTAGCACCCTTGGAGGGTTGGGGTGAAGGGCCCAATCAGGAATGGAGACTTTGATTATTTGTTTATTCAAAAATATTTGGAATACAGTGGCATTTTCTTGACTACTAAATTGAGGTACCACTAATTATTTCTGGATGATCAGAAACACACAAAGGAAAGTTTTGTTCAATCAACTATTATTTGCTCAGGACATTTATGGAAAAGAGTAATTTACACTTTGAAGAAAGTTTGCATTTATATATGGTGCACATTGCATACAAAAAGTTGGCTTGCATTTTTAAAAAGGATAATTTTTACACATTTAATATAATTTTACCATACAGTTCCTCAGATTCAAATGTATATATACTCTTATAAGGGGAAATATCAAATAATGTTAGCTTAAACCATAAAACAGAGTAGTTCAACCTTGGCGCTGTTGACATTTTGGTCCAGATGATTCTTTGTTGTGGGGTTGACCTGTAATGCTGTGAGGCTTAACAGAAGCTCTGCCTTTGACCCACTCAATGCTAGTATCACCATCTCCCCAAAGCAGTTGTGGCAAGCCAAAATGTTTTTGGATGTTGTCAAGATGTCCTCTGTGGAGCAAAATCACCCATTGCTCAAAGCCACTGCTGTAGAAAGATATCAAAACCAAGAAGAAGATCTGGAAATGGAATGGTCCATGGTTGTACGGTGACTTCAGATCCTGTCCTCTTCCATGAACAACAGTGAAGATGAAGTGTTGGCCAGCTCGCTTGAATAGGGCTACATGGAACTATGAGGGACTTCAGCCAACTTGGGACATCTCCCAAGTTTCTCCTTTTACAAATTGACCCCTTATGAAAAGTAGGCAGCATTAAAGATAGTAGGTAACTGGTATTATTTTTCTTTTAATAATTTAGAAATGTGCTCATAACAGTTGGCTTTTGTGTTTGATTGCTTGGTCGTGTCCAACTCTTTGTGACCCCATGGACTGCAGCACACGAGGCTTCCCTGTCCTTCACTGTCTCCTGGAATTGGCTCAAACTCATGTCCATTGAGTGGATGATGCCATCCAATTATCTCATCCTCTGTTGCCTCCTTTTCCTCCTGCCCTCAATCTTTCCCAGCATCAGGGTCTTTTCCAATGAGTCAGCTCTTTGCATTAGGTGGCCAAAGGATTGGAGCTTCAGCTTCAGTCCTTCCAATGAGTATTCAGGGTTGATTTCCTATAGGAATGATTGATTTAATCTTGCAGTCTAAGAGACTCTCAAGAGTCTTCTCCAGCACCACAGTTCAAAAGCATCAATTCTTCAGTGCTCAGCCTTCTTTATGGTCTAACTCTTACATCTGTACATGACTACTGGAAAAACCATAGCTTTGACTATATGGAGCTTTGTTGACAAAGTAATGTCTCTGCTTTTTAATATGCTGTCTAGGTTTGTCATAGCTTTTCTTCCAAGGAGAAAGCGTCTTTTAATTTCATGGCTGCTGTCAGCATCTGCAGTAATTTTGGAGCCCAAGAAAATGAAGTCTCTCACTGTTTCCATTTTCCCCCATCCATTTGCCATGAAGTGATGGGACCAGATGCTACTTAGTAAACCAGTCTAGAGCTCAGTGGCTGAAAAGACATTTATTATGGCTTACAGATCAGATTGGTGGGTGTTCAGTTTATATAGGCTGGACTTGACAGGATAGTTCTGCTTCTCCATGTAGGTCTGTGGGTCACCTGGGGCTGCAGCAGCTGACCTAGCTCTGCTCCATGCCTCGCTCATTGTCTTCCTGGTGCCAGTAGGCTGCTTGGGACATGCTTATCTCATGGTGATGGCAGAGGTACAAGGGGATGAGCAGAAACACATGAGGCCTCTGAAAGCCTCTTTTCAGCACACCATCACTTCTGATCCATTCTATGAGCCAAAGACCATCACATGGCTGAAGCCAAGTCCATGGGAGCTAAGCTAGGCTTTGCCCCTTTTTGGGAAGACATGACGAAAGGCATATGGATATAGTGAGGGATGAAGAATTGGGGTTAATGACACAATCTATCAAGTCCTTATTTTTAGAGTACTAGTTTTGCTTTTATATAATTCCTGAACTGAGTTTCTTTATTTTGTTGGACACTTCTGTAATGAGAGAATAGAATCACAGGACTATTTCAAAAATGGAATCATTTGGTAAGAACGAGTGAGCCAAACAAACTATCTGAAAATTTGCTTTCACTCTAGTTAACTCGATCTTGCATGAATTAAGCAACATTATATTTCTGCGGTTTTAAAAAAAAATGGAAAAAATTGAATTTGTCTGACACGGAGGCCAAGAGGATAGGTATTTTCAAAGATATTTGTGAGCTTAAGACGCAAAAACACTGATTTTTTTTTTCAGGATTGGCAGATTGCTGATATGTTGCCCAGAGGAATGCGGAGTGAAAATCTCTGGAATGTTCTAGAAACCTTTAAAATTTATTGCCAGGAAATGGGTGCTGCTTGTCTTCTCTGCATCTTTTCAAAAGATCTCTTGTGAATCCAGTCAACTCCCATCCAGGTAGGGAGGTTTGGAAACTGTGATACGTGAAAAGTGTTTTCTACAGCTGTGCCTCAGCCCCGCCTGACCAAACACCATTAATATGTAACCTGAATCTGACCACTTCTTTTCTGTTTACATTTGGTTGCAGTATTATTTTTAACTGGTGAAAGAGCAGTTCAAAGTCATCTTTTCTTTTTGGCACTTACATATAATCTCTCGAGGTTCGGTAGCAAAATGACCATAAATTGTGTCAGTAGGATTTGAGTCTGGAGGAATTGAAAATCCCTTACCTTATTACACATGTGAATGTACTAAAGATGGATGGGTTGGTCTGTGCCAGGATAAGATATGATATCAGAAATAATTTTTAATTGTTTATGCTGAGACCATAGGTTTAGAGGATGATCTTCTGCATGCTTGGCACAGCCCATCAAAGATGAGTGTGCTACACACCTGTGAGAAGGGCTGAGACAAAGCAAAATAAAACCAAGACAAAATGCTGACGGTGACAAGTACTGGAGCGCATACAGAACCATGAGAACTCTCAAACATTGCTGTTGAGAATACCAAATGATTCAGCCACTTTGGAAAACAGTTTTTTAATTTCTTATTTAGTTAAGCATATACTTACCATTGGGCTTCCCAGGTGGTGCTAGTGGTAAAGAAGCCACCTGCCAATGCTGGTAGACGTAAGAGAGGCAGATTTGATCCCTGGGTTGGGAAGATCCTCTGGAGGAGGGCACAACAACTCACTCTGGTATTTTTGCCTGGAGAATCCCATGGACAGAAGAGCCTGGCAGGCTGCTGTCCATAGGGTCTCACAGAGTTGAACATGACTGAAGCAATTTAGCACTCATGCTTACCATAAGACCTAGAAATCCCACTCCAAGGTAGTTACCCAAAAGAAATTAAAACTATATTCACACTGACATCTCCATGTGAATGTTTATATTGGTTTTATTTGCAACCACCAAATATTTTAATTGGTGAGTGAGTAAACACATTGTGGGTCATCTGTACAATGGAGAGGTACACTGCAATGAAGAGAGATGAGCTGCTGATTAACGCAACATCATGGTTAAATTTCTAATGCATTATATTGAGTGAAAGAAGCCAGACTCAAAAGACTATATGCTGTATGATTCTGTTTATATGGCATTCTGGAAAAAGGCAGACCTAAAGGGACAGAGAACAGATTAGTGGTTGCCAGGGGCTAGAGGCAGGGGCTCTCCACAAAGGGGCACATAGGAAATTTAGGGATGATGGAACGTTTCTATATCTTGATTGTGGTCATGATTATAAGGCCTTGTAAATATGTCAGAATGCATAGAACCATGTTTTAAAAAGGGTGAATTTATACCCCACTATTCCTGCGCCATGTGCTCAGTTGCATCTGACTTTCGGCAACCTCATGGACTATAGCCTGCCAGGCTCTTCTGTCCATGGAATTCTCCAGGCAAGAATACTGGAGTAGGCTGCCATTTACTTCTCCAGGGGATCTTCCTGACCCAGGGATCGAACCCTCGTCTCCTACTTGGCAGACAGATTCTTTACCTCAGAGCCACAGGGTAACCAGCCCTAGTCTGCCTGATTTCAATAAAGTGTCTGGATGATTGCCACTCTGAATCTCCTATTTATATATTTATCAACCTAACATACGTGTTGGGGTAACCACCCAACTCACATCTGCTTCTTGGGAACTAGCCTCCAGGCCCCAGTCCCTGTTGAAGGGTAGACTAAGCCTATGCTTCTTCTGGTTGATTCCACACTCTGACCCCACTGGAGAGGACCATGAGCGGACATCTATCCCCAACTAAAACAGTAAAATGCTCTCTTTTGAGACTTTGCTCTAAGTGACATGGAAACCACAGTCCAGAGAGTGTAGATTTTGGCTTGCAGATGTTTTGTTTGGCCTGCACGATGTTTAAAGAAATTGAATTAATTGCCAACATTCAAAAATGGGAGATTTCACATAAAAATCCAGATTTCCGGCTTGTCGTTAAGAAATGGGAGGATCCGGTAAAATGGCCTCAAATTCCCGCCTGGAGACAATGGCTGGAGCGGTGGCAGCTCACCCCTCCCACCAGCTGCCTCTCCATCGGCGTAGGGCCTTCCGCTCCTGGGGAAAGGAGGCAGCGGCAATGGAAGCTGTGTTGGTCTGGACAGTTTGCTGGTATAGTAGTGCTCAGGGAAATATGAACTATTTCTTTTACCTTCTCTTTCTGTTAAAAATGGAGAGCAAAAGGTAAGACCCTGTTTTACAGAAACTGATCATGAACATATTAGTTGGTAATGGTAACGATGACCCTAAGTAGTTTATAGTAAAGAAACCAAATATATCTGAACTAGAAGAATAAAAGTTAGGATTCCTTTCTGAAGACAAGCTTATTGTTACCAAAGGGGATAGCGGCAGGGCTACGAGAAATAAATTAATAGCTTGTGATTAACAGATACACACTTCTTTGTATAAAATAAACAAAAAGGACCTACTGTATAGCTCAGGGAACTATATTCAGTCTCTTGTAATAACATATAATAGAAAATAATCTGAAAAGGAACATTTTTACATGTATAACTGAATCACTTTGCTCTACACCTGAAACTAACATAACATTGTAGATCAACTATACTTTAAAAAATGGGTAAAAAAAATAAAAAATTAGGTTATTTTACTTTACACACACACACACACAAGATCCCTTTCTGAAGTGAACATCGCTCTTGACACTCATACACATTACCTGGCTGGCCTCTATAGGCATTCAAGTTTGCACAACCCTTCCAGTCCAATGGTTGAGGACTGGAGTGCTAAGGTTGCCTAAAGTTGAAGGCACCTTGAGTTGTACATTGATGTGCAAATAGGTGTCACTGGAGAGGAGAAACTGAGAGCCTTACAAGGGGCAATTCTGCAGAAATGTGCATGTGGTTGTTTATGAGGGAAAGGGAGAGAAACAATGACATCGAGAAAGGGACAGATGTTTAGAGAAGCGTGCAGGTGAAGTGCCTTCAATCTATTGTGCACGTGCATCTTGGCGGAGCTTGTGAAAATGCCCATTCTAGTAGTTCTGGAGTGAGGCCTGAGATTCTGCATTTCTAATGAGAGGGCAACTCTGCTGATCAGTGGACCATGTTTTGAGCTGAAAGGCTCTAAATCACCCCTTCTACAAAGAGACAGTAAAAAAAATTACCCTGCCTAAACTTTGTTTTCTAACATTTCTTCTCCATTGAATAAGTGTGTGATAAAATCAGTTTCTTTGTCACATATCTAACACTATTCCTCCTTTTTAAATGAGGAAGGGGCTGTTTCAAAGGTAGTGGAGGCTGGCACTCCAGGAAGCAAGAAGGATTTTTGTGATTAACTGGCTGGCATCTTCGGAACAGTGAGCTGGGTGAGCAGCCCAGCTCAGTGACTGTGTGTCTGGCCTCCATAGCCTAGATGACTTTGTTCTGTGGCTGTGGGCAAATCACCACAGTCTGCTTTCTCACCAGTCAAAAAAAAAAAAAAACCAAAAAAACCCGTGAGATTTTGACCTTGTAGACTATCGTGAAAGATTTAATTAGCATTTGTGAAAGCTTGTGAAATCTATGGAGGAAATGTTCTTCAGATGAACAAAGTAATTTATAGTCACTATCATCATTTCATTACCAGTTCAGCTGATATGCCAGGCAGCTCAGTCTCAAAGAAGCTGTCTCCACAATCTACAACTCCCTCATGGCCAAAACTATTGCAATGAGGAACATTACAACTCTCTGTGGAAGAAGATAAATCCTGCTTCTTTTTCCTGATGCCTGATGTAACGCAGGTGTCTACCATTTCATGATTTAATATGATAATTTTTTTCACTTAAAGAAGGGAGAATCTCCTTTCAGTTGTGTCCTCCTTCCAAATATGGGCCACGGTGATGTCTGTTTAGTACTTATGGGCTCTGGTTTGAAAGGAATATGTTTTTTCATTTTTCTTTCTCGAAATCAGCAGTCTAGAGAAATAGTGTCCAAAAGAAATAGAATTCAGGCCGCATATGTAATTTAAGCATTTCTAAACAGCCACCCTGAGAAGAGAAAAATAATCTGATGAAATTGATTTTAAAGATGCATTTCTTTAATCTTTCTAAAATATTTTTTCAGTATGCAACTAATATACAACTTATTAATGAGAAATTTCACCTTTGAGGGGTATTGTCTTTGAAATTTGGTATACGTTACACTTTACATAGGATGTTAAATTTTCATTAAGATACATCTAATCTGTTTAGACAGCCTAAAATTTACAGTCAAAAGAGTAGTTTTACCTACCCAAGTTGTTCCAAATATATTGAATTTTTTTTCTAATAACGGTTTTATATTTGAATGTCAGTTGTAGAATAAAATAGCACTTAAAAACCAGTTCCTTGGCCCCCTGGGCCACATTTCAAGGGTTTGCTAGTTACATGTGGCCAGTGGCTAAGCTGGCTGGATTAGGCAAGGCAAGGCTCCTCTGCTGAGGGCAGCTCTTGCCCAGGGATTTTTTTTGTTGTTTGTTGTTTAGTCACTAAATTATGTCCAGCTCTTTTGTGACTCCATGGGCTGTAGCCCTCCAGACTCCTTTGTCCACAGGATTTCCCAGGCAAGAATACTGGAGTGGGTTGCCATTTCCTTCTCCAGAGGAGCTTCCCAAACCCAGGGATTGAACTCGCATTTCCTGCATTGGCAGGTGGATTCTTTACTGCTGAGCCACCTAGGAAGTGTGACAGAGGTCCTATTCCCACACTCACCACTGGCAGTGCATGTCCGTCCTCTGTTGATGGAGTTGCTTCATGGCTGACAAGCCCTGTGAATGTAGCAAGAAGGCCTCCCTTCCATCAATACACATTATTTGGCTTCCACTTTTCAGAGGATCGCTGTTTACAGCCCATCTGTCTCTCACAATGACCCACATTCCCCAGAGGGACTTTACAGAGATCCCAACTGGGCGCCACTGGACTAAAACAGCATCTGTCCACCCATGCATGACTCCACTCATCCATTCAACAAATATTTATGAAGCATGTTTCTATGACCAGCCCTGATAAGCTCTGGGGACTGCTGCAGCCATGAGAAAGGACGACAGGGTTACTGCGCTCAAGAACCTTAGTGTCTAGGCGTGGTAGACATTCAGTGGAATCACACAAATAATGAGTTCATAGCAATATGACATCTATGAAGGAAACCAGAGGTCTCCATGAGCCCCTGAGGGAGCCTAATCTAGTCTGGAGGTTCAGGAAATCTTCTTTTTAAAAAATGACATTTCCGTTGGAACCCGAAGGGGTCAGGTCACGAAGAGATGGGAGCAGGGCCTGTTCTTGGCAGAGGAGACAAGAGAGAGGCAGAAGGTCAGGGTGGCTGGAGAGAGGTTAGCCAGGAAGGGTGGAGAGATGAGGAAGGGCCAGATCGGAAAGGCCTGGAGGTCCTGGAGAAGGACACTAGTCTTTGTCCAAAGAGCAACTGGAAGATCGCCTGAGCATTTTAAGAAGAATGTCTTGATCAGATTCAGGTCCTGCTCCCCCCTTTTTTTTTTCATGAGACTAAAATGAGTTATTTATTTATTCTACTAGAATGGTTAACATTTATTACAGGTTACATAACTTTAAAAAAATCTGTTTTAACTTTTATTCTTATTTAAAATTAAAAAATTTTTATACGATTTTAAAAGATGACTTTCCAGTGACATTTAATGTAGAATATCAGCTGTATTCCCCATGTTGTAACAATACATCCTTGTAACCTCTCTTACACTCAGTAGTTTGTACCCTCCACTCCAAAACCACTACCTTGCTCCTTCCTGTTCCCCCACATAACTACTAGTTTGTTCTCTAATATCTGTGAGTCTTTCTTTTATGTCATCTTCACCAGGTTGTTGTATTTTTCAGATTCCACATATAAATGATTGGATTCCCTGTCTGATAGGCTCAGTAAAGAATCTGCTTGCCATGCAAGAGACTTGGGTTCAAACCCTGGTTGGGAAGATCCCCTGGAGAAGGAAATGACAACCCACTCCAGTATTCTTGCCTGGAGAATTCTGTGGACAGAGGAGCCTGGTGGGCTACAGTCCATGGAGTCCAAAAGAGTTGGACTAACACTTTATAAGTGACATCAAACGGTATTTATTTTTAGCCATCTCACTTATTTCTCTTCAAGTCCCCCTTGAGTTTTACAAGATGACATGTGGCTGCAGATCTTCCTTGGGACTTCATCTTTAATTCGGCCTCAGTCAAAAAGGACCAGGGAAGTCAAAGAGAAAGTGTTAGTTGCTGAGTCGTGTCTGACTCTTTGCCACCCCAAGGACTGTAGCATTCTTCTGTCCATGGAATTCTCCAGGCAAGAATACTGGAGTTGGTTGCCATTTCTTTCTCCAGGGGATCTTCCCAATCTAGGGATCAAATCCAGGTCTCCAGCATTGCAGGCAGATTCTTTACCATCTGAGCCATCAGGGAAGTAACTTCCTAATTTCATTGTCCTGCTCACTGGCCATGGACACTTGGATTCTTTGAAGAAGAACTAGACCTTAAATGTAGTGAGGACAAAGGCAATCTGATAGCTCCTGAGGAATAAAATAACAAAACAAAAGGAAACAAAACATAGCAAACAAAATCTTGAATACTCCAGGTTAAATTTAAATTATATCAGCAAGGGCTAAGATTCATTACTATCATATCATTAGTGGTACTACTAATAATTATGATAGACTACTGCTACTAGTTATTGAAGGGTCACTGTTTGCCAGTTGTACATAAATAATTATGTATATATAAATGTTATAAGTGTATGTATACAAATATGTGCATAAATAAATAAATATATAAATTCTAATCCACAAAAAATCCTGCCTGCAAGATAGATACATTATTCCCATTTCCTTTCCATATTCAAGGGAAGGGAGTTTCACAAAGTTTAAGCAACTTGTCCAAAGTGAAGTAATTAGCAAGTGTAGAGTCAGGGACTTCCCTGGTAGTCCAGTGGGTTAAGAATCTGCCTGTCACTGCAGGGGACATGGGTTTGATCCCTAGTCTGGGAAGACTCCACATGCAGTAGGGCAACAAAGTCTGTGAGCAACTACTGGAGCCTGTATGCCCAGAGCCTGTGCACCCCAACAAGAGAAGCCACCACAATGAAAAGCCCTTGCACAGCAACTGGAGAGTAGCCCCCTCTTGCCACAACTAGAGAAAACTGGTATGCACTCGTGAAGACCCAGAGCAACCAAAAATAAAATAAACAAAGACTGCCTTGAAAAAGGGATAGAGACAGGGTTGGAGCACACGTATGTCTGAACTCAAGGCCCCCATGAAGCATGTCATCATGCTGCTTCAGGTAAGTTGACCCCAGGTGAGTCCTGAGTGGGAGCGTCTGAGAAACAACATGCCTGGGCTTAGATGGACACACCACTGCTCACTTTGGTGACAAGCAGAGGACAAGTAGTGGTTTTAGGATATTTGATACTTTCTGAGACTTTGGATGCTCTCACCCTCAAGATGTTCTTTCTAGCAGATGTCTTTTCTAAATGTTGTGTATACCGTGGCTTTTATTATCCTTCCCTCTTTCTAATATTTTTTAAACCATTTCTGTTTCCTTGCTGCTCCACAGGCCAGTCTGCTTCTGTTGACTGGAGCTGGGCTTTCTGTAGTGTGTGAAACAGCTCGGCCAGCTCTGTACCTGGCTATGGCTTCTTTCCTCGGCTGGGGTGGTGGGTGTGGGCGGCAGCTTCTGACACCGTGGATTTATGTTCCAGGCTCTGAGGCCCAACAGACAGAGCTGACAGAGAGAAGAGCCTCCAGCACAGGAGATGCTGTGGTCATCTGCATGCCACCTTCCTGACAAGTATGCAGAAAGCTCGGGCTTTTTGAGGCGTTAATCTCTTAACATTATTCACAGAGAGAGGGAAAACGTCCACCATATCTACACAAGAAGAAACTAGCTTGAATCTCCAGTTAAGTATGGAAATCAAGAGGCTTGTTCAAACTTTATTCATTCCTCAAAACATCAATGAACATCTAATAAGGGCCATGAATGGATCTAGATGCTGGGATACAGCAATGAATTAAACTGATTGAAACCAAGCAAGTAAATAAAAAGAGTAGATCTTAAATGTTCTCACCACAAAGAAGAAATGGTAATTATATGACAGAGTGGCGGTGTTCACTAATGCTATGCTGGTAATCGCTTGCTATATATGAGTATCAAATCAACACCTTAAATATATGCAATGCTATATGTCAATTACCTCTCAAGAAAGCCGGGAAAAAAGTCAAACAATCAAGCAAATAAAGCACCACCACCATAAAAAAATCTCCATCCAAAAGGAGATTTTCTTCTTCTAAAAGGAGAGACAGACAATAAACAAATAAGACATAAAATACGCAGTTTGTTTGATGATAGCAAAAAATAAAACAGGAAAATGAGCTGGGAATATTCAGGACAGTCTGGGAGCGCCTTGAGGATGGAATTTGAGCAGAGACTTGAAGGAAGTGAAGGGATAGATGATGGGAAAATCCGAGTGCCTTTTAGATGAAGGAAATAGTAAGTGCAAAGGCCCAAAGGCAGGAGAGTACCTAGACTGTTCAGTAAAAAGCAAAGAGGCCAGTATGGTAGAAGATGGGGTTGGAGAGAGAGCTGGAGGCTCAAAGGGCTTTGCCCTTACAGTTAGACCTTAGGCTTTTCCCCTGAGTAACATGAAAAACCTTTAGTCTCTTAGAGGATGAAGAGTATGGAAAATAGACAGTACAAGCCTAAGGACAGAACAGTCAGGAGGCCATCAGGCATGTGACTGATGATGAAGCTTAGACTAGGGGAGCAGGGTAGGTAGGGAGCAGGGGAGGTGATGAGCAGCACTTGAATCCATCATGTATTTTGTGGAAAAGTCAAATGGACTTGCTAGTGGATTGGATAAATAAGGTAAATTATTTGGAGTCATTTTTTTTCTCCCCACCTAAAAGTTATTTTAGTTATTTTCAAGCCTAGATAGAAAGTTACCTAGATCATTTATTATCCTTGATTAGATACTTATATTCTTTTAAATAATATCTTAATTTTTCAAATTATGCATATCCTTAATATTCTATCCTTCTTATAAAAAGTCATGTAGTGCAAAATGAACATTCCCACTTACCATGCTTGTCCTTTTCCAAGAAAGAGATAATCTCTATTATGTTGGACTTGTTCTCTGTATTTATATATCAGAAATATAGTTTTATTCTTTTAAGAAAAATGGGATCATAATGTTCACATTGATTTCTGCTTAATATGCCTTGAAAATCTTTCCAAATTAGTAACCTAGAGGTTCACTTCGTTCTTTTAAATAGCTTAGGACTCCTCTAGAAATGTATCTGACTCATTTCTCTCCTCTCCTCTAACCACTGTCTAAATTAGCGTACCAAAACAGGCAGACATCCACACACATGCCCTAGGCAGAGTGTCTCCTTCCAGAAAGCATCCACAGATGACATTTTAAGGTTGAGAGGATGAGCCCAGTATGCAGAGCCAATCTGTTTGACATGTCTTGGAGGGGATCACAGTTGCCTTGAGTCACTTGAGTTTGAAAGTACTTTTGCTGGGGAAACGCTTGGGACATTTTGTGCTCCTGGTTTCCCAACACCTCATTCCCTAGCGTTCATGGTTAGAGAAAGTTCAAGGGCCCAGGGCAGTGGGCTGGCCTGGCCTTAGGTCAGCAGACTTCCCAAACCAAAATGGAGCATCTGACTCAACAAGGATAACTGATGTAAATGGCTGGAGATATTTCTCTATATATGTATGCTTCTTTTCCAATTGTTACAAAGTTGCATTTTATTATTTATTGTAATTGCACAGGTAACGCATGAATATTGTAGGAAAATTTTAAAAAAATACAGAAAAAGATTAGATAGTGATGACCAGAAAGCTTCCATCTAAAGTTACTATTTTGCTATTTACAAGAGGACTGGAAATTGGATTGGCTGTGACATACCTGTTTTACATGGCTACCACAGTACAAACCACTAACTTCGCTTGGTTCTTTTGCCCCTGTGTAGGGGTTTGTCAAGGGGCTTCCCTGGTGGCTCAGATGGTAAAGATTCTGCTTGCAATGCAGAAGACCTGGGTTTGATCCCTGGGTGGGGAAGATCCTCTGAAGAAGGGAATGGCAGGCAACTCACTCCAGTGTTCTTGTCTGGAGGATCCCATAGACAGAGGAGCCTGGTTACAGGCTGGCTCGTTACAGAGGAGGACTGGCTACAGTCCAGTCCATGGGGTTGCAAAGGTGCAAAGAGTTAGACATGACTGAGCAACTATCATGTGTGCATGCATGCACGTGAGTGTGTGTGTGTGTGCATGCACGCACGCGCACACACACACACACACACACACACACACACACACACACACGGGTATGTCATGAGGAGGTGGGAGGGAGCACAGACATATCCTTTTGCTAAACCAACTCTTGCTTTCCATCACCAGATTCTATTCATAAGGAAGCGATGCTATAGTGCTAGAGGCGGTTGGACCTGTTGATCATGGTTTCCATCTGTTGGGACAATGCTTAAAATTCAGCAGCTATTGTTCATTCTTTCTGATCCTCTGTAGAGGCACCTGGAACACGATCATGCTTTCCTCTGGGGTGTGTTCACCTGTTTTAAATTAATGACAGGGACCTAGTCCTTCAGCTCTGCACTGGTGAAGAATAGCAGAGAATGGAAATGAGAAGAAGGGTTTGCCCAGCTGGGTGGGTCTTTCCAGGACAGCAGACTGAGCCAGGTGAGAAGGAGGAGCTGGGCCATAAGAGATGTTAGGATGCATCGCTTCCCAGCACTGCTAGGATGGGTGTTTGTCTTGATGCCAGGTGCCATTCTGCTGAGTTGG
Organism: Antilocapra americana; assembly: GCA_007570785.1. Lineage (NCBI taxonomy): Eukaryota > Metazoa > Chordata > Mammalia > Artiodactyla > Antilocapridae > Antilocapra > Antilocapra americana. Next base: position 16,666,622 of record ML664183.1, on the reverse strand, counting down.
GATATAATGGCTGGACACACCAGCCTGGGATAAAGGGAGAAGTGCTCACATGTATTGTGCCAACAGGGCGTTGGATGCATGAGCTTCTCTAGCTGCTGAATGGAATTCAGTCCTTTAGCCTTTCACATTTCATGCAAATAACTAGGCTTATTCTTGCTTGAGGCAGCAAGTCTTTTGTTTCTATTATTATGGTCAATTATATTTATAAAACATAGGAATAGTACTATAAGATGGGGTTTTAAGAGATAATAAGTCAGAGTCTTTGCCATCCCCGAACTCTCATTATCCAGTGGTAGGAACAAAATATGAGCAAGAAATTGTATCACCAGGTAGCAAGTAGTGAGTGCTACCTGAACAGAATGGAAGATAAATGTTAATGGTGATCAGAGGAAGGAGACATGGGCATGTGCTAGAGTGGACATGACATAAAAGCTTCAGGAAAGGGGTGGCATTGGGTTTGGGGCCTAAAGAACATCTAGGGGTGAGGGACATGGAGATGAGAGGTGGGTGGGGATGTCAGGCAGAGGAGTCGGCTCAGGTAAAGGATTGGGGCTGGAGGGCAGATGTACAAGAAGTAAAAATGGTAAATATCACAAAGGAATAGTCAAAAAGCATGAGTGTGTGGGAATAAGGCACAGAAAAGGGAGAGATATGGTAAAGTTGTGAAGAGAGATTATTGGAGGAATGATGATGTTGACCGAAACATGGATTTCTGGAAGGATGATTGGGAGGAAAATGGTGACTTTGAGACTGGCTCAGATGAAGGATGAAAATACAGATGAAGGTGATCGTCTAGCTCAAGAGTGCAATCAGAGCGGGAGAATGTATGTGGAAGTTACTTTCGAGGATCATTAAAGTGATTGGACTGTGAGATTTCCCAAGATGGAGCAGCAGGAAACCATCCTTTCAGTCTTGCTTATGCTTACATGTGGGCTGGAAGGAGGAAGCAGATGTAGTGAAAGACATGGGGTACTGGCACCCGTGATAAGAGTGCCACTAGAAAGTTCACAACAGAAAAAGGAGAAGAAAATGTCAGGAAAGTGGAGCCCTGTTCCCACCTTGACAGCCAGGAATGAGCCCTGAAAACAGTGAGTTCCTACCACTGAATAACTGCACAGGGTGGTTAGAAGTTAGCAGTGACTCAAGAGACCAGTTGTGATCAAGTCGGCTTGGTGGGTGTTTGGAGTGGGTGGTGATGAAATAAATACAGTGAGGATAAACCAGTGGTTAAAAAATTTGGCTGAACATCCTTATCACTTGGAGGGAACCTGAAAAATAAAATTCCTAGGCCCCACATCAGACCCTGTGAGTCATATTTGTAGTGGTTGTACCTGGGAAACTGGTACCGATAGCTCAACTGCAGCCAGGCCACAGAGCATCATTTGTGAACCACTGGTATGTGATAAGAGTTGAGAAATTGAATGTGCTTGAGAGGAGAGTAGGGCTGAGGAAGCTTTCTTGGTAGTTTTGTTTCCCTTTAATTTTATTTTTAAAATAGAGGAGATCTGAGCTTTTTCCGGGCCACAGGGGAGATAATCTGATACAAGATATCAAGATACAAGAGAGATGGAAGATAAGAGATAGCCAAGGGTCCCCAGTCGTAGAAAATAAGCTGGGGTCCTCTGAGGCAGGTGGGTGCAGGGCAGCCTGGAGTGGGGAAGGTGGAGGAGGTGGAGAGCCAAGGGAAAATTTGAGGATGTGAAAGGAAATCCCTAAATTCTTAAACTGATCCCAAATCAAGCTCTGTGTATTCTTCAAAGATGGATGCAATTCACCTAAGAATCTTGTTGAGTTCTTCCTAGCACTGTGTTGAGCAAATCACATGGGGCTTTCGTCATGCCAGTTACACCCGGGAAAGGCAGGTTATGAAAGTTTAGAATTATGAAATGAGACAAGTTGTGCAGTTCAACATGAGCTTATCTTTTGAAAGTTTCTATTTCACAGCTTCCGAGGGAATGCACTTTACATGATCTGTAATACCGAGTATTTAAGAGACCAGCACTAAGAGGAAGAATTGACCAAGGACCTCTTGCTGCCTCAGGCAGCATCTGAGAGTCCAGTTTTGGGATTAGAAGGGGACATTGTGGATGCTATGCCCATAGAGTCTGTTGAAAATGGGTTCTCAGCATTGTGGCAGGAAGCATTGTATCATGAATCATACCTTACACCTTTCTCTTGCCAGCTGCCTAGGCTCGGTGTGAAATCTGGGTCTGTAATCTACTCTTCTGTCATTTTTCTACACTCTACCAAGAGTCAGCTCAGTCCAGCTGTCATCTGCACATTTTCTTTGCATCTCGTGAAGCACATCTCTAGTATCCTTATGGAAATGAACTTAGTGGGTCAGGTAGTGAATAAGAACCACTACACTCTTTTGAACTCATCATGTACATTTTATCTATTACCTCCCTTTTAAATGTGTCTTGGGCAAATTTCTATTTTAACATCCTATCACATGAAATAATTATTTCTTACTGTGAAAGACAAGACAACACAAATATTACGGCCCCTACACTTGATACTGTTTTAAATATCTTAGGTATCTCATTGCACTTCAGCCTCACAGTAGCACTGTGATATAGTTATTCAGATTCCCATTTTACAGATAAAAGAATTGAAGCTCAGAGGGGCAAGACATATTGCTCCAAAATCACATAGCTAATGAGTGGTGGGACAGAGAATCCAACCTATGTCTCTCTGACACCAATGCCAGAGCTCTTCAATCGTAAATGATAAAATAGATGGAAACATAGTTAATTAGAAGGGGAAGATATCCTTGGGAGTTAAAACTACTTATTCTGGGTGCTCCCAATTTTTTCAGCACAGTCTTGGCCGGGCATTATTCAAAGAATCTCAGCTGAAGTGCCTGCTTAAGGGACACAGGTCATTTGTCTTCATCTTCAATGTGCTGCTCAGGTTTAGAAAAGGCAGTTGGATGAACCACTAGAAGCCTGTGGTACTTTCTGTGAGCTCATAGAACATGAGAGTGAGGCAGAGACTGACTAACTTATCTCAGAGACTGTCCTCATAGAGTGAACCTCTATTTGCCACGCCTGTATTTGTGTAGTGGAAACAAAAGTGTGAAGCATCAAGTCCTGGGAGGGGACACTGATAAGAAACAAGCAGGACTGGGAGGGGAGTGATCACCTGTGACAGATGAGGTACAGAGCAGGGCTCTAACCCAGACAGCGAGGTGAGTGGGAGGTGTTAGTTCCTGTGAACCGGAGTTAACCCCTTGATTGATGTAGGGTGAAACCCACAGAAGGCAGCCTTTCAGGATTCAAGGTAGGAGGGAAGTGCGTTCCAGTGATGCTCATATATAGAACACTAGTGACTGCAACTTCTCTCTTGCCTTAGACAAAAGTGTGATGGGGGCAGTTTCCCAGTCTGCAGCCTTGTAAAGGCCCGGTTATCTAGCAGCTCAGCGGACTGACCATCAGGCAGCCCTTGATTGGAGCTCCTCTCCATGCTTTGATGGTTGAGTGATTTAGGCAAGTGTCCATCCCTCTGGACCCTTATAAAGCTGGAGATGATACCTAATTTCACTGGTTTTTTGGGAGAATTATGGAGTCAGTGAATGTTTCATCAAATATCAACATCACTTTGAGCAAATGCTCAGGAGATAGTACAGTTCTATGTCAGTGGTGGTTCTTAACCTAGGGTGATTTTTCCCTCTAGAGAACATTTGGCAATATCTGGGGACATTTTTGATTGTCACTAGTGAGAGGGGGATCCATTGGCATCTACTGGGTGGAGGTCCAGGGGGCTGAGAAATGTCCTGCACACACAGGTCAGCCCCACAGCAAAGAATTATCCCACCCACTATCAGAGTGACAAAGCGGAAAAACAGTTCTATATTATGTTAATGCCCATAATCCTCATAGGAACCCAGTGAGGTGGTACAATTATTATTCCTCTCTTTTAGATCGGGGAGTATTGGAGACATTCAATGCCTTGGAAATGAAATGACTTGCCCAGGCAAAGACAGTTAGTAAGAGCTGGATTTGAACCAAGCCAGTCCAACTCAAGGTTCTCACATGTTACCACTTACTCTAGATTGTCTTCTGCTGGACTGGGTCAAAACCAGTGAAGGCAGGCTGTCTAGTTGCTTCCCTTCCCCTGTGTTAGTGGTTCTGAGACTCCAGCAAGTATCAGAATGATCTGAGAGGCAAATTAGAATGCAGATCCTGGGACCCCATGCCCAGGCCATCCTGATGCAGCTGTTTTTGAAGCACAAGGCTCTACACCAGCTCATGTGAATGCTCTTACATAGAGGAGCAGCATGATATCATCTGTAAAAGCTTGTTTTCAGAATCTCAGTTTTTCATGAAATACTGTATGAAGAGCTTAGCATAATTTTAGGATGTTAATCCAAGGAAGAAGAATTCAACACAATGTCTCCTTAAGGAGGACCTCGGCTCTGTTGACTGGTTTCTAGACTTGCATCTCCAGATGAGGACAAGACGAGGGCACTCGGTCATCCTCGCATCACCTTAAATACTCAAAACCGGACTTCTTGCACCTCCCCCTGCTCACCCTTACCCTTGTTTCTTATGATATTGAATATCTGGCCATTTTAGACAACGACTCAGGCTCCAAACCTCAACTCATCTTCCTTCCACTGTGAGGCCAATCTCCAGGTCCTTGAAATTCTTCTTTCATCATGTTTCTCCTGTTGACCCCTAACTCTTCTTCGGGGCCACTGTCTTCTAGTTCAGCGCTTTATCACCTCAGGTTCTGATCTGCAGTAACTTCCTCCTTAATCTGCAAGACTCAACTTTTTCCTCTAGTGTATTCAGCCAAGTAAATCTTCTCAAAATGCCATTTTATTTCGTATATGCATCCGCTGATTCACTCAGGTATTTATTGGGCACTACTCTCTGCCAGGCACTCTTCTGTGACACAGAGATGAATATGACCCTGTCAGGTCCCTTGCTTAGTCAGTGATCCTCAGTCCCTTATATCAGCACAAGCTCCATCCTTACGTTTCTCTACACAGCCTCTCAGCTCTGGTCATTGCCCACTGTTCCCACCTGCTCATTGCCACCTCTGTAACTTTGTCATGCTCTACTCTACCCAAGGTCTCCTGTCTCTACTCCACATATCTAACTCCTACTCATCCCTCGAAACCCGTATCAAATCTCATTTTCTTAATGAAGTCTTTCCTAACCATCCTACTTCAGGACCATTTCCTCTCTCCTATAATCCCACAGTCTTTAAAGCCACCATTATTTTTGGAACTGCTACTTCACATACACATATGGATTCATTTTTATGCATGTCTAGTGGGGGGGGGAAAGGTTGCAATCTGGAACAGTTTATTGTAAAGGATTTAGTCACTCTGGGCGGCATGGTAGATGGAGACGCAAAATAGGCATCCGTTTGCCAAATGTAATTTAAAATTCCTGTGGGTGGATCTCAGAGCCCAGATCTGCAGGCTGTGTGCCTGGCTTACCCACTTGGACTGAGTGCTGCTGTTCAGAATGGCCAAAACCCGCAGAGGCCCAGTTCGTCTCTGCATCTGGCAATAATTCCAAGAATTTCTGGATTTGTCCTTCAGTGATTCTTCCCAGAGTTCTGTCAGCTAGAGAGGAATACTTTAGCAATATCTAATGTTTATTGAGTGCTTACTATGCGCTGGGCATTGTGTTAAGTGTTTTATCCACATCTTCTTCAACCCTCACAGTAACCATTAAGGTAGGGACTATCACTTTCATTTTACATGTGAAGAAATGGAGGCTAAGAGAGATTTAATAACTTGCCCAATTTTACACAGCTGGTAGCAGTGGTAGTCAGAAGAATTCTGGCTTTTCTGTTTTTATTCTTGACTTTTAACCCTTCTGTGCAATCCAGGGATGGGTAATAAAAACTAGTTAGGATACCTAAGGCTTTCCAATTTTCAGGTGAATGCTGGGACTCATAATCTTTGTGGTCTAAGAAGCTCCGCATTGAAATGAGGATTATTTTAGAAACAACGTGGTTTTCCCACTGAAAAGATGTTTTGTCATATTCAGATTTAAAATAACTGCTGCCTTGTCATACTCCCCTTCTATCCTGAAAGCCCAGTGCTGGACAACTGGGAAGATAGGGTGTGAAAGGGCAACTCATTAAAATGTTTTCTAGGAAAACTGATGGGTGAAAGACTTCCTGAGAAATTTCACACTGGGAGGGAATACTCTGCTTTGCTGTATTTCATGGCAGATCATGAAATCTTTTCTTTTGGGCACGTGTTCCTTGCCCTGTGTTTATAGTTGTCACTAGTTCAGGTGGCCTGAAATGCCTGATGTTGGAAGCACTTGCCATTTCAGATTCCCCATCTACCATGAAGGGTGAAAGGAGTCTCCTAATCTGTTTAAAATTTTATGTATTTATTCATTTATTTTTGGCTGTGCTGGGTTTTCTTTGCTTCATGGGCTTTTCTCTAGTTATGGCGAGTGGGGGATACGCTCTAGCTGCAATTCATAGGCTTCTCACTGTGGAGCACAGGCTCCGGGAGGGCAGGGTTCAGTATTGCAGCTTCCTGGCTCTAGAGCATAAACTGAAGAGCTGTTGCCCATGGCTTTAGTTTCCGTGGAGCATGTGGGATCTTCCAGGACCACGGATCAAACCCATGTCTCCTTCATTGGCAGGCAGATTCTTTACTACTGAGCTATGAGAGAAGCCCTCTCCTACTCTCATAAAAAGCAGAATCACATAACTTAGAAAGATGGAGTTTGTATCCATTAACAGAGGGACAGATTTTTATGTTATTTTTTTAAGTGTCAATTTGAATATGCAAATTTGATGGAGATATTGGTTGCATCTTTTTTAAAAAATTTGTTTTTGTTTTGTTTTATAAAAATCCAGATTTTGAGAAGCATATGTAGCTGAGATGAAGTGAGCCAACATTTTGGTCCAGGAAGAAAAGCAGAAAAGAAGAAGCTCTTGGTGATCCTGAATATTAGGTCTTTTCTTTGGAGTCGTCAGTCTTTGCAGTCAGTTGTAATTTTTATGTCAGGTCTTGTTTCAGTAATAGCAGACACATACATAATAAAGCTTTATTAAAGGTGGACAAGTCCCTGAGAGAATCACCAGTGGTAAAAAGAATAAAAAATGCTTCACCAAAACAGCTTTTAAAATCTCCAACATTTAAATTCTTCTATTCTCTCAAAATTCAGCTTCTCCTAGAAGAATGCCTCCTATTTAAATTTTTTCTTAATAATGTGAAGTATCAAATCACTTTTACTTGAATTTTTTTTCATTTTAAAATGGACTAAACCTCATCCTTCACATGTTTTCACAGTTAAGAGATTTATGATTATGTTGGGAAAATGTAATTTTGGTTATGCTTCCTTCAGAATTTGCTAATGTGAAAAAAGTAGTTTTTAAAAAGATGTGACTTCATGAGGGGTCATTTTTTTCCCCCCAGTTCCTCAGAAGATCAAAGCAAAATCGAATAGAATACCATTCTTCCCCAACTTGGGTTAGGTGTTAAGCAGTGCTCTTTGCTACCTTCTTTCTTACTCTTCAGTACAAGGGTACTATTAATAGTTTAGAATATGTGACATAAAGGCTGTACCAATTAAGACTTAACATTTGTTTGCTAGTAACAAAGATTTAGCTACAGTGCTTAAGAACATAAGGGTTTAAGTTTCTCTTTTTTTAAAAAAAATATTTATTTATTTTTGGCTGTGCTGTGTCTTCATTGCTGTTAGGGCTTCTCTCTAGTTGTGGCAAGTGGGGGATACTCATCGTTGCCATATGCAGGCTTCTCATTGTGGTGGCTTCTCTTATTGTGGAACATGGGTTTTAGGCACAGACTTTAGCAGCTGTGGCACATGGACTCTATGGTTATGGCTCCTGGGTTCTAGAACACAGGCTCAGTGGGCTTAGTTGTTCTACTGTATGTGGGATCTTCCCCAACCAGAGATGGAACCCTTGTCTCCTGCATTGGCAGGCAGATTCTTCACCACTGAGTCACCAGGGGAGCCTCAGGGTTTAATTCTCTTAAATAAGAACACAGAAGTAAGGCAGTCATCGCTTAATACTGTAAGTCCACAGTGCCATCAGGAATCCAGGCTCATTCTGTCTTTCTGCCCCACCACCCTTAGTTTGTGACTGTTACTGTCAAGGACTCCTCATGATTTAAGAAGGCTGCTGAAGCTCCAGTCATTACATATGAATTCTTATCAGGATATAAAAGGGAAGACTTCTTGAAAAACATATTAATAGCTTTTACTTATATCCTGTTTAGAGAAGGAAATGGCAACCCACTCCAGTATTCTTGACTGGAAAATTTCACACAGAGACGCCTGATGGGCTACAGTCCATAGGACTGCAAAGAGTTGGCCATGCCTAAGTGACTGAGCATATATCCTGTTGGCCACTAAGTAGCTAGTATGTAACATGATGCACTGTAAAGTAATAGAATGTAAATTTTCAGTTTAGGCGTATTACCCAAGATTCTGTTAGTAAGGAATAAAGAAATAATGAATTACCATCAAAAATCCCTGTCAGGAGATCTGTGTTTTAGTCTGGCTATTCTCTGGTATCAGCTGGACTATAAAACAATAAGAAAGTAACCCTGGGATCTTGGTGACTTGCAACAAAGACATCTTTCTTACTCACAAAGCCTGATCTAAATAAACCCCAGTGACTCTGAAGTGTAGCTCCCCTCCATGTGATGACTGCTTCCTTTTATGGCCCCTTCTTCTTAGCGTGTGGTTTCTGGGATGCTGAGATAAGGGGACATATAACTGAAGGATCTCGCAAGGGTTATTCACTGCGCCAGCATGGGAATGACACACATCACTTCTGCTTACTGTCTTCTGGCCAAAACTAGTCATATAGTCCTTTCCAATTGCAGTGGGGCTAAGAAGTACCATCTTTCTACTACTCAGGAAGGATCCTATGGTCATAAGCTTGTCTATGCCATTTAGTCCTATTTCCAAACTAAGCCAGTTGGATTCAATAGGTCCTAGGCAATAGGATAGGCTGTTTTTCAGTAACCATTTATCAAGTGGTTACTATGTACCAAAGCATGGTGTCACACGCTCAAGGCACAGATATGAAAAAGATGCAAATCCCCTCTCAAGGAATTTATTGACTAATAAAGAAGACACACACATCTGTAGAATAATAATGACAATAAAAGTAAAAAAAAAAATCAGGTGCTCTGGGAATTCTAAGTTGGGAGAATGTCTTTTAGTTGATGCCCAGGGAATGGTTTTTGGAGGAAATATTTAAACAAGTCCTTAAAAGATTAGTAGAATTAGCCTAGGTGATGTTGTCCAATCAATAGTGTCTCTCTCAAGGAGTTTTCTGAATCAGTAGGAATGTTAGGCTGTAATTTCAATGGTGCCAGTGTCTAGCTATTTGATCTTTGACAAGTTTTTCCCTTTTGTAAGATGAAAGAATCGGATAAAATGGTCTCTATTGTTTGTTTCACTTCTAATACTCTGTGATTCTCCAGTTCTTAAACCAACCTTCTAAAAGCCTGATGATGTGATTGTGGAACACGTAGACAGTGAAACCTTCGAAACAAGTACAGTCAATGTTCTTTGACATACACTGGGGAAATAGTGAAATGTAGAAGAAAAGTCTAAATATCGGGTGATACCTATTTAATTCTCCTGTTTTATTGCATCTTCTTCCAGGATTTCTGATGCACAGGTTTAAAGATTTCGTTTTGCTTTTTTCTTTTTGATAGAGTTGCCAAATAGAGCATGGGCTATATTATAGCAGTCTTTAGTCAGTCTCTTAGTATGCTACTGCAAGCATTTTTTCCCATGTTATTTAAAACTCTTTAGAAACAAGAAAAAAAATGATAAAAATGATGTTTAGGTCCATTTCTATGCTTCCTTGTGATAAGCTATTTAAAAGTCAGGTTTCCCTCATGTACTAGAGAAGCTTGCGTGCCGTGCTAAGTCATCCGTTGTTTCTGACTCTTTGTGACCCTGTGGACTGTAGCCCTCCAGGCCCCTCTGTCCATGGGATTTTCCAGGCAAGAATACTGGAGTGGGTTACCATGTCTTCCTCTAGGTGATCTTCCTGACCCAGAGATTAAACTCGTGTCTCCTGTGGCTCCAGAATAGGCATGCCAGCTTTTTACCACTAGTGCCACCTGGGAAGCTTAGTGTAAATGAAATAATATCGTAGTAGCTTTAATCTTGTAATAGCAGACACTGGGTTGCTTTTATTATAGTTTGTTTGTTAAAAAATTGTAACTCACATCTGTTGGACATGAATTACATGGCAGTAACTCTAACAAGTGCTTTGGAGAGACTATTGACTCACTGATCCCAGCCCCAGATAGTGTAGATAAGAAACCTGCAATTTTGAGAGATTACGTAACTTGCTTAAAGTCTCATAACTAGAAAGTGACTGAACCAAGATCCACACTTTCGTTTCTGCATTTCGAGAGCCTGCATCACTACTGCATGGTACTGTCTGTCTCTGTTGCAAATGGCAAACCGAACTTGTTAGGTATAAGCAAAAAGGTGATGTGACTAAATTTCAGAGATAGCTCTCACTTCAGGAAGGCAGGAACCATGTTTCCCTCTTGTCTGTCTTGTTCTTGATCACTGTCTGTTGGCTCCGCTCTGCGATTCCTTCACTTACCATTACATATTCGATGTGGTCGCCTCTGGCACTTCTCACAGTTGGTGATTTAAGTGGCATGTTCAGTCACTCAACGTGTCCGACGACCCCATGGACTGCAAGCGTGCCAGGCTTCCCTGTCTTTCACCATCTCCTAGAGCTTGCTCAAACTCATGTCCACTGTGTCAGTGATGCCATCCAACCATCTCATCTTCTGTCATCCCCTTCTCCTCCCGCCTTCAATCTTTCCCAGCATCAGGGTCTTTTCCAATGAGTTCTTCGCATTAGGTGGCCAAAGTATTGGAGCTTCAGCATCAGTCCTTCCAATGAATGTTCAGGCTTGATTTCCTGAAAAAGTGGCAAGAGAGCCTGCTTTTCTAAAATGTTGTTAAAAATTCAGCAGTCAAGTCTCACTGGGCCTCCCAGGAGGTGCTAGTGGTAAAGAACTTGCAGGAGACCTAAGAGACACCATTTCTTTCCTGCGTCAGTAAGGTCCCCTGAAGAAGGGAATGGCAATCCCCTCCAGTATTCTTGCCTGGAAAATCCCTGTGAACAGAGGAGCCTGGTGAGCTACAGTCTATGGGGTCACAAAAGAGTCGGTCGGACATGACTGGAGCTACTTAGCCTGCCACAGAGTCTCATTGGCTTGGCTTTTCCATGTGGCCATCCTTGACTGAATCACAATGATAGGGTATAGAATATTCTGACGTTCTGAGTATCAATCGCAGGACCATCCTTTGAGTTGATGAGGACTGTCGGGGCAAATTTTAGCTCTGTCCGAGAGGGACAAGAGGGGTGAATAATCTTCAAAGATCAACTAAGACATTTTTCTCAAAAGAAGGCCAAATGGGTGCTGGGCAGGCAAAGCCAACCACTGCCCTCCACATTGGCTTCCACAGTTTCTCCTCATGAAATTGTGTGTGTGTGTGTGTGTGTGTGTGTGTGTGTGTTTAAAGTTCCCCTGCCTCCAAAAGAACTTACACTTTGCCATGTGGTGTTACCTCCCAAGAACACTTCACTTATGTCTTAGAAAAATAAATACACAGCCAATTTGCAGATTATACCTTCCTTAGTTCTGCTATAAATTATATGACTTGTTCTTGGCAAAGCCTGAAGTCAAAGCTGGCTTTTTCCCACCCCCTCACCAACTTGAAGAATGAGTGGCATTCACTGAAGTTGTGTGCCCAGGGATGAATTTGCCCACCTGAAGGGGATAGCTAAATTTATGGGAAGAATGGCAACTTTTTAAATAGTTCCAAGCATCTATTCCACTGTGAGAAGCTTACAGGCAAGTAGGAAATATTTTTTTCTTTTGAACCTGGGCCAAACCTTCACTTACAATATTTATAAAATTTGTGAATCTGGTGGAAACCCATTATGGTCACCTTCACCGCATTAAAATTCCAAAATTTTCTCAGTGTGTTCCATGTGGTTTGAGAACAACATGATGTATAGAATTCTAGAAGTAGGAAAAGACAAAATCAGAAGTAAAAAAGTCTGGGTTCTAGGTTTAACTCAGATCCTAACCAGCAGGGTGGTCTCAGATTGGTTCCATTGTGTCCTTGGTTCTTGGTTTCTTTTTTTGTAAATGAAGAATTCAGTTTATATGTGTTATGAAGTCCCAGCTCAGCTATCCAGTAGAAATACAATTCACTGGGCCATTGAAACTGTTCATGAGGGTTCACCAAGTCTCAGCTGATTGAGTCTTTTCAATATTGTTATGCCAAATCCTTTTGGAGTTTCGATTCCTGGCTAGAATTAACCTGCTCTGTACTATTCTCTTCTTTACCTAAATATGTTATATAGAGAATAGATTAACTATGTAAGGAAGTCTAGTTAATTTTATTTTGGGAGCTTTTAGATTTTAAGATTTTTCTTGTTATAACTGAAAGACATCTAAAAATTATTATTATTTTTTTTTAAATTTTCTTTATTGTGTTGGTTTTGCCATACAATGACATGAAACCGCCATGGGTTTACATACGCTCCCCCTCCAGAAGCCCCCTCCCTTCTCCCTCCAGATTCCTTCCCTCTGGGAAATCTCGGTGCACCAGCCCCGAGCATCAATCCCGGGCTGGCGATTGATTTCACATATGATAATTAACATGTTTCAATGCCATTCTCCCATATCATCCCACCCTTGCCCTCATCCACAGAGTCCACGAGTGAAAGACATCTAAAAATTTGAGAATTCCTGATCAAGCTTCATTCATTGAGTAAAACTTTCTTGGTCTTCTTTAGTCTCAAGAACCCCCTGGTCAAGGATTCTGTTGCTTGTTTGGTGCTGAGCTGGGCCACTATACTGATTCTTTCTGATTTGGGGAGCAAAGTCTGCCAGGATTTCCTGCTATGTCCCACCATTAACATATTAAAAAAAATCTTGTCTATTAGGAAATGTGAGGAATGTGGGGTCTCATATATGTTCATCTATCCACCATTTATTGAGTGCATATTATCTACCAGCTACTGTGAGAGGAATCCATTTACTGACACAAATTTAAATAAATAGCCCTGGCAGATGAGGGCTCTTTTTAAAGCACAGGAAACATAACTAGAAACTAATTTCTTTAAGTCTGATTCGAGAAAATATAATTCCATTCATTGCTCCTAATTTTCCTATTTCTTGTAGCCTTTTATACTTGTATATGTTTTTACATTGAGATATAATTCATATAACATAAAAGTCAAGTGTTTTAAATTGTGTACTTTGATGGGTTTTAGTATAGTTATTATGTTGTGTAATTATCAAAACTATCTAATTCCAGAATATTTTCATCACCCTAAAAGGAAACCCCATACATACTAGCAGTTTTGAACCCCACTCCTTCACCTCTTGTCAACCATCAATCTATTTTTTGTCTTTATGGATTAGTCTATTCTGGACATTTCATATTATGAAATCATACTATGTATAGTCTGTTGTGTCTGGCTTTTTTCACTTAGCATAACATTTTCAAGGTTCATCCATATTGTAGCATATAACAGCACTTCATTTTTCATTGCCAAATGACATTTCATTATATGTTATATGGATATACCATATTATCTTCATCCATTAACCATCTGATGGACTTTTGGGTCATTTATACTTTTTGGTTATTATGAATAATGTTGATATGAACATTTGTTTATAACTTGTTGTATGAATGAATATTTTCTCTTGGGTATATATCTAGGAGTGGAACTATTGGGTTATATGGTAATTCTACTTTTTAACTTGGCAAGAACCTACCAAGCTGTTTTTCTAAAGTGGCTGTACCATTTTACATTCCCATCAGTAATATAGTGGGTTTTTTTTTTGGTTGTTTTTAATAGAAAATATTTGAAACCACCCTAGGAGTTAGGTTAGTAGTTTTCTTCCCAGTTTATTGGTGAGGGCATAAACTGAAAAATGCCTTCCTGGGGCCCAGACCCTAGGTTTCTTCATTTATTCAGCATTCACCAATTCCCTGTTCTGTTTCTGGCATTGTTCCCAGTTCTGTGGATGCAGAGATGAGTAAAATATGCTGTCTGTGAAGTGTTGAATCGAGTCTGTGAAATTTCTGTTGAAATCTTTAAAATGGTAAAAGCTCCCATTCATGTGACTTGGTTTAGATAGCATCTGCCCAGAGTCTTAAGGATGGACCTAAAAAATATCCCTTGATATTGGATGATTTTTGGATGATGTTCCTAGTATCCACAGTAAGCTATCAATTCATGTTTTCTTTTCTTAGTGGAGAAAATGTGTTAGCGTCTGGCATTTGCTGTTTCTCTGAAATGAACAGTTTCATAGTGGAATCATCTAATCCCAGGAACTTGGGAATAAGTATATAATTTATGTTGAAAAAGAGTAACAATCCTGAACATGTGTATAGTTTTTCATTTCCAGAGCTGTTTTGTATATGTTACCATGTCTTTGACTGCAGTCCCGTGAAGTAGGCCAGGCAAACACATGTTATTTCCAAGTCATGGATGGCCACCGAACCTCAGGGAAGCAGAGTAGTTTGCCCTGGGTCATATGAATGAGTGAAGACCCTTCACTAGAGCAGTCATTCCCAAATACTATTTCTTGGACTGGTGCTAGGAAGGGATAAAGTTCACTGATTCATGAGGAAGTGAGAAAAGTAAGGCAAAGTCGTGAGGTTTTCACATCACTAAATTTATTTGATTTTAAGAACTGTCTTTTAGTCTAAAATTAAGTATTGGCTTACAGAAAAACCCAAATGAACCTTTTGGCCAAGCCAATAACTCTTATTTCTATATTAGTTAGTAAAATGTCTGTTTCCTTTATTGAATGTGGTGATTCTAGATAGCAACATTTCTGTGATTTTTATTTGAAAAAAACAAATGTTGATAATTTTCATTAACAAAACTTTTTTTTTTTTAAACTCTTTCATGAAATTGCCATACTTGAGTCAGGCCTGGTTCAATGATTCATGATTAATCACGTTATTACTTTCTCCTGGGCACCTTCTTCTAGTTAAACTAGAAAATATGTCCTTTTAGAGATGTAGCCATTTTTCCTATGTACCTATGTCACATGCAACTGTAGTACCTAGTCTTCTGGTTTTCAGCTAAACTCTTGTAGGCAATTATATATCAGAGATTCAAAGGCTGGTGGGACACCCATGCAGCCAGAATAACCTATTCAGTCTTCTGTTTTTGATTGTAGGTAAGTATGTCTTGTTGTTCAGTTTGTTCATTATTCTTGTTTTTTTTTTTTTTGGGCCGGTGGAGGGGGAGAGAAGGTTGGACAAGACATTTTGAGCAAAGTGCAATTGACTGGATTTGAAAAGATGTAGCAAGTATTCATTTGATGAATGGTTCTCCATCTGGTAGAAAGCAAGACTCAACCCTAACAGTCTATGTGACTTGCCTACATCACATACCAATGAGAGGAACTAGAAGTGGAAAGCCTTCTATTTCTAAATATTACTCATCTACTTCAAAATGTAATCGTGGGAACAACATGCAAATTACCAATGGGAAAAAAATCCTCTTGACTCTTTAAAACACTGAGCGAAAAGATGTAGCAGGATTAAATCATTCTCAAGTCCCCTTGCTTGTTGCACTGGGTTTGTGGGAGGGGAGGGATTTCTGAGTGCCAGATACTCCCTCTCCTAAAGCAGCCTTCCCCAAAGCCAGAAGACTTGCTCGAGCATTAGGGTTACTACACTCAAATAAACCTGGAGAAAGAGTACTATGAAAAATAAATCCTGGTTCTGTAAGGTAGAACTTTGGATTTACAAATATCCAAGAGTGGCAGAGCTTTCACATTCCTCAAACTTTTGGACTGAAACCTACCTATTCTTGTTGCCCTTCAAGGGTAGTATTTATGTGTGTTATAACTTCCTTCTCATTCAATTCTCATAACAACCTTATAGGTAGGGATATTCTCATTCCCATTTTATATAAAGAGCCCAAGGCACAGAGAGGTTAAGAAACTTGCCCCAAGTCACACAGTGCAAGGTCTGTATTTGAACCTGGCAATTTAGCATCAGAGGTAATCTGAGAATCCCTGTGTGGTGCTGCTTTCTATGGCTAAGCGGCATTTTTTCTCTTTTACCTTAATACAGTGTGTTTTCTTACATGAATAGTCAGTAATCTAAACTAGACAATAGATTGAAAGTTTTCAAGGCACTTGGCTGGCTGGTGAGTCCATTGCAAACATAATAGAAAGACCAGTGACTTTGAGGTTAAACAGCTGAACTCATTTTTTTTTCAAACTTTAAACTTTTTATTTTGTATTGGGGTATGGCTGATAAAAAATGTTGTGGTAGTTTCAAGTGAATAGCAAAGGGACTCAGCCATGCATATATATGTATCCTTTCTCCCCCCAAACCCTCTCCCATTCTGGCTGGCGCAAAACATTGTGAACTCACCTATACTTTGCAGCCATTTTTCTAACCATGTTAACTTGTCTAGTTGGTTAACTTTAAAAGCCTCAACTTTCTCCTTTGTACACTATCGATAACGATTCAATGACATGTCCCACGAAGAAGTCATGGTAAGATGAAAGATGTAGGTAAAGGCTCAGGAAGAGGATGGCGTGCAGCACACTCTCCATGGAACACAAGTGTATATCCATTTCCCCCTCACCCTCGCTCCTTCCACTTCACCCTTTCTGCCACTCAAATGCTTAGGTAAGACCGGCTAGTCCTCCATTGAAATGAATGGCCCCACACCACCTGCAGCTTTATATAAAGGAGGGCAAGGGTAAATCCCACGAGAAGCTGCATAATATAGAAAAAAGAACTCAGAAAGGAAACAAGTGTCAAGTGTACCATTCTCTGAGGAGACCAGAAATACCATCAAGGTGAGAAAGTGGGTCTACAGAACCGTGATCTGTCCCCAGTGAGGGTTCATACCAAAAGGAAGTGAAAAATTGAGATTAAAGAACAAACATTAAAAACTAGTCCCATCTCCCACATGCTCTTGAATGAAGAAGTAGAAGTGTGGGCTGGCAAGGTCACTCCTGTGTGATGTGATCCCACCAAAGGCCTCAAGAATATGCCCATTCACCCTGGGACCTTCTTCAGATAACCTTAGAAATGTACCAAGTTCAAGGAGATGCCCTTCATTCTCTAGTTTTGTTTTAAAGATGTGAATATGGATTATAATTCTTCCCATTCCTAAAATATGTATCATCATATGGAAGGATGACCTCATATACTCAGAAGATATATTTTCTTACCTCTCCTGGGCAAAAATAAATTTGTTTAGTAGTAACCAAATAGCAGAGGTGATACTTTGGAGAATCTAGTAATTTAAAAAAATCTTATGCTCTATTTCAAAGGATAAGGCAACAATATTAGGAATAATTTTGAAAATAGGTGTTAAAAAACCAACCAGGATTCTGCCAACTTAAATTTCTATTTTCATTTCTGTATACTAGAAAATTTATTTCATACATTTATTTCGTGTATTAGATTTTAGTCTTTTCATATATAGACATTTGGCATGATTTCAATCATAGGCTATATGCCATTAGGTATAACATAGGTTTAGAAATCTGCATCTATATTCTATACAATTGTCATTTTAATGGCTTAAGTGGGAAAGGATAGTATATGTTTCTCTTAGGAATGGGAGGAGAGTGACTTCCAGGCACAATTATAATGATGTGACATCATTTGGTGATTGATACTAGTTTTGCCCAGTTATAGACAATGCTGTCTAACATCAAAGAATGGTTATGGTTGCTAGAAACAGAGACCCAGCTATAGAGTTTTAAACACATGACAAGAAAAAAAAAAAAGCCAATAGGAGGCTGTTCAGTTCTGATGTTTGCAAGATGTCAGTGGCCAAGGCTATTTCTGTTTTTCTGCTTTGCCACCCTTTTTGCATGGCTTTCAAGTTCAAAGTTACAATATGGCTGCTTGAATTAGAGCTTTCATGTCTGCATTCCAGGCAAGAAGCAGGAAGAAGAGAAAGGCAAAGGTGTCCCTTCCTCACCTTCACCGTCCACTTCTTTTTAAAGACTTTCCCCAAAGTTCCCTGTCAAAGCACCTCATGAACTGTGTGATTTTGGGTAAATCACACAAACTCTTAGGGGTTTGGTTTCTTCACTGATAAACCAACAGCAATAATTTCTACCTCTCAAACATATATGTGTGTTTGCTCAGTTGTGTCAGACTCTTTGGACCGTAGCCCTGTAGGATCCTCTGTCCATAGGATTTTTCAGGCAAGAATTCTGCAGTGGATTGCCATTTTCTCCTCCAGGGGATCTTCCTGCCCCAGGGATCAAATCCATGTCTCCTGTGGCTCCTGGTTTGCAGGCAGATTCTTTACCCACTGAGTGATTGGGGCTTCCCCCTACCTTGCAAGGTGTATGTGAAAGAATACTGCAAATCCAAAAATGCTGTGTAAATGCAAGGACTAAATTAAAACAGTTCTTGTGGTTCAATGTAGTTTGCAATAGCTGCAATAGGTTCATATTTCTGTGTTCTTGTTGCAGAAGAGCACAATGCAATTATTTATAATCACTCCCTTTCTCGAGACAGAGAGAAAGCAGAAATGGACTAGGTTTGGTTCATGTCAGTGGGAAGTCTGAGGACTATGAGACTCCAGACAGTGGTAGAAGTGATCAGACTCCAAAGCTGCTTCCTTATGCCTCCATGTCTTTGTTGTCTGGGAGATAGAATAGAAGGTTGGAAAAACCCTAAACTCAGAGGCTGAAAAAGTCCTAACATAGTTCCTTGAGAACTCACAGATCTCCAGGCCAAGTCTGCTGTGGGTGGCCCTGATCTTTGCGATTAAAATGGTAAGCTCCCTGAGGGCAGGAATTCTATCTCTATATTCCTTTGTATTCCAATTCCTGGAACCTAGAAGGATCTGGGTAAAAATCTATTTATTAATTCTAGCCCCACCTTGAAGACAGAGTCATCCTTACATGTGAATTATTTAAGCTCTTGTGCCACTTAACCTGTTATGATTAACTGGAGCCACCAAGGACTAGGTGGGTTGAAGCATATTTGTGAATAAAAATAATTATAAGATAAATAAGCACTAGGGATAGAGTATACATGATTATCATAATTAACAGTGGTGTATGTTATATGTGAGAGTTGCTAAGAGAGTAGATCCTGAGTTCTTGTCACAAGAAACAAATTTCTATTTCTTTAATTTTGTGTCTACATGAGATGATGGATGTTCACTAAACGTTACTGTGATACTTATTTCATGATGTATGTGAATCAAACCACTATGCTTTACACCTTGAACTCAGCACAGTGCTGTATGTCAATTATATCTCAGTAAAATTGGAAGAAAAAAAAACAAGAAAGAAATAAACAAGGCTAGAGACATACTGCAACAACCAGGCAGGGTACAGAAAGGTGCTTAGAATGAAAACTGTACAAACCTGGACACCGACTGGATGGTGGAGGAGGGCTGGTGAAGGGAACAAGAAGTGAAGATGACTTTGAGCCTGGGTGATGGGAAGAATGGTTCTGTGACCAGAAAAAGGGAAGTTGGGGCCATGAGCTGGGCTGGGGGAGGGAAGATGAAGATGATGAGTTGACAGTGCTGAATTTGAGATGCTTAGGGATGTGGTGCACACATCAAGGAGTTAGGTGGAAATGTGTAGTTCAAAGGAGAGGGGAGGATACACATGAACAAATAAACAAAAGCATAGTGAGTCAGCTGCTTTGTGGAGTGTTGGCTGGAGTTCTCAGCAGTGGATGAACTTTGTGGGAATGAGAGTGGAGCAGAGATTCCTTGCTTAGGGTCTGCGGGGAGGCTTGTGGGCTGTGAACTCCTTAACATTTTAAGCAGAAGGTTGTGTATTTGTAAAAAAACATGCAATTTTATTGGCTTATTTATCCTAAACAAGGTTGAGAACCATTACTACATATAGAAAGAGGAAGACTGAGATGGTGCTTATGGAATTTATACATAGTTGTTTCTGCTTAAAATAACCCAATCAACCTCTGTATTCCCAAATATCATCCCTCAGACTAGAGTAGTGTTGTCTTTACCACTGCAGACTCTTAGATCAGGATTTCAAAATGTTTCTTCTTGCCAAGACAATTCCGTAGGGAAAGAACAGTCTTTAAAAAAAAATGGTCCTGAGATAACTAGATATTCACATGTGGAAGAATTAATCTTTCTATGGACCCTCTCACACCATACATAAAAGTTAACTCAAAATTAATCAAAGACCTAAATAAAAGAGCTAGAGTATCAAACTCTTAAAAGAAAAACACCTTCTAAGGTGTAAATCTTGAAACCTCAGATTAGAATGACTGTTAGATAGGTACCTCAAGCACAAGAAGCCAAAGAATAAGTTGGGCTTTTGTAAAATTTAACCTTTGTGCTTCAAACACACTGTCAAGGAAGTGAAAAGACAACCCACAGAATGGTAGATATTTGCAAGTCATATTGGATATTACACATCCAGAGCATATAAAGAATTCTTACAACTCAACAATAGAAAGAAAAATAACCCACTTACCAATAGCAAAGGACTTGAATAAATACTTCTCCAAATAAAATAATTAGCCAATAAGCACATGAAAAAATACTCAATATCATTAGTTATCAGGGAAATGCAAATCAAAAGCACATGAGATACTACTCCATATCCACTGGTTTGGGTGACAATAATAATCAACAACAACAGATAACATGTTGGCAAGGATGTAGAGAAGCTGGACTCTTCATACACTGCAGGTGAGTGTAGAAAAAGTACAGCCACTTTGGAAAAGCAGTTTGGCAATTCCTTACAAAGTTAAACAGAGTTACCATATGACCCAACAATTCCACTCCTAGGTATAAACCCAAGATAATTGAAAACATATGTTCACAAGCTTGTACACAAATATTCACAGCAGCATTATTCATCATAGCTCCAAAGTGGAAACAACCAAAATGTTCATCAGCTGATGAATGAATAAATAAAATATAATGTAGTCATACAGTGGAATATATACTATTCAGCCATAAAGAGGAATGATGTACTGATCTATGCTACGATATGCATGAACCTTGAAAATAATATAAGTGAAAGAAACTGTACATATTGTATGATTTCATTTAAATGAAATATCTAGGATAGACAAATCTGTTGAGACAAAAGGTGGATTAGTGATTGACAGAACTGGGGGAGGAGAAGAATCGGAAGTGATGACCAGTGGGTACCAGGTTTCTTTTTGGGGTGATGGCAATGTTCTGGAATTGGTGATGGTGGCTGGGAATATAGTAAAAATCATTGGTTGATTTTGTGGTATGTGAAATTGTATCTCAGTAAAAAGTATTCTTAAGTCTTTCCTGATTCTGACTGTCTGATTGCTTTTTAAATGGGATGGAAAATAATATTCATTATCCAAAAAGAAGGAATTGCATGACCAAAGTCATAGGGATAGGAAAGTAAAGAGAGATTTTAAGGAATAGTGTATTTAGATAGAACATTGGTGCGTATCTGGAGGAGTCAGGGGATGAAACCCAAATGCTAAGTTGGGGCCAGAGTAATCAAGTCAGCCAGTCTCTGAATGAGTCATAAATATTCATGAGGACTTACTTGGTGCTAACTACTACTTTGAGTGCTTGAACAAAAAGATCTGCTCCCTATACACACAGGACTCAGCCGTCTTGCTCTGGTGATATTAAACAAATATTTAACTCAAATTCAATTAAGCAATTATAAGGGCGTGAAGGGCTGGAAGTTCAGAGTGCTATGGAAATGTGATGGTGGGAATCCAGGGAAGTTATCAAGGGAATATCTAGGGAATCCAGCAAGAAAGGGGAAGTTTAAGCTGAAAAGGATCTGACTTCCAGGCTAGTAGATTTTGACCAAGCAAGTTGGAAACTGGTAGCCATTTAAAGGGGCCGTGGCCCCAGGGGAGATAGGCAATTAGAATAATGAGAGAGGAAGATGCAGCCAGCGGTGACAAATTCACCGTGAGAGGATCTTTGGGGTGCCAGTCTGGCCCCAAACACCCTGCAGTGCCAGCAAAGCAAGGGCAGGAAGAACATTTTTTCAACAGTGACAGTCTGTGAGCTGTATTTAGAGGAGCGTCCTTCCAGATGTTGCTGGAGAAAGGGCACTGGTGACTGTTTATGGAAACACGATGGACTCGCACAGCAGATCCTTCTTCCTCCCTGCTGAACGAAATTCCTTCAAGAGCCTTTCCTGGCTTTTTCTTTTTTTGGGTCAGGCTGATAGAAAAGTCATCATACAGCTTCGTGTTCCAGGGTCACTTCTTTATCTTGAATTTGCTCCAATGGGAGTTGTGAAAATGAGCTGCTAGACCATGATGCATATATCCTTTAAGTGTGTGTGTGTGTGTGTGTGTGTGTGTGTGTGTGTGTGTGTGTGTGTATGTACCATGTCAGGGAAAGGTGGAGAGCAGGGTTTTGAGAACAATACTGTGAAACAAATTCTCCCTCTCTCTTTGTATCTATAAATTATCAATATCTATACATATTTATCTCTCAGTCTGTGTGGGAGGTGCCGGGGATGACATGTGGACTCAAGGACTCCCTATCTATTGAAAGACATAGGTCAAACACAACTAGAATGTGTACCAAGGACTATTGGAAATCGAGGATGGGAGAGGCTAGTTCCAACAGATAGGGAGGAAAAAAATACGTACTGGTTACTGACACCCTTCCTTTCATATTGAATGACTCTGTTTCTAGGGCTGCTGCTTGTTAGGAGGTCTGGAGCAGTTCTTGTGTTTATTGAAAAAAAGATACTACTGAGAGGAAATTTGGTGATAATACAGCAAACATCCTGCCTGACCTTTACATTCTGCTCCTCTTCCCCCTCCAGCCCCATATTCTCTTACACACTATCACCGGAGGTCCTCCAGTCCTAGAACCATTACTTCCTGGGCAAATCCGCTTCTTGGACAGTTGGAGTTTGGCCTGTGGCCTGGCTACCGGCAGTTCTCTTTGTGTATCTGGAAAGGAGAGCGACCTAGCCAGTTGGGGTGGGCACAGGGCTTTGAAAAGTGGGAGCTTGGGAATGAATCATCAAGGGGCCCCCTTGGCGAGCAGGAGCTTCCTCTTTCAACCAGAAGGATGCAAAGATGCGAAGTCACCGGGACCACTCTGTTATACTGGTTGCTATTGGTTCCTTTTTTTTTTTTTTTTTAAGTGGCAGTTTGCTAAAGAAGCTTTTGTTCCGTGGGAAAAGTGCTTCTACCTTAGACAGGAAAGGCGTCAGCAATGGCAGGAGGCACGGGGCAGTCTTCTCATGGAGCCATCTGGTGGTTCTTCGCTGTAAGTGCCACTCCTGGAGCTGCCTTCCTGTGGGCTGAGCTCCCTCACTCAGTGTTTCTCTCCTTGGCGAAATAGCCTCCCCAGCTCAGGGAAGAGACTCCTCTCCATGACAGTATACCGGATGGCTGCCCACTTTGATTTTTCTTCACTGTGACTCTCCAGGGCCCACAGGGCCCATCCTGGCGCTTCCACCCTTCTCCGCCTATCTCCAGACAGACTCCTCAAGCTCCAGGTCCCCCTGCCCTTTGCATTCTCTTCTCTCGGCTCAGGTTGCCTTTCTCTAGCATCTTCTCAAGTCTGGCTTCTTCTCTGTGCTCATATATTAGCTCCGAGCTTTCCTCGGAAAGATCTAGTTTGACTCCTCTCTCTAAAGCAGTCCTTGCACCAAGTCATTCTCCATCAAAGATTCTTTGCCTTTTTTACTCATAGGCTATTTAGTATTATCTAAAACGATCTCCTTCATTCATGTGCTTTCTCTTTATTTATTGTCTAACTTAAGTCTGAGCAGACCCTGTCTGTTTCATCTGTTTTGAGAAAAATGCCTGACTTGTATTGGGTGTTGAATAAAGACACGTGGGGGGAAAAAAAATAAAGAATGAAAATGAAGTTGCAAAACATGGAAAGGTAGAAGCCAGAGAGCCTAGAGGGGTTGTCTGAGGTTATGCTGGACCCCTCGTCATTCGCTGCTTCTTTCCAACTCACAGTCTATTGGAGGGTCTATTTGCATGGCGAGCATCCATTTTTCTATGGGATTATACTTTGACCAGGAATTTGGTTCTTTCTCACCATCCAACCCTGCTCTCTCCTTATCTTGGTGCAGTTTTTCCTAATATATATTCACAAACTCTAATAGCTTTAACAGTAGTTGTATTTATAAGGGAAAGTTGTCTTCCATCTTTGAGGCGCCATGGTTTTTAGACTTTTCCAAATATTCAATGTAAAAGCATTGAACCATCAAGAAAAACTCATACCTCATCTGATCAAACCCTGTTGGTCAGTTTCTCTCACTGTTGAGAGCACTTGGCGTGCACATCCACGCTCCCTTGGCGGCCAGCAGCTGCCTCTTCTCCTGGTGATGGCTTTTTACTTCCCAGCCAGCAGCCAAGACTCTGCTTGCTCAGCTTCTTCAAGGAAGAGCCTTCAGATTCTGGTGGGGAGGGTGTCGGTCATTGTTAGCCAGGCTTTCTGTGTTTGAGCCCAGACCTGAGCAAATGTCCCTGCTCAGTCTTTTCGTTTTTCTCCGTTTTTCATGTTCCTGCTCAGTCTTTTCATTTTTCTCCAACCTTGGGTACCCTTGCATCCACAGGACAGCTGAGAGCCCCAGGGGCTTGTTTGCCCTTTGACTGGTGGAGTAACTAGCAGTTTTCATGAGCTTTTCTCAGACTGGAACTTAATAAAAAGAAAATGTCTTTCTACCTTTTATCCTGGCCGTGGAAGAGCTGAGCAGGTAGCAGAGGACTTGTTGGGGCTGGGGTTGTTTTCTGAACAGGTTGTGCTGGGGAGGCAGCCAAGGAGGGAGAAGGAAATTAGAGTCAGAAAATGTGTGTGCTCAGGGGTCCTTGGAGAACCTGCAGAGAAGCGGTCCCTCACTTTGTAGTTGCAGACTCCTGTGCCCAGAGCAGTGAGATGACTTACTGGCTCAAGGTCACACATCAAGGCTGTGCGATTTATGGTACTCAGTTCAGTTTGGTTAGGGAAGTAGGAATCCCCTTGGACTGCCCTAGCTTCGGGAACTGGCGCACATGAAGGGTGACAGGGCTGCTCTGGAGAACCCACACAGTTCTTTGAATCAAGGAGAAATGAGTCAATTGCTACTTCTTCTTAACTCTTGAACTTTAAAAATCTAAGTTGTGGTTCAGTATTTGAGGTGGAATGCGTGTTTGCTGAGGGGGTGGAAGGTGACGGAGGATTCAGAAGATTCAGGTGATTAGGTTCTTTGAACTGTCTGTGGGAGGTGGGAAAGCATGACAGGGAGGTGGGCTTCTCCCCAGTGGTGGTAGAATAAAGCAGTGTTAGTGGGTCAGTTGGATGTCAGCTCTTTCCCTCCTGGACTGCGCTGCAAAGAGTATCCAGTCGAGGTTTTCTTTGGCAGAATGACTGCTGTGTAAACTAGAATCAGAGAAAAAAGAACTGCTGCATAGGATTGTCTGTGACAGAAAATCTGTTGCGACCAATTTAATTCAGCTCAACAAGTCATTCTCAAGTATATACCCAGTAGAAAGCCAGATGTATTGTGGGGAATATGAAGAAAGGCTTGTCAGTATTATGACATCCAAGACTGGTCCATCTTATTAAGAAATCAAGACCCACCTACGTGGAGCAGATAGAAAATGAGACTGAAAAGCCTGAATGACAAAAGTCATGGTATAAACACTGTATGTTCTGGAAAATGATGAGGAAAAGGAGTCAGGAGAATGGGTAGTGAGGAGGTGAACGTGTTGGGGTGGATGAGCCACTTATTTGGGGGGGAACTGGGTCTTCTTGGTGATGTGTTCCCCATTGTGAGGCTTTGCTCATGGTAGATGCTCAATAAAGACCTTCTCAGTGATGGAGGGAGGGCAGGGTGGACAAGAGCACAGTGTGTGGAAGTGAGTAGAGGTCTGCGAGGACCAGACCAACATATTTGAGCAGAGAGAGCAGGAGGGCTGGAATGTTCCAGATACACAATTTGGGCTTACTCTGAGGCCCAGGGGAAGCACAGGAGAGGCAGGGTGAGATGCCTTGGAAAGCACATTCGCCGAAGGTTAAGAAGGTGTGGTGCTGGAGCAGGCTCTGCCCTTTCATTGTTTGTCTTAGCTGTTCAACATGCCCCACGCAAGGTTGTCCCATGATACTCTTTCAGGTCTACATTCTAGAGAATGCACCCCAGGATTCTGTGCAGGGTGGATACTTGGAGGCAGAGAGGCCTTTTGGCTCCAGGAATTCAGGGGCAGGAGACATGATGAAGGTGGTGGTGATGGGAACAGCAAGGGAGGGGAGAACTGGGGAGATTTGGAAGTGACTCAGGATGCTTTTAGCTAACTTCAGCAGAGGGGGATTGGCACAGATGGTTTTAGGGGAAGAGAGATTTTTTGTGAGATGACATTTGGGGTATAAGGTGACTATGAGATGTCTTAGAAGCAGTCAGAAATGAAAGATTGGCTGGATGAAGCAGAGTAGGTAAAAGTGGAGCCTTGACATCAGACCAGGAGAACTTTGAATCCCACTCTAATGTTTAGCAGCTGTGTGACCTCGAGCACATGACTTGAGTCAGGTGTCCAGGTCATTCAATTTGTATGGGACTTTCCCATTTTGACATTGAGAGTCCCATGTCCTGGGAAACTCCACAGCCACAAGCAAATTGTGACAGCTTGCCCTGGACTGTCCTATAGGAAAACTGCGAGCCCCTGGTCATGGAACCCCCGTGGAGGTGGGCAAACCGGAATGGTCAGTAAACCTACTTGAACAGTTTTAGCCTCAGTTTCCTCATCAGAAAAGCAGAGAGAGAAGCTGTGCCTTCTTCGGAGTGTGGTATGGATTCATTGAGCTGGTATGTGTAAAGCACACAGCATACAGGTTGGCAAAACAAAAAGCTATAAAAAGTTTGTTGAAAGGGTGAGTTAGATCAGTCAAGCAGATGAACCAGGTGAGTGCAGAAGGGATGGAAAAGTAACCTGGTGTTGTCATGGGATGAGTGCAGAGCCTAGGCTTTATATACAGAACTTGCAGATTGGGATTCTATGTGTATTTATAAAAGAGGGTTTGCCAAGAAAATTAGTAAACAAGAGCAATGTTAGACGGTGGAAGAGGGCAAACCTTAGCATCAGCATTTAGATTTTAATAATGTTTATGCTAATTATTAGTGAATATGTTTCTTGGACTAGAGGTCTTCCAAGAGTCTCTAAAGACGTGCCTGTCAGTTCTCTGGCTCACTTGACACTGTGGCTGTACGTGCTCAGACGAAATCACATTTTTAGTATTTGTTCTTTCAACTCATTTATTAACTTATTCCACTAATATTTACCTAGTATTTTTCATGTGTTAGGCACAATGCTAGGCTCCAGGGAGGCTACAAAGAAATATGAGAAGAAATCTGTATTCTTAAAAAGTTTATTAATAAATAAAATTGTTTTATTTTCCTTATTTTCCTTATTTAAACTTGAATCACCACGGTCCTCCCCCTTATTCTTTCTCCACCAGTATCAAGGCCTTTTGACAGCTCCGCATGTAAAATTACTCTATGATTAAAGTCACTAGAAGCCAGAAACAGAGAAATCAGAAAGTCCCCATCAGGGCATTTCAAAGAGATGGGCTGGAGACAGGAAAGATAGACTAGAAGAGCAGGAGAGAGGATGGGATACTGAGACAGAAGGGGAGCAGAAAGCGAGGGGTTTCCAGGGAGGGGGGTCTGAGACAGCAAAAAGAGAGTGCAGCAGGAGGCCAGAGGCCAGAAAGGAGAATGGACGGCGGCAGCTTACAGGGCATAGGTGGGGAGGAGAGGACCCGGAGGAGAGAACCCTGAGGCGCGCAAGCCCAAAGGAAGGAGGAGATGCAGGGGGCGGGCATGCTTAGCTATAACCCCCTCATCCCCCACATTGAATGAAAATGTTGATATTACACATGTGAGGCGAGGGGTTTTCTTGTTTGTTTTGATCTAATCTTGTTGGTTTTGTTTCTTTAGCCGCCGCTAAGAGGAAACCGAGGTGGGGACCAAGCTAGGTGAAGCGGCTGGGCCTGCGCGTCTCGGCTCCAGGTGTCACCGCCCGCAGCCAAAGGAGCAGGATGCCGCCGTTCCCGGGGCCTGTTGAGGCCGAGCGTCCCCAGGCGGATGAGGCTGCCTCCTGCAGGAGTTGGCAGCTGCCTTGAACTTGGCCAGTGACCGCTTCCCCAAACTGCTTCCTCCTCAGAACCGCTCTGGTGCAACCTTGACGCCACCCTTCCTCTTCCTTCACCTGAAGAGGCAAAGCAGGTTCAGGCCGGAGACGCTGCCCCCTCCTTTCTTTCATTTTCTTCAAAGCTCCTTCCCCTTTTCCATGGTTCTGTGTTGTACCTCCTCAGTGCTTTCCTTAAGTCAGAGATTCGGGATAAAAAAATGCATAACACACCCCAGGCCTCAGAGGCCAAGAAGAAAGAGTTGTGTGTAAATAATCCGTTCGCTTTGCCTTGGAGAACGACCAGGCAGAAAGGGCCCGCAGAGAGCGTAATTGTTAGCCAAGAGCTGCGGACCAGAAGGTTGAAAAATTCCACAGCCTGAGCCAAGCGGTCAGATCGCTGGCTGCCTCTATCAGTAAAACTCTGAGGCCAGGCCTGGCCAGCCCGAGCCCGGCGGCCATTGTGGTGCGTCACAGTAACCCCACGCTAGTTTATCTCTTGGGTTCTGGTTTCAAGGGACAAAATCATGATAGACTGTAGACTTGACAGGAAGCCATATGATTGCATATCAACTTGAGGGCTTTCAAAAAACATTATACTTACTCTATTTGAAAGATGCTAAGCTCTTAAGTGCGAAGATTCCCTGGAGGAGGGCATGGCAACCCACTCCAGTATTCTTGCCTGGAGAATCGCATGGACAGAGGAGCCTGGTGGGCTAGAGCCCATGGGGTCTCAAAGGGTCGGACACGACTGAAACCACAGCACGCAGGCAGGCACAAGCTATTAAGTACAAGAAGTCAGACGATGCCTTTCTGAATCTGGCTCTGTTGTGTATCTCCCTACCCTTCTGAGTTCAGGCTTCCACATTTCTATGACTCATTTTTGCTTTGCATCGCTAGACTCAGGATGCTTTTAGGTATTACTCAACTGCCTGGACAGGGCATATTCTGAACAAACTCGCCTTGATGGCATCTGCCCAGTGTTTCCAGAGGCTCAGGGCTAACTTGGAGATGATTACATTAAATTCTGCTTGCATATCACGTAATAGTTTGTAAGCACTTTCCCCGTGCAGTATTTCACTGAAGCCTGAAACAGCTTTGCCAGATGGGTACGATGACTTCCCATTTGCTGATGAGGAAATGGAGGTCCAGAGAGGTGAACTGACTACCCCCAAAGTCTTAGAGCTTGTGGCAGGTCCAGATTTCCTGACTTAAACTGTAAACCTTTCCACCTCACCTGCTGCTTGTCAATGACAGAAAACTAAACATAATAACTAATACAGGTTGAGTATTTACTGTTTGCCAGACACCATGCTCAGTACTTTAACATGCATTATCTCATTTAGTTTGCTAAACAGATATAGGAGGGAGCTGATGCTATTATCCCCACTTTTAGTTAAGAGAACTGAGGCTTAAAAGGATTAAATAAATTCCTCATTGTCACCTGAAGTAGTAAAGGGACTGAAATCCAATGTGTTGGATCCCAGAGCTGGTGTCCCTAACCAATGACCACTCATGCAGGCAAGATAATAATGGGGCTTCCCTGGAGGCCCAGTGGTAAAGAATCGGCCTATTAATTCAGGAAATGCAAGAGATGGGAGTTTGATCCCTGGATTGGGAAGATCCCCTGGAGGAGTAAATGGCAACCCACCCCAGTATTCTTGCCTATGAAATCCCATGTACAGAGGAGCCTGGTGGGCCATAGTCCATGGGTCACAAAAGAGTTGGACATGGCATGGTGACTAAACAACCCCACACACAGCCACAGAGGAAGATACCAAAGCCCTGTTCACCAAGTCCTCTGCAGACAGCAGAGTTAAAGTGGTTGCCTGGTGACCTGGTTTGGGGTGACGGAAGAGAATAGGAGGTTTGGGGACGCAGAGGAGAGGATGAGGCTGGCATGGAGAGGGAGGAGGGGGGTTTCCCATTCTGATGTGGCCACAGTGACAAGGACTGAAGGGCAGGGTGATGTTGATGCCACCACTTCTTTTCAGCCATATGTGCTGTTGCAGTCTTTTTTTTATAGTGCCACATATGGCACTTTCTTAATTGAATTTTTCATAATAATTGATCTGACCTGTATCATTATGTTAGCTTTAGCAAAACAAATTCTGACACATTTTGATATTAGAACTAAAAATATGTTTCCAACCAGCTGAGGAGCCATAAAGCAGGCTGAAATCATACTAATGATAATGTACAATCTGCTTGCTACCATAAAATTCTTATTATTTACATGGAGCAAGCCATCCAGAGATAATGTGAGCCGTGAGTCCCTTCCAGTTTTCACTGATCTTCTCTAATTTACCAAATGAGTATAGGAGAGGGCTGAGAAGTCTCCCTGGGTCACCTTGTTGTGCCCTTCCCGATGCCTTAGTGTGTCATGTGGCATCTGCCTGGTGCCTCTGCTCAGCAGTCTATGGGATGGTCATCCTCGGTGGGTCTGGAGGACTGTTTCAGGGAGGGGACATGTATGTTCATGTTCTTAGTGTTTTTTTCTTCTTCTTTTTTTTAAGATGCTTTAAACATGCTTTATTTTCTTTTTTTTTAAACAAGTTGTTGGCCTAGTTCTGCAATCAGGGATCAAACCCGCACTCCTGAATTGGAAGCGTGGAGCCTTAACTGCTGGACTACTGGAGAAGTTGCATCAGGGGTTTCTTTCTGGGCATCTTCTCTGAAAAAATCCTGGTGACACTCAGAAGGGACTGCACTCACCTGGACTCTGCCTGTGCTGGCCTCCTTCCACTGAGCCCCTCCACCTAGGGCACGGATTCTGCAGGGCTGGGCAACTAGGTTCCATTCAGAGCCCATGCCCCATGGGCCTGACTTCCCAAGAGTCAGCCATGATGCTGGTACACACTCTGAGTTCCGAGGGGCTTGAAGAGGCAGTTATGGCAGGGGCTGTGGGTACAGCTTGGACATATGGTCCGAGGGGTCTGTATAAGTGTGAACAAGGCCCCTCACAATGTAGGAAAGAGCCAGGGGTTGGAGAAGATGGAGTATGGCCTTGGGTTAGGGACCCCCTTCTCCTCTTGTTCACTGAGGAACTCTGAGGGGTTTGAGATTTGAACTTGGTCTTCCAGGTCATTATGAAGGTCTGTTAGCTGAGACAAGGGAGTAAAACATATTTCCTCAGCTTGTTAGCTTGTTTTGTACACCCATTGTGTGCTTAGATGTGTGATTCGTAGATCTAGTTGAGCCCCTCTACATGCCAGGCACTGTGCTAGGATAGAGCTGGGAGTAAAGGAGATAAGACCTCAGTTCTAGAAGTGAGCTCTCTGTCCTCTTGGGGCAACTGTAGAGCCCACAGGCAATTGCAACGCAGTGAGCAAATGCTGAGAAGGGGAGTCTTCTAGTGAGGGAGGTCATGAAACCGTCCTGAAGCAGTGATGGTTCAGGTCATTGCTGAAGAGTGACGTGTTGGGGCCATTTCAATGGTCTCTAGATAGAACTAGGGCTTTTAGAGAATGGGACAACCAAACAAAATAGGACCTAATAGCCATTTTTAAGGAGGCTATGGCTCAGCTGTAATCCAATGTGTTGGATCCCAGAGCTGGTGTCCCTAACCAATGACCACTCATGCAGGCAAGATAATAATGGGGCTTCCCTGGTGGCCCAGTGGTAAAGAATCGGCCTATTAATTCAGGAAATGCAAGAGATGTGAGTTTGATCCCTGGATTGGGAAGATCCCCTGGAGGGATCTGCTTGCCAATGCAGGAGATGAGGACTCAAACCCTGCATTGGGTAGATCCCCTGGAGAAGGGAATGGCTATCTACTCCAGTATTCTTGCCGGGGAAATCCCATGGACAGAGGAGCTTGACTGGCTACAGTCCATGGAGTTGCAAAAGAGTTGGACACGACGTGTGCTAAAACTTGGTGGCAGTAGGGAACCAGTGATGAAGTCTTATAGGCAGGGCAATGGCATTTTTTCAAATTATTGCAATTGAAATATACATACTTGCTATGGTCTGAATGTCTGTGCCTCCTCAAAATTCATATGTTGAAATCCTAATGCCTGATGTGATGGTATTAGGAGGTGGGCCTTTGGGAGGTACTTAAGCCATAAAGGTGGAGCCCCCATGAAACAGGCTCCAGAGAGGAGACTTTCCTGATGGTCTAGTGGGTAAGAATTCGCCTTTCAATGCAGGAGTCTTGAGTTCGATTCCTGGTCGAGAAACTATATCCCACTCGAGGCAACAAAAAATCCCGGTGCCATAATTAAGAGTGAAGATCCCCTTGTGGCAACTAAAACTTGATGTCGCCAAATAAATAATTAAATTGAAAAAACAAAAAGGCTCCAGAGAGATTCCTAAGCCCTTCACCCTGTGATACCAATGAATGGAAAAGAGGGCTCTCACCAGAACAGGACTATGCTGACACCTGGATCTTGGGCTTCTCAGACTACTGTGCGAAATAAATTTCTGTTGCTAAAAGCTACACAGTCTATAGTACTTTGTTATAGCAGCCCAAATGGACTAAGATGATAATTATTTGTATTCTCTAGTATTTAATTCAAAATATTTTTCTAGGTTTCTACACAGGTTTCATAACTATTGTTTATAATTATTAATCAAATGGGCACTGTTTTACTGCATTGTATCTCTATTGGTGGGCATGGGGATTATTCCCCCCCGTTTTTGCCTCTCAGCCCTTCACCTGGTTCAGTCAACATGTTAATGGCCATCTTCATTTTCTCATGTGTATAACCACCCCTCTGCCACCTTATCCCCCATTCTGGTTAATGAACATCTTACTAATACTTTTTTTCTAGGTGTTATTTCTGGAATTGGCTGTTAAAGGGATGGAAAGTCTTCCAGCTCTGACTTGGTTTCACCACTATATTTTCTAAACAAGCTGTGCTGAATCATGCTCTCTTTACCAGCATAACATAAGCAGGAACATTTCTTTATTTTCTCTTTTTGGTGAAAGAGCTGTCTTTCTGGGCATACGGTTTGTTTACATTTACTTGCTGAACTGTGTAAAGCCTGGACTATTCATCACATACTAGGCCTGACATTCCAAAGAGTAAGAAGACCACATAGAATTTGAGGTTATTATTCAAGGATGGAGATTTTTTGAGATGGAAAGTGTCAGAACCATGAGTTAAAGTTAAAATCAAGTTTAGATCACTAGTGTTATTGATACAATTTTGCCGAATTCTTTAACCTATAGTTTTTTTGTCAGAATTTGTGTTTTTCCCTTGAGATTGCACCCAATCTCAAGTGCTATTTTTTTTTTTAAATTTTCTTTACTTTATTGTGTTGGTTTTGCCATACAATGACATGAAACCGCCATGGGTTTACATATGCTCCCCCTCCAGAACCCCCCTCCCTCCTCCCTCCTGACTCCCTCCCCCTGGGTCATCTCGGTGCACCAGCATCAACCCTGGGCTGGCGATTGATTTCACATATGATAATTAACATGTTTCAATGCCATTCTAGTGCACTATTTTTTAAAACCCATTTTGGTTGCACTGTTTTTAAGAAACCATTTGGAGCCTTTTGTCTACCAAAAGAAAACAAAAGGGAAAGGCACTGGTCTTTTGTATCATAAAAACCTATTTAGGTAGAATGTGGCATTAATGCCTTCCCCTGAAATATGGTCAAAATAAAGATGACATTTAAACATCGTTGTTACTACAGCACATAAAAAAAAGAATTGCCTCTTATTCTGTGGAGCCCTACAAGTAACAATATATTTTTATAACAGCAGTAGCAGTTACTTTAGCTGGATTCATGTTTGTCTTTAGCAGGAAAAGTTGGTTCCAGGAAGGTTCCAGATGAAGGAGATTGTCTTGGCTAATGTTAGGCATGTAGGAGGGGGTAATATATAGCATGTTGGCTTTAGAATGATGGGTTTGAATCTCAAATGTGGAGCTGCATCATTTCCTCTTGGAGATCACTCTGCAGGAACACTGGGATATGGGAGACTTCAAAGGGGTGGAAATTATCCTTTACA
The DNA here is from genome assembly GCA_007570785.1 of Antilocapra americana. Taxonomy (NCBI): domain Eukaryota; kingdom Metazoa; phylum Chordata; class Mammalia; order Artiodactyla; family Antilocapridae; genus Antilocapra; species Antilocapra americana. The sequence continues at coordinate 16,632,533 of ML664183.1, read as the reverse complement.
GAATTAGGAGAAGTGGGATCCAGTCTCTTACTCTGTCCCTAATTACTTCATTCAGTATCTGTATGGTTCTGGATAAAAACTTTTTGAGCATCCTGATAAAGCCCACATATATTTATTGTAGGAAAGAAACACAGGAAGGGCTGCCTTGGTGGCTCAGTGATAAAGAACTTGCCTGCCAATGCAAGAGATGTGGGTTCAAACCCTGGGTTGAGAAGCTCCCTGGAGAAGGGAATGGCAACCCACTCCAGTATTCTTGCCTGGGAAATCAGAGGCAAGAGGAGCCTGGTGGGCTCCAGTCCGTGGGATTGTAAAAGAGTTGGACACAACTTAGCAACTAAACCAACAAGAGACAAGGGATGATTTAGTACTTGCAAGGAAAAGGACATCGAACTCTTCCTGGAGATCATCTCTTTTCTGTTGATTAAAACATATTGGCAATGCTTGGGACCACCAGTGCCAGGCCAGCTCATTTGGGAAACTGAGGGATTCAGTAATGGGAAGACTTGATGACAGGTACTATGGAGCATAGTGTGAGTGTCAGGAAACTTGAGTCCTGACATGGCTCAGCTTCTCTTTTATTGGGACTTGAGCGTCTCAAATGTCTTCCCTGACTTTTAAGGAAGTATCTTCATCCATCGAGTGAGTTAACTAATTTTGTGGTATCTGGAAATTTCTTCTAGCTTAGGCATTTGGTAGTTCTGTGATTTTTTTCTGAGCAAATTTCAGTCCTTGCACTTACTTCCACATAGAACTTTCATGATCTTAAATTGACTAGCTCCTGGAAACTGATTATAATTATCTGTTGAATTAAGGGGACTCTTCTGTGCTACTTAGATTATACTGCGGAAGTATAGTTGGGATAGTATATGTTATCATGTATGGTCAAGTAGAAACAGAGGAAGAAAAAAAAATTTATATTTCATTTGAGTTTCTGTAAGGGGTTAGAGAGGGTCCAATGATTGAAAGACTTGGAGAACCGGGGGCATTAGGTGGTGGTAGAATAGTACTTTCTTTTTGTTTTTTTTGAAATAAACAAGATGTCAATAGGATATTGAAAGTTTAGGAAGTTGGAAGTAAAGTTGCAGATGGTACAGGTAGAAGACCTGTGTCTCCTACTTTGTTGAAAAGAAATTTTGGTTGATTCTTAGTTCAGCAAGAGAAACCCTACCTTACTGACAGGATTCAGGAGATTTCATGTCATGTCAATGTCTATCAATTTTTAGAGATCTTATTCAGCATTTGACTTTGTCTTGGTACACCTTATAAATATTATTTTCAGGGCCAAAGAAGCCCCTCTTAGTGTATGAGATGCTTACATAAGTAGACACTTTGTGCTCGCATGAGTGAATCAATACTATGAAAACTCTCCTCTAATGTTCTTCATTGCCATTTTGATTTTTCTTCATACAATTAGATTTTATTCAAGTCTCAGGGCTGTTTTGGAAAGGAAATGCCTGGAGCATTCAGCAAGTTTTGTTTTGGGAAGGTGAGGGTGGAAGATTGCAGTAGGGAGGTGAGGGGAAGGGGTCCCTTTGTCCCAGCTACAGCCTTCTCTCTAAAGGATAATTGGGCCTTTAGAGCAGACCCAGTACCTCTTCTTCTGTCCTTGATTTCTACCTTCTGTTTCCATGAAACCAGTTTACTAGTCCTAACCACTAACTCTGGTGTGGAGTTTGTAAGAATCTCATCTTGAAAATGTTCTAGGCTGCAAGGGCTCAGTTCAGTGAAGAGCACAACTTCAAAATAGCTTTGCTGGGTTCTTATGACAGCCCCCACTTGCTTGTACAGTGTGTGAGGAGTGTGTTCGTACACTGAGCCTTCTCAGGCTTGTGTGGCAGGTCACATTCTTCCTAGGCCAAGGCAGTAGTTTCTTCCCATTATTAGTATAGCTAAATTGTAACTCTAAGAGGCTTAGATATTCGTGGTTCATGTACCTATGGTTTGTCTTTCTGGTGAGCAGTCAGGGAATCTCTGGGATTTATCAAAAATTCTTTCTATGCAGAAATTAGTTGCTGATTTAGGGGAATGAAGATTACATACTGTGATGGTTAATTTTATGTTGAGCTAAGGGATGCTCAGATGGTTGATAAAATACTATTTCTGAGTATGTCTGTGAGGATGATTGGAAAGGAGATACATGTTTCAATCAGTAGACTGAGTAAAGAAGATCTCTCCCACCAATGTCAGTGGGCCACATACAATCCTTTGAAGGTAGAAAGAACTTTCTCTCTGAACTAGTATATCCATCTTCTCCTGCCTTCAGATATCAGCACTCTTGGTTCTCAAGCCTTCCAACTCAGAGGGGGATTTACGCCTTTGACTCCTCCTCTGGTTTTCAGGCCTTTGGGTTTGGACTTGAATTACACCACCAGCTTTTCTGGGTCTCCAGCTTGCAGACGGCAGATGGTGGGACTTCTCAGCCTCTATAATCATGTGAGCCAATCCCTCAGAATAAATCTCTTTCTATACATCTATATATATCCTATTGGTTCTGCTTCTCTGGAGAATCCTGGTTAATTCACATACTAAAGCCTCTTTAGACTATTAATACAGAGAACAATCAAATCCTTTGATTAATGTCCACACATTTATTTTCTCAGCATGTGAAATGTATCAGACATTGGCGATATCTCCAAATTGAAGACATGGCCCTTAATTTCAAGGTACTCTCTCTGATGGGTCAGATTAAGAAGCAACCCCCATAGGACAATAGCATAATGGGAGGAGAGAAGGGCTATCTTTATTCAAAAAGATCAGGGAGCCCCTCCTCCTCCCTACTGAGGAAGTCAGAGCAGAACAGCCCCAAGAAGAACCTGAAGGTGTCTATAGGGAGAAAACCCAAAAGAGATCCCCAGTTGAGAGCAGCACAGCTGTAAAAAGAACATACCCTTCTAGGAATCACAGAAAGTATGTGACATCTAACGAACAGTGCATGTGTGTATTTTGGGGTCAAGTAGAATGGGTAAGTGGTGAGGAGTGAAGTTGGAGAGGGAAGCAGAGACCAAGTCACAAAGGCCCTGCCTCGTGTACCATTTCAAATAATTTGATCTTTATCTTTTACTGATAACATGGCATCCAGAGATTGTAAGCAAGAGAATGCTATTCATTCAGTAATTCAGTGGGTATTACTGGGTACCCACCATGTTCCAAGTGGTTTTAGGTCCTGATGTTGCAGCAGTAGAGACAGCTGGGCTCATGGCAGACATGAACTAATGTGCATTTTAGAAGAAGCTATGTGGCAGCATTGTGGCGGGTAGATGGGACTCAGGGCCAAGTGAGAAGCGACAATCCTAGACTCATTGTTTTACCTGCATTGAGACTGTCTGGGATGTGTTGATCGTTGTTTTCAGCAGTCTCCAGAGCAGGACAGTAGCTTATTTGCAGTATTTAAAAAAATTTTTTTTTGAAATACTGTGACCTGAGTAAATACTCATGAGAAGTCCAATGAATTAACAAGGCAGGGCATTTACAGAAATAAACGTCGCAGTGTTTATATATTAATTACTGGAATATAGAAACACACGCAAGATGGGAGAAGTTGTGCAAAGAGTTTGGGAAGTGACCCTAAGAGGTACTGTGGGAGCGTAAGAAAGTGAAGGCAGAGAAGAGATGTGTTATGCAGCCAGCTGCCACCCTGGCCATGGAGCCTGAGCCCACTGGGGAATTTAGATCACAGTTCTCTCAGCTAAAGGACTAGGAGGCTAGAGTGTTTATCTCACGAACTCCTTGCCTGTCAGTAGTTAAGGGCTGCCCTGTTTACTGACTAATCATACTCCCAAGGCCAGGGAGTCCAGGTGATCATGAGAAGCAGCCATCGTTGAGGCGGATGCTGAGGAGATGCGGGAGGGGCAGCGACAGCAGCTGTCATGGGAATTAGTGATTCTGGGGTGCTTTTCATTCATTCATTCATAGGTGTCATACTCTATGGGCTTCCCTGCAGGCTCAGTGGGGTAAAGAATCCACCTGCCAGTGTAGGAGACTCAGGTTTGATCCCTGGGTCGGGAAGCTCCTCTGGAGATGGGAATGGCAACCCACTCCAGTATTCTTGCCTGGGAAATCTCATGGAAAAAGGAGCCTAGCGGGCTACAGTCCATGGTTTGCAAAAGAGTCAGACACAACTCAGAGACTAAACAACAACAGCAATCATACTCTATATTTGCAATAATATGTATAAAACAGCAATCGTAAGGATGAGATGAGGGGAGTGATTCTTGACTGGGCAATTTAGCCCTATATTAGCCAAAGTCTAGAATTGTTTTTTATTGTCACAGACAGAAGGGAGAGAGTGACTAGTAACTAATAGGTAGGTCAAGGATGCTGTTAAACATTCTATAATGCACAGGACAGACCCCTGTTCCCCGCCCCCTGCCCCAACCCACAAAAATGTACGCAGTCTAAAATGTCAAGAGTGCTGAGCTTGAGAAACTCTGGGTTAGATTAATGATATTTCAGAAATAAGAACTCCAAGATTCAGAGAAATCAAATAATTTTGGGGGGCTTCTAAACCTAGTGCATATCCCAACCGGGATTTGAATCAAGGTTTATCTGCTTCCAAAGCCTGTGCTTTTTGATTTACATTGGTCTGCCTTTGAAACACAGAGACAGACAGAGAGAGAAAGAGAACTCGAATACCAGAGGCTCATGGAAAAAAACCTCAGCATCAGTACTGGCCATGTCTTCTGGCCCAGGACTTCAAAGGAGCCTGGAGCTGGCTGGAACTGGAGGGGGCTGGGGAGAGAACACCTTTTGCATCGTTCCCTGGCCTCTTTCTCTCCTGGGCAAGTTGGGGCAGGCTTGGTGGGCACAGGTCCCAGAACTGCATACCAGGGCTGGCGAGGTGCCCTTAGCTGGAAGCCCTGACTCCTTCCCAATGCACAAGGACGCCTTTCTCTGCCAACGCTGGCTGGTGGTTCTTTATGGAATGGCAACTCTCCCCATCCCCCAGACTTGGGACGATCTTCTGGCAAGCATATGTAGTGAAGAGTTACAGGTGGTGCGGACATGGTTTGGAAGAAATCCCAGCTGGGCCTCCTCCCAGGAGCCTTCAGATCACTCACCAGATAACTCTAGCTTGCTTGCAGAATCCCAGGAATCTTCGCTGCTCCAGGAAACCAGCTTCAAGGGCAGCAAGAGCTTCTGAGAAGCTAGAATAATCCTGGAAGCTGAAACCACTTTGTCCTTTTGCTTCCTTAGTTTAGATCTATTTTCGCAATACCGTTGAATTCTCCATTTTTTTCTTGTGGTGGGAATGAATACAAAATTTAAGAGGAAAAATAAATGAAGGAATGGGGAATATCTAGGAAGGAAGGAAGACTCGGAATCTGGTGACTTGATCTAGATACTTCTGTGTCTCTGAACTCGACCTGTTTCTTCTCTGGAAGATGAAGTATACATTGTTTTTCTTTAGGCATAGGACATAGGCTCTTTCAAGAACTTTCAGCTCTGTAGAGTCAAGTCTTCTGGTTTCCAGACCTACATCTCACCCTAGAGGGAATTCACATCTATCACACATGTTGTTCCTGATCTGTTTAATCAAACTTTCATTTGATGTTGGTTGGAATTTCACATGTGGATCAAGTACAGAAAAATTAAATGATTCCAGCAGCTTAAGTCTAGAGAGGATCATTAACCTTTGGCATCAAATAAAATTTTAAAACCTAGTATATCTCAGAAATATGCTTCAGGAGGCATTGGGTAGAAGCTAGTTTACTTGCTTATTTCATTTCTTTCACTAATTCGACAAGCAGTCATTGAGTACTTAACATCTTGAAGGCTCCTTCGTAGAGGCTGCAGGGATGTTAAAGTACTTATACTCAAGTTCTCTCTTCTCCTTGAGATCTTCAAATCTAATGGGAAGGGAGAGATAAAAAGCTATCTCACACTGCAGGATATAAATAGTATAAGATAAGTATGAAAAAGTGAAGTGATTCTTTTCTGTTCTTTTTTATGAAACAGCTCTGGTTGGGTGATGAGGCAGCAAATATGGGCTACCTTTTTCAGAAAATAGGTCCTGGAAAGGAAGAGAAAAGAATCTTTTGTCTGAGGGGTAAAGTTTGGGGAAAATACACTGAGAGGGTTTGGTTCCTGAGTAATTTAAATTGCCTTAAAAACTCATTTTATTCTTGCATCACTGTCTCCATTAAAGCAACTAACTTACTGTATACATGTTAATGCTCCTCAAAATGTGCCCTGTGGATCACTGCTGTGCACAAACTGTTACCATTCCATAAGGAGCTAGGTACAGAAATTGATGGTAATTGTTTAGAAACAGTTACAGCATTTTGATAGTATCAATACTAAGAGTATTGATTAAGGGTGTTGCGTTAAATACAAAAAATTGGGGCTTGTATTTTATATATTTTTAAAAAAAACTTTTTCTAGTAGTTTATTTTTATTGTACTTTTCTAAAGTAGCAACCAATAACACATTCGAAATAAAATAATAAAAAAGCTATTCTTTACCGTCAGTGATTTGAGAAGTGCTGTGTGATTGCTTACATCTCTTTTCCTACTAGACTATAGGCTTTCTTTGGGCAGAAGCTGTGTTTTTCATCTCTGTCTTATTTCTTTCATCTCTGATATTTAGTATATCCTTCCTTCTGCTAACTTTCGGTTTTGTTTGTTCTTTTCCTAGTTCTTTCAGGAACTAGGTTAGGTTATTTGAGATTTCCCTCTTTTTTGTGTTTTTTTTTTTTTTTTAGGAAGGCTTGTATCACTATGAACTCCCCTCTAAAAACTGATTTTGCTGCATCTCATAGATTTTGCACAGTTGTGTTCTAGAAGCTGAATTTGTCATGTTTGTCTTTCAGTCTCATGCCTCTGAGTAGGTGTTTCTTAATTATCTGTCAAATGAAATGGAAATATAAAAGAGATTAGAGTCAATCATCAGTGAATTATTTTCAGCCTTCAGAATATCTGTTTGCATTTGCAGCTTGAATTAGCTCGTGGATTCATACATCCATTCTCTGTGAAAGCAGTGCTCAATTTTATTGTACTAGCAGCAGCAGCAGCGAGCTTTTTCAGTTCGCCTCTTTGAGTTTTAGCGTTCTGTTACTCTGTGCTTGCTCACCATATCCATGTCCTTCATGGGTGTAAAGACCAAGTCCTTACCAATCCTAATCTCCCTCCGTCACCCTCCAAACTTGGTATATTTGTTGGACCTTTTCTAGTTTTATGTTTTTCTTAAAATGCAAAGACAAGGACCTTATACCTATCGCCCTTTTAATGATGACCATTGTTTGACTTTCATGCATTCCATTGATCCATTCTTTTAACCACTTATCCGCCAAACATTTATTAAACACCTATTTTGTGCTTGACACTGTGCTAATTTAGGGCGCAAAGAATAATAAACACTCCTCCTATTCTTAAGGATTTACAGCCTAGGAAGGGAGAGAGGCATGTAAAGATCAGTACAACAGCACACTAGGGAATGACAGATACTAGGATGGACAACTATACAAGACACAGAAGAGTCACGATATCAGGAGTGGCCTGTTCTGAGCTGGGATCCAGGAAAAGGGCCACAGAAGTGTTTCTGGAGTTGAGGTGTGAATGAGGGGTGTTAGTCCATTGTTGCTGGTAGACAGCGTGCACGGTGTCAGAGCACAGGTTCTGTGGCTTGGTTCAGACCTTGACTATGCAGCAAGCTGTGTGACCTGGACAAGCTGTGTGACCTGGTCCCGCTGGTTCCTCCCTTTTTTTTTTTTTTTTTTTGGCTGCACCACACGGCTTGTGAAGATCTTTGTTCCCTGACCAAGGATTGAATCCAGGACCTTGGAGGTGAAAGCAGAGTGCAGAGTCCTGACACTAGATCGCCAGAGAATTCCCAGTTTCTCCTTCTGTTTTTCTTTTCTTTTGTCTTGGTTCCTTATAAGAAAGAAGGGACTAGTAAGAGTTTACAAAAATAATCAGCTTCAAAGAGTTCTTAGGAGGAAATTCCCTGGTGGTTCAGTGGTTAGGACTCTGTGCTCTCACAGCTCAACCCCTGGTCTGGGAACTAAGATCCTGCAAGTTGCCTGGCCAAAAAAAGGAAAAAGAAAAAAAAAAAGTTTTTTGGGTTTTAAAGGAGGACTTATCTATATCTATATCTATATATGTATATATATATAAGTGCTTTTGACAACATGTGTTTAGGGAATTGTATACATTTTGAAAGGAAGGTTTTTGAGGGGAAAACAAACAAACAAATCAGGAGAGTTTCACCAGAGTTTGTATCATACGGAGCTTCCTATACATGCTAAAGAGTTTCCACTTAATCTTGCAGATTATATGGGATTACTGAAGATTCTTAGCAGGAAATAACATGGTTTGTGTTTTAGAGGGTTACTCTGGCTCAGAATATGGAATGGACTGTATAATACTAGAGTTAGCAAAATCACTTGGGAGACTACAACGAACTTCCTGATAAGACACGGAAAGGGAGGAGGCATGGAAAGGGAGAGGAGATGGATTCAGTCCATATTACTGAGATCGAACCAAAAGGACTGAGTGGTGAATTGCACGATGGGAGAGGATAAAGCATAGTCTAAAAGATCTCTCCTATCACCTGGAGTGGTGGAGAGTTGAGAGGTGGTAGGTGGTAGATTTTATAGAGATATGGCTACCAAAGTGCCAGCTTTGATGGAAAGGTGGTGAATTAGTTTGTATCAGTAATGCCTTATTCACAAATTTATATCAAATATTAAGGTTTACTAGTGATAGAAATGAGAATTATGTCCTTCAGTGCTTCATAATTATCAAGAATTATGCCAAGCATTTACTATGCATTATCTTATTTAATTTTCTCAACCCATATCCCCATTTTTCAGATAAAATTACTAAGGCTCAGATTGGTAAAGTAACTTTCTATAGGTCTTACAGCTAATGAGTAGAGGAGCAGGGATTTGGTCACTCCTCTGAGTGCCTACAGAACCTGCAATGGCACCCCACTCCAGTACTCTTGCCTGGAAAATCCCATGGATGGAGGAGCCTGGTAGGCTGTAGTCCATGAGGTAGCAAAGAGTCGGACACGACTGAGCGATTTCACTTTCATTTTCTCACTTCCTGGAGAAGGAAATGGCAACCCACTCCAGTGTTCTTGCCTGGAGAATCCCAGGGACAGTGGAGTCTGGTGGGCTGCTGTCTATGGGGTCGCACAGAGTCAGACACGACTGAAGCAACTTAGCAGCAGCAGCTAGCTTTCAAACGGCTGTAGAGACAAGGCAGAGAAAACATCCAGAAACATTCCCTGTGCCCCAGAGTCTCTGAGTTACTTGGGGGTGGTGCTGGCTCTCATCTCTGTGGTTTTATAATGAATTTTCCTCTCCCAGGCCACATTCAGACGCTGCTCCAAACAAATGGCAGTTCTGTTATCCTTTCACTAATGGGTAAAATTGTCGACTGACTCTATCTTGACACTTGCTGTTTTGCAAGAAACTTCTAAAAATTTAAGCATTGGTAATGCTTAGTCACCGAATGGAATTTCAAAGGGAATTTAAAAACAGACAAAAAAGCCTGCCTTACCTGCTCAGTAAGGTGTAGTGGGGGCCCAAAGAGATCACATGTTAATTTTGGAAAATAATGTGATTTTATTCAAATAAAGAGAGGATATGTTCTTAGATCTCGACTCTTATACCATATAAACAAGGGCATCTTGATGCAGTCATTTGGAAGAAAAGAAGGTCAAAAAATAAAGCCTGGGCAAAGATGCTACATAAGAGGGATGTGTAGTGGATGTACTGTTGATCAGACATAGCAGTACTCTAGTTCTATAACCTTGGCTAATTTTGTAATATCTAGAAGCCTCAGTTTCTTTATTTGAAAGATGGGGGTACTCATCGAAGCTCTTTCTAGGGTTATTGGGACTATTAAATTAGCTAATACAGCGCTCAGTAAAGGAACTGCCACTGAGTCACAGTAGCAAAATAATAGTGATTCTATTATTTTTCATAATCACCCTCTTGATCTACCTGGTGGTCTCACCAGACCACCTGGGTGAGCCCTTAGTTGCTGGCAGCTCTGTGGCACAACTGTTCTGATAGAAGACTAGGAGGAGTCTGGTTGTTGACCAGGGATTTTATTTTGCCCATTAAAATGCTACCATAGTCTTTATGCAAACCAGCCACACACTGGCAGGAAGGAGGCCCTCTCCCATGAGGTTGTCATGAGTCTGTCTTCCTGCAGCAGTGGCTCAAGAGATACAGTGGTTTCACCTTAAAATTATGAAGTGTTGGTCGCTCAGTCCTGTCTGACTCTTTGTGACCCTGTGTACTAGCCCATCAGGCTCCTCTGTCCATGGAATTCTCCAGGCAAGAATACTGGAGTGGGTTGCCATTCCTTTGTCCCAGGGATCTTCCCAGCCCAGGGATCGAACACAGGTCTTCTTTTTTTGTGGGCAGATTTATACCATCTGAGCCACCAGGAAAGCCTGGTTTCACCTTATTTAGGGAGAAAAGATTTTGCTGATTTTTCTAAGTTGGGAATTCTTCACATTGGTCAGAGTGCTGTCCCTTCCATCACCATGTTCCCAGGTCCTTTTGAGAAAAAAGAAAAATAGGCACTAAAAAGGAAGAGGGATTTTCTCTCTTGTCCCAGATCACTTCTTTAATTGGTTGATTTGAATGTGGCTCCAGAGAACCCAGAGACCGAGTTAGGGTTTAATGCCTTGATCAGCTGTTTGCACGAGCACTTGTCCTAGTTATTTGATACTTTTTGCTGTAGGTCAAAGTGACTAGACATTCTGGTTTTGCAGGAACTGTCCCTAGTGACACGACTCCCAGTGTTTCCTTTTAGCCATTGTATGATGTCATGCGGCCCCTTATATTTCCCAACCCCACACAGACTAAAGACGTGGAGTGATTGCTCTTGCAAAATGTTAATTGGAAGGATTAAATATCATCCTTCTTTTTTTTCTTCTTTCTATTTCTTTAAACGGAGGCTGGAATTGAAATGGAGAAGGTCCAGGGTAGCTGGTAATTGCAATCTGAAAAAGCTGGAGATTCTGAAAAACTGAACCGCAATGTAATCTCTGTAGAAGGAGAAGGCACAGATTTGGTTCAACTAGTTTTGAGAGGCAGGCTCAGAGGAGCTCATAAGAGCGGATTGAAAATTAAGAATCAAACACCCTCAGGAAAGTGAGTCCAAGTCAGTGTTGGAAGAAAATTAATCAGAGGAAAGCCCTCCAATCAAGGCAAAGTAAGTGGCTCATGTAATAGAGAATTGCAGCAATGATACTCACTGTGAAGGTTTGTTTTTTTTTAATGTGGACCATTTTTAAAGTCTTTATTGAATTTGTTACGATATTGCTTCTGTTTTATGTCTTGGGTTTTTGACTGCAAGTCACGTGGGATCTTAGCTCCCCAACCAGGGGTCGAACCCATATCCGCTGCATTGGATGGTGAAGTCTTAACCACTGGATTGCGGGGGAAGGCCCTACAAAGGTTTGAGTAAACACTCTAATTGGATCTTTGTTGATTATTTTCAGTTTCACTTCCTACATTTTAAATGTGTTATTGGCCAATTGAATTCTGACATTCTAGGGTTAGAAGGGATGTTGGCATTCACCTAGTCTGATACCCCAATGAGTATATTTTGAAGGCAGGTGTATAGGACACGTTGTGGCTGTATCTCCATCCATTATAAATAAGACCTCAAGCATTATGCTGGAAACTTGGTCCATTTGCAAAATTTAAATTGTTCTTTATTAGGTTGCTTCCCAAAGCATTTTTATATTAGAATATGACAAACTGTGGTCGGGAAAGGTGCTTGCAACTTTATCCTTGGTTTGCCTGTCTGCCTTTGAAATGTTGCTGTTTCAATGGTTCCATTGTGGACAAAGTGAGCACCTGCCATTTTAGAAAATGGGTGGTAGGTGTCAGGGGCCTCTGACTTAGCCTGGATAATCACGGTCATCAGAAGCTCACAAAATGTTGAATTAACTGGTCATCACTGCATACTTTCTGATTCACTTTTTTTGGGCTGCTTTTTTGATTCTGACATCATAGGAGAAAAGAATCCCAGCCTAATAATAACAATAATGCAAATTGTTATTAAGACAGCTAATTTTACTGAGTGCTTATGAAATGCCAAATACTGTTCTAAGCATGTGTGTGTATGTATGTGTAAATACATGTTTATATACACACACCCTTTGTATCTATGTATGTAATTATTCATTTAATACTCATAGGTATTGCTTTTCACATATTGTACAAGAACTCATTCTCTATCCCAAGGTCACAAAGATCACTTTTATTTTCTTCTGAAAGCTTACAGTTTCGTCTTTCACATTTAGCTCTATAATCCTCTGGGAGTTGATTTTTCACATATGGCGTGAGTTAGGGGTCCATTGGCAGTTTCCTCCACAAATTCCCAGTTGTTCCATTACAACTTGTTAAAAGATCATCCTTTACCCACTAGTCTGCAGTACCGCCTTTCATACATCAGATCTGTATATGCATATGTCTGTTTCTGAATTTTACTGCTTTGCAGTTTTATTTATGTATCCTCAACCAATACTACACTCTCTTAGTTACTACAGTTTTTATAGTTACTACATTGTCTTTATTTATTTATTTATTTTTAAAATTTCTTTACTTTATTGTGTTGGTTTTGCCATACATTGACATGAATCCGCCATGGGTATACATATGTTTCCCCTCCAGAACCCCCCTCCCTCCTCCCTTCCAACTCCCTCCCCCTGGGTCATCTCAGTGCACCAGCCCCAAGCATCAACCCTGGGCTGGCGATTGATTTCACATATGATAATTAACATGTTTCAGTGCCATTCTCGCATATCATCCCACCCTTGCCCTCTTCCACAGAGTCCACGAGACTGTTCTATACGTCTGCGTTTCTTTTGCTGTCTCGCGTGCAGGGTTCTCGTTACCATCTTTCTAAATTGTCTTTAAAATAAGGCTTGGGCATTGGTAGAGATATTTCTCTCACCTTGTTTTTCTTCCCTAAGAGTGTTTTTCCTCTTCATTTTCCTTTGCATTTCCATATAAATTGCAGAACAAGCTAGTCAAAAATGACAGGAATAGCTTGTTGAACTTTTGATTGGAATCACAATGACTTTCAAAACAATATGGGAACTGACATTTTTGCAATAAGTTTTCCCATTTAAGAACATGGACCATATCTCTTTTCTTTAATGACTCTCAGTAAAGATTTCTAGTTTTTCCGTAGTAGTTTTTCTAGATTTATTCTTAGGAAATTGATGCTTAATTGTGCCTAGTTTTTGATGCTGTCATACAGAGTGTCTTTAAATAACTTTATTTTCTAGTTTTTATTGGTGGACTATAAACTACAATTTTTGTGTGTGTTGATTTCATATCCTACTATTAATTCTTCTGATTCAAATGCAGTTTCTTCTAAGATTTCTATGTTCATAATAATGTCATAAATTGTTTCCAAATTGTGGCTATTGAGAATAATGCTGCAGTGAACATGGGATTGCAAGTATCTCAATGAGATAGTGATTTCACTTATTTTGGATCTATTTCCAGAAGAGAAATTACTGGATCAAATGACAGTTCTCTTTTTATTTTTTGAGAACCATGCCCCATACTATTTTCCGTAATGGCTACATGAATATACATCCCCACAGACTGTACAAGGAAGGCTCTGCACTTTGACTTTTAGCTATCTTACTCACAAATCCACAACTCCAGTATGGATTTATAGCTTTTACTTTAAATTTGCAAATGCCCTTAGGATTAAGCAACTTTGAATGTTGAGCTTATCTTTTTGGGTTCTGCCTTATCCTAGATGTTGTCCCAAGAATTCTATACTATTTTTGTTTGTTCTTTAATATTTTAATGGAATGTTTTATTTTAGTATTCTATCCAGTTTTAAAAATTATTCTCCAAAAGAAGACTGTTCTGTTGTAATAATGTTCATCTAGTATTTTTAAGCTTTATTTATTTTCAGCAGAGAAAACATTTATTCAAATGAAGTCTTCAGTCAGTTCAGTCGCTTAGTCATGTTTTACTCTTTGCAAGCCCATAGACTGGAACACGCCAGGGTTCCCTGTCCATCACTGACTCCTGGAGCTTACTCAAACTCATGTCCATCGAATCACTGTTACTGAAACTCATGTCCATCAAGTCAGTGATGCCATTCTACCATCTCATCCTCTGTCATCCCCTTCTCCTGCCCTCAATCTTTCCCAGCATCAGGGTCTTTTCCAATGAGTCAGTTCTTCACATCAGATGGCCAAAGTATTGGAGTTTCAGCCTCAGCATCAGTCCTTCCAATGAATATTCAGGACTGATCTCCTTTAGAATGGACTGGTTGGATCTCCTTGCAGTCCAAGGGACTCTCAAGAGTCTTCTCCAACACCACAGTTCAAAAGCATCAACTCTTCAGCACTCAGCTTTCTTTATAGTCCAACTCTCACATCCATACATGGTTACCGGAAAAGCCATAGCTTTGAATAGATGGACTTTTGTTAGCAAAGTAATGTCTCTGCTTTTTAATATGCTGTCTAGATTGGTCATAACTTTTTTTCCAAGGAGTAAGTGTCTTTTACTTTCATGGCTGCAATCACCATCTGCAGTGATTTGGAGCCCCCAAAATAAAGTCTGTAACTGTTTTCCATTGTTTCCCCAAATATTTGCCATAAAGTGATGGGACCAGATGTCATGATCTTAGTTCTCTGAATGTGGAGTTTTAAGCCAGATTTTTCACTCTCCTCTTTCACTTTCATAAAGAGGCTCTTTAGTTCTTCTTCAGTTTCTCCCATAATTTCTCTGTCATCTGCATATCTGAGGTTATTGATATTTCTCCAGGTTAATCTTGATTCTAGCTGTGCTTCATCCAGCCTGACTTTTCACATGATGTACTCTGCATATAAGTTAAATAAGCAGGGTGACAATATACAGCCTTGACATACTCCTTTTCCTATTTGGAACCAGTCTGTTTTTCCATGTTCAGTTCTAACTGTTGCTTCTTGACCTGCATACAGATTTCTCAGGAGGCAGGTCATGTGGTCTGGTATTCCTATCTCTTTAAGAATTTTCCACTGTTTTTTGTGATCCACACAGTGAAAGGTGTCAGCATAGTCAATGAAGCAGAAGTAGATGTTTTTCTGGAACTCTCTAGGTTTTTTGATGGTCCAGCAGATGTTGGCAGTTTGATCGCTGGTTCCTCTGCCTTTTCTAAATCCAGCATAAACATCTGGAAGTTCATGGATCATGTATTGCTGAAGCCTGGGTTGGAGAATTTTGAGCATTACTTTACTAGCATGTGAGATGAGTGCAATTGTGCGGTAGTTCAAGCATTCTTTGGCATTACCTTTCTCTGGGATTGGAATGAAAACTGACCTTTTCCAGTCTGGTGGCCACTGCTGAGTTTTCCAAATTTGCTGGCATATTGCAGCACTTTCACAGCATCATCACAGCAACTATCTTTCAAATAGTTGAGCTATTTGAAATAGCTCAACTAGAATTCCATCACCTCCACTAGTTTGTTTGTGGTGATTCTTTCTAAGACCCACTTGACTTCACATTCCAGGATGTCTGGCTCTAGGCGAGTGATCACACTATCTTGATTATCTGGGTCATGAAGATCTTTTTTGTACAGTTCTTCTGTGTATTCTTGCCACCCCTTCTTAATATTTTCTGCTTCTGTTAGGTCCATACAATTTCTGTCCTTAATTATGCCCATCTTTGTATGAAATGTTCCCTTGGTATCTCTAACTTTCTTGAAGAGATCTCTAGTCTTGCCCATTCTATTGGTTTTCTCTATTTCTTTGTGTTGATTACTGAGGAAGGCTTTCTTATCTCTACTTGCTATTCTCCGGAACTCTGCATTCAAATGGGTATATCTTTCCTTTTATCTTTTCTTTTCTCCTTTGCCTTTAGCTTCTCTTCTTTTCTCAGCTATTTGTAAGGTGTCCTCAGACAACCATTTTGCCTTTTTGCATTTCTTTTTCTTGGGGATGGTCTTGATCCCTGCCTTCTGTACAGTGTCATGAACCTCCATTCATAGTTCTTCAGGCACTCTGTCTATCAGATCTAATCCTTTGAATCTATTTGTCACTCCCATTGTATAATCGTAAGGGATTTGATTTAGGTCATACCTGAATGGTCTAGTGGTTTTCCCTATTTTTTTTTTAAAGTCTAAATTCAGCAATAAGGAGATCATGATCTGAGCCACTGTCCGCTTCCAGTCTTGTTTTTGCTGACTGTATAGAGCTTCTCCATCTTTGGCTGCAAAGAATGTAATCAATCTGATTTTGGTATTGATCATTTGGTGACATCCATGTGTAGAGTCTTCTCTTGCACCATTGGAAGAGGATGTTTGCTATGACCAGTGCATTCTCTTGGCAAAACTCTGTTAGCCTTTGACCTGTTTGGCCTTGTACTCCAAGGCCAAATTTGCCTGTTACTCCAGGTATCTCTTGGCTTCCTACTTTTGCATTACAGTCCCCTATAGTGAAAAGGATATCTTTTTTGAGTGTTAGTTCTATACGGTCTTGTAGGTCTTCACAGAACCATTCAACTTCAGCTTCTTCAACATTACTGGTCGGGAGATAGACTTGGATTACTGTGATATTGAATGGTTTGCCTTGGAAATGAACAGAGATCATTCTGTCTTTTTTGAGATTGGATCCAAGTACTGCATTTTGGACTCTCTTGTTGACTGAGGGCTACTCCATTTCTTCTAAGGGAGTCTTGCCCGCGGTAGTAGATATAATGGTCATCTGAGTTAAATTCACCTATTCCATTCCATCTTAGTTCACTGATTCCTAAAATGTCAATATTCACTCTTGTCATCTGTTTGACCACTTCCAATTTGCCTTGATTCAGGGACTTGACATTCCAGGTTCCTATGCGATATTGTTCTTTACAGTATTGGACTTTACTTCCATCACCAGTCATATCCACAACTGGGTATTGTTTTTGCTTTGGCTCTGTTGCTTCATTCTTTCTATAGTTATTTCTCCACTAAGCTCCAGCAGCATATTGGGCACCTACTGACCTGGGGAGTTCATCTTTCAGTGTCCCATGTTTTTACCTTTTCATACTGTTCATGGGGTTCTTAAGGCAAGAATACTGTAGTGGTTTGCCATTCCCTTCTCCAGTGGATCATGTTTTGTCAGAACTCTCCACCATGACCTGTCCATCTTGGGTGGAGAGTTAATTTGAAAGAGTTAAATTACATCTTAGGTAGTCATAAAACACATAAAACAGCCATGGTTGGGACATCCCTGGTGGTTCAGTGGTTGGGAATCCACCTGCTAATTTTGGGGATGCAGGTTTGATCCGTGACCTGGGAGGATCCCATATGCTGTGGGGTGGCTGAGACATGCACCACAATTACTGAGCTTGCATTCTAGAGCCCATGCTCTGCAACAAGAGCCTGCAATGAGAAGCCTGCACACCACAACTATAGAGGAGCCCCCACTTGCTGAGCACAGCAACAAAGACCCAACACAGTCAAAAATAAAAATAAGTAAATAAAATTTTAAAAAGTGCCATGCTTAAAATTACACAGGTATCAGTGGGCCATCCATCTCTTCCAAGAGTCATTCTCCTTCTGGGATTTGGAATTGCTTCCTGCTTCCTATTTGGATCTCGAGCCGTCTATACCTCTTTGTTACAATTATACCCCCACCCTTTCCACATTAATGGCCCTAAACAGTGCCCCTTGTTAATATTAAAATATTAATAAGAAACTGCTAAAGGGAATCAAAAATACTGTGACTTATTCAAATTGCTTATTGAATAAATCAATACTGGTGACAATGTCAAATGTTTTCTCCTCCTCAATAAAAGGGCCGAGTCTAATGCTCTTCAGTTACTTTGCTATATCTTAACTTTTGGTCACTTCATATCCTTTTGCTGCTCTGAATCCAATAAATTGCCCTTTGCCATCAGAAAGGTGGGTTTACACATCTTGCCAACCATGTGGTCCTTACTGTCCTCCCTCCTTCTCTTTCTCCCTTTGCCTCTTCTGCTTTTCTTTCTTTCCTTCCCTACCTTCCTTCCTTTTAGTACAGTATTGATTTTTGCCAGTAGTCTAACAAACCAGTTGTAAACTATGAAAGCATCTTAAGTCCCTTGAGGCTCTACTCTTAACAGAGCTGGTGAATAAGAATCTTTAGAAAATGGTGCGTTGGTCAAGTGAAACTCTTCCTAGTGATGGAGGTAGAAAGTCCAGGGAGGAAAAACAATGCACACTGACCCAGTGTCGTTGGTGGCCAAGACCTATTTTCAATTACATGAAATCAGAAGTTGATTTACCAGATGTTGTTTCTTTATGAAGTGGGTATACCCTATACTTTTTGCTTTAAAAGTTGGGTGGAATTCAGGTGGATGTGAAGGAATCTTCGATAATCCATTAGAACATAATTTATCCATGTTTTTTCCCTCTCAGGCCATTTAGGGAGAAGAGAGCTTTGGTTTATTTCTCCTTTAAGCACGGAAGATAAAATGAAACCAACAAAGCCAAGCAAGCATCTACAATTGAGTCACTAAAATGACAGCTTAGAGTTTTACAAATGGAACAAGTCTTTGCAATGGATTTGAGAATTTGGCTATGGAATTAAGACTGAAGTGTAACTTCACTGTTTACCTGAAGCTATCACAACATTGTTAATTGGCTGTACCCCAATACAAAATGCTTTTTAGTGTTAAAAAATAAAAGTAAAATAAAAAAATTAAAATTGTTTTTTTGAATTTACACACATTTAAAACTAATAAGCATTATGTCTGATATTAATGGGTTCATTTATTTATAGGGCACCAGGCACACATTATGTTAAATGAAAACACAATAAACGAAAAGCACTCTTTACAAAAAAAAAGATTGAAGGGTAAGCTGAAGAGTTCCTCTATATATATGGAGCAGCATTTCTCAGGCTAACTTTTTCATGCTCATACCCCACTGCTGCTGCTGCTGCTGCTGCTAAGTCGCTTCAGTCATGTCTGACTCTGTGCGACCCCATAGACGGCAGCCCACCAGGCTCCCCTGTCTCTGGGATTCTCCAGGCAAGAACACTGGAGTGGGTTGCCATTTCCTTCTCCAATGCATGAAAGTGGAAAGTGAAAGTGAAGTCGCTCAGTCGTGTCTGACTCTTAGCGATGCCATGGACTGTAGCCTACCACTAGCAAAGAAGTTATTGGCAAGCTTTATTTTCAAAGTTTGCATTATGAAAGCAATATATTTCATTTTCTAAATAGAACGTTGCATTAAATATTGAATGTGCTTTTTCAAAATACTATTCCTTGCCCCCACTCCCATATTGTCTCCTCTACCCCTTGCTCTCTGCCTGAGGGTCACTGAACAGCACAATTCAACTGCCCTGCTCACGATGCTATGAATCTACTGTCAATTCTGGCAAAATGTCTCAGGGTATTTATTCTTCTTAGGAAGTTTAACAGCAAACTTTGCAATGTTAAATAAAGTATGGGAAAGTTTGGTAATTCTTTAAAAATAATGCAAGTGCAGTGGTTTAAGTTTCTGGATGAGCTACTTTTTAAAAATTGCTACTTTGACACAAATTATGTTGTTTGAGATCCATTAGATTCAATGGGCCATTGATATTATTATGATTTTTGACCAAACAAAATCTTTCATTTAGCTTTCCCAAGCCATAGAAAGAAGCTTCTAATTTTCTGTATTATGTCTGGTGGCTAGAAAAACAGATCATAGGAAAATAAGGGAACAGGATACGGAAGAAAATTTTTCCTAAGTCAAGAAATATGCCAAAACAGGAACTCTTCTCAATTCCTGAGTGCCTCATATAGAGCTGGGTGTGTAGGTGATAATTAGTAAATATGTTTAGACAAGCAATTGAAATTTCCTGTATAGCCATACCTATTTAAAACTAGACTTGCTATTTTGTGGGGAAGATGTCAAATGAAGTAGCAGAGACAGAGAAAACTGGAGTAAGCAGATCTTGGCATTAAATGTCATCTTCTGCCTCTTATTATGTGACTTTGGAAAAATTGCCTACCTCCTGAGCCTCAGTTCTATCATCTGTAAAACAGAAATTATAATACCTTGCAACATTATTATTTATAAGTATTAGAAAGCATGTCTGTGTAGGCAACAAGGATTTGCTGTATGGCACAGAGAACTGTGTTCAACATCTTGTAATAACTCATAATGGAAAACAATATAAAAGGCTATCTATATCTATGTGAATCTCTTTGCTGTACACCTGAAACTACCACAATATTATAGATCAGCTATACTTCAGTAAAAAGTAATAAATAAAATTTAAAAAGAAATAGTATATATAAAGTGCTCACACATACTTTTTCCTCATTTAGTGACAGGTACTATTATTATTGGTAAAAAAAAAAAAAAGAACAACAATATTAACTTCAAAATTCTTTTATTAGGGAAAATTTTCCCTGAGCTAACTCCCTTCTAAATCCCTGTAGCTGAACCTGGCTTCACCCCAAGTTTCAGAAACATGTAGCCTTGGCGTGAACTCTGCACCCAGTCCCTTTTCTGTAATCCCCATAGACCCCAAGTTCATCTGACCCCAAAGTGCCTTAGTCAAAGGGGAATTAATGGGACATTTTGCCAAAAACTCTGAATGGAGATCTTCCAAGGACAGAACATTCTGGAACCCACAGTGCTTTATATCCTCTTCTCACAGTGGCAGAGTTCAAAGCAAAGCTGGAGGGAAAGCTGTCTAAGGAGATCTGGACCCAAAAAAAGCCAAGAGTTTTCTTTTTCTTTGAATCTGTGTGTTGTAAACAGTATGTACCGGCTTCATATTTAGATTCCTTTTGGCAAATTAGCTGGTCTCATTAGCAATAAAGTTAAGTTAAAAAAAATGAAACAACTTTAAGCAGCTGAAAAGTAATTCTTTGAAAAAAACTCACTGTATGATTTTAATATTACTTTTTAATGTTATTATATTAATTTTATATGCTGTGACTCAAGTGAGAGCAGTTGTACCATTGAAAATTTGATCATCTTATTTGCAAATACAATTTTTAAAAACATTGAGAGTCATATAATTGCTAAAAGTATTTTCTTGTAAATTCCCTGGGTGTGTTGGGGGAGGTTTTCTTAAATTGTGTTAGAAGCCAAGTGCTTTCTTTTATTCATCTTTGGATCAGCAGAACCTGTTCAGCGTAGTGATTGATACATAAAAGGTAATAAAAAAAGCTTGCTGATTAAGTGGAGAAATAGATGAATAAAGTTTGTTTCTAGCATGAAGTGGTGAAAGAGCACTTCACAGAAACCCAGAAAACCTCCATTTGGCCTTGACTTTATCACTGATTCACTGTGTAACTTAGACAAGTGATTTAACTTCTCTGAGGCAGACTCTTCTGATGATGGGGGCAAAGCAGTATAATACTACTGATCTCATAGGGGTGTTCGGCTGGCCTCATAAGACTGGCAAGCCTTACATGCAGATGAAATAATGAATATGCTTTATAAACAGGAATGCATGATACATATGATGATTAAATATATGATATTTAATATATATATTAAATATCATATATTTAACTCTGCCACTTCTAAAGTTCTTAATCAAGTTACCACTAGTTTCTGAGAAGCCAATCAAGTTGGGAATAGCTGATGTTCTCACTTAGGCTGTGCTATATAATGACATAAATAATAGTAATAATAATGGCAATGATTGTCATTAATTGAGCAGTTATTATAAGCTAGGTCTTGTGCTAGACATGGCACACTATTTGTAATCTTCACAACGGCTCTGTAAGATAGAAGTTACTATTACCCTTATCTTACAGACAAGAAAATGGGAACTCAAGTCATATCCATTACTTGATCTCTTTGACACCAATGTTCATATCCTTTCCATTAGACCATGATGCCTTTTACAAAAAGTTTTACAAAGTTTTCAGCTCCACTGTGATAACAGGTTCCTTAACATAGCACATATCATTGACTCCTCACCACAACCAATGAGGTGTGGTATTATTATATTGTACCCATTCTATAGATGACAAAACTGAGTCCTAGAAAGGTTAGGGAACCAGATCTATATGATTCCAAAGCATGGCTCTAGAATTTGTAATACTTTGTGTATGTGATTATATAGAAACAGTGGGATATACCTAATTTTCTATTGTCTGAAAGGCAAGAATGCAGTCATAATGTGTAATAGTCCTTCCATACCAGGTGATCTTTGCCTTTGTAGAAAAAAGTTGAAGATTGCCTGCGTTCGGGGTAATCTTTCTGTACAAGGCAGAAAAGGACCTGAAAGTAATCTCAGTGGAGTTCATGGAAGTTTGGGCTGCCAAATTTTGTGCAGTCATTCTGATTGGGGGAAATGCTCCTGCTATGAGTCTTAATACCCCAGGAGCCTCAGAGTTCGCACCCAGACTCCAGTGCTGCTAGGAGGCAACCCGTAACCTGCAGATCCCAAGCTCTCAGTAGAGTCATTCATTCAGAGAACAGGGATCATGGGAACAAATGGGCTTGTGTGAGTGTGGCCCTTTCCTTTCGGCTCTAGTGTCTGGCATTTCGTGGATGCAGCAGCAGAAGTGACAGCTCCCTAGGGGTCTTCAATTCCCGATGCACGAGAGGCTTTGGTGCTGGTGGAAGGGCCCTGCAATGGGCACTGAGCGGGGACTTCCTGCCTTTGAGAGCTTGGGTTTTCCCATGCTGGTCTCGGGTGTTGCTATTGAACGCCTAAACTTGATCTGCTTTTCATAAAATAAAATTCAAAATATCCTCCTCCTGAGTAAATGAGCCAGGGTGGATTCTGTTTCTGGCAAATAAAACTCGTGCCAGATTCAGTAGTCATGAAATTTAATGAGTAGGAGGGCTCGGCCATCTCAGAAGACTTTGCTTGCTGCTGTGCTCTGAGTGGAAGGTCAGGTCTGTCCCTTCCACTGTCCAGTGGCGCCGAGCAAGAGGGACTCAAGCCCTGTATTTCTCAGTGCTTCCAGTGCTGTGGTGTGTTGGAGCCTGCTTGTACTGGCTTCTGAAAGTTTAGTGTTACATTTTTAGGAATTTTATGAGTCTGTTGACAACTCTGATAGCTTGAAATCAACTATGTTGAGAGTATTTATATTGCAGAAACTTGCAAATGCTACAAATCAGGCCTCCCCCACTTCCCAGTTGGTTAAACATTTGCCAGACTATCACTGCCCTGATATCGGATAATTCTGTACTCTTTGCTGGATTTATCTGCAAGATAGTTTATGAAATGTTCTGCTAAGCCTCATTCAATGTTGACAACTTTCTAAGACTTTTACTGAGAATCCATCTTAAATCAGAGCACAAGACTTGGAAGAACTTTGCCAGCGTTGTTTTCTAAACCTAGAGAACTCTTCCATTGCTCTTCTGCCCAGCAAACTTCAAGATCTAGAACCAGTTAATCACCTTCCTTGGGTCTTCACTGACTCTCCAGACAGAATCAATTATTTCTTCTTCTGAGTGCCTCTCCCACCGTTAGCATTTGACTCATGAATGCACTCACCTCATTACTGGTCTTAAAACATTACACAGTGCTCACACGTCACACTCTTTTCTAAGGCATTCTAGTGCCTAAGATATATTTACTTACTATGTTCGTATTTACTGCCCAACAAGGGAGGTACAATTATTGCATCTACTTTATAGGTGAAAAAACAGAGACACAGAGTTAGGTAACTTGTCCATGGCCACACGTCTTAGCATTTCCATAGCCTGGCTTAGGATCTGTGTTCTAAATATTCTTGTTTCTATGTAGCTGCCTCCCTAGAGATTGTAAAAATTCGTTGTTTGCCTTTTTGTTTTTGTGTGTTTCGAGGGCAAGATCTGGGTCTTACCCATTTGGGGAACCATAGCTCCCAGCATAGCATGTGTTACCACCATGTAGTGTCCACTCAACCTATATGCATTAGTAGTTTCTCAGCCCCTTCCTCGTTTTGGCGATTCTTACATGGAAGCACAATTCAAAGGAGGGGTAGGAATAGAACTGCTCTTGGTAAAGTCCCCATGGCCTTTACCGTGCTTCTTGAGGCAGCCCCTCTGGCATCCCTGTGGACCTTTGTGCTCTGGCCATGTCGTTTTGTGTATTACTGGATCCTAAGTATTAATGTATTAATGTATTGTGTATTAATGGATCCTAAGTTTCCATTTAGAAAGTAAGATTTTCTTACTTTCTCTGATGATAGTGCTGAAGTTTTAGTGCTGTTAGTGCTAGTATTAGGGCTGTGATATAAGGAGGGGTGGGACCAGCAAAGAATAGAGAGGGAAATCCATTTAATAACAAAGAGATGCTCACTTCAAGGATAACCAATTACTCTCGACTGTGGAAGATACATCAGGAACATTAGGGTGGGAGGAGGGGAGACTGAGCTAAGATTTGGAAGGATGGAACTCTGCTCGCTGGGAACATTGTATTTGCTGGGCTGAAGGAGGGCACCTCCCTCCCCTGCTACCCCAGCAATGGGCCATCTCCAGTTAAGCCTTTCCAGTTGCAGTTTCCTCCACCTGAACTACTCCTCTGGCTGGGACACTCTGCTCTTCATTCCTGATCCCATGCAAATGTCATTGCCTCGGGGAAGTCTTCTCTTTCTCCCTATGCCACATCTATTGTGTAGATGTCGGGATCTTTGTGGAATTCATCAAAGCATCTGGGACTAAGGCTGATACCGACAGCACTTCAGTAACTGCTTGCTGAAGACGAGACTTAGGAAAAAGATTGAGGAGGCTCTTCCTGTGATGGCGTCAAAGAAAGCATTCTGTTCTTTACTTGAGTAATTGCCTCAATTCTTCACCTGGTTATGGCCTTCAGTATAAGGCCACATGTGATGCTTTCAGAACTTGCTTCTGCCTCCCATCACTTTTTCACCCCTTCTGGCAGAAGATTATTAGGATTGTGGAAGATGAAGTCCAGCTTGACTCCAGTGGTGGGTGTGTGAAGTGTGGTCCTATGTTGGGGGTAGTGGTACTAATTGTCTTCCCTCTGGTGTCCCACCTTTCCAGGCCCAGCTCTGCATATGCGATGGTGGTTTCTTTGTTTCTGGGACAGGATGGTGGTTGTCATCCAGGAAGCTGTGGAGAAGAGCCTATACCCTAGAATGCACCAAACCCAAGTGAAGCATGCCAAGGGACAACCAGTGATCGCCCCAGGAGCTAAGTTCAGGTCAATTTGGTCTGTAATTAGGCCAAGTTATTTCCCAAATCCACCTCTAGGGTGTTTCTAGGGAAGAGGATTTGCCTCCCTTGGCTAGGACGGGCAGTCTCTGTTCTTCCTGGAGAGCCTTGGAGTGAAGACTCTGAAGGAGATGAGGAGGGACACAGCCTATGCAAGCGCTCGGCTCACTGTTTAGACTCAGTAACAGCAGCCACATGGTACTGCCAAGGCCCTGCCATGCCTGGAGGGCTTGGTTCTTGTTCTTATCCAGCTAGATCTCTGACTACAGCCAGGCTGAAAGTAACCCTCAATATCCTCTTACGGGATTCTCTGACTCAGAACTCACAGACAGGATGTGAGCTCAGCTTCTTGCATACCTTCACACACATGGGCATGGTCCTGTGTTTCCACCAGTATTAACTGGGGTGGGAAGAAATGCTAAACATATGTGTGTGGGTGATAGAAAGGAATTTCTTGGGGAGACTCTTTGAAGAGACACTTGGCGAGCTACAGAGGAGGATGGCTTTCCCTTCCTGAATTTTTGCCCTCTTGTCCAGCTCTCGGCATTAAACCCAGGAGTGACTACCCAGTAGGCACAAGGCTGATCTTTTCTTCAGTCTCTCAACTTCTTGTCCGGACAGAGATGCCAGAGTCACTTTACTTAAGCAACGCCCCCATCTTATCCAGCTGTTTCTGTCAAACCAAGTCTTCCCTGTCCATTCTGGTCAACAAAGTGGTCCATCATCTTAACCTAGTATTCCCATCTTCCCTGCCTCTTATCATTCTTTCCTTTAGCTTCTATGCTGCCAGCTGGTCACTTTCCTTCTAGTTTATCCCATATTTCCTGTCAGTTCTTCCAACTTAGTGTTGACGTTTATCCTTACTGGAAAGGCCAGCTGCTTCAAAACAACCTCAAAATACCACCATCATCACCATCAACATGACCCTTACCATCTATTAGCCCACCCTTTACACCAGGCTCTGTGCGAGGGCTTTCCATGAATTAATCGATTTAATTCTCATGACAATCCTATGAAGTGTGTACTATTATTACCCCCACTTTACAAAGGAGAAAACTGAGGATCAAAGAGATTGAGTGACTTGTGAAGGGTCTCAAGGATATTAAGCTTATACCATATCAAGGATGTGAACCTAGATCTGTCTGATATCAAAACCAGAACTTAAAAATTTTTTTAGATTATTTTATTTGTCTGTGCTGGGTCTTTGTTGCTGAGCTGGGGCTACTCCCTAGTTGTGGTATATGGGCTTCTCATTGTGATGGCTTCTCTTTTGTGGAGTACAGGCTCTAGGGCATGGGCTCAGTAGCTGTGGCACCTGGGCTTAGTTCCACCAAGGCCTATGAAATCTTCCTGGGCCAGGGATAGAACCTGTGTCCCCTGAATTAACAGGTGGATTCTTAAGCACTGGACCACCAGGGATGTTCCAAGTCAGAGCTCTTAATCATGATGACATATAGCCTCTATTGACCCCAGGCTTTCTTGCCTCGAATTCAATCAGAGTTCACGTATGTAGTTTAGGGGCCGTCCTTGGGCATTTGGGTATTGAATACAAGTGGGAATTCTTATCAGATCAGATGATTCAACACCTTTGTAGTAGTTGGGAAAACTGAATACAAGAGGGGCAGAAAGGCTTGCCAAAGACTCTGAAGAAGGTTAATGGAGGAACCAGAATCTGGTCCCAGGTCTCGTGACTGAGGCACACCCAGCGCTGTTTCTAGCACAGCACATAGCATCCATCTGTGCCCGTGAAAATTTGTTCTCCATAAACTTCAAAATTATTCATCTTGCCTACTCAGTTCAAGAATTAACTAATTAAGGATCGAAGTCATATTTCACACTTTAAAATATGTTCCCAGTCTTATATAAGATGTGGAAGCAAAGTGGTTTACATGGTGGTCACTGAATGAAAAATGCAGGAGATGCTGGCAGTGCCTGGCACATAGTTCACTCAGTGAGTGCTTTTCAAGTGAGTGAGCGGATGAATGAAATGGTGTCAGGAAGACTAGAGTTGAATTTGAGCTCGGGGGTGTTTCCAGGAATATGGATGAAGTTTTGCAACAAAGGAAAAACACCCAGCTTTGAATGCTGCTGACAAGCTGGTCTTTAAAGAAAATTACAACACATATGTATGAAGAGATGAGTCACTGGAAAAGAGTTATTGAACCTGACAGGCATGGTGAAGAGAACAGAAGTGGTCTCTGACTGCTCAAGAAATATGCCGAACATCTGCTCGGCATCAACCAGACCATCTCTGCCTTCTGGCTGATGGGATGTGCCCCCGTGTCAAGTGGTGGCCTCTCATGTTTGGCATTGTCATTCAGAGCTCTGAAAAATGTGGTTACAGCAGAGGGTAAAGTGCCAGGTGTTTCAGGCATGCTCCTGTACAGTATTTCCTAGCTATGTGCTCTTCAGACTTTAATGAGCATGTGAATCACTTGAGCATCTTTTCAAAGGGCTGATTCTAATTTAATAGGTCTTAGGTGGAGTTTAAGATTCTGTATTTCTTACAAGCTACCAGGTGACGCTGATGCTGCTGATCTGAACAATACTTTGAGTAACAGAGTTCTAGGTGCTGCTCCATGGAAAAATACTAGAGAAGGCAACAGTTGAATGTAGTTCTCCAGACTTGTGAACAAAGTGGGGGAAGGAGAAGGTGGGACAAATTGAGAAAGTAGCATGGAACCATATACATTACCATATGAACACTAGATAGTCAGCGAGAATTTGCTGTATGGTGCAGACTCAAACCCAGGGCCCTGTGACTACCTAGAGGGGTGGGATGGGTGGGAGGTGGGAGGGAGGATCAAGAGGCAGGGGACATAGGTATACCTTTGGCTGATTCACATGGATGTACGGCAGAAATCAACACAATATTCTAAAGCAATTATCTTTCAATTAAAAATAAATAAATAAATAATGTAAATTGTAAAACAAGCAAACAGAAATACAGTACTGTATATGTGAAACATGTTAAGGGAGTGTTAAAATCTCATGTCCAAAAGAAAAAAAGAAAGTAGTTCTTATCACTTCCTTAGCATTCTCCTCAGATCTAGGGCACCCGCTCAGGACCAGATTTCCAGCAGTGGGTTGGCCTCCGAGGTGGTAGTTATGTTGCTTTCCTGGGGACTGAATGGATTTGAGAGTCAAGGAGATGTTATAAGATTGCAAATCAAAGAGATCAAAACTCATTCTTCCTACAGATTTACACCTAAAGTCCACACGAAGAAAACCTGAGTCACTTAGAGATTTATCTTCATTTCTAGGGCCTAGAACACAGTAGGCCATTCTATTAAAAATGCCAAATGAATGAACAAGGGAAAAGAGGAGAGACTGTAATAATAATAATAATAATAAAAATCTAGAGTCATACTACATCTCTCTAAAATAAACTTTCTTACAGGATTAAGAACTGGGACCCAAAGTCAAGTAAACAAAAATAGATGTCTGAAGGACCATACCTTAACCCTCAGACATATTACTTATGGAAAAATTCTAAGTCCTCACTTGGAGCCCATTTGTCCCTTTTTTAATGTTTAAATAAAAGAGTGAAATGGTTTATTATCAATATAAACAGAATGATGTGATATCTCACCTTTTGTAAGATTTTACAGTCGGCAATTCACTTTAAAAATAGCTTTATTGAGATATAATTCACATATCATAAAATTTACCCTTTAAAGGTGTTATTTGTGCTGACTTTACAACCTATTTTATAGAGCTTGGCTGTCTTAGTAGATGAGAAAAGGCAAGTTAAAGGGGTTTGGAGAGGACAAGATACAGATAAAGGCAGGCAGAGGAAAAGATGGTGCTAAGAGACAGGGCAAAAATAATATTAAAAGGAGCACAGAGAAGTACCAAGAAAGTATAGTAATCTAGAATTATTCAGCTTGGTGGAAACCCATTTCTACTACACTTCAAAACATCCCAAGAGGATGACTATACAACCTGGGATAATGATGGATGTTCAGGTGAAGAGTCTGCCTGCAATGCGGGAGGCCCAGGCTTGAGCCAAGGGTCAGGAAGAATCCCTGGAGAAGGAAATGGGAACCCTCTCCAGTATTTTTGCCTGGAAAATCCCATGGATGGAGGAGCCTGGTGCGCTACAGTCCATGGGGTTGCTTAGAGCTGGACACGACTGAAAAGATTTCATTTTCATGGTGATGTCTTTGAGTTGTCAAAGAGAGGTTGAATTGTATTCAATGTACTCTGCTTACGAAGCCAAGATAACTGTGATCTATTAACACATTTTCTTTACAAGGGTAATAAGAAATATATTTTTAAAGAAGTTTTGGGTGCCTTAAGGACTCTACAATGAGTCAGTCCACAGGGATTCCAGAAAGCCCCAGTGTTTTACAGTATGCACTGACAGATGGGACCAAACTCAACCGCATGAACTTGGCCCTGCTGGCTCGTGGCAAGAAGTCCTCATCAGCCCCACATGCGTGATCCAGGGTGTCCAGGCTTCGACCGTGGCACATCTTCCTCCCGTGGGTACCATCCTCCCCTTTCCTTTTGGCACCTGACTACCTCCTGAGATCCTCCTGATTTTATAACTTAAAACTTCCTCAGTGGGAATCAGAATGGTCCTGAATCTGAGAGGCAAAGAAAAGGCTGGAAGATTTTCTGTCAAATTTTCCTTTGGTTTAAAAATCTCAAACTCATTTTCTCCTCTGACCCATCCCCAGCGGCCTTGGGAAGGAAAACACATGGATACACAGTGCCAGGAGCCACCGTTTGAGCACTCTTACTTTTATACAATTTTTACAAAATTTTATTTTATTTATTTTTGTCTGTGCTGAGTCTTCGTTGCTATGTGGACTTTGCTCTAAATGAGGATAATCCGGACTACCCTCTAGTTGTGATGTGTGGGCTTCTCATGGTGCTGGCTTCTCTTATTGTGGAGTATGGGCTCTAGGGCATTCAGGCTTCAGTGGTTGTGGTGCATGGGCTTAGTTGCTCCAAGGCATGTGGAATCTTCCTGGATCAGGGATCAAACCTGTGTCTCCTGTATTGGCAAGTGGATTCTTTACCACCTAGCCACCAGGGAAGCCCTGAGCACTCTTATTTTTGATTGTGCAACATGCTTCCTAGTCTCTTGCTTTGAGGGACTACATGATTGTAAGGTTCAGTTCAGTTCATTTGCTCAGTCAGGTCTGACTGTTTTCGACCCCATGAACCACAGCACGCCAGGCCTCCCTGTCCATCACCAACTCCTGGAGTCCACCCAAACCCATGTCCACTGAGTCAGTGATGCCATTCAGCCATCTCATCCTCTGTCGTCCCCTTCTCCTCCTGCCCCCAATCCTTCCCAGCATTAGGGTCTTCTCCAATGAGTCAACTCTTCTCATGAGGTAGCCAAAGTATTGGAGTTTCAACTTCAACATCAGTTCTTCCAATGAACACCCAGGACTGATATCCTTTAGGGTGGACTGGTTGGATCTCCTTGCAGTCCAAAGGACTCTCAAGAGTCTTCTCCACCACCACAGTTCAAAAGCATCAATTCTTTGGCACACAGCTTTCTTTACCGTCCAACTCTCACATCCGTACATGACCACTGGAAAAACCATAGCCTTGACTAGACAGACCTTTGTTGGCAAAGTAATGTCTCTGCTTTTCAATATGCTATCCAGGTTGGTCATAACTTTCCTTCCAAGGAGTAAGCGTCTTAATTTCATGGCTGCAATCACCATCTGCAGTGATTTTGGAGCCCCCAAAATAAAGTCTGACACTATTTCCACTGTTTCCCCATCTATTTCCCATGAAGTGATGGGACCAGATGCTATGATTTTAGTTTTTAAAATGTTGAGCTTTAAGCAAACTTTTTCACTCTCCTCTTTTGCTTTCATCAAGAGGCTTTTTAATTCCTCTTAACTTTCTGCCATAAAGGTGGTGTCACCTGCATATCTGAGGTTTTTGATATTTCTTCTAGCAATCTTGATTCCATCTTGTGTTTCTACCAGCCTGGCATGTCTCATGATGTGCTCTGCATATATGTTAAATAAGCAGGGTGACAATATACAGCCTTGACGTACTCCTTTTCCTATTTGGAACCAGTCTGTTGTTCCATGTCCAATTCTAACTGTTGCTTCCTGACCTGCATACAGGTTTCCCAAGAGGCAGGTCAGGTGGTCTGGTATTCCCATCTCTTTCAGAATTTTCCACAGTTTATTGTGATCCACACAGTCAAAGGCCTTGGCATAGTCAATAAAGCAGAAATAAATGTTTTCTTTGAACTCTCTTGCTTTTTTGATGATCCAGCAGATGTTGGCAATTTGACCTCTGGCTCCTCTGCCTTTTCTAAAACCAGCTTGAACATCTGGAAGTTCACCATTCATGTATTGCTGAAGCCTGGCTTGGAGAATTTTGAGCATTACTTTTCTAGAGTATGAGATGAGTGCAATTGTGTGGTAGTTTGAGCATTCTTTGGCATTGCCTTTCTTTGGCATTGGAATGAAAACTGACCTTTTCCAGTGTGGCCACTGCTGAGTTTTCCAAATTTGCTGGCATATTGAGTGCAGCACTTTCACAGCATCATCTTTCAGGATTTGAAACAGCTCAACTGGAATTCCATCACCTCCACTAGCTTTGTTCGTAGTGATGCTTTCTAAGACCCACTTGACTTCACATTCCAGGATGTCTGGCTCTAGGTGACTGATCACACTATCTTGATTGTCTGGGTCATGAAGATCTTTTTTGTACAGTTCTTCTGTGTATTCTTGCCACCTCTTCTTAATATCTTCTGCTTCTGTTAGGTCCATACCATTTTTGTCCTTTATCGAACCCATCTTTGCATGAAATATTACTTGGTACCTCTAATTTTCTTGAAGAGATCTCCAGTCTTTTCCATTCTATTGTTTTCCTCTATTTCGTTGCATTGATCACTGAGGAAGGCTTTCTCATCTCTCCTTGCTATTCTTTGGAATTCTGCATTCAGATGGGAATATCTTTCCTTTTCTCTTTTGCTTTTCTCTTCTCTTCTTTTCACAGCTATTTGTAAGGCCTCTTCAGACAGCCATTTTGCTTTTTTGCATTTCTTTTCCATGGGCATGGTCTTAATCCCTGTCTCCTGTGCAATGTCATGAATCTCCATCCATAGTTCTTCAGGCACTCTCTCTATCAACTAGTCCCTTAAGTCTCTTTCTCACTTCCACTGTATAATCATAGGAGATTTGATTTAGGTCATACCTGAATGGTCTAATGGTTTTCCCTACTTTCTTCAATTTAAGTCTGAATTTGGCAATAAGGAGTTCATGATCTGAGCCACAGTCAGCTCCCAGTCTTATTTTTGCTGAGTGTATAGAGCTTCTCCATCTTTGGCTGCAAAGAATAGAATCAATCTGATTTTGGTGTTGACCATCTGGTGATGTCCATGTGTAGAGTCTTCTCTTGTGTTGTTGGAAGAGGGTGTTTGCTATGACCAGTGCATTCTCTTGGCAAAACTCTATTAGCCTTTGCCCCACTTCATTCTGTACTCCAAGGCTAAATTTGCCTGTTACTCTAGGTGTTTCCTGACTTCATACTCTTGCATTCCAGTCTCCTATAATGAAAAGGACATCTTTTTTTGGTGTTAGTTCTAAAAGGTCTTGTAGGTCTTCATACAACCATTCCACTTCAGCTTCGTCAGCATTACTGGTTGGGGCATAGGCGTGGATTACCATGATATTGAATGGTTTGCCTTGGAAACGAACAGAGATCATTCTGTCATTTTTGAGACTACATCTAAATACTGCATTTTGGATTCTTTTGTTGACCATGATGGCTACTCCATTTCTACTAAAGGATTCCTGCCCACAGTATTAGATATAATGGTCATCTGAGTTAAATTCACCCATTCCAGTCAATCTTATTTCGCGGATTCCTAGAATGTCGATGTTCACTCTTGCCATCTCCTGTTTGACCACTTCCAGTTTGCCTTGACTCATGGACCTGACATTCCAGGTTCCTCTACAGTATTGCTCTTTACAGCATCAGACTTTGCTTCCATCACCAGTCCCATCCACAACTGGGTGTTGTTTTTGGTTTGTCTCCATCCCTTCATTCTTTCTGGAGTTATTTCTCCACTGATCTCCAGTAGCATACTGGGCACCTACTGACCTGGGGAGTTCCTCTTTCAGTGTCCTATCTTTTTGCCTTTTCATACTCTTCATGGGGTTCTCAAGGCAAGAATACTGAAGTGCTTTGCCATTCCCTTCTCCACTGGACCACATTCTGTCAGACCTCTCCACCATGACCCGTCCATCTTGGGTGGCCCCACACAGCATGGCTTAGTTTCATTGAGTTAGACAAGGCTGTGGTCCGTGTGATCAGATTGGCTAGTTTTCTGTTTTTGTGGTTTCAGTGCGTCTGTCCTCTGATTCCCTCTTTCAACACCTACCGTCTTATTGGGTTTCTCTTACCTTGGATATGGGGTATCTCTTCACGGCTGCTCCAGCAAA
The DNA here is from genome assembly GCA_007570785.1 of Antilocapra americana. Lineage (NCBI taxonomy): Eukaryota > Metazoa > Chordata > Mammalia > Artiodactyla > Antilocapridae > Antilocapra > Antilocapra americana. The sequence continues at coordinate 16,599,025 of ML664183.1, read as the reverse complement.
GCATAGCTGTTGCTTCTAACCTTGGAAGAGTAAGCAGCCGCTGTGCCTTACCTCATGACCCACCCTCCTGACCTTGAACATGGAATAGCTCCTTTTGGCTCTCCTGCATCGGTGTAGTGGCAGCTCCTTGGGCGTGGGGTAGCTTCTCTTGGCCACTGCCCCTGACCTCCGCCATTGGGTAGCTTCTCTTGGCTGCCACCCCTGACCTTGGCCGTGGGGTTGTAGGGTTAGGCAAGTAATTTTCTGCACCTATGTTTCCTCATCTGTAACATTAGGATGGTAATACCTGCCCTGCCACCTCACAGTGTTAGTGTGAGGTTTAATAATAACTTTAAAAAGTAGGTCAATTATTGTGTTGATTTTGCCATACATTGACATGAATCCGCCATGGGTAAACATGTGTTCCCCTTCCAGAACCACCCTCCCACCTCCCTCCTGATTCCATCCCTCTGGGTCATCCCAGTGCACCAGCTCTAAGCACCCTGTATCATGCATCAAACCTGGGCTGGCGATTGATTTCACATATGATAATTTACATGTTTTAATGCCATTCTCCCATATCATCCCACCCGTGCCCTCTCCCATGGAGTCCAAAAGACTGTTCTATACATCTGCGTCTCTTTTGCTATTTCGCATACAGGGTTATTGTTATCATCTTTCTAAATTCCATATATATGCTTTAGTATACTCTATTGTTGTTTTTCCTTCTGGCTTACTTCATTCTGTATAATTGGCTCCAGTTTCATCCACCTCAGTAGAACTGATTCAAACGTAGTCTTTTAGTGGCTGAGTAATATTCCATTGTGTATATGTACTACGGCTTTCTTATCCATTCGTCAGTTGATGGGCATCTAGGTTGCTTCCATGTCCTGGCTATTGTAAACAGTGTGGCAATGAACATTGGGGTACATGTGTCTCCTTCAATTCTGGATTCATGTCAATGTATGGCAAAACCAACACAATAATGTAAAGAAAAAAATTAATTAATTAATTAAAAAAATAAATAAAGTACTGACCCATGGTCACATAGCCTTCTCCACCTTTCATCCACTTGTGCATGAATGCATTCATGCTAAGTCATTTCAGTTGTGTCCAGCTTTTTGTGACCCATAGACTGTAGCCCACCAGTCTCCTCATCCACTCATACCCTTTAATAAAAGTCAGGTCAATTAGGTTACACTATAATCCAGAGGTTATCTGAATTCTTGACTGGCATGTCATAAATCATCCATTATTTTAAATAAAGAAGTCACAAGTTACATGTTAAAAAAAATAAAAAGTAAGTCAAATATATTGAATACTTACTATTTTTTTTTCAGGTATCATCTGCATATTATCTCACTTAATCCTTATATTAATGTTGGAAGTCAATGGCTTTATTATCCCCATTTTGCAGATAAGAACACTAATTAATAGAGGTGACTGGACCAAGATCACCATGGCTAAGAACTGGTGGGGCCTGATCTTGAAGACAGGCCCTCTGAGTTCAGAAATTATATGGGATAATGCCTACAAAAGCATTTCTTTGGAAGCTGAAGAGGTCTCAGAAATACATGAGGCTAATACTCTGTCTAGGATTAATTTATAGGGCCACAATGGAGTCCACTTCCTACCTTTGTCCCCTTAACGTGGCTTTCTTGGCTGGGCCCTTTCCAGGCCCAGCAGACTTAAGAAACTTCACAGCTTTTCCTGTGAAGTTTTTCCAACAAAACTTCTTATGTTGCTTTTCCTGATGGTTCTGGATCACTGGCATCTTTGGCTCTAGGATCTTGGAGATCATTGCTGAAATATGAGTCTTTGACATCACGATAATTGACATGTCACTTGCAATGGCCTCTCTCCTTACTGGGGAGAAATGCTTCCCCTGACCTTTGGAAAGGAAGCAGCCAAATTATTTCCTTCGGTATTATTGGGAAAATCAGCCACTGTACTTCTAGGATCAAAATGATCAGGATGACACCCTGCACAGATCCCCAGTGGCTGCTATTTATTTTTCTTTTCCCTTTTCTGTGCACCATCTCAGATGGAAAACTGCTGCCTGGTCTGCTAAGGTAAGAAATACCATGCTGATAAGAGCTTCTCAGGATTGTTGGAATAGTTTCAGTATTTGTGAATATTTCATTTCATCTCTGGACTTCCCCTTTATTGCAAAATATCTGTTTCCTTGGGTGTGCTTGCTCTGCACAAGGAAAAATTCCTCAGTCTCAGATTTCTTCCAGGCTACTTCCTGTTTCTTTCCTATGGTCAATTCTCGTCATCTTTGCCCTGGTGTGTGACTCAGTGGAGGAACATCTCAGATTTATCCAACTTTATCCAGCTCATAAACATATATTACTTTTTTTTTTTCCCTACAATATCTTACACAGACTATCCCAAACTCTTGGCATGATTTTCTATTTAGGCTCAGAGCCACCGTCAAGTTAGAGTCAAGGGCTGTTCTTTTGATTACTCTTCTAGCCCTTTTTGAGTTTTATGTTTCAAAACCTCTGATGCTATCAGTACTTTACCAGCCATCGCCTATGGAAGCCCCTGATGCTAGTGGATCTTTCTGACCGACACAGCCAATTCCTCTTATATCACCACCTTGATAGGATGCCATCAGCTCTGTATCTTCACCATTTCCCTTCCAAACCCACAATTCCACACTCTGCTCCCTCCTTCCTTTAACTTAATACATTTGCTTTTCAGAAAAAGGTTAAGAAGAACTGATGGTAAGCATGCAACTGGCAGGTAAGCCAGGCACACAGATGATAGCATTCCTTTTTCTCTAATCAATAATTCATTTGGAACTAGGATGTTTGAGGAAAAGGAGACTCAGTTTGACATAGCTCTTCACAAACAAAAGAGAATGAGCAGAAGTTGAAAACAAAATTACCGTTTGGGACATGGAACAAACCGAATGAAAACATCTTGCAGCATGATAAAGACTGTGTAAACTTCTTTATGTTTCAATGGGATTGCTTTTGCAAAATGCAAGGCATTGCTTGTATTTTCTTTTGAAGTGTATCTGTGTTGTGTAAATACGGCAATTGTGGCTTTTGACTTGTCCTTCTACCCAAAAGTCTTACATAATTTTTTAATGCTGCAGTTTGATGGAGGCACAGACTTAAATCATATCACATACCATATCATCAGATCACAGCAAAGAAAATGACCAGCAAAGGAGATTATTACCCTCCTAGATTAGGGCAGGTCCCGTCTTTCTCTGGATAAGTCCACAGGATCAGAAATTTCAGAAATGATTTGTTGTTGTTCAGTCGCTCATTTGTGTCTGACTTTGTGACCCCATGGGCTGCGGTCACGCTTCAGTGTCCTTCACCATCTCCTGGAGCTTGCTCAGACTCACTTTCAATGAGTCACTGATGCCATCCAACCATCTTGTCCTCTGTCGTCCCCTTCTCTCTTCCTGCCTTCAGTCTTTCCTGGCATCAGGGTCTTTTCTAATGAGTCAGAAATGATTAACTGACTTCAAATGTCCAGGATGCCAGTACATGAAAACACTTGGGGCCCTTCTCTGTAAGTGCTCTGTTTGTTCCCATTAGGCTTATTCCCTGCTTTCTCTGCTCTCTTTCCCATGCCCTAATTTTAGTCTCATCATGCTTGTGGGGCTTGTGTTTAGTTGCTAAACTTTGGCCCTTTTCACATTCCTCTGAAGACAGGTGAACATATCAAGTGTCTGTATGAGTCAGCCCCAGGTTTCGCCATAGAACAGTCCATGGCTGGATCCCATTTCCCCAGCTTTGCTCCTGGACCCTGAGTCATCATGGCCAAAACCTGGTGCTCTCTGCAGTTTCAGAGCCCCAGTTCGAGATGTCAGGGACTTGTGGGAAGTTCCTCCTCCTCAACTCATCCAGCTGGATCTCTAACACTCCTCTGCCCATCTTTGCTGTGCAAGTTCATTTCTTCCTGTACCCCTGATTTATTTTTTTTTTTAGGGAAAGTAAAACTGCCTTTATTCACAGGGAACATAGTATGTTGCCCTTGAGGAAACTGTTTTTAAAACATTTTACAAAATTTAACTGTAGTTGATTAACACTATTCTGTTAGTTTCTGGTGTACAGCTTCAGATTCTTTTCCTTTATAGGTTATTATAAGATATTGGATATTGTTCTCCATGCTATAGAGTAAATCCTCATTGTTCATCTATTTTATATACAGTGGCATGTATCTGTTAATCCTGTACTCCTAATCTGTCCCTCTCTTCCCTTTTCCCCTGTGGTAACCTTAGGTTTGTTTTCTATATCTGTGAGTCTGCTTTGTAAATAAATTGATTTATATTATTATTTTTCTAGATTCCACACATAAGTGATATTATCAGTACATAGTGTTTGTCTTTCTCTGGCTTACTTCACTTAGTGTGATAATCTCTAGGTCCATCAATGTTGCTGCAAATGACATTATTTCATTCTTTTATACAGCAGAGTAATATTCCATTGTGGCTGCATGCACACACACCACATCTTTTTTTTAAATTGTTTTTGCCATACATTGTCATGATATCACCATGGGTTTACATATGCTTCCCCTCCAGAACCCCCCTCCCTCTTCCCTCCCCCCCCCCCCGGGAAATCTCGCTGCACCAGCCCCGAGCATCAATCCTGGGCTGGCAATTGATTAGACATATGAAAATTAACATGCTTCAATGCCCTTCTCCCATATCATCCCACCCTTACCCTCATCAACAAAGTCCACGAGTCTATTCTATATATCTGCGTTCCTTTTGCTGTCTCGTATGTTGGGTTCTCGTTACCGTCTTTCTAAATTCCATATATATGCGTTAATATACTGTATTGTTGTTTTTGCTTCTGGCTTACTTCACTCTGGATAATGGGCTCCAGTTTCGTCCATCTGAGTAGAATTGCTTCAAATGAATTTTTTTTTAATGCTGAGTAATATTCCATTGTGTATATGTACCACAGCTTTCTTATCCATTTGTCAGTTGATGGGCATCTAGGTTGCTTCCATGTCCTGGCTATTGTAAACAATGCAGCGATGAACATTGGGGTACTCGTGGCTCTTTCAATTCTGGTTTCCTCGGTGTATATGCCCAGCAGTGGGATTGCTGGGTCATATGGCAGGTCTATTTGCAGCTTTCTAAGGAACCTCCACACTGTTTTCCATAGTGGCTGTACTAGTTTGCATTCCCCACACACCACATCTTATTTATTCATTCCTCTGTTGATGGACACTTAGGTAACTACTATTTCTTAGCTATTGTAAATAGTGCTAATATGAGCATTATGGTGCGTGTATCTTTTGGAACTGGAATTTTCATCTTTTCCAAATCTATTCTCCAGAGTGGGATTGCAGGATCATGTAGTAAGTCTATTTTTTACTTTCTTAGGGAATCTCCATACTGTTCTCCATAATGACTGTATCAACTTACATTCCCACCAATAGGGTAGAAGGGTTCCCTTTTCTCCATACCCTCTCCAGTATTTATTGTTTGTAGATTTGTTGATCATGGGTATTCTGACTGGTGTGAGGGGGTACCTCATTGTTGTTTTGATTTGCATCTCTATAATAATTACCCATGTGGAATACAGTTCATGGGATTGCAAAGAGTCAAAATTGAGCACCCTCGCACACAATATTTTTTCATGTGCCTGTTGGCCATATGTATGTTTTCATTACCCTTGATTTTTTTTTTTTTTCTAATTTAGAAGGTTTTGCCAGTGGGCAGGTTTTCTCACACTGCTTCCTCTCTCTTTGTCCTTCTGTTTTCCTTTGTGTGTCTGACTCTCAGTTCTACATGTGTATCTTATCTTATAGAAAATATCTGCTATGAAGTAGTATTGTTACTTCCTAGTAAATTTAAAAAAAAAAAAATCTTTTTTTTTTTTCCTATGAATGTGGGAAAGGACCAGAGTCTGAAATTCAGGAAACACCTATAACCCAAGAATGTAGCCTGAATGGGGAAGCGGATGCAAAAAAAATGGGGACACTTAGCTGGGCTCAGCCCTCCCCTCCTCCCAGAGACCCAGTCCCACCTTGCTTTGTTTCCTCTTCCCAGCTCTCCTCCCTTATAACTCCTTTTGCAGCCTATAATTTCATAGAGCCACAGCTTCCACTCCTCTATGCAGTGCAGACTCTGCCCCCGCCCCAGGCAAAACCAAAGCTCTCTCTAAAATGCAAATGCAGATTAATTTTCACAGCAGGGGAGACAAAATTAAGAAATTATTTAATTATGTTCTATTGATGTTTCTGTTTTCAAGGATAAATATTTCTTTGATGATGTCTTCTTGAGAAAACACTTGCTAAGACAAGATCCTGTTTATGAAACAGAGGGCTTGTAGACCATGAGGATCAATTTTCTCTTTCTGATGACCATGAGAATGGCACGAAGTGTTACTTAAGGCATGTAAGACAAAAAATTTTAGAAACAAGTGTGAAGGTAGAAGCATATGTTAAAATAGTTTGCTACTTGTTCTCCCAACTATAGATGTGCCAGAGTTTAAATCTAAATTATACACACAATCAATAATTACACCTCTTTGTGGCTACTGAAGTCACTGGCCTTGGTTTCTCTCTGTAGGACTGTAGTTGACCGTTTAGTCTAGGGGTGGGCATTGTGGTATTTTCTTGCAGGAAGAAAAGGATCTCATATCAAAGGCTGCATATTCTAAGTTTTCAGTCGCCTTCACTAGAAGTGACATGCATCTGAAGGTTTGGATGGCTTAAGAACTTCATCAAGACTGCTCTACGTACATTTTTAGTCACATTCATCGTGAATATTCCCATACCTAGAGTAGGTTTGAAACAAAGAAAGGTATTTTGTCATTCACGGGTTCAGTGACACTCATTCTTTACTCTCTTGACCAAGTTTGTGTATATGTATTATTTCTTTGGCTTCCTCGGTGGTTCAGTGGTGCCTATGATGCAGGAGATGCGGCAGGAGCCTTGGGTTTGATCTCTGGGTTGGGAAGATCCCCTGGAGCAGGAAATGGCAAACCACTCCAGGATTCTTGCCTGGGAAATCCCATAGACAGAGGAGCCTGGAGGGCTATAGTCCATGGGGTCACAAAGAGTTGGACGTGACTAAGTGACTAAATAACAGCAACAGTTATTTCTTTGGCCTTGACTTTTATTGGAATCTAGATTTAGCTCTGTAGATCCTGATAATAATTTAGATCAAATTTTAGTTTATTTCTTTATTATACATTTGGAACTGCTAAGAAAATAGCCTATTTATAGCAAGATCCACATACAAGATTGTATATTTATATATAATCTTTAGCTTGTCACCTGAGTGCATACATGCTAAGCTGCTTTAGTTGTGTCCCACTTTTTGCAAGTCCATGGCCTATAACCTGCCAGGCTCCTCTGTCCATGAAATTCTTCAGTCAAGACTACTGGAGTGGGTTGCTATGCCCTGCTCCAGGGGATCTTCCCAATCTAAGGATCAAATCTGTGTTTTCTGAGGCTCCTGCATTGCAGGTGGATTCTTTACCACTGAGCCACTGGGGAAGCCCTGCCACCTACTTCTCTTCCAAGTGATATCTAAAGGCACCTGCTTTATCCCAGTGACAGATGCCTTTTGAAACTCCAATTTGACAAAGGAACTTTTTCTTTTTTAATATAAAAGCAGCCAAAAAATCAATAGCTTGTATTTTCTTGCAGTGTTGTCATTTAGAAGTGATTGACCAGATCCTGTTCAAAATGAGGTGGTTTGATTTGTTTCCTGTCTAGGCTCCTCTATCAGGCATTACTGATTTTCTTCCTGGTTTTATTTGGCACTATGCCATAGTCCATCAAAAGAGAAGCTTGTGATCAAAATAAGGCTAGAGTTTTAAGGAAGATATTTCATTATCTCTTACAGTGCAGAAAAAGAATTTTTGAATCACAGATGATGAAGCAAGAAAATTAGCAACATGAAAATAAACAGACATGTGGTTCTCAAATAGCAGATTACTGTTCAGGAACATTCCTGAGTAGAATTTCTAACTATCTGAAGAAAGACTCAGGGTACAGGACTGAGGCCAACAGCCATGGACAACTTAGGCTGCACCACTGCTACAAATAAATTAAGGGTTTTGCCTAAGGCTATGACCCTCTATCTTAGCATTATCCAAATTATATCTATCCAACATTAGTCCTACAAGATATGGACAGTTTCATTGGTTGAAGCTATTTGAGATACCAATTCACAAACATAAATCATTTAAAATGTTGTTTAACCCCATCTTTCTCAGCCACTCCTCACTCCTCTTCTCTCACATCAGACTTGTTTCTATCCCATGGAGGCAGAGCCCACTGACCACACTTTGGGAACAGGCTATACTTGTTATTCTTCAGCTCTCTTGTGTGGGTCCTCCAAACTGTATTGATCACCTGGTTGCTTTTATGAAGAGGCGTGTTCTTAAGACCAGACAACTTTCTTACAATTTGATTCATATCATGTCAATTCTTCTCCTCTTGGCCACCTGACATTTATCCTTTTTCACTGAAAAAAAGGGGGAAGAAAAGTGGAAGACGCCTTAATGCTACTAAAGAATTGTGGAAGACTCATCAAATCACTTTGCATTCCATCAACAGTCACTTTGCTCTTTCTTCAGCAGTGAATTTAGATGGCTGAACACCAGGTTCTCTCCCTTCCCCAAGGATTCTCCCAGCTCAGACCTTCTGTGATTCCACTGTTTCAGGTTCTGGGGTGGTTCTTCTGCCCCTCCCCACCAAGAGCCTCACATCCTCATAGGCAAGAAACATCTCTTTAGGGGTTTTATAGTCTTTTTTTCTTGGAATCTTCAATGACTAGTTAGAGGAGATCAGTGGGCCCTCTTCATGTCTTTGGAGAGCACCAGTGAACATATTTTTGCTGCAGGTCTAGTCTTTAGCCTGAAAGTTTCTGAACAATCTTTCTTCCCTGCACCTGAGGCTGAAAGTTCGTTTCCATGATATGAGTGGGCCACCAACGCAGATGCAATGTCATCAGTTGTCAAGGTGCATGTTTCTTCTAGACAGTAGCTGAGTTAATTATTCAAGGTTATATTTCAAGTGAAATCAAGAAAAGAGAAAGACAATCTCATGGTTACCTCAGCTAATGTCTCGAAGTAGGATTTTATTTCCTTCATTTTATTTGAACTATAATCTTGAATAGTTCCTTTTCTTTTCCAATTCCATTTTATTTTTCTTTTCCAATTTTTCAAACAAATGGCATATGTATAGAAAATGTATATGCACACACATTTTCACACACACACACATTTTCATACATGTGCACACACACATACAGAATGTGTTCACGGAGGAAACTAAAAATCATCCATAATTTCATGACCTGGGAGTCAAAATAGTTGACCTAGAGTTTTTACATTTCCTATAGCTCTCTATATTTCTGTTGTCAGAGGAAAATTTACTTCCTATTATTGCTATTGCTTTGCATGGTGAGGAACACCTCCCCACCCTGCCCCCACCTCTGGCTATAACACTCTTAGATGCTCATTCTTATCTCTGGCTTGACTCCTGGGGAGAGGGTATATCTTTAGACTGGCAAGTTTGGGAGAGGAATTAGGTATGAAGCACCCAGCTCCTCCTTCTGTTGGAGTGTGCCCCTGCCAGGAATGTGTGGTCCCACTTGCTCTCAGTCATGCTGCAAGCTCGGGGAGCTCCCTGGGGAGGCTGGATGGTTAAATCATGCTGGTTAGGAGTCCAGGATTAGGAAATTTGTTTTCCAGCATATGTAAACCACAATATATGAGAATTAGCTTTTGATCAGCCTTGTATCAAGAAAAGTGAGAGTCGAGTCTTCATTCACCTTTGTCTTCTAGGTTGAGCAGGAAAAGAGGACTGCTGTTTATGAGCCCTTGGAACTCTGCTGTCCCTAGCTGTCCATTCCACCTTGAGTTCTGTTGGACTGGCTGAGCTGAGGACCAGATGCAGTAAGTGCTAAAAATATGCCCCCATCTCTCCCTTTGCTTGGAACCTGTTTGCATATTATAATGCAAGGGGAGTTTTGTTTTATCATGGTGAAGATGGGGGGAGTTTGGACCAAAGAAGAGTGCAGAAAGGCTGGGATGAGCAATATAGTGTTTTATCTCTGCCTAAGTTTTTCACTGGATTTGAACATTTATGGTTAGAAGAGTGAGGGCCCCAAATCAGAAAATCATAGAAGTCAAGAGAGACAGTCAATCTCTGGGCCAAAGAGAGCCCCTCTGGGGCTAGTGCAAAGTTATGTCCAGAATTGGAGAGGAGGGCATTTTTTCAACCTCTCACTTAAACCTGGCAGTAGTTTGGCTGCTTAACTATTGGAATTCAATCCTGGGCATAGGTGATAAGGTTTTGACTGAAAAGCAATGGTGACAGCTGATGTTTCGTGGTCAGAGGACATTGACAAGGGGGCCAGCATGCTGAATGCTGGGAGATGCCGATGGTGGGATACATAAGACAATCCTTTGGAAACTTTCTAAAATTATGAGGGAATATTTTGAAAGGGCCTAATTTCTAGGAATTATCCTGATAAGAATCTATGTTGTGACAGCCATCAGTTACCTGATAAATATTTACCAAGTGCATACTATAAGCCAGATAGATTTTCTTCTAAGTGCTAAGGTATCAAGGTGAACAAGACAGATAAAGATTTCTTTCCCCAAGGAAATTAGACTCTAAAAGGGGAGTTAGAGAGAGAAATTTGAAGATGATGATGGTGATGATGATTACTTTTATTTGTCTGGTAAGGTCTGAGATATCTGGATGCATTTCTGTGTGTCCTGTATTAATATATGTGTGTGTGTGTGTATATATATATATATAGCATATACATGTATGCATTAAATTTTTCATAAACATAATATATCAGAATAATTTTCTGTAATTACATACTGTACTTGAGTACAATTTTTAATGCCTGTATAACATTTCCACAGATAACCATGTTCTCCCTTTTATAACCCACATTTTATGTTGGACATTTGCTGTTATATCATGAATGACGATGTTTAATCCAAATTTTGTGAGTCCAGCCATACCCCTCAAAGTCCCCAGGATAGTCCCTGCATCCCTGGAAGTTAATTGGCTGTGCTCAGTCTCTTCTGTTGTCCAGTTGCCTTGGAACTTAAGGTGGCCCCTCTACATGGCTGGGGCACAACTTCAGCCTCTCCCGCTGCTCCAGGCAGAGTATTTCTTGGCCAGTGACTGTCATGACCCTTGTGGTGGCAAAGCTGTGCAGGGTTTTGTGATTGAATAGGAAGGACAACTCTTTGATCCATGCCTTCTTCCCGAAGGTTTCCAGGGTTGCCTGGAAAAAGCACCAGATAGGGTTTTTCCAGGGTTGCCTGGAAAAAAGTACCAGTTGCCTCACTGGTGCTTTTAGAGGACAGGGCTGCTGAAGGATTCCTGCATGTCTCATCAAAAGCCCAGGCCCTTCAGATTTCTCCATCCTCTGTGCTAGAGGCATCCCTGGGAAGAGGCACACTTGATCTGAGAATGGCATCTGCTGATTGGGGGTTGTGTGTGGCTATTGTGAGCCCCACTTGGGCTGGAGGTCCTGCCTGCAGTGACAACCAACTGTCCTGGTTTGTTCAGGGAAGTCCTGCTCTTAGCACTGAGAGTTCAGGCAAACTGGGATAGCAGGCTGCCCTGTTCCCAAATAAGTCTCCCTTTGGGAGACTACTGAGTTAGACGACTGGAAGGTAGAGATAGTGACTCTGGGAGGAGTGTCTGTTTAAAATGTGGTGAAAATAGTTGGGAGCAGGAAAACAGAAGCCCTGGGCTGAGTTCATCTCTTTCTTTTGAGAGTTCTGATATCCTAGGGCATTAACACTGTTCCCTGTGTTTTATGTTTCTCACCTGGAACACCTGAGTAGTAAGTTTGCCCTGCCTGCCTCATAGAATGCCCACGAGGATCAAGCATGAGGTTGCCTAAAAAGCACTCTATAAACTGTACAAACTTGGTCAGTATAATGTGGTTTTATTGTTCTAAGGAATTTATGGTTGGTGTTAGTCCCAGTGGTGATTGATTCCATTTATTCTGAATTTCATCTCTCAGCTCACATTCAGTTCAGGGTAAATTAATACACATGTCAAAAGTCATAGACTAACTAGGGTGGCATCTGAGATGGTGGTAAGGGGCTGGGTTTCTAGCAGAGCTGGAGCAAGCCTTGAGGAGCTGCTTCAAGGTCATCTTGAGGAAGGCAGAGTTGTTACTTCCGGTGCCTCCAGGCACCTCCACCATCTGTGGGGTTTCTTTCCCCTGCTGCCTCAAAGCAGGAAGGATGAGATTGGGGTGAAGGTGGATTGAAGATGGATTTAATTCTGTCAATTATGGAACCAGCTTATCCAAAGATCCATCAGTAAATGACTCCAAAACGTAAAAAATGAGAACGGATGCCTTTTCCCTTCTTTATTTTTTTCCATTTTGTAAGAGCCCAGTTTGTGAAATGGGCCTTTGGTGAGTTGTGTTTTAAACGAGACACTGTGGAACACAAAACACGATGGGCCGTGTGAATTGCTTTCTGTGTTCTGGGTTTTGGGTGCCCACAGTTGCCCAACTGCTGCTCACTGCTCGAGAGAGAGAGAGGCACAGAATGGAAAAATGCTGTAGGCATGACAGAGGACCCATTATCTCAAAATAATCCTTCCCTTTTAGAAAGTCACCGCAGCCAGGCTGGGGGCAGAGAACAGATGTGGCTCCTAGTCAAGAATACTTAGAACCCAAAGAAGAAATCCAACCACAGAAAAAGCTGACACCCAGGATGAAAGGCCATAGGGGGCATGGTCCTTACTGAGCTGTGGTGTCTAGCCCCTCAAAATGCAAATGCTGTTGTCTGCAGCACAAAAGCACTGATTTTCCCTTCAACAGAGCTGGTACTATTAAAATAGCATGTCTTGTGTGTAGTTGCCGCACATTCTTTCCGTTTTTGTTTTTTTTTTTTCTGTGTGAGTCAGAATGCAGATTCTCGACAAGGCCGAAAAGAAAGCCAGCCATCTCATTTACATGGGCATGGAGTATCCACATCTGGATAGAATTAGAGCGAGCAGGAATTATTTGCAGCATTTAAATATAGGCGTGCAGAACTGCTTTCTCTTGACCATATGAGGTATTCACATATAATTCCATGAAAGCAAAATGTGAAAAGTCTACTTCTTATTAAAAGAGGATGTTACCAGTGTGATTCAGCCATTACAGGAACTGACCCAAACTTACAGGAACTGACCCAAACCTGGAGGTTGACAATGAGTGGCACGAGGCCGCCAGATTCTCACCACCTCTTGCATGCCCAATGTTATACATCACTGTTGGAGGCTGCTAGAACCCGTCATGTCTGTGCCCAGAGGCTGGCAGGATCTGAGTTCTGTCCTGCTTGGAATTCCCAAGCCTGGTAGTGAGCTACAGATGCTGGGAAAGTTGGATGGAAAGCACTGATGGTATCAAGCTCCACGCTGGATGAATCTTGTGCATATTAATGCCAGCACCGACAGGCATGTTTTCAGTTCAAATAAAATAGGGGGAAAGAGAATATAAATAACAGATACCCAAGCACCAGGAAAGAGACAATAAATAGCTGGCATGTGTGTAAGTTAGTTGCTTACTTGTGTCTGATTCTTTTCGATCGTATGGACTGTAGCCCACTAGGTTTATTTGTCTATGAACTTTTCCAGGCAAGAATCCTGAAGTGGATTGCCTTTCCTTTCTCCAGGGGAACTTCCTGACCCAGGGATCGAACCCGGATTTCCTGCATTGCAGGCAGATTCTTAACCTTCTGAACCACCAGGGAAGTCAGGCACTAGAAAGACCAGGGGAAGAATAAATGGCAGCCTTCTGGAGCTGGGGCACATCAATACTTCATTACTGGCATCTAAGGAAGAACTATATCGCTTTTACAGCTGAGCAGATACCCTCGTCAGTGTGTGGATGGTGGTGGTACTGCTAAAAACCTCAGTGAGGAAACTGGCAAACCAATATAGAACATGATATTGTTAGAGGGCTAACAAGGCAGAAAATAAATATCATTTTGTGGACTTGTTCTCAAAGCGATACACAATGTTTTAAGAGAATGCTGAGTACTATGGATTTGCTGAATCCTACTTTTTCCACTTTAGATTTGTGTCAGGTGACATCTGGTAGAATTTTAAGCATCTGGCCTTGACTTTGATATTGTTCCCTGGGTTCCCAACAGGCTTTTTGAAGCAGTATAGTAGTGTTATTGTCTTTACAGGTGACTCCATCAGAATTCTTTTGGGGAAAGGTGTCTATTTAGGAAAAATCCTTGATGCTGTTAGTGATAAAAGGGAGGCTCGGGGGGCATGGGTTCAAAGGGCTGAAGGGAAGGCAAGGGAGAGCAGACTTGCCTTACGCTGGACATGGACTGGTATATGAGAAAGTGGTGTCAGAAGAGGGAGCACAGAGGGTGACGAGAGAGAAGACGATCAGATTGAAAAAGGCACCAGCCTACAGTTGTTGGATGGGTAGCAGGAAGACAAGAAGAGGGCTGTCTACTATCTAGCTTGAAGTTGCTATCATTGTTGTGATGGAAATCTTGCCTCCCCAAAGCCATGGCTTCATAAAGTCAACCTCTCAAATACAAACTGCCTGAGGGAGGGAATTTGGGGGATCAAGGTACTGATTGGGGTTGATAATTAATGAGTTGGGAGATAAACTGTGGAAATAGGAATTTGGAAGCAGAGGTATTGGAAAGGCAGTTAGTTCATTCCTAATATTCATTCTTTCTCTTTCCTATCATTAAAAAACCTACTGAGTTTTAGCTGGGAGCATTGTTGTCCAGATAGAGACTACTTTCTAAGACTTTTTTTTTTTTGAAGGTATGACTGAACATGGGATTAATGGATGGCTAATGGCTGGGGTAGAAATAATATGTAGTATTCCTAAGTTGTATCTTTAAAAGGGATGAACACGCACTTCCCTAAGTCTTTCCTCATTTTTGTTGGCCAGTAAGTGATGGAAGAGTTGGAGTAGACACCTTGGACCTAAATAAGGGAGTCTCACGTTAAGGATGATAGAACTGCTCTATTCATCTTGGACTGTCAATGTTTGGACTGTTCTGTGAGAGAGAGAGATCCAACCTGAGGTGCCATCAGTTGCAAGAACCCTATTATTTCATATAGCCTCAAGAGGAAAAACACACATAGCCAATCAAGCTATGAACAGTGCGAAGATGCAATTAATGATAAGGCCCTTTCCCATTTCAGAATTGCTTAAAACTGAAAAAATTTTTTTTAAATTGTTAAAATATGATAAATGTGTCCTGTTTAAGAAACTGCACTTTGGGTTTGATTGTGATAGCAGCTTGTGTTATATCCTATCTGAACAGAATTTGCAATCAGAAGTGGGGTGCTACCATAACAAAGCCAAAAATAAGTGGCTTGGTGATCTCATAGTGGGAAGCAAGGAAAAACATTGCAAACTAGAAATCTGAGGATTCTGGCTATGCAATGGCAAACTGTTCGGGAAAATTGTCTAAAGTGAAGTCTTGGGAAGGTAAACTGGATGATATGAAATCCAGAAATTTTAGTGAAACTGGTTGGGAAAACTCCGAATGTTGATGTGATCTACAAACATTTTGCTACTTCTAGACTGATGACCTCAGGCGAATTACAAAAAAGGTGACTCATGTTCTAAGGGGCGGCCTTAGCAGGTGATAATATTATAGCTCTCAGACCTCCCAGCTGTGTCCCAGTAAGACTTCTTGTCCAGATATGGGAGCTGATTCAGAAGCCAAAATATGATGAAGGGTTTTGTTATCCCACTGAAACCTATTGTTGCGGATCGTTTCAAGAGAGCTAAAAGTAGAAAGAGAGAGAGTGGGGAGGGGAGCACAAAGATGAGTAAATGTAAGATCAGTTTAAACAAATACAACTCTGGATGAGCTCTTTGGCCGTAGTTACATATACATGGAATCAGCTAGAACCAAGTAGCCCAGAGGCCTGTAATTCTTTCTTTCCCCAGAACAGCCCTCATCCCCTAGATATGTCTCAAGCAGGAAGTGAGTTACTAAAGCTGTACAGCTCCCAAGGAAGGTCTGCTCTTTGCCACTCATTTCAGTATAACAAAGAAGGAAGAACTTAGTGGGCAGAAGCAGGGTCACACCGAGGATATTTATTCAGTCAAGGGAGGGGAACTTGGGTCACTGCTGTGGACAAGTGGCTGTTGTGTTTTCCTATCTTCCCTTTTCTTCATGGGAATTTTAAATTGCCATCTGTTAGTTTCTACTCTGCCACTGTACATAGGGTACGTGTGTGTGTGTGTGTGTGTGAAAGAGGCAGACAGAATGTTAGTGGGCCCCGGGGGGCTGCATCTAGACCACAGGAGAGATCTCTCCTCATTGGACAGAGCCCAAACTTGAAGCTAGAAACAGCAACCAGATGGGACATTAGACTGAATCCCTCAGGGATGGGGCAAGTATGTCCCATGCTGTTTGTGGGATGAAGGGTGTGAGTGAATGTTGGAGTGGTTGGAGCTGGGGGCTGCGGCTGAGACTACTGGTTATCTTCCATCAACCATTGTCTCCTCACTTGACTTACAGAACGTCCTTTCTGGAGTGAGACCTATGACAGCCTAGGTAACAAATGCAATTCCAAGCCTCTTTTGCAGCCAGTTGTGCAATGCAGTTAAGTCCTAGGTAATGAGATATGAACAGATATGAAGTGCACCACTTCTGCATCATGCCTTTGTAGGGTGTGAGTGTGAACTCTGCATGTCATTTCCCTCTTCCTGCTGCCTGGGATGCAGATGTAGTAGCAAGAGCTGGATGAGTCCCCTCGAGCTCAAGTGCATGCTTTGAAAATGGCAAAGTGTCTTTACCTTCCTTACCTGGGCAATCCCTGGATCACTGCTTGAGAGAGAATAAACTTCTACTCTTTTTAAGCCACTGCTTAAAATTTGAATATTTTTGTTATAGTAGCTGAGACTGGACCCTAAGAAATAAAAGTAACCATAGGCATGCCCAACACAAGAATTCACAGAAAGCTTCTGAAGAGCTTCTGCACTAGAGATTCAAGCCAAATCTTATCTCTATCTCAAGGGGCAGATGAGGAGAGAAGATAAAATCTAGATCTCCTATGGGCCTTCCATTTCCCAGAACAGACCAGAAAACCCAGACAGGAAGTGGAAACGCTAATAATGCCGCAGCAGCTGAAAGCTGGAGGCAACATGACCTTCTCTCTCTGCCCAAAGAATTTTTATATGCTAAGTGCCATCAGGTCTCTTTCTGCCACTATTGCTTATATACTAATACTTTGCTTCTGTCAGGGAGAGGAAGAGGGGCCATGTTTCTTTCCTCATAGACAATTTTATCCAATTGTTTTTAAATGAAGAGAAATGCAAAGGATATTTTATTTCTAAATTTGTCAGTCCCTGAATCAAACCGAGAAAGTTCTGTTATGGTTTTCCCGAGAGATCTTACACAAAACAATCATTAACATTTCTTGAGATTCTTGGAGCATTCTCTCTACATACGTCACCCGGATGCTGTAGCCACAAGTAAAATGGAAAATGTAACTGGCTTTTCTGACTCCAGTCAGGCTTTGATAAAGGCGACTGAAGTAGTCTGAGCATATGGCCATTAAATAAATGCTGATCCAATCACCTCTACTCACAGAAACACGGCTGTTTTACATCCAAATGAGCCTTGACCAATCACCCAGGTCTTGTTTTAGATTCAAGGGAAACTGGAGTGACTTGATGGTGTGGGGCAGCGGTGGGACTGGAGTGTGGTCTCCTGACATCCAGCTCATGGTTCTACTTCATTTGGTCCCTTTAGAACTTCCACTGGGGCCTTTATGCCAGGAGAGATCCCCAAGGTGTAGGATTCCCCCTGGGATTTTCCAGGTTGCTTGGGAACTCTGAGTTGAAGTTTGCCATATCCACCCCACTGATTAGTAACGCTGTCTCCTTTACATACTTCTCTTCAGCTCATTCGCTCAGTCGTGTCCGACTCTTTGCGACATCATGAACTGCAGCATGCCAGGCCTCCCTGTCTATCACCAACTCCCAGAGTCTACCCAAACCCATGTCCATCAAATCAGTGATGCCATCCAGCCATCTCATTCTCTGTCATCCCCTTCTCCTCCTGCCCCCAATCCTTCCCAGACTCAGGGTCTTTTCCAAAGAGTCAGCTCTTTGCATCAGGTGGCCAAAGGATTGGAGTTTCAGCTTCAACATCAGTCCTTCCAATGAACACCCAGGACTGATCTCCTTTAGGATGGACTGGTTGGATCTTCTTGCAGTCCAAGGGACTCTCAAGAGTCTTATTCAACATCACAGTTCAAAAGTATCAATTCTTCAGCACTCAGCTTTCTTCACCGTCCAACTCTCACATCCATACATGACCACTGGAAAAATCATGGCCTTGACTAGATGGACCTTTGTTGGCAAAGTAATGTCTCTGCTTTTTAATATGCTATCTAGGTTGGTCATAACTTTCCTTCCAAGGAGTAAGTGTCTTTTAATTTCATGGCTGCAATCACCATCTGCAGTGATTTTGGAGCCCAAAAAATAAAGTCTGACACTGTTTCCATTGTTTCCCCATCTATTTGCCATGAAGTGATAGGACCAGATGTCATGATCTTAGTTTTCTGAATGTTGAGCTTTAAGCCAACTTTTTCACTCTCCTCTTTCACTTTCATCAAGAGGCTTTTTAATTCCTCTTCACTTTCTGCCATAAGGGTGATGTCATCTGTATATCTGAGATTATTGATATTTCTCCTGGCAATCTTGATTCCAGCTTGTGCTTCTTCCAGCCTGGCGTTTCTCATGATGTACTCTGCATATAAGTTAAATAAGCAGGGTGACAATATACAGCCCTGATATACTTCTTTTCCTATTTGGGATCAGTTTGTTGTTTCATGTCCAGTTCTAACTGTTGCTTCCTGACCTGCATACAGGTTTCTCAAGAGATAGGTCAGGTAGTCTGGTATTCCCATCTCTTTCAGAATTTTCCACAGTTTATTGTGATCCACACAGTCAAAGGCTTTGATCTCTAGTTCTTCTGCCGTTTCTAAAACCAGCTTGAACATCTGGAAGTCCATAGTTCACATATTGCTGAAGCCTGCCTTGGAGAATTTTGAGCATTACTTTACTAGTGTGTAAGATGAGTGCAATTGTGTGGTAGTTTGAGCATTCTTTGGCATTGCCTCTCTTTGGGATTGGAATGAAAACTAATCTTTTCCAGTCCTGTGGCCATTGCTGAGTTTTCCAAATTTGCTGGCATATTGAGTGCTGCACTTTTACAGCATGATCTTTCAGGATTTGAATTGGAATTCCATCACCTCCACTAGCTTTGTTCACAGGGATGCTTTCTAAGGCCCACTTGACTTCACATTCCAGGATGTATGGCTCTAGGTGAGTGATCACACCATTGTGATTATCTGGATCATGGTTCTCTTATAAGTGCTATTATTAGCACATACCAAATGTATGTGTTCTAAATGTTTTGTATGTTTCATTCACTGAAATCTCACAACAGTCTTAAGAAACAGGTAATACTATTATATTCATTTTACAAATTGGGACACACTGAGGTTAAATATGGGAAATGGTTAAACCTGGTCCATTGTAAAGCAGATAGTAAAGATGAGACAACATTGGAACCCAGGGATTGTTGTACTTTAAATTTTGGTAGGAAAGCACATACGTTTTCACCATCCTGTTATAAGATGCCCCACCAGTCTGCTACTGATGGGACATAGACTGAGATGGGGTCAAAGGCTTTGCTAGGTCTTCTAAGAATCAAGCCTACATTTGCTGACTGATTCTAAGTATGATCCCCAGGGTGGAAGTGGATCTTCCATAAACAGGAATAGTTGCTGAAGGGAAAGAAACCCTCTGTTTTCTTTAGAACAAAAACATCCAAGTTACATGGGAATGCACCACATGATTTTTGTGAATTGAAGTCAATTTGGCACCAACAGAAATAACCTTAGGAACAAAGTTTGTATACAGTGTGTTCTTACGGAAACCACAGTTAGAACGTAGAGTAAACTGTTAAGGATAGACCCTTCTTTCTGGAGTTGCATTAGCTGTCTTTGGGTGGGGATTCAAATTGTTTCGTTTATAAGCTTTGTACATCAAAAGCTAGATCTGCTTACACTTTAAAACCAAAAGGAGGAGAAAGACTTATTTTTAGCTATCTGAAATTTAAACCAAACCCAACATTGACATATGGAAGTCTCAGACTACACCATGTCAAAAAATTTCTCAGCGAAATTTCTCAGAGAAATAACGCCGAGTAACAATTTATTATTGCTTATTGTAGAAAGTCAGCGAAGTTCCTCTCTCGTAACTTGGTTTAATGGCTACTGGACCTCTGAGCTAAAGCTATTGGATTTCTCAGAATTAGGGCAGGTTGCGTGGGATTGGTGTCATGTGGGAACTGAGTTGAGTCCCAAGAGAATGAGAATATCTTTTGATCTAGAAGAAACAGTTTCTTGTGTTTTGAGTAGGTCAACCAGCTGGCCAAAAAGCTATCTTATTCAGCTTATAAGAGAAAGGTTTAATTTTTAAGTTATGTATGTGTGTGGTATAGTATATACTTAGTCATTTCAGGTACATTAAAACCTATGTACGTATTAACCTAAAAAAATTCACCAGTACTCTTCAACCTCAAATAACCACTCAAAGTTTCTGGGTGGACTTTTCTGCCTAGGCAAATATATAAAGATTGAATAGCTATAGAGATAGGTATAGATATAGACATATCAAACTATAGATTAATTTTGTCCTTTAAAAATGAATGAAACCATCTGTACTATGGGGTAGCTTTTTTTTTTTTGCTTAAGTGTTTTTATTTCATTTACCATCTTTCCATGACATTAGACATTTTTCAACACCATTGCTTTTATTTATATTCCAATTAAGTTTATGCATGTCCCATGCTTTTCTCAGGGCTTCCCTGGCTGCTCAGCAATAAAGAATCTTGGATCAAAGATCTAAGCATAAGACCAGAAACTATAAAACTCCTAGAGGAAAACATAGGCAAAACACTCTCCGGCATAAACCAAAGCAGGATCCTCTATGACCCACCTCCCAGAATATCGGAAATAAAAGCACAAATAAACAAATGGGACCTAATTAAAATTAAAAGCTTCTGCACAACAAAGGAAACTATAAGCAAGGTGAAAAGGCAGCCTTCAGAGTGGGAGAAAATAATAGCCAATGAAGCAACAGACAAACAATTAATCTCAAAAATATACAAGCAACTCCTGCAGCTCCATTCTAGAAAAATAAACGATCCAATCAAAAAGTGGGCCAAAGAACTTAACAGATATTTCTCCGAAGAAGACATAAAAATGGCTAACAAACACATGAAAAGATGCTCAACATCACTCATTATCAGAGAAATTCAAAGCAAAACCACAATGAGGTACCACTTTACACCAGTCAGAATGGCTGCCATCCAAAAGTCTACAAGCAATAAATGCTGGAGAGGATGTGGAGGAAAGGGAACCCTCTTACACTGTTGGTGGGAATGCAAACTAGTACAGCCACTATGGAGAACAGTGTGGAGATTCCTTAAAAAACTGCAAATAGACCTGCCATATGACCCAGCAATCCCACTGCTGGGCATATACACTGAGGAAACCAGAATTGAAAGAGCCACGTGTACCCCAATGTTCATCGCTGCATTGTTTACAATAGCCAGGACATGGAAGCAACCTAGATGCCCATCAACTGACGAATGGATAAGAAAGCTGTGGTACATATACACAATGGAATATTACTCAGCATTAAAAAAAAAATTCATTTGAATCAGTTCTACTCAGGTGGACTGAACTGGAGCCTATTATCCAGAGTGAAGTAAGCCAGAAGGAAAAACAACAATACAAGATACTAACACATATATATGGAATTTAGAAAGATGGTAACGAGAACCCTGCATGCGAGACAGCAAAAGAAATGCAGATGTATAGAACAGTCTCGTGGACTCTGTGGAAGAGGGCAAGGGTGGGATGATATGGGAGAATGGCATTGAAACATGTTAATTATCATATGTGAAATCAATCGCCAGCCCAGGGTTGATGCTCGGGGCTGGTCCACAGGGATGACCCAGGGGGAGGGAATCTGGAGGGAGGAGGGAGGGGGAGCATATGTATACCCATGGCGGATTCATGTCAATGTATGGCAAAACCAACACAATAAAGTAAAGAAAAAAAAAAAAGAATCTGCCTGCAATGCAAGAGAGGTGAGTTCAGTCCTTGGGTTGGGAAGATCCCCTGCAGGAGGGCATGGCAGCCCACTCCAGAATTTTGCTTGGAGAATTTCATGGACAGAGGAACCTGGTGGGTTACAGTCCATAGGACTGCAGAGTGAGACAGGACTGAAGTAACTTAGCACCCATGCATGCATGGAGCAAAGGTTGGCTTCCCTCTTGGCTCAGACAGTCTTCTGCCTGCCAATACAGAAGACATGGATTTGACCCCAGGGTAGGGAAGATCCCCTGGAGAAGGAAATGGCAACCTGCTCCAGTGTTCTTACCTGGAGAATCCCACAGGCAGAGGATCCTGGTAGGCTACAGCCTACGGGGTCACAAAGAATCAGACATGACTGAGCAACTAACATGCGCATGTGCATGCCCGCACACACACACACACACACACACACACACACACACACACACACAAATAAATACACAGACACGCAGAGAGAGCAAAGGGCAAAAGGAAGCCACTGCTCTTTTAAGCTGTTGATTCTAGCTATTGGTTTCCAGCTCATACAGTATAACTCTTTCCTCCTCTTAGCTGACCTCAGCAACCTTTGTGCTTTCTGTGCAGATTGAAATACCTGCTGCCTTAGTGGAATAATGGTCAACTCAAGAGTTTCTGGGGAAGATCTCTATGGTAAAGCTGTTCCCTAAAATTTGGAACATTAGTCAAAAGGCATCAGACCAAACTTAGGAATCAAAATGGAATGTGCTTTGCTCTTCAAATACCACTTATGCTGGCATTAGAGAAGGCTGGGGGGTAAGTCAAATATCCATTACTGGGCCAACAGCTTGAAGTATGTTTATTTTCTAGGGTTCTCCCCATATGTATTAGTCAGAGGTGGTCAGAGGCTAACTGCCTCTATTATGAGCCTCAAGGGTAGCTGCCCTCAAATACGTTCAACCACATCAGAACTCATAAATGTCATTTGGGAGATTGTTCATCTGGATGAAGAATTTAGAAAACAAAAATCCTACCCCCTGCCAGGTCGCTGGATGCACCTCAGTCATGGTCCCAGGTCTACACCAGTGCTCATCCTTCACGTTTGGGTTGGCTTAAAGTTTAAAACAACATTTAGTTTCAGATAACATATTTAAAATTTTGGCTGTGTATTCTTTTCTGGAGCCACAACTGATCACACTTGTTTTTTTGGAAACAGAATGCATAGGGATAAAGCTTTAGGACTACTCAGCTATATCCATATCTGAAATAATGAACAGTAGATAATAAAGTGGCTACATTAAAACTTTTCATTTTATAAAAGTATCCATTTCAGTATTCTTTTAAACAGTACTGAAAGTCTCTGGGCAATCTAACATTACACTTAATTTACAAAAATCAGAACTATATATAAGCAGTGTATAGCAAAGAGTCAGACATGACTGAGTGACTAACTTTCTTTCACTTTCATAGAGGGGGTACATCTCTCTCTTTTTCTCTCTGTCTCTGTCATTCACTGTCTGTTTGTGTGTGTGACTTGAAGTTCTCACGATGTAGAACAGCTATTACTTTTGGCACACCATAAACTCATTTCTGACAAGTGACTTTATCAATAACAGATCTTTTTTTAAAATTGGGACTCTAGTCAGTGAATGCCCTTGAAAACGATACCATTAGCAAGTTCAGCTGTGGAAAGGCAGCCCAGTAGAGCAGTCAGAACACAGACTTGAATTTGGACTGGCTAACTTTGAATTTTGTATCCCTGAAGATTTCTCCGATACTAGTTGAGGGTAAACTGTAAAGTTCTTATTATTTATAAATGTCATGTCAAGCTAACCTAGTGATGCATGGATTCAAATAGCAATCAGTAATGTATCTAAGTTTATCTGTAAAGCTCAGCATTCTGGAAGGCTCTTTTGCAACCATACATCTGCCTGAGAAGTCTCCCTTTATGGTCCTGAGGTTCTGCAGGTCCACTAGTATACCAATGCTCAGAGGCTGTGGAGAAAAGAAAGACACACTGTTTTCAGTGACTCCATTTTCTTTGTACACTGGTGCCCTGTCCTTGTTCAGCCTTGAGGCAATGGAGATAAGGGAAGAACTAGGTTTTTAAAATCTCCTGTGGCTCTGTCTTTCCTTTAGCATCAGCTGATCAGCAGTATAGTCACGGAGGCCAAAGTTATACGATAAATGAAAAAGGCAGAGATTGTCAAAGATCCCATAAATTCAGACTGAATGTGCCATCAAAAAGTATTGGAGAGAGAGGGGACCTCGAAGTACTGGTTTTTCCATTAATACCACTCACATTCATTAATTAATCATTTGTCTCTTATCATTTTCACCATTTAAGTCCCTATCATCTCCACTTGGTTGGTCACTAAGATATGATCATTTTACCTTTGAAATATCTCTTAGTCTATCCCTTTCTCTTCATTCTCAGGGTCACTGGACTAGCTATGATCTCATTTAAAATATGGCTCCTTAATGGTCTTCTTTCCTCCTTTATATTATTCTTTCAATCCATTCTTAATACTGGCAAGGTTATTTTGCAAATGAGACAATATACTCTTGTCTTCCTCAAGGCTTCTAAAAGATCTCCTTCTACATAACACATTCCAAACTCCTCACGCTGGTCCTCAGTATTTCCCATGATGTGGTTCCAACTCACTTCTCACATCTTATTTGCTCAGTTGTGTTACATAAGGATGCAGTGTAAATTGAGTGTTGTTTTCTTTACTCATTGGTCACATTCTTTGACTAATCCCTATGACTCAATCAAATATTTTGATGTTAGTGCTATCCTAGATATTTTGAGACCTGTTATGTGATGAGAATGTCAGGCTTAAGCTAACATAGAGAGGTCATTTAAAAAATACAGCACTAAGCCTGCATCTTTGGGCTACAAAAACCAGTAAAATTTAATCAATATGTTTGGAAATAAGACATTACCCAGTGCACTGAAAAACAGAGCCAAAAATATCTCCTGGTATTGATTTTACTAATCAGTTTTAGTAGAAAAGTTTTTCTTTACCAAGGATCTGCTAATATTTCCAGGAAACAAGTCCCTAAGCTCTTCTTTCCTGGGATGTATTGCTCAACTGTGAATTTCTAATGTAATGAGTCCAGAGATTATAACTGAAGACTAGAGGAGATAAGGAAAATCACAGCTTGAGGAATCCCTAAGTAAGTAAATAATATTAGATCAGCTGTTAAAATGAAATAGGAGCATTCTGAAGCTTGGTTGGCAAACACAAAAGCAGAAGATTTAAGCGGACTTGAAAAAAAAACCTTACTTTTTAATAAATGAGCATATGCTAGGAAGTTAAATACAGAGTTCTGGGGGCTGCAGGCAATGGGAGCCGTTATGTTAGGATATCATGTATTTTAGCAAAAGAATCAGAGTAAAATCTGCTAACCCCATTTTTTAAAACCATCAGGATGGAGTCAACATCTCCCGTAAATGTTATACAGCACATAAATGCAAAGCCAAGTACTCACGCCTCACTGTTAAATTCACGTAACACCCTCCCTTTCCTCAAAGAACATGTATTTGGCACATGTCATCTCTGTTCATCTCTCGCCTCGTTATGAAAGCCCAGAGGAAGAATGATGAGTGACTCAGTCAAGGTCACCGCATGATGAAAGTGCCTGAGAGCTGGAAGAGGACCCAAGACGCTCCATCCAGTGCCATGCCCATGAGTTCACACTGCGGGGGATGGCAATCACAGCGTATTTAAGTGATATCAGCACTAAACGGCAACAAATGTAACGCTTCCCACTCGGGATGTGTTCTGGGCTAACTCTGTTGGAAAATATATGGAGATTCTGCCATAGTAAAAAAAAAAATGTTTTGAGCAGTTTAAACAAAAACGGGCAAGATCTGAAGCCAAGAGTGCCCCATGCCCGTTTTTCCAAGGGTGGCAGTGGCTCCAGCAGCCTTCCTTTATTTGCTGTGAGGTGTGGGAGCAGAGAGGCCAAGCTCGGGCATTCTTTCTAGAGGGACCGTCAAATTCCCGTAAGCAAAGCCGTGTCCTGCAACAGAGAGTGATGCCGCATTACAAGCCATTCGGTAAAGATCAAAACTCGGCAACCCAGATGCCCATCAGCCGACGAATGGAGAAGGAAGCAGTGGTACATATGCACAATGGAATACTACTCAGCATTAAAAAAAAATTCATTTGAAGCAGTTCTACTCAGATGGACTGAACTGGAGCCCATTATCCAGAGTGAAGTAAGCCAGAAGCAAAAACAACAATACAGTATATTAACACATATATATGGAATTTAGAAAGACAGTAATGAGAACCCAACATGGGAGACAACAAAAGGAACGCAGATGTATAGAATAGACTCGTGGACTTTGTGGATGAGGGTAAGGGTGGGATGAGATGGGAGAAGGGCATTGAAGCATGTTAATTGTCATGTGTCTAATCAATCGCCAGCCCAGGATCGATGCTCGGGGCTGGTGCAGCGAGATTTCCCGGGGGGGAGGGAGGAGGGAGGGGGGACCCGGAGGGGAAGCATATGTAAACCCATGGTGATATCATGACAATGTATGGCTAAAACAATAATTAAAAAAAAAGAAAATAAATAAACTCGGTCACACCGTGGTGCACGCAAATCTCATAGCTGCCTAACCGGGGTGTCCCTGGGGTTGGGAAATGTGTAGGCGCCACGAGAGCTGACAGTTGACCAGCACATTGGAGTCTGGTTCCTGCACAGGTGCAGAAACACTGAACTCTGCTAGGAAAGAAAGCTCTTCGGAAAGGAAGAAGACTTGAGAGCATTCCATGAAGTTAGAGACTCCAGAGGAGTCTGTTCTCTGTCTGTGAGTTTGGTTAGATCACTGAGATTTAGGCAAGAGTTTGTTATCACAGCATGTTCTGTCTAATAAACACAGGCCTGAGATAACTTTCTTGTCATAAGGGAACTTGAATTTTTATGACAAATACGTTCACTTTTTTTTTTTTTTTTCTGATCCACGCCTCACCTTCTCACTCTTAGAACACAGGGATAAGATTGTAAAATCTTAGTCAGTTCTTTCACATGGACTGTAAGACCATATGTTCGGTATTACAGTTGCATAAACGTAAACATGCACCCTTTCCATAGTGGCCCTGTAATATTTGTGTGCCGCTATTGGTCACGTGCCTTGTTCTTTACTTGAAAATAAAGCCCCAGCTGTTTCTCTACCTTAAAGTCTTGTACAGTGTGGTTCAAGGGCTTCCCTGGTGGCTCAGTGGTAGAGAATTCCTCTGCAAACGCAGGAGACATAGGTTTGATCCCTGGTCCCGGTAGATTCCCCCATGCTGAGGGGCAGCTAAGCCCGCGTGCCACAACCACTGAGCCTGCTTGCCTAGAGCCCATGCTCCACGCAGGAGAAGCCCCTGCAATGAGAAGCCCACACACTATAACAAGGAGTAGCCCCTACTCGCCACGACTAGAGAGAAGCCTGAACAGCACAGCCAAAAAATAAATAAATACACACAATTTTTAAAATGCGCTGAGACTTAGTTGACATCCCATGGATTTCATCCTTTCTTTTTGATGAACTAATCATCCACGACATCTGTGCAAACATCCCTTCTCACCACGGCAGCATCAGCGTTGTTTTTTTTTTTAACTGAGCTGTTAATATGACATTTCTGATGATAGATGTATTCTATTACAATATCTGTTTTATTTTAAAATCAGGCTTTCCAGCACAGTACTATACCAAAGGTGATTGTCAAGCAGTGATTGTGGTGGCATGACTTCCTCTTCTGGATGAAACCCTGAAAGAGCACTAGCGCTACAAGGACATACTGTGTAAAAGGTCCAGACAATACACCAAGTGGCTGAAGTCTCACAAAATTAAAACGTCCCAACCCTAATTTGTATTGCTTTGGGATCTATTTAAAAATGATTTATTTAGCTTTTTAGAAAGCCAACTGCAGTTTCTAAGAAATGCACAAAAGAGACAATTATCACTACAGTCACCAGTGGAACAATATAAGTAAGTATAAGTAATATAAAAATAGCTTAGAATTCATTGTTCATTTGACCTTTATTTTGCTAGTTAAAATGATCACACTTTGGGAGTCTCTTCTTAATTGCTCTGCGAGAGCCAAACTGTGCCTTTTCTATGTGCAAGAGTCTTATTTTTAGATTTGACTAACCCTCTAAAATGATGTTGATGGAAGCATTTCATTGCTAGTAGTCAACAGACACGAGTTCTAGTTCTCAAACTGAGTGTTGGATGGTAACTGAAACTCAGTTTCATCATCGCCCACATTTTCTTAGTTCTAACATTCTCAGCTTTCAGGGTAGTGATGTACATTCCAAGGACACAAAACGAACCATCTGTATGTATGTTCCTATCTATCTATCTAAATGAATGTGTGTGGAGAGACAGAGAGAGAGAGAGAAGAAGGAATACACATTTATTAAACATTTCAGATAAGACTGTAAAAGCTCTTAAGGGAGGTTAACATTTGAATACCATTTCCTTCAGTTTATAATTATTCACATTTTTTTTCACTTGTGATTTTTGAAGTGTCGATAACTTATCCTTTCATTCTATGTACTTTAGGTTGAGCACCAGAGAAAAGTAACAGTTTGGATCTCTAAGGGGATGTAGTAATAATTTTGCTATAGAGAAAATCTGTGATGAGATTTAACTTATGATTTATGAACATTACCCTTCCAAGATAATGAACATATACAGAAGGAAGGAAGGGGAAAAGGAAAAGTTTCCATTAGGCTGTATGGGAAATTTCCTAACACCAGGGACTGATTCCTGGTCTTATTTACCCACATTCACTGTGGGGGATTCACTTGTGCTGTGCTTGGAGCATTGCAGATGTCATAAATATTTGTTGACCAAATGACAATTTCATAGTGACTGACTGGAACAGAAGTTTTGTCACTGAAACAATGACTGATTAAAAAAAAAAGGTGTTTATTATTATTAATATCATTCCATTTTTGGCCATACCATGTGACATGTGAGATCTTAGTTCCCAGGCCAAGGAGAAAACCCACATCTTCTGCAGTGGAAGCACCGTGTCTTAACCACTGAATCACCAAGGAAGTCTTGAATGACTGATTGCTCATCTCTTCAACCAGACACACAATGCAGTGAAGAACCGGGGGATAGAAGTTTATGACATCTTTGTTGTTCTTAGGGTATGAGAAATGTTTTTCTGTGCATTCTTTGAACCTTTACAGGTGTCCCAATTGAATGTGGTGGGCATATTTAAAATACTGACTGCCAATGCTTTTAATACCACACTACTCCCTGCTCGCCAACTTTCAAAATACTATAACCAATCCCATATCTGTCTCCTTCTGTGGGTCAGGGATGAACAAATGATAGCAGGAAGCATGATCTCACACAAGGACAGAGGGGTAAGGGCCTCCACCCTGGGACCAACCCTAAGTTTAAGGTTCCCATTCTTTGGGACTCTTTCTTCAACTTCTCTGACTTCTTGAGCTCTGGACCTTTCCTGCATTCATCTTAGATACCTAGCTCACTGAGATGGATTTGTCTCCCTGGATTTTCCACCCAGCCTCTGCTCTGACTTAGAGAAAGTGCCTCATTCTCATTCTCTCTCTCTCTCTCTCTCTCTCTCTCTCTCTCTCTCTCGACCTGGGCTTTTCACTTACCATCTGTTCTGATCTTGGCCACCTGACTGAGACTTGAGCCCCATGTCCTGCTGCCTACAACCCCAGCTGACCCAAGCCGATAAGATAAACATCAGCAGAGCCATTAGAGATCCAGAAACAGAAAAGGGAGGTCTGTGTTGATTATAGAGATTAGGGAAGATTTTTCAAGGGAAGTGGAATTTCAAGGGTGGATTAACTCTGCTTTTCCTCTTGCTCTTGGTACAAATGTTGCATGAGCCCACGTGTAGTAGTTGTGGAGTGGCTCCCTAGTCTTCCCACCCATACTGTCCTTCAAAGGGGGCTCATCTCTGACCTCCCAAAACCTCTCCACTCCCTTTTCCAGTGCACCTCGTAGAGCACGGTCTACCTGCCATGGCAAGTAGGAATATCGTGAAGTCGCGAAAATGCAGTCTACTGTGGTCTGCGATCTCAATCCTAGGGGATTTTGTAGGGTGAATTGTACTTTGTGTTTAAGAAAAGTATACCAGACCTTTGGACTTTTCATTTTCTCACTTAGGAAACCAAATGCAGAGGCTGGGGGGATGGGGACAAGAAAATAAGTCAGCGGGGCCATGATCTTGGGTGGAGGCATCCCGTGATGACTCCATGTTCACTGATTTTTGGTCACTTCTGTCAGCAGAGTGGCTCAGTCTAAGCTACTCTCCATCTTTTACATTAGCCGTGGTGAAGTTACCTGTAGGAGAAAGTCCTAGAGCAGGAAGCAGGTACCAAGTGGGAACTGTGAGTCCTCAGGCAAGGCACATACTCTATCAGATCCAGTTTTCTCACTTGTGTATAACCTAAGAGGCTTGGCTGATGCTTCTGAAAGTCCCCTGCACAGGACCAGTCCTGGATTTATAGTCTTGACTCTGGCTTCAACATTCCTCTGAGTCCATGTTGCCCCTTGACTTTTCCACGCCACTGGCAGAGTGTCTCCTGAGGCACTTCCAGTCTGGGTTGGATAATGTGTCTTCTTCCCTGCCTCTGCCTGTGGCTCACGATTTGTTTATTTATTTTTGGCTGTGCTGGGTCTCCATTGCTCTGTATGGGCTTTCTCTAGTTGCAGCGAGCAGGGGTTGCTCTTTGTTGCGGTGCATGGGCTTCTCATTATGGTGGCCTCTCTTGTTGCTGAGCGCTGGCTCTGGGCATGTGGGCTTCGGTAGGGGCAGCACAAGAGCTCAGAGCCATAGCGCACAGGCTCGAGAGCTCAGGCTCCGGAGTTGTGGCACAAGGGCTTAGCTGCTCCTTGGCATGTGGGCTCCTCTTAGACCAGGGCTGGAACCCATGTCCCTTGCATTGGCAGATGGATTCTTAACCACTGGGCTCCCAGGGAAGTCCCTGCCTATGGCCCATTATGATGGAGAACATTTGTTAAACCAGAACAGAGATCCCAAAGGATTATCAAGAAGTGGTACAAACAGATGAGGGAGCTTCTCAACAATAAACCAAATGCTTCCACCTTCTATCCCAGGACAGCCCCTCCTGGGGGCTGGAACATTATGTTCCATGTGCTGGTTTGAAAACTTGCACTGAGGAATCTTGTTGCCTGGATGGCACAGGAAAATTGCCCTCCCTGCTCCCCCACTGTGCATCTCATTTGGCAGAATAAATCCATCCTATCTTCCTCTTGGATATGTTTCAAGGGTGACATGGACTAATATTTTGTAAAGAGTTTAGAACAGTCCCTGGTACATAGTAAGTGCTTGTTTAATACCTCAGTAGCTTGAAATGTTAGTAGGTATCTTATTACAAAAGAAATAAAGAGATCTCCAAGTAAAATAAGTTTGTTTGGAAAATCTGGGTTGATCAAATTAAAACACACTTTTCCCCCTTTAATATAACATTTAAAACATGTAATGTGCTAATCTGCAGGAGAATTTTGAAACTTCCTTGGAGATTGTGGAGGGTATAAGGTATTATTTGCAATTTCCAAAACTCACTCGACTATAGACTTGTTTTCATGAAACACTGTGGTCTCAAGGAACTCAAGTGCATCTTTTTGTTGTTGTTGTTGTTATTCTTAGTCGTGTCGGACTCTTTGCGACCCCATGGGACGTAATCTGCCAGGCTCCTCTGTCCATGGGATTTCCCAGGCAAGAGTACTGGAGTGGGTTGCCATTTCCTCCACAAGATGATCTTCCTCACCCAGGCATTGAACCCCTGTCTCCTGCACTGGCAGGAGGATCTTTCCCATTGAGCCCAAGTGCATCTCATGGAACACAATTAGAAATGTGGTTTCAGGCACATGGAGGCAGTTCCCCAACTGTTCAACATTCATCAGAGGTTTTCTTCTACTGATTTGGTTCTCATACTCTCCTTCTGCAGGGGGATATCTGCCACTTGCTATGCTATCCTCTATTTCTTTTCATATTTGTATAAAATCTGTCTTTTGTATTTATTAGAGACCCCTGGTGGCTCAATGGTAAAGAAACTGCCTGCCAATGAAGGAGGCTTTGTATTGATATTTTTGCTTGAGCAATTACTTGCTAATTTTAAAGGCTGAAATAGCTTAGTTGCAGGCACCCTGTTGAAGGAAGCAACCAACCCTGTCTCTACTGACGCTGAGTTAGCACAGACTGCCTCAGCCTACTGCAGGGCCCAGCAAACTTATCTCTAACTATCCCCAAGCCAAAACCAAAATGCTGGATTTGTTAAGAAGAAGACGTGACCTGTGAGCTCCTAGGATTAATGAGAGCCAGAAATCTGGCCCCATGATGCTTAGGATAGTAGTATTTTTGTGTAAGCTAGAAATTCTTCTCCCCCAACTTCTGCTAAGACCTTCTAACTACCAAGTGTTCTTACCTGTCACCCAGCTCCAGTATTCAACAGGCCTTCCAGAAAGCCAAGTTGGCAGCTATAAAACAGATGAAGATGTAGGGCTAGACCTCGCCAAAGTCACATGCCTATTGACTTTGCGCAAGATCTGTTTAGAGCTAAAAGAATTAGATTAGGGATTAGAACCTCCAGGAACCTAGGACTTGAGTGGCCCCTTATTGCTCTCAGAGAAAAGCCCCATACATTAGCCACACAGTCAAAACTTTCCCTTGGGACTTTCCTGATGATATAGTGGCTAGGAGTCCATCTGCCAGTGCAGGGGACATGGGTTCAATCCCTGGTCAGGGGAGATCCCACATGCCATGGAACAACTAAGCCTGTGAGTCACAACTACTGAATCTTTGAGCCACAACTACTGAAGCCCAAGCACCTAGAGCCTCTGCAGGCAACCAGAGAAGCCACTTTGCAATGAGAAATCTGTGCATCACAATTAGAGAGCAGCCCCCACCCTCTGCAACTAGAAAAGCCCACACGCAGCAGAGAAGACCCACTGCAACCAAAAATAAATAAATATATAGATAAAAACAACCAATATGAAAACACAAAAAAGCCATAAGCTTTGTTAAAAAGAAAAGAAAAATCCTTTCCCAAAGCGGGCCAACCTCTCTTCTCTCCCTCACATGTCAATATAAACCTTCACCACTCTTCTGGAAATCACCATCCTCACCAATGACACTCAGGACTTTGTTGCCTCTAAATCATTGCTTGAATAACCTTTCCATGTGTTTGGTTAATCTCATACTTATTTTTAAGACCAAACTAAAAATGATCACACTTGCTTTGCCAACTATGTCCACCTACTCCTTGCCCATCGGAAGATATGGGATTCCTTTTTTTCTATTTCATTTCTCTCTGCGTAATAGCTCTTGGTGTAGACATGATCTCCACCCATAGAAAATAATTTATTTGAGGGCAGGGACTGCATTGTTTCACTCATGTCCCTGGCCACATCTGAACAAGTCTGCGCTAAGAAATATCTGCCAAAATCAATCAGTTGAGTCACTGCTCCTCTATGATGTGGTTTCTTTAGTGTCAAAATTCAGCATACATACATCGGTGGGGAGCTATTTATTTTGCTTTGACTTATCATGACTTAGTCCCCTCTGGGCTAATTGTTCTACAGACTCAGGTGATTTTCTTATTTTTCTAAGCTTGCTGAATATGGAACAGTGTTTATATGCTCAAGAATGGCATTCAGGGCCCTCCACCATCTGGGCTCACTATACCTTTGAGCACATGGAGAAAAGGCTGTAATCTCTCCCCGTTCTCTTCGGTGAACAGCTGGATCTAAAGCAGAATTTCTCCATCTCAGCGTAGCAGTTACCATTTGGTGCAAGGTCACTTTGCTGTTGATGGCTGTCCTGAACATTGCAGGGTGTTTAGCAGCATCTCTGCTTCTACCCACCAAATGCAGTAGCATCCTCCCTAACTGGCTCTTCCTCCTGAGACTGGAATAACGAGGCATAGTACATCTCCAGACGGTGCCACTGCTGTTTAAGGACCACTGATCTAGAGGTCTCCAATGTTTGGCTCTGAATCTTGGGATAAAATGGCTCATGCCAGTCTCTCTAACACTCGGGTGATATCTTGTTTGTCTGGAACCAACTGGGGAGGACTGTCACCAGGGTTAGGCAAATGCTCTCTGAAAAGAGGGAATAGGCAATGTGTTGTCACCCACTTATACAGTCAGAAATAAGCCATGATCCAAGTGACATAAACCAAAGAAAAGCAGAGAGGTAGTTAGATCAGTGGTTTTCAGAGTCCTGTTCATCATGAACCACATCTTTTGAAGAAAGGATTAAAATAGAGACTCCTGGGCTATTTGCTGAATGTTCTTATTGATATTTGCATGCTCTCATGATGCCCAAGGGGATCATTATGCATGCAACACTGTGTGTTGGACAACAGTGATTACTTATTTATTTAAAAGTATTTAGTTTTAAATAACTAGGTACAGTGTGGGCTTCCCTGGTGGCTCAGATGGTAAAGAATCTGCTTGCAATGTGGGAGACCTGGGTTCGATCCCTGGGTTGGAAAGATCCCTTGGAGGAGGCACGGCAACCCACTCCAGTATTCTTGCCTGGAGCATCCCCATGGACAGAGGAACCCAGTGGGCTATAGTCCATGGGGTTGCAAAGAGTCAGACACAACTGAGCGACCAACACATACACACAGGGACAGTGTATTAATGGCACACACAGAACATGGCTTCAATATAAGAAAATGTACTCTACCTTAACTTTGTTTTCTTTTTTGTTTGTTTGTTTTCTCTCTCTCCTTTAACTTCACTGCCTCCTAATATAATCCATATGTCCTAGAAAAAAAAATAAATCCCCCTTAGCATGTGAGGTTCGTTGGGCACACTTGGGAGAGTCTATCCACCCTGGTACCTGGTGGGTGTTGATCCAAGTTTCTTTCTGCATGATGTGGGCAGCCAGTGCCATTGCCATTCCCTTTGCCAATTTGCATGGTCTGCACTTCTTTTTTCTGACCCAGGAAGAGATATTTTTGAGACTCATAGGAAAAGTAAAAAGAAAAGAAAGCTCAGATAAGATACTCTTTGGCAAAAGAGGATAAAAATGAATTCTAATTGCTTATCAAATGTGTTATCTTATCGGATTTGGGTCTGTGTTTCTATATGCAAGGCCCCAAATTTTTAACCCCCATTTCCCTACAAAGAGTGTAACACAGCAGCTCAGAACTTAATAGATGGACAGATTGTAATTTCTTTCTGTTCTGAGAACATGTATTTCTGCATCATTTGCTATCTTCTCTTGTCTGGCATCACTCCCAGGCCTGCTATTGTTGTTGTTCAGTCGCTAAGTCATGTCCAACTCTTTGAGACCCCTGGCACTGACTGTAGCATGCCAGGCTTCACAGTCCTTCACTATCTCCCAGAGCTTTCACAAATCCATGTCCATTGAGTTGGTGACACCATCTCACCATCTCACCCTCTGTCCACTGTAGGAGATCTGTAACTTCTTAATGATTGGAATTCAGTACTGTACAACCCATAGGCCCGTTAGTTTGGGGCAAAAAGATATCTGGATGTTGACCTGTGCACTAAACTATGTGGAGGACTTTCCTACAGTCTGTAAGAGATGGGGAATGAGGGAGTCCCCAGACACTGCATGAACCCCTAGGAAGCACTCTCCTAGCACCCCTGCCTCCTGGGAACTGAAATAACTGGCACTGTGGAGCTTGGATGAAAAAAACAGAACACAGAAAATGATGCCAGAGGAGATCTCTATTGAAAAGACAAGCAATCCAGATTCTGTTGGAACTGTATCTCCAGAGTTTAAAAACAACCCCATCATTAGAACCGCAGAGCCAACACTAGGAAACGTAAATAAAGCTATATCCAGTAATGGGTTACCTCCAGAGGCCTATACTGACCTCTGCAATAAAATCTGCCCCAGTCCTTTCAGATTTGTGTTTCTAGGGTCTTTCATTTTTGTTTTATTAGCACGCTTGTTCCTATTTGTTGAGCAGTTAGGCTGGTGTCTAGGTGTTTACAGATTTTAGGGGTGTAAACACCAAATGAGGATCTGAGACCCCAGTGCAGGAGAATACATTTTTCACAGCTGTTTGGTTGAAACTTGAGACTGGAGGGAATCTCTCTTTTTAGCCAGCCTTGCCTAATATTCTGGCATCCTACAATTTTGTATACTTTGTAAGGAAAAGGAAAAGGAAAGTGGGAGGGTGGGAGGGTTTGTCTTTCATTATCTCTGCTGGAGAAGTGAGGAAATGTGGTGTGTTATTCATAGGCAAATTTTTCTGGCAAATCTTTTGAAAGTTAGTAGGATTTTATAGATCCTCTCTGCCCACACCACCTCCTCTATGTTAGCTGCTCTCCATCAGAAAGTCTTTGGTAGATAGAATTATTGGCCTTGATTCTTTGTCCACACCCTTTTTGGCATGTCTCTGTAGCCCCTCCCATGAAAGGCAGAGTGCATTTTTCTATTGCTGGTGACTTGCTTTGGTCAATAGGGTGTGGGTGGCGGGGACCATGTGCCAGCTCTGCACTTGGGCTTTAAGAGGCATCACTGCTCCCATTTCTATGCAAAAAGATGTCCCCACGGAGCTGCCACCCCCTTTCCCAGGCCTGGATAAATGCACTGGGAACCTGCAGCCTGGAGCCAAGTGCAGCTGGATCTAGAGCCACTTAGCTGCGCACAACCAAGATGGGCCAATACCCAGTTGACCTGCAGACCTCTGAGCAAGAATAAATGATTATTGCTTTAATCCACTGTATTTCAGAGTGAATTACTTGTTAGGCAATGCTCTTAATCCACTTATCTCCCCAATTCACATTTTAATTCTCAGCTCAATATGTTTAAGGATGAATGGATAATTTTTTCTGGACCCTTCAATATGCTACAAGGGCTGATTCTATACGTTGGTTTCACTGACAACATATTGTTAGCCACCAGCTCCTGTTTTAATGAAGAATGACTCAGGGGAAAAGTCTACAGCTTCTGATCTCTACATTCATCGCACTGAGCTTTTGTATGAGACAGTCCAGTCCTAGAATGAAGTCAAGCTTCTGCCACTGTGTAACTTTGGGGAGCTCATGAGCCTCTCTGCATCTCCATTTCACCATCTGTTGAGTTTGCTGGGAGAAAGTAGAGATAATATACATAGAGTGTTCTGCCCATTATAATTGTTATATAAACGGCAGCTGTTACATTTGTGAAAGAAATCAATGAATGCTAGTTTTTGTCAGTAGCAAACGTCTGGTACTTTTTATAAGGTATTAATACCTACCTCTTTCTTTATTCAAATATGGCACCTTCCTTGAACTCCAGATGGTGCCTGTCTGAGTCTGATACTGCATGTCATCACTATGTCTTCCTTCTCTAGTCCCTACCCAGTAAACTCCTTCATAGTAGTAATCAAGCAGTAGACCTAGCTGTCTTGGTCAGTGGGTGCTGGTCATTAGCAGTCACAATGATAATAATAGACATTGAGTGCTTGCTAGACTTTTCCAGACAAGGCATTTCCCACTGCAGAAACAAGCAGGAACCAAAGCAAGGTCGTGGGTCCCAGACCCTCACATTTCCCTTTAGATTGAATCCATTTTTGGTGAGAAGAAGTGGGAAAGGAAGACATTCTTGATGACCTAAACAAGATTGTATCATCCAAAAAGAATTCAAAGAAGAGATTGAGGCAGCATTCACTGACATGCTTAAAATTTTCTCTTCCCAACTATCCAGTATAGTGATCAGGGATGAAAAAATTAAGAAATTACATCTACTTTGCACATCTGAAGAGCAATGTGAGTGTGCGAATCTGTGATGTGGTAATAATAACAATACAAACACATGTAAATTACATGCTAAATACCTTGCAGGCTTCATCTTATTTAACCCTGAGCAAGCAGCCCTATGAGGTAGAC
The DNA here is from genome assembly GCA_007570785.1 of Antilocapra americana. Classification (NCBI taxonomy): domain Eukaryota; kingdom Metazoa; phylum Chordata; class Mammalia; order Artiodactyla; family Antilocapridae; genus Antilocapra; species Antilocapra americana. The sequence goes on along the minus strand of ML664183.1, from coordinate 16,561,053 downwards.
CTTTCTACTGTGGTCTTTTCCTTACTTCTGTAAACACCAACTTGCAGCTAAGCTCAATTATTGGTCCAAGGTGTTTTGACTGGGAAGTGATGAGGTTCCCAGACAAGGTGATTCCAGAGCCCAGATGCCCCCAGACTCCATCACACTGCTTTGTTATTACTCTGGAATTTTGTGTCTATGTCCCAAATTCATCCATGCATTCCCTGTACCATATTCATAGGTCAAATGGTGCCATTCCATTTATTTTCCCTAGCAATGCTTAAAGAGAGCATTTCTAGCATCTAATTCCTATTGAGCGCTGATTTTTTTTTTTTTTCTCTTGGAAGCTCCAACACTCTCAAGACTGAGAAGGAACTAAAGGGAGCGTTTGTTATCATAGATTACTCAGAGTAAAGAATTTGCTGCACCCAGAGCAACAAAGATCTGTTTGTCTATCGACTGCAAGGGTAGCAACTGTGCCACGCTGAACACCATAAGCAGAGCACTGAGAAATGAGCTTCTTCTTGGGCCCCATGGAGTGGTCGTCAGTAACAATGTCTCATAGATAGAGTTTCTGGATCCTTCTTAGCCCTTTCTCTGCTGCTCTTTCTGAAACAGCCAAGGACTCAGCCTTATCAAAGGTAAAAGTCAGTTATGCTAAAATGAATCCTTACAACACTTTTTAAAAGACAGATATCAGTATCTATTTTAGTACAACTTTTTGGTCTGGAAACAGTGTCTTCATGAACCTGAACTTCCACACACTTGGCTTCTTGACTGGGTATGAAGAGGTCAAAGAACAATCAATGGATATCCCAAACAGCTCTCTTGTTTTAAGAAACCTGAATCTTAGCAGTTTTGTGAAAGAACAAACTTTTCTTTTTGGGGAGGAGTCATTGCCATGGAGTAGATTTGATCATGTTGGAAATTGATTTCTATATAAGCTGACTGTGGAAGGCTGAAGATAGCTTGGCATTTTCTGATTCTCTTCCCATGGAGCAGAGGGTTCTAGCATTCCATTTAAATCTGAGTTGGCTTGTGATGTTTTGACCAACAGAGTATGTGGAGGTGATGCTGGGCTGGTTCTGGGCCTCACGTTAAAGAGGATCAGCAGCTTCTGACTTGATCTTTTGGAAGATCAAGACTTCATGTGGGAAGTTCACCCTTGCTGCGGTTGCTGGGCTGTGGGAAGCAGGAGGCAAGTGAGGGTCCTGACAGGTGAGTTGCCACAAAAAGAGTGAGAGAGAGATGAGAGAGATGGAGGGAAGGAAGGAAAGAGACAGAAAGAGAGAGTGAGAACATGCACTGTGGCATCTATTAGGTAAGTGAGAAGCAATTCCAGAATCTCAGAAATAGATCCTCCAGCCCTAGCTGGGATCAGAGATAACCACCACTAAATTCCCAACGAAATTGGGAACAAAATAAAACAGTTGCTTTAAGCGACAACATTTTGGAGTTGTTTGTGACATGGTAATAGATAACATTTTCAACTACTAAAGATCATTGTTGCAAATCCTAAGACAGTTCTCCGGCTCTCAACTTGGATAAAGCAATAATTCTTCAGATGTTAGGACTAGAGGGTCAAAGACATCTTCGGTTCTGGTACATTTATTCCACAGAAGAAATTGAAATCCATAGATGTGAAAACAGCAGGTAGAGCGAGGGGGTTAACTGCTGTTCTAACAACTTTGGGACAACTTTCCCAGATAAGAGCATTTCTTGGTCTTCAAGTTTCTTGTGAGGGTATTTACTGCTGCCACTAAATTCAAAATCTCTCTTTTGACTCACTCTGTTCCTTGGCAGGCAGGGCTCCCTCCGAGAGACCATGTCTAGTCCAGAGTCCTTCCTTCTTCTTCCACCTCATCCAAGCACAGAGTTCATTCAACTTCAAATGCAGAAACAAAGGACATTGTGATTCATGCTATCAAGTTTCCTTCCTTCACAATAGGCGCCTGGGCTGTCCCCCAGGAAGCCAAGAAAAGGCGAACCCCAGGAAAGGATGGGGTCAGGCTTCCGCATTACCTGCCTGGGTCCTGGGTCCCTTGGCTTCTGGCTGCTCACATGCAGCAAGTCAAAGCCCTGGATTCCGCCTCTACCCTGCCCTTCCCCCCCACCCCCTGCCCCACGCCGCCCCCACCTCACCGGCTCACGCGGTTGTATTTCTGTGGCCATGTGCTCTGTGCATAAGTTAACCACCTCACTTTTAAGTTCACAAGGGAGGGGTAGCTTGCAGGACACCCAGTTTAGCTGACTTCCCTTAGATTAAACTGCTCTTGGTGGAAAAACCTCTGAAGAAATAACCTTTCTGGTATTCTCTGTCTTTGTCTAACTAAGATCCAGAGTAAAGTAGTCTCTACTACACTTGCCCCAGCCTTACTCAACATAAAGGGACTTTAGCTTTTAGAGACTAAATAGTTTTCAAAAATGAGGGGGGAAATCCCCAGTCATGCCAATGATGGGACTCAGGCTTATTGGGGAAAATAGTTAAAAGTTACTCCCCCGTCCACGAATATGATAAAAAAAAATATATAAAAAGAGAAAAATATAAACCTTAGACTAGCATTTTGCAGAGTGGTTAAAGGGCCATTTGCACTGGAGTGATATGGGACGTTTGATAAAAATAGATTCCAGAGCTCCATTCTGGACCTCCTAAACCAGATTCTCCGGGGGTGGAAATTTAAATGTTTGTTTTTTCTCCCAGTGGTTCTTCTGCTCATTGAAGTTTGAGAATGACTGCCTTAGATTTATTTTACACACACACTTCATGAAATATTTTCTGCGAAGTCCGTGCAAATTTCAGTTCTGATTTATTGCTCCCTTCCTAATTCTTGCATGTGCACATGTGTATAAGCACACCCGCACGCACATGCGCACACTCAAGCACACATACAGACAGACAGACACACACACACATTTGTTTTATAAACCTCTAATGGGAATGGGGAAAGGGGGTGGAGGCAGACTAATTTAAATCTTTCTGTGTGGTTTTTGGACCTCAGGACTCACCCACCCCTCCACTTTGCCTTATCTGCTCCCTTGAACATTTCTTTTTTTGCATGAAACATTCCCCATTTAGGGTTTCCTGCCACAGGGGAAATTCCCAGGTGCGAGAACTTTCAGTCAGCCTCAGGAAAGACTCTGATGTGGATCTTTGAAGATAGAGGAACTTAAATATTAAAGGATCCACCAGGTGCCAATAGAGTTGAATGGGAACCCCAAAGGGGAATTTGTTTTCAACATAAATACTAATAATATAGTAATTGTGAAGCGACTATTTATAGTGTGTGGAGTGCTCTGATCAGCGCTGCCCTGGCTGTCTTGTGGGATGTCAGCGTTGGTGAGGCAAAGTAGGAAAAATTGGGAAAGCAGTGACCTGGGGAATTTGTGTTGAACAGGCATTGCTTTCTGTCCTTCACCCCTGACAGCTCTTGGTTCCAGACCTCATACTCATTAACCCTTCACTAATGGAAACTTCTGCAAGTAGTCCTTCACCTTACGGTAGAGACAACCTAGAACTGATTAGAAACGTGGAAAGGCATCAGGTAAGAACACCTTTCATTCCTTATATGTAATGAAACAGCCAAGTATTGCTTAAATATATCCATTTTTCAAGATTGAGCTGAATAACAGATTCTCCATGAAGCACTTACCACATTACAAATACTGTTATTATATTATTAGGGTTTTTTTATAGTTTATGTAGTTATACCATTATACACACAATATGTATGTGTATATAAATAGAGAGAGAGCTTAGTTGTTCAGTCATGTCCGACTCTGTGATGCTATGAACTGTAGCCCACCAGGCTCCTCTGTTCATGGGGTTTTCCAGGCAAGAATACTGGAATGGGTAGCCGTTCCTTTCTCCAGGGGATCTTTCTGACCCAAGGATGGAACCCAAGTCTCCTGCATTGGCAGGCAGATTCTTTACCATCTGAGCCCCCATATACAGCTCAAAGTAATATTATGCTAATTAACGTTATAATAATATTAGCTACTGTTTTATAGAGATGAGGCTTCCCAGTTGGGACTAGTGGTAAAGAATCTGCCTGCCAATGTAGATTAGACATACGTAAGAGACATGGGTTCGATCCCTTGGTTGGGAACATCCCCTGGAGGAGGGCACGACAACCCACTTCAGTATCCTTGCCTGGAGAATCCCTTGGACAGAGGAGCCTGGTGGGCTACAGTCCATGGGGTCACAAAGAGTCAGACACGACTGAAGTGACTTAGCACACATGCACTCCTGCTAGTTTTGATATGCTAGTAGTGTTATTATCCTGTGTATTAATACCTTTGACAATATTACTATTATCCAATTAAAATAATACTAGCCAGGTAATAAAATCAGCCATGACAATAATAACGGCTACCGTTTATTGAGCACTGACCTGACGTTATGTCCAGCCGCAAGCATGATCTCATCTAATGTTCCCACCATTCCATAAAGTGGTTGATTACCCCAAGTGCTCTCACTTTGCATATGAGGAGATAAAGTTTTTCCCAGCCAGAAAACAGTGAGATAGCGATTTGAACCCAGAACCCATTTCCCCCATTTAGCAGGTCACCCTTCCTCACCCTTTGGGTCCAGACTGTGGTCTGCACTTTGACTGGGACACTTGATCACTGTCTGCCTTTTCTTAGAGTGATTTATGAGTTACCAGCTCCTGGAGGGCAGAGTGCAATCTATATCTGAAAGCTTCAGAACCCTCAGCCCTGTGCCTTGAACTTACCGATAAGCGCTGTTTAAATGTTCAGAACACTGCATAAGCGCTGTTCAGATAAGCACTGTCTGAACTGGTTAAAATTCCACACTGCCAGCAGGGTCAGGCTTGTTGGCGACAGTGGCAGCCCATCTTCTCTGGTGTGCAGTTCCAGGAGAGCACTGATTATTTACAACTTGTTTCTAGTGATCACAGGATTCCCATGACTGTTTTCAGCAAGGACCAAGGCAGCTGTTATCCAGTCATTTGCAAAGCGTCAATCAGACTTGAGAAGAGTTCCAGTAAACTGTATAATAATAATGAGAATAGCAGTCACTGAGTGCTTCCCACGTGTTGAAAACTATGCTAAACTCTCTGCAAAATTAATCTCGTAACCCTTATGACAACTCTTTGAGGTAGATATTATTATCTTTTTTTCTATAGATAAAAGTTGAATAACCTGCCCCCAAATCAGCCAGCTGGTGAGTTGCAGTGTTTGGATTTGAAATCCAATTTGACTCCAAAGTAGATACTTTTAATTACTTAATCAGTCTTCTAATCAACTCATTATTCCCTTGCTTCTTTCTTTCCTTCCTTCCAAAAATATTTAATGAATGCTTCTTCTTCACTGGGCCTCTGTAAGATGAATGATGCAAAGATGAGCTGAGAAGACACTTTCCTTTCCCTAAAAAGTATTGGGGGAAATCAGAGGTGAAATAAGCAGTTATAAAATATGAGGGTGACAGCTCCGATAGAATTGACAGTGTTTTGAGAGCAGATTCGTAACAGCCATGATGCCTGGATACCTGCTTGGCTCCTGAAGATCCCTGAGTCTTCATGCCAACCATCTGGGCTGGCTGTCATTAGTCCTCTCTGTATGTGACGATGCTGAGTTTCAGAGAAGTCACAACAATTGCTCAAGGCCACACAGACGTCAAGTGGCAAACTTGCCATAAATCCCAAAGTTTGTGCTTTCCTTACCAGGCCAAGTCACCTGGGACTAATATAAAGTAAACTAACCTAAAACGGCCACCTTTCTCCATAGTGGGCAATATGTTTTCTACTAAATAAAATAGATAAATCTCCTCCTAGCCAAACTATAATCTCTCCACACACTTCAGAAAAACGAAGTCCAAAACTCTTGCTTTTTGACCATCCTTTCTGTGAGGATATGGAGGAAATCTTTAAGGTAACAGATCTTATAATTTCTTCAAGTTCTGTTTTAACGGAGTTTGCTAGGAAAGTTGTTTTTCAGTTCATATTTATTGAAACCTTCCATACCTTGGATTAAAACCAAGAATCAGTAGCTTCATTCTTGGCTGTGATGGACTGATTCAGGACAAGTACAAAATGCTGAAAAAAAAAAATACAAAGAAATATGGAGGTACTTGAAATACTTGGTGGCTGGGGCAAAATTGAGGATGTGAGGTCCCACAGGATGTTTGAGTCTGAATTGTTAACACACTGGAAGTTCCAAGACATTTAACCTCTTGCTGGTCCTCTGAATTTTCTTTCTTTCTTTTTTTAAATAAGCTCAGTAGCATGGAATGGCTTCAGAGGGAGCATAAACTGGCCTACCACTTTGAGAATACGGCATATGCCCTGGAAGAGGAGATGAAAAGACTTCACAGGCAGTATTCTCCTGTAAGGGCAATGGAAAACTTTCACTTCCCTCAAAGTGCTTTTTACAGGAGTTCAGGACTGCTTTTGAACCGTTATCAAAATGATCAACAGAGTAGCAGAGTCACCAATGTAAGATTTGTGAATTTTACAGTGTTGGGTCCAAATCAGCCTCTCAGCTTTAATAGAAAAGAAATCGTGTGCACTTACAGAGCCCTGGGGCTCAATAGTTGTCTTTGCTCTATTCGATTTCCTGACGTTTCAGAGGGTCCAGCAAGGCTTTTTGCCAATAGAAGGCTCTGTTAGCTCCCTGCTCTCGCTCGCCTGTGGTCTGCCCATCCACGCAGCGACATTCTTAAGCTCCAACCTCACAGGACACATCACACGTTCTGAACTGCACCCTGCATTTTCGTGGTGTCTGAATACATTTAAAAAAACTGTTCTCGTGAACAGTATTTGGACACAAGACAACTAATTTCCTGCATCATGTGTGGATTTCAGAACAATGCCAGAGGGGCTAAGAACACACTCTCTGTTGACTATACAAAAGAACATTTTCAGCATCTGCCCAGGGCCAGAAGTTTATCTTCTCCAGTATTTCAAAAACACTAAGCTGGAGAGCCCATGTTAAACAAAGAACATTTATTTAGCCAAGTGCTTTTGAAATCATGTTTTTGGGGGGTGGGAGGGCGGTTTCTGAGATAGCACTGAAGAATAAAGTGCCTCAACTAGCACTGATCCTGATCACCTGAAAGCAAAATTTAAACAGAAAAGTCTGGTTTCCTTCTGCCCCTTCCCTTTTAACCCCTCTCACTAGTTTTCTTATTAGTTAAAGGTCAGTAATTGTTGGCTGATATGGTAGATTGTTAATACATTGTGTTAGTGAAGGTCATTCTCATCTGAGCAGAAGTCCAAACAAATTTAAATTAAGAAGAAGTAAGTCATCATTTACTCTTTTTCTCATTACTCAATAAAAGAATTCAGACTTCCAACACTTTTTTTTTAAACTTCTCTCCATGTGGTTTTTTATTTATTTAATTTTGACCACACCACACAGCATGATGTGGGATCTTAGTTTTCAGACCAGGAATGGAACCTGCAACCTCTGCGTTACAAGTGTGGAGTCTTAACCACTGGACTGCCAGGGAAGTCCCACATTCAATACTTGTTAAAAAGAAAGCATTAATCTTCTGTGTAAGGAAAAGATGAGTCTGAGTGAGACTTATCACAGTTATTTGTGAGAGAGGATGTGTTGTGAAAAATTTCAGCAAGGGACTCATTAGCGTCACATGATATAAAATTTGGGATTTTAGGATTTAAAAATATATTTATATTTAGATAAAAAATTGGGATCTGAGGGATCATGTTATAAATAACAGATTATAAACAGGTGATCCACACATTACATGGAATCCACAGATGTGTGTGTTTGGCCTAAAGAGCATTTTCATAGAATTTAAAATTATTCCCAGCATTCTAAAATGGGAGAAAGAAAATATAGGAGAATATCTTTTTTTTTTTTTGGCTACATCAATTTGTTTTATTTATTTATTTATTTTTTCCTCCCTTTTATTGTTTTTGCCATACAATGCCATGATATCACCATGGGTTTACATATGCTCCCCCTCCAGAAAACCCTCCCTCCCCCCTCGCTCCTCCCTCCCCCCCAGGAAATCTCGATGCACCAGCCCTGAGAATCAATCCTGGGCTGGCGATTGATTAGACATATGATAATTAACATGTTTCAATGTCATTATCTTTATGATTTTGGGTTAGGCAAAAATTTCCTAGCTAAAACACCAAAATCATGATCACATGAAAAAAAAATAAGTTGGGCTCTTATTAAATTAAAAACTTGTGTTTTTGGAAGATACTGTTAGGAGAATGAAAAACGAGTCATGGATTGGGAGAAAATAGTTGAAAATCACATATCTGATAAAGGACATGTATAGAGTTTATAGAAAGAACTCTGGAAACTCAATAATATGAAAATAAATAACCCAATACAATTGGGCAGAAAATTTAAATGGACACTTAAGCAAATGAGATATATGGACAGCAAACAAACACATAAAAAGATATTCAACTGAAGGAAGGAATATATTTAAGGGAATGTAAATTAATACAAATTAAAACCACAATGGGATATCACTAGTGAAGTGATTGTGAAGCTACTCAATACTGTCCGACTCTTTGCGACCCCATGTACTGTAGCCTACCAGGCTCCTCTGTCTATTGGATTTTTCCAGGCAAGAGTACCAGAGTGGGCTGCCATTATCTTCTCCAGGGGATTGTCCCAACCCAGGGATCGAACCCGGGTCTCCTGCATGCGGACAGACACTTTACCATCTGAGCCACTAGGAAGATATCACTTCACAACTATTAAAATGGCTAAAATTTAAAACACTGGCCATACTGAGTGTTAGCAAACATGCAGAGAAATGGAACTCTTGTATACTGCTGGTAGGAATGTAAAGTGGTAACTGCTCTTCTGGAACCAGCTTGGTAGTTTCCTAAAAGGTTAAATATTAGCATATATATATGTGCTTATAAATTGCACATTTTATTTTTATTTAATTTTTTTTAGGAAGTATAGTTGATTTATAATATTATGTCAGGTATTCAACATAGTGATTCAATACTGGGAAAGGTGTATGTCAAAGTTATATATTGTCACCCTGCTTATTTAACTTATATGCAGAGTACATCATGTGAAATGCCAGGCTGGATGAATCACAAGCTGGAATCAAAATTGTTGGGAGAAATATCAACAACCTCAGATATGCAGATGATACCACCCTAATGGTAGAAAGCCTACCACCTTAATGGTAGGGTGTTACCACCCTAATGGTAGAGAGCCTCTTAATGAGGATGAAAGAGGAGAGTGAAAAAGCTGGTTTAAATCTCAACATTCAAAAAACTAAGATCATGGCATCCAGTCCCATCACTTCATGGCAAATAGATTGGAAAAAATGCAAACAGTGGCAGATTTTATTTTCTTGGGCTCCAAAATCACTGCAGATAGTGATTGCAGCAATGAAATTAAAAGATGCTTATTCTTTGGAAGAAAAGCTATGACAAACCTAGACAGCATATTAAAAAGCAGAGATACCACTTTGCCAACAAATTTGGTTTAACATATCTGGTTAAAGCTATGGTTTTTCTAGTAATCATGTAAGGATGTGAAAGTTGGACCATAAAGAAGGCTGAGTGCCAAATAATTGACGATTTCAAACTGTGGTACTTGAGAGTCCCTTGGACTGCAAGGAGATCAAAACAGTAAATTCTAAAGGAGATCAACCCTAAATATTCATTGGAAGGACTGATGTTGAAGCTCCAATACTTTGGCCACCTGATGTGAGGAGCCAACTCATTGGAAAAGACCCTGATGCTGGGAGAGACTGAGGGCAGGAGGAGGAGGGGCAACAGAGAATGAGATGGTTGGATGGCATCACCAACTCAATGGACATGAGTGTGAACAAACTCTGAGAGATGGTAAAGGATAGGGAAACCAGGCATGCTGCAGTCCACGGAGTTGCAAACAGTCAGACACCACTTAGTGACTTAATAATACTCCATTTAAAGTTATTACAAAATAATGACTCTATTTCCCTGGGCTGTACCATAATATACCTTGTTGCTTATCTATTTTATACAGAGTAGTTTGTATCTTTTAGTCCCTAGCTTCTCTCCTTCCCTCCCTGCCTCACCACTATAACAACTAGTCAGTTCTCTATAGTTATGTGAGTCTATTTCTATTTTATCATAGACATTCATTTGTTTTATTTTTTAGATTCCACATATAAGAGAAAATCTAGTGTATTTGTCTTTCTCTGTCTGACTTGGTTCACTTAGCATAATATTCACCAGGTTCAACCACATTGTTGTAAGTGGCAGTATTTCATTATTTTTTTGCTATGCCTGGAATAATGTCCCATTGCATATACATGCCTCATTTCCTTTATCCATTCATCTGACATTTCTTATCAAGTTGTACTTTTTAAATATGTGCAATTTATTATTTGGCAATTATATTGCAATATCCTCATTAAAAACTGGTGTGCTACATCTAAATCTTTTGTATATTGGGTTTCTCTTACAAATGAAGCAAGACACCGAAAGGCTGGAGCAGGGAAACCACTGATTACTTTGAACAGGATTTCTCCCATGTGTTCACTGTGAACTGAATTAGTTTTGCTTCACTTGTGGAGCCTTCCTGCTTGGCCTTTGCAGGTTGTTGACTTTAGAACCCTAGGCTGCCATGCTGCTGGTAGGCATCTGAGTTTTTAAAACGTACTCCTTGCTTCCCAGGTTAAGTTCCCTTTAGATCCATTTTTCAGGTATAAGCCTGATGTCAGAGTTCACTAATACAGAATGAAAGATGCCAAGTGATGATGAACACAGAAATTGGAGAGCTATGTCTACAAACCAAGAACCATTAGAATAATAAGTGACCATCAGAGTGAGAAAGAGGCAAGGAAGGATTCTCTACAAGAGCCCTGCAGTAAACTTGGTTTTCTTTAGATATCTGTCTTCATCAGAAATCTGCCTTCTTTTGTTAAGGGATTTCATCGGAGACTGGAGTATATCCTTGATTCTCTGTTTGTGTCAGAAGATGTATAAAGGCTGCCTATTTAGAGAAGTATATGATATTTCTACAAATGCAGAGGGTGTAACACAGAGCTTGGAGGTTGGAAGTTGAAAGAGAGTAATTCAGCCTGGATATGTCTCTGGCTAGGTCAAATTTAGAAGACACGTCTTTTATTATTACTTTATTCTTTTTGAGTGAAGAGCTCTAGTCCTTTTTGAAATGAATGTCAGTTTGTAAGCATAGACAAGCATTAGTACACTCTCCATTCCACATTCATGAAGGGACAAAAGAATGGTCTAACTAAAGTTTATATTGTGAGATGTATACTCAGAGTCAGACATGATGGCCTTAAATTAATCACAATGGTGGCCATGAGATGTTTTTCAATACAGTTGCCAGCTTCCACTGTCTGAAACATCTCTAGAACTCTTTTTCTTTGCTAACTTTTGTAAACCTTCCATTGGATTATTTTGAAAGTCCTCAAGAATGTTAAACTCTTTTTTTTTTTTAAGAGTTTAATTTTGGGCATGGAATGGGCTTTCCTGGTGGCTCAGATGGTAAAGAATCTGCCTGCAATGCAGGAGATCCAGGTTTGATCCGCAGGTTGGGAAGATTCCCTAGAGAAGGGCATGGCTATTTACTACAGAATTCTTGCCTGAAGAATTCCATGGATAGAGGAGCCTGGCAGACTACAGTCCCTGGGGTTGCCAAGAGTCGGACATAACGGGCAACTAACACTTTCACTTTCACTGTGGGTTGAATAGTAAACTCTTTAAAATTCACATATAAGTGGAATCTCAGAATGTGATCTTTCATGGAAATAGGGTATTTGCAATTATAATTAAAGAAGTCATAGTCAGTTAGGATGGGCCCTAAATTCTATCTATCCGCCCTGTGGCTCAAAGGATAAAGAATCTGCCTGGAAATGGCAACCTACTCCAGTACTCTTGCCTGGAGAATTCCATAGACAGAAGAGCCTGGTTGGCTATAGTCCATGGAACTGCGAAGAGTTGGACACAACTGACTGACTAACTTTAAGTCCTATCTAACTGAAATTTGTATAAGCAAAGGAGAAGAGGCACACAGACAAAGATACACAGGGAAGATGCCAAGTCATGATGAACACAGAGATTGGAGAGCTACATCTACAAGCCAAAGGGCATCAGGATGTAATAGGGACCATCAGAGAGAGGAAGAGGCAAGGAAGGATTCTTTCCAAGAGCATTTAGGGACAGAGAGCGTAGCCCTGTTGAAACCTTGAGTTCGGACTTGGCCTCCAGAACTGTGAGATGGTTTATGTTGTTTAAGCCACCCAGTGTATGGTACTTGGTGACATCAGCCCTAGGAAACTAATATGGGAACTAAGTTGAATGTCTGTAAAAGTAATCAAGCTGAGTAATTGTGCTGCTAGTCAAAAAAATTCCATGATTACCTAACAAGATTGATTTTATCTCAAACTGAGGTTAGATGACACGGGAATGGCTGCCTTTGATGGCCAGCAGGCTAAGACTGGTGCTTTTAGCATCATTTCATTGATCCTCCTAAAACCGTAGTATAGTAGCTCATCTCCATTATTACAGGAGAAAAAAAAAAATCTAAGGAGTTCATAGTTAAGGAAACTTGACTACACTCATGCAGCTGGTAATGGTCAGAATTCAAAATTTACGCTTCTTTCATTTCACCACACCGAGTCGCAATGTCTGATGATGCCTTCCAAAAGTGTTTGAGCAATAGACATACCTCTGAGCTAATTATACTATGTACCCCAAAGTGAGGGATTTGCAGAATGGCTCTATTGAACAGTAAGTTCTGATATTTTTGTTGAAAAGATTCCCTGTCATTACTTTATAGCCACACCTTGTCTATACTATGTTAGATTCTTTGACTCTTAACTTCTCACTCCCAGAGGAAGCACTGGGACTTCTCTTCCATCTTGTACCGAACTGAAAAAGCTGTCAACAGTTAGTAAATAATCAGTATTTAAGTGATCCCTACAAATTATGACCCTCAGGCTAGAAGACTAAAAAAAAATATTGTTATGCAATTTTCCACTCTTTCAGTAATCTTAACAGTGTGGGTCATGTTAGTCCTAGTTTAGTATTATAATCCAAACAACATTTGACTTTGAACACAGCATGAGGTTCAGGAATCACCCTGGCTGTGTATTCTAAGACCACGCATGAGAACTGGTCGGGCTGTTTTGACCTTTCCAGCATTTGCTAACTGGCTGGTCTTTTTGTCCCTCCTCTGCTTTCATGGCACTTACCACGCACAGAATAATAGAACAATGGTAACATTTTAATTTTCCTCTTTTTTCCCTCCTTTTTTAATCTTCGAAGAAGGACCAGCTCGGCCCTATTGGTTGGGTAAATTGAGGACCAGCTTGCTTATTTGCTGGCGCTCCAGCCTGAGAGGAGTCAGGCTTGAGTGTGTCTATGTCCTCTGCTCAGCTGTGAATCTTTGTCATTCTCTGTCCCCAGTCAGAGAAACTGGCTCACCTCCATGGAAGGGGTTATTTACAAACTGTCTTCAAGATTTCACCTTTCCTTTTTTCTATGTATGTGTGTGCCTGGGTGAGGCATGTCCTGGTGTTTATAATGTGGCATGAAGGGAGAATGGTCTTTGGTTCTGAGGACCAACTTTGGGTTGAGCTCAATCTTAAAAGTTCCCAAATATTAGTAACTCCTCTAAGAAGCATTTCAACTATACACTTGATTTCATGCCGCCTTCTCTTAAACCTTTTCTTTTTGTAAAATAAAATCATTGACTTCTTTTCCTTTATTCTCAAAGCTTCCCTTCCTATATAATCAATTGTACCTATATTTTTCTTGTGGATATCAATTTCATCAGCCCTTGCTTTGTCATACTTTGTACTCAAAATTATTTAATAATTAGTTGCTTTCAAGGTAAAATTCAGAAGTTTATTGTTAAAGGTCCACCACATCCTCAATCCCCTTCTAACCTGTTTGTAAAAAAATTCATTCATCCATCCATCCCTCCGTATATCCATTCAGCAAAACTTTATGGAATACCTGTGCTGTGTTGTGCTTAGTTGCTCAGTCATGTCTGACTCTTTGCACCCCCATGGGCTGTAGCCTGTTAGTATCCTCTGTCCATGGGCATTCTCCAGGCAATAGTACTGGAGTGGGTTGCCATGCCTTCCTCCAGGGGAATCTTCCCAACCCAGGGGTCAAGCCCAAGTCTCCCCCGTTACAGGCAGATTCTTTACCATCTGAGCCAACAGAGAAGCCCAAGAATACTGAGTAGGCTATCTCTTCTCCAGGGGATCTTCCTGACCCAGGAATAGAACTAGGGTCTCCTACATTGCAGGCAGATTCTTTACCACCTCAGCTACCAGGGAAGCACACTGAATACCTAACAAGTGTCAAACACTGTTATTTGCATTGATAACAGAGTGCGACATGGACAGGCCTTGTCCCTCTTCTAATGGAGCGTATAATTTGGTGGCAAAATGGAATAATAAATGTGTTCATGCAGTGTGACAAGCTCTATGAGAGAAAGCTCAAGGGGCTGTGAGAAAAGAGAAGAGACAGTCTGGGGCCAAGGGACTCCTTCCTGAGGAAGTGCTATCTAGGCTGAAGTTCTATGAATAGAGTCAGCCAGGTGAAAGCCTGGGGAAAGGTTTCTTGGTGAGTGAGAGATTGTGTCTAAAGCCCAGAGGTGAGACACCATAACACACTTGGGAATTGAAAGAGCTTCAGTGTAGCTGGAGGGCAGAGTGGGGACTTTGTTTTAAGGTCAGTGAGGAACTACTGTAGGGTTTAAATAGATGAGAACACAGATAAGATTTATCTTTTAAAAGGATGATTCTTGCTCCCTCAGGACAGTGGATGGAAGAATGCAAAGTAATGGGACTGGAAACAGAACCAGAGGCAGAAATCTAGATAAGAGGTAATTGTAGGAACCTGAAGCAGAGAGACCAAGAGATATAGACAGAGATATTTAGATGTCACGCGGGTTCCAAATATGTCACCCGATTGTATTTACATTGTACATTCACTGCCAGGCAAGTCTTGCTCCTTCTCTGCCCAGATTCAAGTTCTACCCACACTGATGCTCTACGTGAAATCTTCTCTGACTTTCAATCCCAGTACCTGTATGAATGTTTGGAAGATATTTTCTCTCTGCACCTTTTATTTCACAAAAAAAATTAATTTGCAATGTCAATTGTTTCCTTCGCATATTTATTTTCACAAGCAGTAGGAGCAGCAATCATGTTAACACACCTTTTTATCTCATTCTCCTTCAGTGTTTCCCTCTTCATCTTGTGCTAAGTGGATGAGCCATAAATATGGGTCCTATTGACCAACTGGGATGCTGCTGCACTTCCAAAAATTCTCCAGGTGGCTCTCTTTCACGTTTCATTTTAAACGGCACAACCCACCAGTCTAGCAGTTCAATTATTTATTCATTAGCTTGTGCCTTTATTGATTCACTTAGTTTGTGCTTTATTCATTCACTCATATTTTTTGAAGTCCTTGCTATGTCTTAGGCACTATTCTAGAGTTGATCTATCGCCTTTTTCTCAACTATCTGTTTAATTTTGGGTACTGTGCTTTTTACCACAGAGCCAGACCACTTCTCCTATTTGGCATATAAAACAAGGATTGAATGTACTGGAAACGTTTTTCTGCTATAAGCATAGCTTAGCACATGGTACCCAGATGAGCTGTCTTACGATATGAGAAGGAGCTAAGGTGTGGACTGATTCCTTTGGCTTCCTAGATGGAGCACTAGATTTCTGTAGTTGGCAAATGTCTTGCCCAAGGGACTTAGACCTTGGTATTTGAATGTGTACTGGACTGAGTTAATTCTGTTTTGCTTTTTAAATAGTTTCTAATGTTTACTTAGTAAAAGCAGAGTTAAATGGTCCCAAATACTCCAAAACTCAAGAGTCAGAAAAATGTTAGAGCCCTAACGTAAAATTCTTAATGTAAAGAAAAATTTGATCTTTGATTTTTTTGCCCCTGCTGCCTGACCAGCCCTGAGTTGGCCATTCCTGCCAGAAACAGGCACTGGACGAACTGTGGTTTGGGAGGGAAGTTTCTGAGTTCCAAAATTCTTCTGAGCTGTACTTGCCATGATTTTTATGCTAGCATTGCATCAAAGCTCTTCTTTGGTGAAGAAGTTGCCATATATGATTAAAAATAATTTTGGGGGCAGGATTTCTACCAGGAATTGAACAAACAATGTACTGTCTTATCCTGGTTCCAAATTCCTAATGCATCTGCTTTGTACAGTCCCCATTTCATAAAACTACAATTCCTCATTTGTCTGAGTTCTTTCTGCTTGTGTGCTAGCAGAGTCACACCCCTTTATTTTTGGCCTTCAAGGCACCTTCCCAAGTTTGGGAAAGCCTCTTATTTGAAGTCACAGAAGCCCTAAATAATGCAGTTGTTGCAAGCATCCTTGCTCAACGTTTAGCAAGCTACCCCATTGCTTTTCCCCAGCAGAGCAGATATTGTAAAATGGCTGACTCCTCAACTAGTTTCCTGAAGAGCACTCCCAATCTCTGCTCCACTTTCCTGCCAGAGCCACCATGTTGGGTTCTGATATTTTTCCAGTTTCTCTCTCTCGAAACTCCCCAGTCAAACATATGTGGCCACACAGAAGAAGTCAGATGTTTTATTTGTTTGCTTCATTATTTTTACCTAAAGGTGCACCATGTTGTGAGTCAACTTGTAGAAATTTCTCGGTCCCACCAGCTTTTGTGCTGGGCCTCAGTCTCTCAGCTGTGATCCTAAAACTTTCCCTCATATGCCGATGCCTCCTTTAGACTTAGATATTTTTCTATTTTGTTTGTTTGTTTTTGATACCAGATCTCTATATTATTGTGTGTGTGAGCCATTGCTCAGTTGTATCTGACTCTTTGCAACCACATGGACTCTAGCCCACTAAGCTCCTCTGTCCATGGAATTTTCCAGGTGAAAATACTGAAGTGGGTTGCCACTTCCTTCTCCAGGCTCTATATCATTAGGTCACCTTAATTGGCATGTAACAAAATCCTAGCCTAAACTAGTTTAAACAAAAAGGCAATTCATGGGCTTACCTATCCTTGAAAGTTCAGGGAGCAAGGTAAGGCACAGCTGAATTCAGAGCTCGCAGGGGATTCTTAGGACTCAGTTGGTCTCTACTCTTCGGTTCTGCCTTTTGCTATGGTTGGCTTTTGTCCCATGTTTCATGCACAGGAGGGGTAGCACTTGGCAATAATAGATACATCCTCTAATTTCCAGGTCCTGTGGAAAAAAGTGATCCAAAACATTCAATGAAATCATTAACCAGAGTTTTTTTCATGTACTCATCCCTGAAGCAGTCACTGTGGCCAGGCTTATGTGGAGTAGCAAAGAACATCCCTGATGTGGGAGTCCTGGTAAAGAGCCTGAAACACAACAGATCAGAAGAGCTATGCCCCTCAGCTCCCAACTTGGGTGGGGATCCCCTTTTCTCTTTCCTTCACTCACAAAGGATTTAAGTTGCTATTGTTTCAATAAGGAAAAGTATTTATTTGTACTATACACAATTTTTGAAAGCTGTTATTGCTATTCAATTTTTGGTATTTACTACAGTGCTGGGAGCAAAGTTAACAAAAGAAAAGCTTATTGAATAAATGAATTACAGGTTGAATGAAGTGATAGTAATTTCTCAGCTGCAGGTCCATTACAGTGACCCTTCCAGGCAGCCCCACAGGGGTTCAAACTACAGAAGAGTTCAGTGCCTGCCACAAACATGTTTGATCTGCTGCAAAATACATCCATTTTCAAGAATGCAATGCTTATGTGAGGTAAAACTTGGATATTACCAAGCCCAAATTAGCATTGCCAGCCTGTGTGTGTGTGCTCAGTAGCTCAGTCATGTCTGACACTTTGTGACCCCATGGACTGTTGGCCACCAGGTTCCTCAGTCCATGGAGTTTTCCAGGCAAAAATACTGGAGTGGGTTGCTGTTTCATAATCCAAGGCCAGGTTGGCTTTAAAGGATACATGACCCTGTAAAACCATTTAAAACCCAGTCGTCAGGGTCTGAATGAACCATCATTATAAACATACGTATATTCTTTTTATATTCATTAACATTACCTTTTCTGTTTCATAATTGTGATTGTATTTGTTTTTGAGTTTTTATTTTCAGTTTTATCTTTTGTTTTATTCCCATTATGTTACATTTTCAAAGTGGAGTAATCTAAACTACATTTTCAAAATTCTCTTTTTAAAAAATTCACATATCATTTTAGGAGCTTCCCTGGTGGCTCAGCAGTAAAAAAAAAAAAAAAAAAAAATCCAGTTGCAATGCAGGAGCTTCAGGAAATGCAGTTTCGATCCCTGTGTGGGGGGGGATCCTTGGAGAAGGGAATGGCAGCCCACTCCAGTATTCTTGCCTGGAGAATCCCATGGACAGAAGAGGGTGGGGTCTACAGTCCATAGGGTCGCAAAAAGTCAGACACAACTGAAGTGACTTAGCACTCACACATGTCACTTTAAATGCCATTTGTAGAAGCCCAACAAATGAGTGGAATGTATTAGCTTTTATCTTTTAATAAAGGTTATAAAATTCAACTGTTAACGATATTTGCTAGCATTATTTTAAATGTGATGTTTTGTCTGAATTGAGACTAGGCAAAGGTTAGCTCACCAAAATTCTATTAAAGTGCTTGAGAAATTTGGCTTAGTCAAGGTATCTTGAATTGGCCTCAACAAAACTGACCAAAACTTTCTTCCTGTTCCTCTTATCCTTATATGACAGATTAAGAGGACATTAAAGCCTATCTCTGGTAATTATTCTTAATGTTGTTTTATAGGCCTAAAATCCCAATTATAGCACACACATGAAATTTAAATAGAAATTTAAGAGTGAGAAAACTCCTACCTCCTTTATTATTACTATTACTAATAATTACACCTAGGATGGCTACCAGTTATTGATTGTTGACTATGTGCCAGCGACCAGAGAAGGTACTTGGATTCACAATTTAATTGAATTTCCTCAATGACTTATGAGATAGGTAGTATTTATTCCTATTTCTGAGTGAGGAAACTAAATTAAGAAAACTTCTCTGAGATTTCACACAACCAGTAAATCACAAACCTTGAGAATTAAATACAAGTCTGCCTAATTTCAAAGCTCACAATTTCCATTTAGGTCCTGTTAACTAAAAGATTTAGTCTTTAGGTCTACAAAACAGAAATAGCATTGCTTCATGAAGTCCTTCTACCTGGCCTTGACTGGCCCATTCTGGAGAGGCGCTTCACTTGGGTGGTAGATAATGTGTCCACAGTCTTTGGGGACTGGGCACCAATTTTGTGTATCAGACAGATCCCATGTGACTGCCCCTCACATTTGGACTTTCGTTATTAGTCCTCACACTGGTAAATCATCTGTAAAATTTGTTACTTGATCATTAATTTGTCATGTTTGGGAAAGAAGAGATTACAAATCTTGATTAAGATGAGTTGGAAATGGTTAGAGTGTTCATAAAAGCTACATATTTCTATTTTGCATCTTAATTAGTGGATAAAAAAGGATGTATCAATCCATTCCCAGACTTTAGCACATTGTTATGACCAGGAAGCCTTCCATTAACAGTAGGCACAAAGTACCAAGGCATCAGGTGGGAAAAGCTCTTCAAGGAGCATAGCTTTGCTCAAACTGCTTTATGCAAGAAAAGGAGTTTTTGTGTCTAACGTCGTTGACAAGTTCAGGCAGTGTCAGCTTTAGGCACAGCTTGGTCTAGGGCTTCAAACAAATGCCGTTAGACATCTGTGTCTATGTACCTTTCATCTCTGCTTTCCTCTCTGGGTTTAGTACTCCCGATAATAGGAGGGTCCTCAGAAGCCTCATGCTTACAACCCATCGGTTTTCATATCCAGAACAAAGGCAGTTATTTCTCTCCTAAGAGTACTAGCCCAAATCCTAAGAACGACACTTTGGTTTAGCTTGGCTTGGCTCATACACTCAATCAATTACTGAAATGAAGGAAGAGAACTGGCCAGGCCTGGGTTGTATGCTGTCTTCTGGAACTTAAAAGTGGGATGAGCCCCTCCAGAACCATAAATTCTGGAAATGTATAGAAAGATGTTTTTTCAAAAGAAAGTCAGGAAGAAGGAGGACCAAAGGAATCAACCGATCAATTAACCACCATCACCAACAAAAACATAGGTGTCTACCATATTTTTTCTAGAACTCAATTTCTCTATCTGGAATCAAATCTGACTCCAGAATATTGTGCTCCTGTGTACCCACTGATGTGGAGGAAGCAGGCAGAGAAAGATGTGGTACATAGGCTAGCATTAGTCAGGGTAACAAAGATGATTTCTGGGCATTCTAGTGACCCAGCTAGCCTGCAGGTTATAGTAACAATTGCTAAGATAAGAATGTGTCCCAGCTGGGAATGTTTCCCAGTTGGGGAATGGATGAGGGAGAGCAAGATCCATCTTGAGGAAAAACAGATTTATTTTCAAACATCCATTTGGGATGATTGTTAAATAAGCCTTTTAGAATACTTCCAAGCCCCTGCTGGGCTGCTCTCTTAAGATGTGACATTTGGGAGAAAACACCCACTGCTACTAGTGACTAGAAAATAAGGATGAAGTAGGAAACTACGTCAAATGATATAGGACCATCAGGAACAGGAGTGATGTGGGTGGCGCTGAGTTAAATAGAGGCTTTTTGGAAGGGTGTGGATTCATATAGTTTGTGGAAATCACATTCTTATCAGTTGGGTAAAAATATTAAAAAACCCATGGTGATATCATGACAATGTATGGCAAAAACAA